>CAWUFW010007293.1:100607-700607 GCA_963921515.1 Calotriton arnoldi | reverse complement strand
CGTAATCTCTGTTGAAGATACTCTGGTCCAGTTCCATGCAGGGCTTTGAAGACCAAACATAAGGCTTTAAAACGGGTACGTTTTCTAACCGGCAACCAGTGAAGTTTTTTTATTTCATCCGAGATGGAGGCGTATTTGGGTATGCCAGTCAAAAGTCTGGCCGCCGCATTCTCCAGGATCTGTAATTTATTCAGTAGTCCTTCCTAGATGTTAAGATATAAGCTGTTACAATAGTCCAGTCTGGACATTGTTAACGCTGTAATGACTGTTTTTTTAGCGTCTTTGGGGAGCAGAGGCATTATTTTCCTGCAGGATCGCAAGATATAAGATATCTGCGATGCTACTGTGTTGACCTGGTCCTTAAAATTAAGGTTGTTATCAATCCACACTCCCAAGTTTTTCACTTTCCTGCTGGGAATGGGAAGGGGCCCTAGCGTGTCTGGCCAGTAGTCAGAGGTCCAAAAGTTGGGGTTATTGCCAAACAGTACAACCTCCGTTTTACTGGAGTTGAGTTTTAGGCAGTTTTGTGCCATCCAGCCCCCAACGGCTGTCATACAACCCTGGAGCCGGGACGCAGTTCCTGGCATCTCCTCAGACCGTATGGACACCACTATTTGGTTGTCTTCCGCGTAGGAAATCAAATTGAAACCAAAAGATTCAATTAGTGGCGCCAGTGAAGACACATAAATATTAAAAAGTGTCGGACTCAATGAAGAGCCTTGCGGCCCTCCACAGGGTAGAGAGAATGAGTCCGCCTTGTATTCGCCCAGAACGACCGTTTGAGTTCTGTTGGATAGGAAGGAATTGAAGAGTTTCCAGGCGGTACCCTGGACTCCTATCTCATGCAGTCGGTCCATCAGCAGAGCATGATGGACCGTATCAAAAGCTGCTGAAAGATCCAACATAATCAATACAGCCTTTCCTCCCTGATCCAGAATGGTCCTGATCTCCTCCGTAGCTTTGAGTAGCGCTGTCTCCGTGATATGCCCCTCTTTAAAACCGTACTGCGTAGGATTTAACACCTGTGATTCTTGTAAAAACACCTTAAGTTGTGTGTTAAGGTTTCTCTCTATAATTTTCGCCGGGAGTGGTAATCTAGATATGGGCCTGAAATTATTAGGGTCTTTGGCATCTAGGCTTGTTTTTTTTAACAGGGGCAAGATGGATGCCTGTTTCCACTCAATGGGGAAATAGCCCTCTGAATACATTGTGTTTATAATAGAGGTCAGAGTGCGTGAGACTGGCTCAGCTGCCAATTTAACTATGGATGCTGGGCAGGGATCATACGGGGAGCCTGATTTAACTTTCATGAGGAGATTGAGAGTGTCTGAGGCTGATACAGGGGCAAGTTTATTCAATATGACGACCCTACTTACGTCTGTCTCGGTGCTAATCATCTGGCCGGTAGAGTTTTTGATGCTTGATTCCGAGAAAGTTAAAAAAATAGCGTTCACTTTATCAAAGAAGAACTTTGCTACTTCATTGCACAGTTCTTGGCTAGCCGGGATGTTAGGGGCAGTTGGGTGGGCCAGGGTGGTGACAGTGAGCGATACTAATGGGCACTGCACAATGAGGGATACTGATGGGTACTGCACAGTGAGCGATACTGATGTGTACTGCACAATGAGCGATACTGATGTGTACTACACAATCAGCGATACTGATGGGTACTATACAATGAGCGATACTGATGAGTAATGCACAATGAGCCATACACATGGGTACTGCACAATGAGCAATATTGATGGGTAATATACAGTGAGTGATACTGATGGGTACTACACAATGAGCGATACTGATGGGCACTACACAATGAGCAATAATGATGGGCACTGCACAATGAACAATACTGATGGGTATTACTTATGAGTGATACAGATGAGTACTACGCAATGAGCGATACTGATGAGTACTATACAATGAACGATACTGATTGGTACTACGCAATGAGCGATACTGATGGGTACTACGCAATGAGGGATACTGATGGGTACTACGCAATGAGTGATACTGTTGGGTACTACGCAATGAGGGATACTGATGGATACTACAGAATGAGTGATACTGTTGGGTACTATGCAATGAGGGATACTGTTGGGTACTACGCAATGAGTGATACTGTTGGGTACTACGCAGTGAGCGATACTGATGAGTACTACACAATGAGCAAAACTGATGAGGACTACACAATGAGCGATACTGATGGGTACTACACAATGAGCGATACTGATGGGTACTATACATTGAGCGATACTGAAGAGTACTATACAATGAGCGATGCTGATGGTGTAGGAAAGTAGGATCTGCTTCTTATGGTTACCCCCACTTTTTGCTTGATGTTACACTGTTTTGACTAGTCTGACTGGGATCCTGCTAATCAGGACCCCAGTCTATCTGCTTTCTCCCTAAAATGTTATGCCATGTACTTAGGTACACTCCAGATTGGATACTGGGGTACCCTTGTCAGTCCCTAGTGAATGGTACATTTGTACCCAGGGCATAGGTACCCCAGAGGCCTCCCATGGGCTGAAGTATGTTTTATGCCACCCATGAGAGGACATGCAAAATGGAACTACAGGCCTGCCATTGCAGCCTGTGTAAGATGGTGCATGCACCACTCACTTTAGATGTAGGGTTACTATATCTATAGGTCATTACACTTAAAACCTATAAGTCACCCCTATAGCAGGCCTTGACAATCCTGAAGGCAGGGTGCTGGCTTTTATGTGAGAGGGTGCCCCTGCATGAGCAGAGCACCCCTGCAGCCTTCGGAGACCATTCTCCCGGGTTGTCAATGACGCAGCCAGACATATAGGTAGAGGTGCATTATATGCTCGCGTAAAATGCTATCTAGAAAACGGCTGCAACAAACCATGTCGTGTTTGGTATGAAACACCTTGGAATCATACCTCCACACCGGTAACCGGTGTGGGAGGTATGATTCCACCCCCCAGAAGCAAGCTTCATGGGTCCCTGGTCTTCCCAGTACCAGCCTTCTTTACCCGGACAGCACAAAATGGTTGCTGCTGACCAGAGACACATTTCTGCCCTTGAGCTGCTGAGCCAAGCTCGAGCAGAGGAAGGCAGCACAATAAGCATCCTGTCACAGGTAGGTGTGAACACCTCCCAGACAGGATTTAGTGTATTGGGGCCAGGTGGGTGCACTTCCAAAGTGCCTGAAAGTCTGCACGAGGGGCACATTTGGTGTCCCTGTGCATAGTCCAGTTCAAACCAGTCCTGGGAGCCGTTGGCTTCTGCTCTGGCGCGAAACGACAAAGGACATGGGAGTAACCTCCCCACTGTCCTGACCCTCCCTTGGGAGGGTCCCCTGAATCTGTCCAACCCTCTCCCATGGGTACTTAAGGGCTTACCTGGCTGTAGGACCCTAGATTCAACGTCGACAAGATTCTGAACAAGAAACCTCTGACCTAAGACCGTCTGGACACTCTGGACTTCACTGGACTTCGACTGGGCCCGACTTCGTCTCTCTCTCCGTCCAAGGCATCATCTGTGCCCGTGCACCATACAGGCTCCGTGAAGGACCTGTGGAACATCAAGGACACCTGAAGTATCTCCCTTGGAGTGAAGGAGTCACTTCCGTGCCTTCGCAGGCACCGTAACGCAACTGACTGGTCTGCTGATCCTGAGCTCCTGCGGATTCCAAAGGCTCCAGCAACACAGGACGTGGGTTCCTACATTCCTTGAGGTTGAGCTGCTCTCTCACCGAGTTTGAGGCCAGTATCCCTCGTGGGGACTGCATAACCTGAACCCCTGTGCACCATGTACTTTTGTAAGTGCATATGCTTGTTGGTGTTCCCCAATTTTGTGCATTGGGCTATCGATAGCCCCCACCTCTGCGCATGTTTCGTACAAAGGACTCCAGCCTCCTTGCACTCTGTGCCCTGCAAGCTGTGACTTTGTGAAACTGCTAAGAGGTCCCCTCGCGACTCCTGTGCCTTTGGCCTGTGGGTCCATTTGAGGGACAACACTGCTTTACTTGGGCTCCCCTGGTTGCTACAGGCCTGCCCTGACTCCCCTTGCTATGGTGAGTCCTCTGGTCCTTGCTGGGCCAGACCGTAACCTTCTTTGACCTTCTTCAAGGGTTGCCGCTGCCAAGGCTTGTTGGTGCTCCCGCCGGATACCGACCCCTCAGCACTCGACATCCTTTGTGGTACAGCTCCTATCCGGCTCCTGGTTGTCCTCGACGTCTCCTGGTCCCTGCAGCTGTTGAGTCAAGGTCTCCATCATCACACCTGAAGCACCGGACATCGGTGGGCATTCGTCTATCGAGCGCCTGGTCACTCCTGAGTGACCCAGACTCTGTACCCTCTGCTTTTAGGTTCCTTCCTTCAAAAATCCACTTGTGGGTTCCACCGGACACTTTTCTTCTTTCTAGCAGTGGCCTTTCTTTGAAGACTCCCATTGAGAACGACGGCGGTTTCCGACACCACTTCAGCCCTATGGCTCTCCAACCTTCTAGGTTCCAAAGGGTTTCTTAGTAATCCACTGGGAAGGGTCCTTAAACAGTAAAACTGTAACAGCGACTCTCCCATTGAAAAGGCAGTAGCACGTGGACGTGTTCTCACACTGCACCCGTCCTCCGTGGGGTCCCTACTTACTCACCTTGGGTGGTTCCTTGGGGTCCCAATGATTCTACAACCTCTAGACACTGTCTTGACTCGAGTTGTGGTTCTTATACCACTATTTTAGTATATGGTTTGGTCTCCCCTGGAGCCCACTGTGTATTAGCGCTACTTACGTTTGTTTCTGTGCTACAGTATTGTGTACTTTGTGTTTATCTGCGTGTAGCAGATACTGTGAGGTATGTTATAATAATAAATACATATTTTTATAACTACTGTGTGGTTCTCCTTTCATTTAACCAATACTATAAGGTTGCATTCTGGTAAAGCAAGCTGCTTAACATTCCTTCAAGACTAAGCCTGAAGCTGCTCTCCACAACTAACACTTGGATAGCTTTCTAAGGTTATCTTTGACCTCTTCAATCACCATAAGTGTTGTTTGGACTGGTGCAAGGTGCCCAATTTAATTAGTGGACATCATATACCAGGCCAACTTCTCACAGATGGGTACTACACAATGAGCGATACTGATGGGTACTACACAATGAGCGATGCTGATGGGTACTACACAATGAGAGATACTGATGGGCACTACACAATGAGCAATACTGATGGGTATTACTTATGAGTGATACAGATGAGTACTACGCAATGAGCGATACTGATGAGTACTATACAATGAGAGATACTGATGGGTACTGCACAATGAGCGATACTGATGGGTACTACACAATGAGCGATACTGTGTGTACTATACAATGAACGATACTGATGGGTACTACACAATGAGAGCTACTGATGGGTACTACGCAATGAGCAATACTGATGGGCACTACACAATGAGCAATACTGATGGGTGCTACACAATGAGCAATACTGATGGGTACTGCACAATAAGCGATACTGATGGGTACTTCACAATGAGCGATACTGATGGGTACTGCACAATGAGCGATACTGATGTATACTACACAATGAGCGATATTGATGTGTACTACACAATGAGCGATATTGATGGGTATTATACAGTGAGCGATATTGATGGGTACTACACGATGAACAATACTGATGGGTACTCCACAATGAGTGATACTGATGAATACTACGCAATGAGCGATACTGATGGGCAGTACGCAATGAGGGATACTGATGGGTACTACGAAATGAGCGATACTGTTGTGTACTACGCAATGAGGGAAACTGATGGGTACTACGCAATGAGGGATACTGATGGGTTCTATACAATGAGCGATACTGAATGATAATGCACAATGAGTGATACTGATGGATACCACACAATGAGCGATACTGATGGGTATTACACAGTGAGTGATACTGATGGGTACTACACAATGAACAATACTGATGGGTACTCCACAATGAGCGATACTGATGGGTGCTACACAATGAGCAATACTGATGGGCACTACACAATGAGCAATACTGATGAGTACTCCACAATGAGCGATACTGATGGGTGCTACAATATGAGCAATACTGATGGGCACTACACAATGAGCAATACTGATGGGTATTACTTATGAGTGATACAGATGAGTACTACGCAATGAGCGATACTGATGAGTACTATACAATGAACGATACTGATTGGTACTACAAAATGTGAGATACTGATGGGTACTGCACACTGAGCGATACTGATGGGTACTACACAATGAGTGACACTGATGGGCACTACACAATGATTGATACAGATGTGTACTACACAATGAGTGATACTGATGGGTACTACGCAATGAGAGATACTGATGAGTACTACACAATGAGTGATGCTGATGGGTATTGCACAATGAGCGATACTGATGGGTACTACAGAATGAGGGATACTGATGGGTACTACACAATGAGCGATACTGATAGGTACTGCACAATGAGCGATACTGATGGGTACTACAGAATGAGCGATACTGATGGGTACTACACAGTTAGCGATGCTGATGGGTACCACGCAATGAGCGATACTGATGGATACTACGCAGTGAGCGATACTGATGGGTACTATGCAATGAGCGATACTGATGGATACTACGCAGTGAGCGATACTGATGGGTACTACGCAATGAGCGATACTGATGGGGACCACTCAATAAAGGATACTGATGGGTACTACACAATGAAGGATACTGATGGGTACTACACAATGAGTGATACTGATGATTACCACACATTGAAGGATACTGATGGGTACTGCACAATGAGCGATACTGATGGGTACTACACAGTGAGCGATACTGATGGGTACTACACAATGAGCGATACTGATGGGTACTACACAATGAGTGATACTGATGGGTACCACACATTGAAGGATACTGATGGGTACTACACAATGAGCGATACTGATGGGTACTACACAGTGAGCGATACTGATGGGTACTACACAATGAGCGATACTGATGGGTACTACACAATGAGTGATACTGATGGGTATCACACATTAAAGGATACTGATGGGTACTACACAATGAGCGATACTGATGGGTACTACACAATGAGCGATACTGATGGGTACTACACATTGATGGATACTGATGGGTACTCCACAATGAGCGATACTGATGGGTGCTACACAATGAGCAATACTGATGGGCACTACATAATGAGCAATACTGATGGGTATTACTTATGAGTGATACAGATGAGTACTACGCAATGAGCGATACTGATGAGTACTATACAATAAACAATACTGATTGGTACTACACAATGTGAGATACTGATGGGTACTGCACAATGAGCGATACTGATGGGTACTACACAATGAGTGATACTGTTTAACCCTGGGCGGTGAACTCCGCTCCGCTCTCGGAGTTTGCAGAGTTTTCTGCACTCCGCATTACGCGGAGATCGCCGAGTTCCGAAAAACTCCGCTTCGCATTGCGGAGCGGAGTATTTTTCCTCGCTCGCGTTCGTCAACGTCAAGTTGGCGACCACGAGCGAGGAAAATCAACCTCCCGGAGAGATTTTTCCTCGTACACGATCATCAACATTAAGTTGGCGAGCACGAGCGTGGAAAATCAACATCCCGGCGAGATTTGTCCTCGTTCGCGATCGTCAACATCAAGTTGGCGAGCGTGGAAAATCAACATCCCAGCGAGATTTCTCAACGTGGGGGGTCAGATTTCTCATTGCGAGTGGTCGCGTATGCTCGCGACCGCTCGCGTTGAGAATCGGCCCGTTCGCGTTGAGAAAGCTGCCGCTCGAGTAAAAATCTACTCGAGCGGCAGAAAAGGAAAGCTTGCGCTGTGCATGGTGCCGTTCGCAATGATTGCAGAGTGCGGACAAGCATCCGGCACTGTGCAATCACCGCGAACGGCATTTTTCTATTATACTTCTCCGCTTGCGGAGCTCTGCGTAGTGCGACAGAATTTTTTTTGCACTTCACGGTGTTCCGCGTAGTGCAACTCATCGAACTCCGCCCAGGGTTAATACTGATGGGTACTACACAATGAGTGATACTGATGGGTACTATGCAATGAGCGATACTGATGGGTACTACACAATGAGAGATACTGATGAGTACTACACAATGAGTGATGCTGATGGGTACTGCACAATGAGCGATACTGATGGGTACTACACAATGACTGATACAGATGAGTACTACACAGATGGGTACTACAGAATGAGGGATACTGATGGGTATTACACAATGAGTGAGCGATACTGATGGGTACTGCACAATGAGCGATACTGATGGGTACTACACAATGAGCGATACTGATGGGTACTACACAGTCAGCGATACTGATGGGTACTAAACAATGAGCGATACTGATGGGTACTACACAGTGAGTGATACTGATGAGTACTACACAATGAGCAATACTGATGGGTACTACACTATGAGTGATACTGATGGGTACCACACATTGAAGGATACTGATGGGTACTACACATTGAAGGATACTGATGGGTACTACACAATGAGCGATACTGATGGGTACTACACAATGAGTTACACTGATGAGTACTGCACAATGTACGATACTGATGGGTACTGCACAATGAGCGATGCTGATGGGTACTACACAATGAGTGATACTGACGGGTACTACACAGTGAGCGATACTGATAGGTACTACACAATGAAGGATACTAATGGACACTACACAATGAGCAATACTGATGGGTACTACACAATGAGCGATATTGATGGGTACTACACAATGAGCAATACTGATGGGTACTACGCAATGAGGGATACTGATGGGTACTACACATCGAGTGATACTGATGGGTACTACGCAGTGAGTGATACTGATGGGTACTACGCAATGAGGGATACTGATGGGCACTACACAATGAGTGATACTGATGGGCACTATGCAGTGAGCGATACTGATGGGTACTACGCAATGAGGAATACTGATGGGTAGTACACATCGAGCGATACTGATGGGTACTATGCAGTGAGTGATACTGATGGGTACTACACAATGAGTGATACAGATGAGTACTACACAATGAGCGAGACTGATGGGTACTACAGAATGAGGGATACTGATGGGTACTACACAATGAGCGATACTGATGGGTACTGCACAATGAGCGATACTGATGGGTACTACAGAATGAGCGATACTGATGGGTACTGCACAATGAGCGATACTGATGGGTACTACACAGTGAGCGATACTGATGGGTACCACGCAATGAGCGATACTGTTGGATACTACGCTGTGAGCGATACTGATGGGTACTACGCAATGAGCGATACTGATGGGGACCACGCAATGAAGGATACTGATGGGTACTACACAATGAGTGATACTGATGGGTACTATGCAGTTAGCGATACTGATGGGTACTACACAATGAGCGATACTGACGGGTATTACACAGTGAGCGATACTGATGGGTACTACACAATGAACAATACTGATGGGTACTACACAATGAGCGATACTGATGGATGCTACACAATGAGCAATACTGATGGGCACTACACAATGAGCAATACTGATGGGTACACCACAATGAGCGATACTGATGGGTGCTACATAATGAGCAATAGTGATGGGCACCACACAATGAGTAATACTGATGGGTATTACTTATGAGTGATACAGATGAGTACTACGCAATGAGCGATACTGATGAGTACTATACAATGAATGATACTGATTGGTACTACACAATGTGAGATACTGATGGGTACTGCACAATGAGCGATACTGATGGGTACTACACAATGAGTGATACTGATGGGTACTACACAATGATCGATACAGATGTGTACTACAAAATTAGTGATACTGATGGGTACTACGCAATGAGAGATACTGATGAGTACTACACAATGAGTGATGCTGATGGGTACTGCACAATGAGCGATACTGATGGGTACTACACAATGACTGATACAGATGAGTACTACACAATGCGCGATACTGATGGGTACTACAGAATGAGGGATAGTGATGGGTACTATACAATGAGCGATACTGATGGGTACTGCACAATGAGCGATACTGATGGGTACAACACAATGACTGATACAGATGAGTACTACACAATGCACGATACTGATGGGTACTACAGAATGAGGGATACTGATGGGTACTATACAATGAACGATACTGATGGGTACTGCACAATGAGCGATACTGATGGGTACTACAGAATGAGCGATACTGATGGGTACTACACAGTGAGCGATACTGATGGGTACTACGCAATGAGCAATACTGATGGATACTATGCAGTGTGTGATACTGATGGGTACTACGCAATGAGCGATACTGATGGGGACCACGCAATGAAGTATACTGATCGGTACTACACAATGAAGGATACTGATGGGTACTACACAATGAGTGATACTGATGATTACCACACATTGAAGGATACTGATGGGTACTACACAATGAGTGATACTGATGAGTACTACTTAGTGAGCGATACTGATGGGTACTACACAATGAGCAATACTGATGGGTACTACACAATGAGTGACACTGATGGGTACCACACATTGAAGGATACTTATGGGTACTACACAATGAGCGATACTGATGGGTACTACACAGTGAGCGATACTGATGGGTACTACACAATGAGCGATACTGATAGGTACTACACAATGAGTGATACTGATGGGTACCACACATTGAAGGATACTGATGGGTACTAGACATTGAAGGATACTGATGGGTACTCCACAATGAGTGATACTGATGGGTACCACACATTGAAGGATACTGATGGGTACTAGACATTGAAGGATACTGATGGGTACTCCACAATGAGCGATACTGATGGGTGCTACACAATGAGCAATACTGATGGACACTACACAATGAGCAATACTGATGGGTATTACTTATGAGTGATACAGATGAGTACTAAGCAATGAGCGATACTGATGAGTACTATACAAGGAACGATACTGATTGGTACTACACAATGTGAGATACTGATGGGTACTGCACAATGAGCGATACTGATGGGTACTACACAATGAGTGATACTGATTAACCCTGGGTGGTGAACTCCGCTCCGCCCGCGGAGTTTGCGGAGTTTTCTGCACTCCGCGTATCGCGGAGTTCCGAAAAATTCTGCTTCGGGTTTTTTTCCTCACTCGCGTTCGTCAATGTCAAGTTGGCGACCGCAAGCGAGGAAAATCAACCTCCCGGCGAGATTTTTCCTCTTTCGTGATCGTCAACATAAAGTTGGCGAGCGCGAGCGTGGAAAATCAACATCCCAGCGAGATTTCTCAATGCGGGGGGGGGTCAGGTTTCTCATTGCGAGTGGTCGCGTATGCTCGCGACCGCTCGCGTTGAGAAACTGCCCGTTTGCGTGGAGAAAGCTGCTGCTCGAGTAAAAATCTACTCGAGCGGCAGAAAAGGAAAGCTTGCGCTGTGCATGGTGCCGTTCGCAATGATTGCACAGTGCGGACAAGCATCCGGCACTGTGCAATCACCGCGAACGGCATTTTTCTATTATAATCCGCCGCTCGCGGAGCTCTGCGTAGTGCTACGGAATTTTTTTTGCACTTTGCAGTGTTCTGCGTAGTGCAACTCGCGAACTCCGCCCAGGGTTAATACTGATGGGTACTACACAATGAGCGATACAGATGGGTATTACACAGTGAGCGATACTGACGGGTACTACACAATGAACAATACTGATGGGTACTACACAATGAGCGATACTGATGGGTACTCTACAATGAGCGATACTGATGGATGCTACACAATGAGCAATACTGATGGGTACTCCACAATGAGCGATACTGATGGATGCTACACAATGAGCAATACTGATGGGCACCACACAATGAATAATACTGATGGGTACACCACAATGAGCGATACTGATGGGTGCTACATAATGAGCAATACTGATGGGCACTACACAATGAGCAATACTGATGGGTATTACTTATGAGTGATACAGATGAGTACTACGCAATGAGCGATACTGAGTACTATACAATGAACGATACTGATTGGTACTACACAATGTGAGATACTGATGGGTACTGCACAATGAGCGATACTGATGGGTACTACACAATGAGTGCTACTGATGGGTACTACACAATGATCGATACAGATGTGTACTACACAATTAGTGATACTGATGGGTACTACGCAATGAGAGATACTGATGAGTACTACACAATGAGTGATGCTGATGGGTACTGCACAATGAGCGATACTGATGGGTACTACACAATGACTGATACAGATGAGTACTACACAATGAGCGAGACTGATGGGTACTACAGAATGAGGGATACTGATGGGTACTACACAATGAGCGATACTGATGGGTACTGCACAATGAGCGATACTGATGGGTACTACAGAATGAGCGATACTGATGGGTACTGCACAATGAGCGATACTGATGGGTACTACACAGTGAGCGATACTGATGGGTACCACGCAATGAGCGATACTGTTGGATACTACGCTGTGAGCGATACTGATGGGTACTACGCAATGAGCGATACTGATGGGGACCACGCAATGAAGGATACTGATGGGTACTACACAATGAAGGATACTGATGATTACCACATATTGAAGGATACTGATGGGTACTACACAATGAGCGAAACTGATGGGTACTACATAGTGAGCGATACTGATGTGTACTACACAATGGGGCATATTCTCACGGAGCTATCGCCGAGTTATCGGAACCTTATTGCAGCCAAATCCGGGATAAATTTATCTCCCCATTCCCAAGCTGGTGCTAAGAGCCCATAACACCAGTTTACCTGCGATAGCAGTCGCAAAAAACATCACCACAGATGTCCCCGGCAACTAACGCTAATGATATGCAGAGAGTAGCCGTTCCCGTGCAAAAAGCAGCGACAACACCACTCCACAACAATCTCAACGACCAGCCTGATCGGCGATAAGACCACAAAACATGCGCTAAGGTGCGTTAGCAGCAGGAAACTAACACCTGCTCCTACCTGGTGTAAAGTCGGACGACAACCGGCACCAGACAAGGGAGCACAGCCCATAGCCACACATGAAGAACAACAGATGCCCTGGAGCAACCGATCATGCAGCCCGGAACCCCAATAGGTCAACAACACCCACCGCCACCATCCCCAGGACCCCACCACCCTCACCCCCCTTTGAACAAAGATATTGCACCTCAACTCCACAAAATCATGAACCAAACAAATCGCCTGAAGTCGCACAATCACAACACCCAACATACATGTGTGGTCAGAAAAAGGGAAATCGCACATCCATATCATAATATCCAAACAATACGTTTATTACAGAACAAACCAAAAAATCAATTCATAAGAGGCATGGCGGGTCGTCTTAGGACATTCTGTAAGTCGCAGCCTGCAAAACAGAAATCTGGATCAGAAGGTGTGCCATGCGCCCATCAAAGTACAGAGAGAGCGAAAGAGAGAAAGAGAGAGGAAGAGAGGGAGAGAGAAAGAGAGAGGGAGAGAGAAAGAGAGGGAGAGAGAAAGAGAGGGAGAGAGGGAGAGAGAAAGAGAGAGGGAGAGAGGAAGAGAGAGGGAGAGAGAAAGAGAGAGAGAGAGAGAGAGAGAAAGAGAGGGAGAGAGAAAGAGAGGGTGAGAGAGTGCCGACACTGTGGACCTAGGCCTCACTGCTCACCTGCTGCCACCGGTGTGTCTCCAACCACGTGCCGGTATTCACAGCAGTCCCCCAGGTCCCTCATCTGAAACAGTTTCCAGAGACATGAATGGCAGAGTCCATACAGTTGCACACACCATCATCGCTTGCCCGCCCCTGCGCACACAGGCTGCTGCACCCAGCCCCTCCCGCCACCCAGCGGTGATTGCCCGCCCCTGCACAACCAGGCCTCACTGCTCACCTTCCGCCACCGGCGTGTCTCCAAGAGGGCCCACCACGTTCCGGAGGGATCTCCAAGCCCGGTGCCCGCGACCATGGCACCCTCCACATCATGCAGCCCCGCATCGCGGGCCACCAGGTCACACACATGATTCTGGGTCTTGATTTCGCAATGGCAGAGACCATATCAGTGCACACGGCATCATCGCAGGCTGCACACCCGCTCAGCGCTTGAGGTGCCACTAACTCTGTGAACCGCGAGGCAACGCCACGTGGTGGGAGGCCCACCCTGCCCGCTGGCTCAGGCCTACACTACGGTCCAGCAGGGCCCACACTAATCCTTGCCAGTCCGGACCGCCAGGATGGCGCATCATCGCAGGCTGCACACCGGCTCAGCACTTTAGATGCCCCTATCTCACTGCACCGCAAGACACCATCCCGTGGCAGTGTGCCTGTGCCTGCCACAGTGTATCCGGTGCCACCAAGTCTGTGCACCGCTAGCCATGGACCCTTAAGGATTGAGTCCCGTGGTGCGGACGCCATCATATCACCCCGGCACTGGGCAATGGGAGGTGGCAGGGCCCTAGGCCCTCATGCATACATGAGAACTATACGGAGACACCCAGTCAGAGAGAGTGGAAATGGCGTCCAGCACGTGCGCCAGGCCCTTTTTATTGGCAGGGTCACATGTCCTGTGACGCCTGTGCTGGATGGGTGTGGTGTGGGTGTACACCAGCCGTGAGGGAGTGGTTGTGGCATGCTGAAAACTAGACCTGTGAGCTGCAGATCCCAACAGTGAAGACCTGGGACATGTTGCATTTTCGTCCCCCCTGTGTGTGTAATTGGAGTGGGCTGTCCTGGCGTATGCCAGTCCAGCGTAAGGGTGTGAACAATGACCCCGGGGCTCTGGCCGTGGTTCCGTCCTGGGCTGGACAAGAAAGTGACTAATGGATGTGTCTCTGTTGTAGTGTCGGCGCCACCCGGACCGCAATCGGCAATGTGTCACCCTGTGACAAAAGTTCCACAACATGGGCAACATGGATGTAAGGGGGAATCACTGACCGTACATTCATCCATACTTCCACACTTGAAAGATCATAGACATGACACATCTGGGTGAATATGAATGTTTATTGCACATTCAAGGGAGTGTTGCAGCTGGAGCAGTACAGGGCCATGCCAACCCCACTTCACATTGTCGGCCCGTGGAGGGCCAGCCAGAGTCCTTCAGGGAATGACAGATACATCAGGAGAGGAGGACTTCAGTCCGCAGTCTGATAGCTGTGTCAGTGGTGACCAAACAGAATATGGCAGTCCATGTCGTGGTCCAAGGTGAGTGTCGCAGAGTGCATTGGGGGACAGTGGAAGGTGATGATGCAGAGGGCAGAACCAAGCAGAAACAGGCCACATGGCAGAGATGAATGCTACTGCGTCCTCCTGACCACGATGGCAGATTCATCCGCATCTTCGTCCTCTGCTGTTGCATGTGCCTCACATGTGGGTGGTGGTGTTCTGTCTCCAGCACTGTGTGGCCCTGACACATCAGGAGCCGGAGATGGGGATGGGGTGGTAGCAGCAGCATACATCAGCATCAGGCCTTGTGGCAGCAATGCCATGAGGAGGGTCTTCAGGGCATTGAGGGACCCAGCTACCTCTCGCTGGTGTGCAGCCGTGGCAGCCGCTCTTTCCGCCTGCGTCTGCTCCATGTTCTCCATGATCCTCCGCATGTGTCCCAACTCCCGGGCGAGATCGCTGGAGGCACTCTGACTAGACAGTTGTAGGAAAGTGGGTTTCTGTTGCAGTAACCCCCCCACTTTTTGCCTGATAACTGATGCACTTTTCCTTGGTGTGCCCTGGATCCCTGCCAATCAGGTACCCAGGGCCTGTGTTCCTTCCCTAAAAACTGTACTCAGCCTAAACCCAATTGGCATCTCTGGCCACAGGTAAGCCCCTGGTAAATGGTACCCTAGGTACCCAGGGCACTGTGACCAGAGAAGACCCCTAAGGGCTGCAGCACTTATTGTGCCACCCTTAGAGGCCCTGTACCCTGACACACACACACTGCCCTTGCAGGCTGAGTGTCTTGGTGCAGAACAAAACAGAGAGTCGACATGGCACACATCCCTGTGTGCCATGCCCATAAACACACTGCCCTGGCATACCTCAGTCACCCCTCTAGCTGGGTGCCCTATGCCAGTGGTGAGGGCACAGGTGCATGAGCCCTGTGCCCCTACAGTACCCAGGCCCATTCCTGGGCACTGTAAGTGCAGGGCTGCCATTCCGAGTATATGGTGCTGGGAGGTCGTCAGCACGTACTCCACAGCACCATGATGGCTGCACTGAAGACTGAGAAGTTTGGTATCAAACTCCTCAGCACAGTAAACCCACACTGATGCCAGTGTGGGATTTACTGTAAAATGCACGTCAGAGGGCAACTTAGAGTTACCCCCTGAACCTAACCTACAATCCACGTCTTGTCTGAGGGGCTGCCTAGGCTGCCACACAGCAGACATGTTGCTGGACCCCTGGGTAGAGAGCCATCCGCTCTCCCGGGCCTGCAACAATGCACGTCCTGGGTGAGGTGCTAGGCCCCCTCCCCCAGGATGGGCAGGGGAAGCTTCAAGGCATTCCGCCTTTGTGAGCTTCCCCACACCACTTGCTGTACTCAGCAACTGGTCCCCACCGGTTCCTCCCCCCATCCTGGTGGGAAGACTGGAGGGAAACACCAAGGGAGGAAAGGGGGTGTGCCACCCTCTGCCAACACCACCCCTCAGGTGGGGGAGGCGAGGTGAAGCACATCTCCGGGCTCTCGCCATCTTGAAGATGGGGAGCCCTGCCCAATCAGGACTAGGCTCCTGCCCCCTCCCACAGGAGAGTGGCAGGATAGGGGGTGTACCCACCCCAGGGCAGGGACCCATTGGTCCCTGCCCTTTACCTACCTGTAACGCCCCTAAATCTAGTATTTAGGGGCACCCTGAACCTTCCTTCCTTAGATTCCCGCAACCTAAGAAGAAAAAGGACGAAAGAAGACGCCCAGCAGAGGAGACTGCAGAGAACAACTGACTTGGCCCCAGCCCTACCGGCCCGTCTGCAGTTTCCAGAGATCCTGCGCCAAAAATAGTCTTGTCCTGCAGCCAGCGACCTCCAGAACCCCAGGGAGGACTGACTGCCTTCAACAAAGACCGGATCTCCTGTGAACAGCAGCTCTGTTCAAAAGAAACACCAAACAAAGACTCCGAGCCTGCTGAGGAGAAAGAAACCCGACGCCTGGAACCACCACTGCACCCGTCGCCTACAGCCCGAGTTCAAGTGGCCCACCGGTCCCAGCGAGGTCCCCCAGCTCTCCAGAGTCCGAGTCCACCGTGGGTTGACCCCTCCAGGACTCCCCGACGTCGCCTGCAGCCTCTGCACGGAGAACCCCCCAACCGCGAGTGGCCCGGTAAGGTGAAATCCGACCTCAAAAGACACCCCTGCATCCAGACGCCCTGCGCCCTGGAGAAAGGAACCCGAGGTGCACCTACGTCCCCGAGCCCTCCAACTTACCTGCCCAGCTGTTGGTTCCTCCTGGAAGTCTTCCTGGACCGAGCCTGCAGCTGAAAACCAAAACCGAAAATTTCCATTGAAATCAACAGGGCACCCGACCTCAAAACAGCACTCTGCACCCGGCCGCCCTAGTGCCGCTGAGGGTGCCTCTTTGGTGCTAACTTGGTCCCCAACGTGCCCTGAGCTTAACCCTAGGAGCTTTGCTCCCACAACCCCGTGGCCTGCTTGCCAGCCGCCACCAACCGGAGTCCCCCTATCCTCCATAGGATAACATTGGGCCTCAACACTCTGCACCCGGCCGCCCTAGTGCCGCTGAGGGTGCAACAACAGTGCATCACTGACCCTGGGAGACCCCTGAGTCTAACCCCAGAACCCTAACTCAAAAGACCGATTACTTACCTCGAGACCGATAACTCATTTTTCCTCATAGGATAACATGGACACTTTTTCTTCCAAAAAGTTTCTAAGTGTCGACTTTTGAAAACAAGAATATTCTTTAAAAATCGTACAGACTACCAAAACGTAATTACTTACCTGTTTTAAGTAAATGTCCCAGGGCTGAACCTAGGAGTCCAGCACTGGATTACAAAAATAACGTTAAAAGTAACTTACCGGCGAATTGAATTTTCTTACATAGGGATCCATTGACTGGTTTTCTGTGAAATTTCTTCTAAGTGTCCACTTTTGAAATACCAAAATATTGCTTAAAAATCACAACAGTAACGAATTCCGAATTACTCACCTACTATCAGGAGAGACCTCAGTACTGCATCTTTTAGTCCAGTACCGACCATGAAAAGTAATTTTTACCGTACTTACCAGTAACTGGAAATTCCTCTCATAGGATATCATTGCCTGCTTTTTGTTGAAAAAGTTTCTAAGTGTCGATTTCTGAATCATACAAATATTCTTTAAAAATCGTACAAACTACAAAAACGTAATTACTTACCTGTTTTAAGTAAATGTCCCAGTGCTGAACCTAGGAGTCCAGCACTGGATTACAAAAGTAACGTAAACATACTTTGCTTGCAAACTGTATTTCCTTCCCTAGGATAACATTGGTAATTTTACCCAGAAAAGTTTCTAAGTGTCAACTTTTGAAATACAGTAATATTCCTCAAAAATCACTACCATAACCAAAACGCTTTTTCTCACCTGTTTACAGGAAGTGTCCCAGGACTGAATCCAAGATCCAGTCCCGTGGTTAGAAAAAGTAATCCAAAAGTAATCTATTGCATTTAACCAGAAATTTCCATTGAGCTCAATGTATAATTGTGTTTAAAATTGTGTTGCATATTGCAACAACTGTAACTATTGCATTCAAAAGTCTATTGCCAATTGAACAGTAGTTAACTAAAGCATCTCATTCTGAGAAAGTATATTTTGACACCCATTGTTGGTTCTAAAATAAAACAACTATATTTTTATATACAAACCATTGGCCTAGAGTTCAGTTCTTGAGTGTGTGGCTTCATTTGCTGACTGAGTGTGTACAACAAATGCTTTACACTATCCTCTGATACTGCCTTACTGCTCGACCAAGCTACCACTTTAGAGAGTAAGGTTATATCTAACTTTAGCCTCTGCCAAACCTCTGGGGACTGTGGACTCTGTGCACACTGAACCTTACTTTGGTGCAGTATATACAGAGCCACTTTCTTACAACAGTCGTTCTTGTCGCAGAGTCAGGACTCTAGCGATGTCAACCATGGTCCGTTGGAGAGCATGGAGCGGACTGTGGGTGTCCGTTAGGGACTGTGAGTGTTCCCTGATGGGATTTAGACACCCACGTATGGCATCTAGTTTGGCTGCCATGTGGTCGAACCCCACCCGCACCTGTTCAGCCAGCTTCTCCTGGCACCCCAACACACGGCGTTGGAAGGCCATGTGTTCGTCGTGGGGGTCCTGGGAGGCAGCCGTGGTGGTGGGTGCTGCTTGCTGTGTGTGCTGTGCAGGGAGTGGGTTCTCCTCGTGGCAGCTGGACTGCCCTGCTCCTGGAAGTGGGCTGCGGAGGCTCTCCACGAGCTGTTGGAGGGCGTCGGAGTCGAAGGTGTGGTAGTCCTCTTCGTCATCAGAGAAGAGAGGTTCGGGCTGCTCTGCAGGAGGTGTTGGATTTCCCCCTGCAATGACAAGGGGAGATTCAGTTTAACATTGTGTACACATGTATGTTGACGCATTGTACATGTTTACATTCAGACTGCATGACAGTGTACATTGTGACTGTTTGGGGGGAGCTGCCTATTTGATGCGGGACAGTGGACATTCCAACTACATCACGGATGTGTGTATGTACTTGTACATTGTCAACTAACATTTCCCTGCAGTGCCAAATGTGATTGGCCAGTTTCTACGCACATGCGGCACCAGTTGTGTCCTCTGTTCTGTTGTGGACGTGTTGCGGTTTGTACCACATTCTTGTCAATGTTGATGTGCTCTGCATGTAATGTGTGTGTGCCGCATTTTGGGGAGTCGCCCCTGCAGCTCTGATTTGGCTGCCCTTATCCCTTTCATGCGGTGTGCCTCTGGGTTCTGTGCTTATGCAGTGCTGAGATGTTGCATACCTGTGTGCATTGGTCTCTTGGTGGGAGTTGTGGGTCTGGGGCATGGTTTGTCCGCAGATGTGCTATGCTTCATTGTCCATGTGTGCCATTGTGCCCATCTCGCCCGTTCCCCCATCCCTGGTGGTTACTCACCCTGTTGCTGTTGTGTCCGGTCATGTTGAGCAGTGTCCGGTCCCCGACTCCTGCCACCGTCTCCCCACTGATGACTGTGGAGACCATTTCCTCCATCTCGTCCAGCTCCTCCTGTGGCGCTGGACTGCCACCTCCAGTCTGCATTGCTGCCTTCCTGTTGTTTGCGAGTTTCAGCTTGGTTTTGCACTTCACATCATTCCAGCGCCTCTTGACCTCGTCCATTGTCCTCTTCAGCACTCCGACTGCATTCACCTTTTCCACGATGGACTGCCATATTCCATTTTTAGTTGCCCGTGACACAGTGGAGGTGACAAACAGTGGTTGATGGTGTTCTATCACCTCCGTTATCAGGATCCTGTTTTCCTGCGGACTGAACCGCTTCTTCCTACTCTTCTTGTCCTTGCCCTTCCCTGACCCCGAGGTCCCTGGCTGTTCCTCCGGGGGGGCTTGTGGGGTTCTGGTTGTCCTCTGTACTTGCTCCGGATGCCTCCATTGTGCTTCGCTGTTGTTTGACTTTTGTTGGTATGTTTTTTTTCTACTTTTGTAGTGCATTTTCCCGCATTATGATGCGTGGGAATTGGAGGCCTGAGGCTGGTTTTCGTAGATTTTTGTATCACGATTGGCGTCATCGCTACTATTTTCGCATTGGGGTTTCGCGTTTTTGCGGCGTCGTGTTGTTTTTAACGCGTTCATTTGATGCGTTGTCGTGACTATCGCATGATACCGCCGTGTTGTGAATAAAATACCACGTTGACACGGAGTTGTTTTCCCGCGATAGACTGCGATGTGAAGGGTTGCGTTAAGCTACACTTGCGGTGGTTATCACAAGTTCTTGAGAATATGGCCCAATGAGCGATACTGATGGGTACTACACAGTGAGTGACACTGATGGGTACCACACATTGAAGGATACTGATGGGTACTACACAATGAGCGATACTGATGGGTACTACACAGTGTGCGATACTGATGGGTACTTCACAATGAGTGATACTGATGGGTACTACACAATGAGTGATACTGATGGGTACCACACATTGAAGGATACTGATGGGTACTACACATTGAAGGATACTGATGGGTACTCCACAATGAGCGATACTGATGGGTGCTACACAATGAGCAATACTGATGGACACTACACAATGAGTAATACTGATGGGTATTACTTATGAGTGATACAGATGAGTACTACGCAATGAGCGATACTGATGAGTAGTATACAATGAACGATACTGATTGGTACTACACAATGTGAGATACTGATGGGTACTGCACAATGAGCGATACTGATGGGTACTACACGATGAGTGATACTGATTAACTCTGGGTGGTGAACTCCGCTCCGCTCGCGGAGTTTGCGGAGATCGCGGAGTTCCGAAAAACTCCGCTTCGCGTTGCGGAGCGGAATGTTTTTCCTCGCTCGCGTTCGTCAACGTCAAGTTGGCGACCGCAAGCGAGGAAAGTCAACCTCCCGGCGAGATTTTTCCTCTTTCGCGATCGTCAACATAAAGTTGGCGAGCGCAAGCGTGGAAAATCAACATCCCAGCGAGATTTCTCAACGCGGGGGGGGGTCAGGTTTCTCACTGCGAGTGGTCGCGTATGCTCGCGACCGCTCGAGTTGAGATACTGCCCGTTCGCGTGGAGAAAGCTGCCGCTCGAGTAAAAATCTACTCGAGCGGCAGAAAGGAAAGCTTGCGCTGTGCATTGTGCCGTTCGCAATGATTGCACAGTGCGGACAAGCATTTTTCTATTATAATCCGCCGCTCGCGGAGCTCTGCGTAGTGCTACGGAGTTTTTTTTGCACTTCGCGGTGTTCCGCCTAGTGCAACTCCGCGAACTTCGCCCAGGGTTAATACTGATGGGTACTACAGAATGATCGATACAGATGTGTACTACACAATGAGTGATACTGATGGGTACTGCACAATGAGCGATACTGATGGGTACTACACAATGAGAGATACAGATGAGTACTACACAATGAGTGATGCTGATGGGTACTGCACAATTAGCGATACTGATGGGTACTACACAATGACTGATTCAGATGAGTACTACACAATGAGCGATACTGATGGGTACTACAGAATGAGGGATACTGATGGGTACTACACAATGAGCGATACTGATGGGTAATGCACAATGAGCGATACTGATGGGTACTACACAATGAGCGATACTGATGGGTACTACACAGTGAGCGATACTGATGGGTACCACGCAATGAGCGATACTGATGGATACTACGCAGTGAGCGATACTGATAGGTACTACGCAATGATCGATACTGATGGATACTACGCAGTGAGCGATACTGATGGATACTACACAGTGAGCGATACTGATGGGTACTACGCAATGAGCGATACTGATGGGTACCACGCAATGAAGGATACTGATGGGTACTACACAATGAAGGATACTGATGGGTACTACACAATGAGTGATACTGATGGGTACCACACATTGAAGGATACTGATGGGTACTACACAATGACCGATATTTTGTGGTACTACACAGTGAGCGATGCTGATGGGTACTACGCAATGAGCGATACTGATGGGTACCACGCAATGAAGGATACTGATGGGTACTACACAATGAAGGATACTGATGGGTACTACACAATGAGTGATACTGATGGGTACCACACATTGAAGGATACTGATGGGTACTACACAATGACCGATATTTTGTGGTACTACACAGTGAGCGATGCTGATGGGTACTACACAATGAGCGATACTGATGGGTACTACATAATGAGTGATACTGATGGGTATCACACATTGAAGGATACTGATGGGCACTACACAATTAGCGATACTGATGGGTACTACACAGTGAGCGATACTGATGGGTACTACACAATGAGCGATACTGATGGGTACTACACAATGAGTGATACTGATGGGTACCACACATTGAAGGATACATATGGGTACTACACACTGAAGGATACTGATGTGTACTACACAATGAGCGATACTGATGGGTACTACACAATGAGTTACACTGATGAGTACTGCACAATGAACGATACTGATGGGTACTGCACAATGAGTGATACTGATGGGTACTACACAGTGAGCGATACTGATAGGTACTACACAATGAAGTATACTAATGGGCACTACGCAATGAGGGATACTGATGGGTACTACACATCGAGCGATACTGATGGGTACTACGCAGTGAGTGATACTGATGGGTACTATGCAGTGAGCGATACTGATGGGTACTACGCAATGAGTGATACTGATGGGCACTACACAATGAGGGATACTGATGGGCACTATGCAGTGAGCGATACTGATGGGTACTACGCAATGAGGAATACTGATGGGTAGTACACATCGAGCGATACTGATGGGTACTATGCAGTGAGTGGTACTGATGGGTACTACACAATGAGTGATACTGATGGGTACTACACAATGAGTGATACTGATGGGTACTATGCAGTGAGCGATACTGATAGGTACTATGCAATGAGGGATTGTTAGAACTGGGGGTCTCTAGTTGGCAATGGTTTGCACCTTTGTCCAAATAGGGACCCTTGCTTCTAGTCAGGATAAGGGGGAAACACTCCTAAAATAACCCCTGCTCACCCCCTGGTAGCTTGGCACGAGCAGACAGGCTTATCTCAGAGGCAGTGTGTAAAGCATTTGTGAACACATACAGTAATACAGTGAAAACACTACAGATGGACACCACACAGGTCGTAGTATAAAAATAAGTATTCTTTATATAGATTTATCACAAGACCCAATAGCAAAAATCCACAATACTGTAATCAAAAAATAGGCTTTAAAAGGTTATAAAATAGTTCAGTTCTCTCAAGTTGTAAATGCGACACTTTACTCTCAATGTACCTTGAATGCGTAACGCAAAGAAAACAAAAGGGTCGCAGGGAAGGTGATGCGTCGGTTCCTTACACTCAGGGGAGTGGATGCGTCGGTTCCTTACTGCTGCGCAGGGGAGTTGATGCTCGCTTCCTTACTGTGTGGGGAGGTGATGCGTCGGTTTCTTACTGCTCTCCGGTGCGATGCGACAAGATGGCACCTCGATGCGATACTCTTCTCCGGTACGATGCGACAAAATGGCGTCTGGGTTGCGATGCGACAACGTTGGTGTGATGCGTGCACGCCCGACGGCCGTGCGGCGACTCGATGATCTTTGGAGCCGCGACAGGCCCTGCGACGCGCTTCTCCGGCGATGCGACGATGACCTCTGTGGCAGCGTCTCGCTTCTCCGGTGATGCGCCGCGCTTCGGCGATGCGATGATGACAGCGGCAGCGGCGTCTCGCTTCCTCGGCGATGCGATGACCGCGGCTGCGGCGGCGACACGCTTCTCGTTGTTGCGTCGCGCTTCCAGCTCCCAGCGACACGCAGTCTCTCAGAAGGCCCAGCACAACAGCAGGCACTTCAATTCCCAGCAAGGGAATGCAGGGGGAGCTGGTTGGTGAAGTCTTGTATCCCTGAGACTTCAGGCAGGAGGCAAGCTCTAGTTCAAGCCCTTGGAGATTCTCTTCTTCAAGATGACAAAGCACAGCAAAGTCTTTTCTCCTGTCCTTGGCAGAAAGCAACCACTGCAGGCCAACCCCAATCAGCAAAACAGCACAGGGGCAGTACTCCTCCTTCAGCTTCTCCGGTTCTTCTCCTTGGCAACAGGTTTCTTGATTTCCCAGAAGTGATCTAATTTCCTAGGGGTCTGGGTCCCCTTTTTATACACAGTTTTCCTTTGTTCTCTGAAGGCAGAGAGGCCTCTGCCTAGTCCAAAACCAGTTCTGGTCAGTCCTGGAGCACTTTGTTTTTCTGACTCCTTCTTTCCTTTGTGAGTGAGGGGCAGAGCCATCAGACGCCCGGCAGGAGGTGGAGCCAGCATTGTGGAAGGCAGGCACAGCCCTATTCAGACCCAGGTGCAACTCCTCCCTCCACTCTGGATGCAGACCTTCCTATTCAGCCCTGTGCTGACTCACCCTGTCTCCTGTAGCCACCCCCAGCCCCTGTCACTCAATCTCCAGACAAGGAATACACAACCTAGCAGAGGCAGGCTTGGAAGTTTAGGCAAGAAAATACCCACTTTCTAAAAGTGGTATTTTCAAACACAGAATGTTAAAACCAACTTCACTAAAAGATGTATTTTATCATTCTGAGTTCAGGCATACTAAATTCGTTTTTCTACCATGTTCCCTGGGTCAGTTCTGACTATAAAGTGTAATAGTCAGTCTGCCCATTCTGGCCTATGGGGAGCAGGTAGCCTTGCAATAGTGAAAAACGAAAATGGCTGTAATTCACTATCAGGACATGCCACACACACCAGGGCATGTCCTACCTTATACTTACAATGCACCCTGCCCTTGGGCCTACCTTAGGGGTGTCTGATATGAAGATAAGGGAAGGTTTAGGGACTGGCAAGTGGCTGCACTTGCCAAGTCGACATGGCAGTCACAGACTGCACACAGGCTCTGCAATGGCAGGCCTGAGACCCGTTTTACAAGCTGCTTCTGTGGGTGGCACAACCAGTGCTGCAAGCCCACCAGCAGCATTGGATTTACAAGCCCTGGGCACACGCAGTGCACTGTACTAGGGACTGACAAGTAAACCAATCATCCAATCATGGAGTCACTAATCCATAACACAATTTACAGTAGGGAGCACTTGCACTGTGGCACTGAACAGCAGTGGCACAGTGCCCAAAAGCATCTAAAACCAGCAAAACATAAGAGGCAACAGCAAAAAAATGGAAGGGAGACCCACGCCAATGGTGCCAAGTCTAACACGTGTCCCCTCCAGCTGAAATGTGGGGAGAACTACCCTTCCTCCTGGGAGTTCTCATCACTAAGGCGGAAAAATCTGGACAGACCATCAGCATTGGCGTGTTCTGTACCAGGGCGGTGTTCCACCGTGAAGTCCATCCCCTGTAGGGAAATGGACCACCTCAATAGTTTTGGGTTCTCACCCCTCATCTGCATTAACCATCTGAGGGGCCGGTGGTCTGTCTGAACCCGGAAGTGAGTCCCAAACAAGTATGGTCTCAACTTCTTCAGTGCCCAGACCACAGCAAATGCCTCACGTTCAATCGCACTCCACCTCTGTTCCCGTGGGAGTAACCTCCTACTAATAAAGGCTACAGGTTGGTCTAGGCCCTCCTCATTCATCTGTGAAAGCACAGCCCCAACACCATGCTCTGAAGCATCTGTCTGCACAATGAATTCCCTTGAGAAGTTGGGCGCCTGAAGCACGGGCGCCGTGCACATGGCAGATTTCAGGGCATCAAAAGCCTTTTGGCAGGCATCAGTCCAGTTCACTTTCCTGGGCTGCTTCCTGGAAGTCAGCTCAGTCAAGGGTGCAACAATGTTGCCATACCCCTTGACAAACCTCCTGTAATACCCGGTGAGTCCTAAGAAGGCTCTCACCTCTGTCTGGGTTTTGGGGGTTCCCAAGCCAGGATGGTATCTATCTTGGGTTGTAGGGGCGCCACCTGGCCGCTCCCAACCTGGTGTCCCAAGTACACCACAGAACCCTGCCCGATCTGGCACTTACTCGCCTTGATCGTGAGGCCTGCCCTCCGCAGCGCCTTCAACACTTCCCAGAGGTGGTGCAGATGTTCCTCCCACGTGGCGCTGAACACTGCAATGTCATCCAGGTAGGCGGCACTGAAATCCTCCAGCCCAGCCAACACCTGGTTGACCAACCTCTGAAAGGTGGCAGGGGCATTCTTCATCCCAAAGGGCATCACCCGGAATTGGTAGTGCCCATCTGGTGTGGAGAATGCTGACCTCTCTTTGGCCCCATCAGTTAAGGCGATCTGCCAGTATCCAGACGTTAGATCAAACGTGCTGAGGTACCGGGCAGCCCCTAACCGATCAATGAGCTCATCAGCTCTGGGGATGGGGTGCGCGTCAGTCCTGGTGACTGAATTGAGTCCTCGGTAGTCCACACAGAACCGGAGTTCGGGTGTGGCACCAGGCGCGGCAGCCTTTGGGACCAAGACCACTGGGCTGGCCCAAGGGCTGTTAGAGGACTCAATCACCCCTAAGGCAAACATCTTGGAGACCTCCTCCTTGATGCAAGCTCTCACCCTGTCAGTCACTCTGTAAGTTTTGTGCTTCACAGGAGGACTGTCCCCAGTGTCCACATCATGGATGCACCATTCAGTGATACTGGGAGTCAGGGAGAACAGATCAGAAAACTGTCCCAACAGTTGGCGACAGTCATTCTGCTGCTCCGGGGTCAGGGTGGGAGAGAGGTTCACACCATCCACTGACCCATCTTGCTCTTTTGCATACAGGAGGTCAGGAAGAGGTTCAGTCTCCTCTTCCATCCCAGCATCTGTTGCTAAGAGCATGCCCACTTCAGACCTCTCAAAGTGGGGCTTCAGGCGGTTCACATGCAGGACCCGCAAGGGGTTCCTGGGAGACTGCAAGTCCACCAAGTAGGTGACATCACTCTTGCGCTCCACCACCTCAAATGGTCCGGTCCACTTATCCTGGAGCGCACAGGGCTCCACTGGGGCCATGACCCAAACCTTTTGTCCAGGCTGAAACTCGATCAGAGTGGCATTCTGATCATGCCAACGTTTCATCTCTTCCTGGCTGGCTTCCAGATTCGCCTCAGCGAGTTGTCTGAAACGCCGAGTCTGGTTTCTGAAGGCCAGCATGTAACTAAATACATCCTGGGGAGTTTTCCTGGGAGCTTTCTCCCAGCCTTCCTTGACCAGACTCAGAGGTCCTCTTACAGGATGGCCGTACAGCAGTTCAAAGGGACTGAACCCTAAGGACTTCTGGGGCACCTCTCTGTAAGCAAAGAGCAGGCATGGCAAGAGGACGTCCCACTTACGCCTCATGGGTTCTTCAAGACCCATAATCATGCCCTTAAGGGTCCGGTTGAATCTCTCAACCAGCCCATTACCTTGGGGGTGGTAAGGAGTGGTGAACTTATAGGTTACACCACACTCCTGCCACAGGGACTTCATATACTTGGAAATGAAGTTGGTACCACGGTCAGACACCACCTCCTTGGGGAACCCCACACGGGAGAAAATCCCCATCAGTGCACGTCCCACCACGGGGGCCGTCACTGTCCGAAGAGGGATGGCTTCCGGGTACCGGGTGGCATGGTCCACCAAGACCAGGATGAACCTGTTGCCCATGGCTGTCTTGGGATCCAGAGGCCCCACAATGTCAATACCCACCCTCTCAAAGGGGGTGCTGACAACAGGGAAAGGTTGGAGAGGAGCCTTGTGCTTCCTCCCACTCTTACCACTTGCCTGGCAAGTCTGACAGGTCCTGCAATGAGTATCTGAACCCTTGCGCATTTGGGGCCAATGAAAGTGGGTGACAAGCCTTTGAAAGGTCTTGTCTTGCCCCAAATGTCCTGCTAAAGGCACATCATGAGCCAGACCCAGTAGGAAGGCTCTGAAGCGCTGGGGTACCACCAGCACACGGGCTGACCCAGGCTCAGCAACCTTAGGCTCACTATACAGGAGACCATTCTCCCAGTAGATCCAGTGTGATCCAGACTGATCACCTGCTGCCTGGCTTACAGCCTGTTGCCGCAAGCCCTCAAGAGAAGGGCACTTCTTCTGCTCCTCGCAGAATTCTTCCCTGGAGGGGCCTCCTTCCTGCTGCCAATGGGTCAGCTCAGGCAGGTCCCCCAGTTCAGCCACTTGTTCCCCTGTTGGTTCCAGGGCATCCCCCTCAAGGTCTGCCTCCTCCTGGACCGTGGGAACTTCGGGGGCCGGTTTCCCGCGCCCCCTGCCTCCTCTCTTTAAGGCAGGCACCTGGGCCCTTCTTCCAGGCTCCAGGTCCTCTTGAATACCCTTACCGGCTGCCATTGACCGAGTGGTCACACACGCCCACTCTGGCAGACCCAACATCTCCAAATGAGACCTCCGCTCCACCTTCGCCCAAGGGGAGCTCTCCAAATCATTGCCTAGCAGACAGTCAACAGGCATGGCTGGCCTCACAGCTACTTGAAGGATACCTGAGACCCCCCCACTCAAAGGGAACCTGGGCCACCTTGCAGTGGCTCTCTGAGTTGTCAGCGGCAACTACAGGGTAGAATACGTTGGGGACCACCTGCTCCTCAGACACCAGCCGACAACTGACAGCTGTCACACTGGCCCCGGTGTCTCTGAGAGCCTCCACCCTATGGCCATTGATGGTCACCCACTGCCTGTATTTCTTAGTGTTATCAGGCAGCTGGGTCCTAGGGACCATCTCACTGTCTCCTAAAGAGACCAGGGACATTTCTGCGGGACCCCACCCACCTTGGGCACCCAACTCCTCCCCCAGGGCTACACTAGCCACCTGCCGGGGTGGTGCACCAGTGGGTGCAGTGGTCACAGTATTGGGGCACTTGGGACTTCCTACAAAGTGACCCACTTGACCACAACTAAAACATGCTTTGGGCCCCTTCTGAACAGACTTATCTGTTGGGACCCATGGTCTTTTCTCAGTGGGAGGCTGGGAACCCTTACCTTGGTTCCCTTGGGGTTTACTTTGGGGCCCTTTTTGGAACTCCTTCTGTTTACCCTTGTCCCCCCCACTCTTCTGCTGGGGACCCTGCCCACCTTTGGCGGAGTCTCCCACAAGACCCTTGTGGACCCGGGTACTGACCCAGCGGTCCGCCTCTTCAGCAAGCTTCCTAGGATTAGTCAGCTTACTGTCAACAAGGTGCTGGCGTAGCTCTGGAAAACAACTACTGGACAAGTGCTCCCATGCAATTAAATCATAGAACTCCTGCAAGTCATTTACTTTGCTACCCTTCACCCATCCATCCAATGCTCTGCAAAAATAAGACACATACTCCACCCAGGTACTAGACTCCAGCTTTTTGCAGTTCCTAAACTTCTGCCTATAAAGCTCTGGAGTTAACCCATACCTTGCCACTAAAGCTTCCTTCAGGTGGGCATAGGACATCTGATCCACTGTGGGCAAGGCTAGCAAGGTTTCCCTTCCCTCACCTGCAAAGCGGCCCCACAACCCCGCTCCCCAATCCTTCTCAGGGACCCGGTGTGATGTCATGGCGATCTCATAAGCTTTAAACCATTGCCCAATGTCCTCCCCCTTCATGAAATCCTTAATAACCTCCTTGGGGATGTACACTCTACTTTCTACAGGCACTGGAGGTGTGCTGCCACCAGAGGGAGTGATTTCTAGGCTCCTAGCCTTTAGCTCTAGCTCCCTCACCACTCTCTCATGCTCTAAAAGCATCTTCTTTTCTTCCATGGCCAACCTCTTACTTTCTAACTCCAATTTCTTATGCTCAAGGCTATCATGGCTTCCCTGTTTCAGTTTGGCCATCTCCATTTCATGCATCCTGCTTTTATCCCTGTCCTCCAGCTCCTCTGGAGACAGGCCCTTTGAGAAACACTGCTGCCCTCCCTGGAAGGCACTCTCCTCCCAGGTAAGCCCAATGGCCCCTCAAGCTGCTCATCTAAATTCTCTGCCTCCTCCACAGGCTCCTCGGACTGCCCACTGGCATTCCGTGCTTCCAACCAGGCCCTCAGCGCCTTTTGAAGCTCCTCCTTCCTGGTGAGGCCTTTCATAGAGATTTTAAACTTTTTACAAACAGCTTTGAGTTCTGGCACAGTGTAGGTATCAACCCTATCTTCTTCAAATTCAATATCTGCAGGTGCAATGGATCCTTTTTTGCTCATGGTGAAAATTGGCAGTTCTCAACAAAAATTAAAGGTTCCAAGGAAAAAAAGTCCTATCAAAATGTATGTGGTCGCGTATTGGTCTGCACTCACTAGTAGTGTACACCAATCACTGTATATGAATCACAAATGCAAGTCCAAATCCTCACCGCTGACCACCAATGTTAGAACTGGGGGTCTCTAGTTGGCAATGGTTTGCACCTTTGTCCAAATAGGGACCCTTGCTTCTAGTCAGGATAAGGGGGAAACACTCCTAAAATAACCCCTGCTCACCCCCTGGTAGCTTGGCACGAGCAGACAGGCTTATCTCAGAGGCAGTGTGTAAAGCATTTGTGAACACATACAGTAATACAGTGAAAACACTACAGATGGACACCACACAGGTCGTAGTATAAAAATAAGTATTCTTTATATAGATTTATCACAAGACCCAATAGCAAAAATCCACAATACTGTAATCAAAAAATAGGCTTTAAAAGGTTATAAAATAGTTCAGTTCTCTCAAGTTGTAAATGCGACACTTTACTCTCAATGTACCTTGAATGCGTAACGCAAAGAAAACAAAAGGGTCGCAGGGAAGGTGATGCGTCGGTTCCTTACACTCAGGGGAGTGGATGCGTCGGTTCCTTACTGCTGCGCAGGGGAGTTGATGCTCGCTTCCTTACTGTGTGGGGAGGTGATGCGTCGGTTTCTTACTGCTCTCCGGTGCGATGCGACAAGATGGCACCTCGATGCGATACTCTTCTCCGGTACGATGCGACAAAATGGCGTCTGGGTTGCGATGCGACAACGTTGGTGTGATGCGTGCACGCCCGACGGCCGTGCGGCGACTCGATGATCTTTGGAGCCGCGACAGGCCCTGCGACGCGCTTCTCCGGCGATGCGACGATGACCTCTGTGGCAGCGTCTCGCTTCTCCGGTGATGCGCCGCGCTTCGGCGATGCGATGATGACAGCGGCAGCGGCGTCTCGCTTCCTCGGCGATGCGATGACCGCGGCTGCGGCGGCGACACGCTTCTCGTTGTTGCGTCGCGCTTCCAGCTCCCAGCGACACGCAGTCTCTCAGAAGGCCCAGCACAACAGCAGGCACTTCAATTCCCAGCAAGGGAATGCAGGGGGAGCTGGTTGGTGAAGTCTTGTATCCCTGAGACTTCAGGCAGGAGGCAAGCTCTAGTTCAAGCCCTTGGAGATTCTCTTCTTCAAGATGACAAAGCACAGCAAAGTCTTTTCTCCTGTCCTTGGCAGAAAGCAACCACTGCAGGCCAACCCCAATCAGCAAAACAGCACAGGGGCAGTACTCCTCCTTCAGCTTCTCCGGTTCTTCTCCTTGGCAACAGGTTTCTTGATTTCCCAGAAGTGATCTAATTTCCTAGGGGTCTGGGTCCCCTTTTTATACACAGTTTTCCTTTGTTCTCTGAAGGCAGAGAGGCCTCTGCCTAGTCCAAAACCAGTTCTGGTCAGTCCTGGAGCACTTTGTTTTTCTGACTCCTTCTTTCCTTTGTGAGTGAGGGGCAGAGCCATCAGACGCCCGGCAGGAGGTGGAGCCAGCATTGTGGAAGGCAGGCACAGCCCTATTCAGACCCAGGTGCAACTCCTCCCTCCACTCTGGATGCAGACCTTCCTATTCAGCCCTGTGCTGACTCACCCTGTCTCCTGTAGCCACCCCCAGCCCCTGTCACTCAATCTCCAGACAAGGAATACACAACCTAGCAGAGGCAGGCTTGGAAGTTTAGGCAAGAAAATACCCACTTTCTAAAAGTGGTATTTTCAAACACAGAATGTTAAAACCAACTTCACTAAAAGATGTATTTTATCATTCTGAGTTCAGGCATACTAAATTCGTTTTTCTACCATGTTCCCTGGGTCAGTTCTGACTATAAAGTGTAATAGTCAGTCTGCCCATTCTGGCCTATGGGGAGCAGGTAGCCTTGCAATAGTGAAAAACGAAAATGGCTGTAATTCACTATCAGGACATGCCACACACACCAGGGCATGTCCTACCTTATACTTACAATGCACCCTGCCCTTGGGCCTACCTTAGGGGTGTCTGATATGAAGATAAGGGAAGGTTTAGGGACTGGCAAGTGGCTGCACTTGCCAAGTCGACATGGCAGTCACAGACTGCACACAGGCTCTGCAATGGCAGGCCTGAGACCCGTTTTACAAGCTGCTTCTGTGGGTGGCACAACCAGTGCTGCAAGCCCACCAGCAGCATTGGATTTACAAGCCCTGGGCACACGCAGTGCACTGTACTAGGGACTGACAAGTAAACCAATCATCCAATCATGGAGTCACTAATCCATAACACAATTTACAGTAGGGAGCACTTGCACTGTGGCACTGAACAGCAGTGGCACAGTGCCCAAAAGCATCTAAAACCAGCAAAACATAAGAGGCAACAGCAAAAAAATGGAAGGGAGACCCACGCCAATGGTGCCAAGTCTAACACGTGTCCCCTCCAGCTGAAATGTGGGGAGAACTACCCTTCCTCCTGGGAGTTCTCATCACTAAGGCGGAAAAATCTGGACAGACCATCAGCATTGGCGTGTTCTGTACCAGGGCGGTGTTCCACCGTGAAGTCCATCCCCTGTAGGGAAATGGACCACCTCAATAGTTTTGGGTTCTCACCCCTCATCTGCATTAACCATCTGAGGGGCCGGTGGTCTGTCTGAACCCGGAAGTGAGTCCCAAACAAGTATGGTCTCAACTTCTTCAGTGCCCAGACCACAGCAAATGCCTCACGTTCAATCGCACTCCACCTCTGTTCCCGTGGGAGTAACCTCCTACTAATAAAGGCTACAGGTTGGTCTAGGCCCTCCTCATTCATCTGTGAAAGCACAGCCCCAACACCATGCTCTGAAGCATCTGTCTGCACAATGAATTCCCTTGAGAAGTTGGGCGCCTGAAGCACGGGCGCCGTGCACATGGCAGATTTCAGGGCATCAAAAGCCTTTTGGCAGGCATCAGTCCAGTTCACTTTCCTGGGCTGCTTCCTGGAAGTCAGCTCAGTCAAGGGTGCAACAATGTTGCCATACCCCTTGACAAACCTCCTGTAATACCCGGTGAGTCCTAAGAAGGCTCTCACCTCTGTCTGGGTTTTGGGGGTTCCCAAGCCAGGATGGTATCTATCTTGGGTTGTAGGGGCGCCACCTGGCCGCTCCCAACCTGGTGTCCCAAGTACACCACAGAACCCTGCCCGATCTGGCACTTACTCGCCTTGATCGTGAGGCCTGCCCTCCGCAGCGCCTTCAACACTTCCCAGAGGTGGTGCAGATGTTCCTCCCACGTGGCGCTGAACACTGCAATGTCATCCAGGTAGGCGGCACTGAAATCCTCCAGCCCAGCCAACACCTGGTTGACCAACCTCTGAAAGGTGGCAGGGGCATTCTTCATCCCAAAGGGCATCACCCGGAATTGGTAGTGCCCATCTGGTGTGGAGAATGCTGACCTCTCTTTGGCCCCATCAGTTAAGGCGATCTGCCAGTATCCAGACGTTAGATCAAACGTGCTGAGGTACCGGGCAGCCCCTAACCGATCAATGAGCTCATCAGCTCTGGGGATGGGGTGCGCGTCAGTCCTGGTGACTGAATTGAGTCCTCGGTAGTCCACACAGAACCGGAGTTCGGGTGTGGCACCAGGCGCGGCAGCCTTTGGGACCAAGACCACTGGGCTGGCCCAAGGGCTGTTAGAGGACTCAATCACCCCTAAGGCAAACATCTTGGAGACCTCCTCCTTGATGCAAGCTCTCACCCTGTCAGTCACTCTGTAAGTTTTGTGCTTCACAGGAGGACTGTCCCCAGTGTCCACATCATGGATGCACCATTCAGTGATACTGGGAGTCAGGGAGAACAGATCAGAAAACTGTCCCAACAGTTGGCGACAGTCATTCTGCTGCTCCGGGGTCAGGGTGGGAGAGAGGTTCACACCATCCACTGACCCATCTTGCTCTTTTGCATACAGGAGGTCAGGAAGAGGTTCAGTCTCCTCTTCCATCCCAGCATCTGTTGCTAAGAGCATGCCCACTTCAGACCTCTCAAAGTGGGGCTTCAGGCGGTTCACATGCAGGACCCGCAAGGGGTTCCTGGGAGACTGCAAGTCCACCAAGTAGGTGACATCACTCTTGCGCTCCACCACCTCAAATGGTCCGGTCCACTTATCCTGGAGCGCACAGGGCTCCACTGGGGCCATGACCCAAACCTTTTGTCCAGGCTGAAACTCGATCAGAGTGGCATTCTGATCATGCCAACGTTTCATCTCTTCCTGGCTGGCTTCCAGATTCGCCTCAGCGAGTTGTCTGAAACGCCGAGTCTGGTTTCTGAAGGCCAGCATGTAACTAAATACATCCTGGGGAGTTTTCCTGGGAGCTTTCTCCCAGCCTTCCTTGACCAGACTCAGAGGTCCTCTTACAGGATGGCCGTACAGCAGTTCAAAGGGACTGAACCCTAAGGACTTCTGGGGCACCTCTCTGTAAGCAAAGAGCAGGCATGGCAAGAGGACGTCCCACTTACGCCTCATGGGTTCTTCAAGACCCATAATCATGCCCTTAAGGGTCCGGTTGAATCTCTCAACCAGCCCATTACCTTGGGGGTGGTAAGGAGTGGTGAACTTATAGGTTACACCACACTCCTGCCACAGGGACTTCATATACTTGGAAATGAAGTTGGTACCACGGTCAGACACCACCTCCTTGGGGAACCCCACACGGGAGAAAATCCCCATCAGTGCACGTCCCACCACGGGGGCCGTCACTGTCCGAAGAGGGATGGCTTCCGGGTACCGGGTGGCATGGTCCACCAAGACCAGGATGAACCTGTTGCCCATGGCTGTCTTGGGATCCAGAGGCCCCACAATGTCAATACCCACCCTCTCAAAGGGGGTGCTGACAACAGGGAAAGGTTGGAGAGGAGCCTTGTGCTTCCTCCCACTCTTACCACTTGCCTGGCAAGTCTGACAGGTCCTGCAATGAGTATCTGAACCCTTGCGCATTTGGGGCCAATGAAAGTGGGTGACAAGCCTTTGAAAGGTCTTGTCTTGCCCCAAATGTCCTGCTAAAGGCACATCATGAGCCAGACCCAGTAGGAAGGCTCTGAAGCGCTGGGGTACCACCAGCACACGGGCTGACCCAGGCTCAGCAACCTTAGGCTCACTATACAGGAGACCATTCTCCCAGTAGATCCAGTGTGATCCAGACTGATCACCTGCTGCCTGGCTTGCAGCCTGTTGCCGCAAGCCCTCAAGAGAAGGGCACTTCTTCTGCTCCTCGCAGAATTCTTCCCTGGAGGGGCCTCCTTCCTGCTGCCAATGGGTCAGCTCAGGCAGGTCCCCCAGTTCAGCCACTTGTTCCCCTGTAGGTTCCAGGGCATCCCCCTCAAGGTCTGCCTCCTCCTGGACCGTGGGAACTTCGGGGGCCGGTTTCCCGCGCCCCCTGCCTCCTCTCTTTAAGGCAGGCACCTGGGCCCTTCTTCCAGGCTCCAGGTCCTCTTGAATACCCTTACCGGCTGCCATTGACCGAGTGGTCACACACGCCCACTCTGGCAGACCCAACATCTCCAAATGAGACCTCCGCTCCACCTTCGCCCAAGGGGAGCTCTCCAAATCATTGCCTAGCAGACAGTCAACAGGCATGGCTGGCCTCACAGCTACTTGAAGGATACCTGAGACCCCCCCACTCAAAGGGAACCTGGGCCACCTTGCAGTGGCTCTCTGAGTTGTCAGCGGCAACTACAGGGTAGAATACGTTGGGGACCACCTGCTCCTCAGACACCAGCCGACAACTGACAGCTGTCACACTGGCCCCGGTGTCTCTGAGAGCCTCCACCCTATGGCCATTGATGGTCACCCACTGCCTGTATTTCTTAGTGTTATCAGGCAGCTGGGTCCTAGGGACCATCTCACTGTCTCCTAAAGAGACCAGGGACATTTCTGCGGGACCCCACCCACCTTGGGCACCCAACTCCTCCCCCAGGGCTACACTAGCCACCTGCCGGGGTGGTGCACCAGTGGGTGCAGTGGTCACAGTATTGGGGCACTTGGGACTTCCTACAAAGTGACCCACTTGACCACAACTAAAACATGCTTTGGGCCCCTTCTGAACAGACTTATCTGTTGGGACCCATGGTCTTTTCTCAGTGGGAGGCTGGGAACCCTTACCTTGGTTCCCTTGGGGTTTACTTTGGGGCCCTTTTTGGAACTCCTTCTGTTTACCCTTGTCCCCCCACTCTTCTGCTGGGGACCCTGCCCACCTTTGGCGGAGTCTCCCACAAGACCCTTGTGGACCCGGGTACTGACCCAGCGGTCCGCCTCTTCAGCAAGCTTCCTAGGATTAGTCAGCTTACTGTCAACAAGGTGCTGGCGTAGCTCTGGAAAACAACTACTGGACAAGTGCTCCCATGCAATTAAATCATAGAACTCCTGCAAGTCATTTACTTTGCTACCCTTCACCCATCCATCCAATGCTCTGCAAAAATAAGACACATACTCCACCCAGGTACTAGACTCCAGCTTTTTGCAGTTCCTAAACTTCTGCCTATAAAGCTCTGGAGTTAACCCATACCTTGCCACTAAAGCTTCCTTCAGGTGGGCATAGGACATCTGATCCACTGTGGGCAAGGCTAGCAAGGTTTCCCTTCCCTCACCTGCAAAGCGGCCCCACAACCCCGCTCCCCAATCCTTCTCAGGGACCCGGTGTGATGTCATGGCGATCTCATAAGCTTTAAACCATTGCCCAATGTCCTCCCCCTTCATGAAATCCTTAATAACCTCCTTGGGGATGTACACTCTACTTTCTACAGGCACTGGAGGTGTGCTGCCACCAGAGGGAGTGATTTCTAGGCTCCTAGCCTTTAGCTCTAGCTCCCTCACCACTCTCTCATGCTCTAAAAGCATCTTCTTTTCTTCCATGGCCAACCTCTTACTTTCTAACTCCAATTTCTTATGCTCAAGGCTATCATGGCTTCCCTGTTTCAGTTTGGCCATCTCCATTTCATGCATCCTGCTTTTATCCCTGTCCTCCAGCTCCTCTGGAGACAGGCCCTTTTGAGAAACACTGCTGCCCTCCCTGGAAGGCACTCTCCTCCCAGGTAAGCCCAATGGCCCCTCAAGCTGCTCATCTAAATTCTCTGCCTCCTCCACAGGCTCCTCGGACTGCCCACTGGCATTCCGTGCTTCCAACCAGGCCCTCAGCGCCTTTTGAAGCTCCTCCTTCCTGGTGAGGCCTTTCATAGAGATTTTAAACTTTTTACAAACAGCTTTGAGTTCTGGCACAGTGTAGGTATCAACCCTATCTTCTTCAAATTCAATATCTGCAGGTGCAATGGATCCTTTTTTGCTCATGGTGAAAATTGGCAGTTCTCAACAAAAATTAAAGGTTCCAAGGAAAAAAAGTCCTATCAAAATGTATGTGGTCGCGTATTGGTCTGCACTCACTAGTAGTGTACACCAATCACTGTATATGAATCACAAATGCAAGTCCAAATCCTCACCGCTGACCACCAATGTTAGAACTGGGGGTCTCTAGTTGGCAATGGTTTGCACCTTTGTCCAAATAGGGACCCTTGCTTCTAGTCAGGATAAGGGGGAAACACTCCTAAAATAACCCCTGCTCACCCCCTGGTAGCTTGGCACGAGCAGACAGGCTTATCTCAGAGGCAGTGTGTAAAGCATTTGTGAACACATACAGTAATACAGTGAAAACACTACAGATGGACACCACACAGGTCGTAGTATAAAAATAAGTATTCTTTATATAGATTTATCACAAGACCCAATAGCAAAAATCCACAATACTGTAATCAAAAAATAGGCTTTAAAAGGTTATAAAATAGTTCAGTTCTCTCAAGTTGTAAATGCGACACTTTACTCTCAATGTACCTTGAATGCGTAACGCAAAGAAAACAAAAGGGTCGCAGGGAAGGTGATGCGTCGGTTCCTTACACTCAGGGGAGTGGATGCGTCGGTTCCTTACTGCTGCGCAGGGGAGTTGATGCTCGCTTCCTTACTGTGTGGGGAGGTGATGCGTCGGTTTCTTACTGCTCTCCGGTGCGATGCGACAAGATGGCACCTCGATGCGATACTCTTCTCCGGTACGATGCGACAAAATGGCGTCTGGGTTGCGATGCGACAACGTTGGTGTGATGCGTGCACGCCCGACGGCCGTGCGGCGACTCGATGATCTTTGGAGCCGCGACAGGCCCTGCGACGCGCTTCTCCGGCGATGCGACGATGACCTCTGTGGCAGCGTCTCGCTTCTCCGGTGATGCGCCGCGCTTCGGCGATGCGATGATGACAGCGGCAGCGGCGTCTCGCTTCCTCGGCGATGCGATGACCGCGGCTGCGGCGGCGACACGCTTCTCGTTGTTGCGTCGCGCTTCCAGCTCCCAGCGACACGCAGTCTCTCAGAAGGCCCAGCACAACAGCAGGCACTTCAATTCCCAGCAAGGGAATGCAGGGGGAGCTGGTTGGTGAAGTCTTGTATCCCTGAGACTTCAGGCAGGAGGCAAGCTCTAGTTCAAGCCCTTGGAGATTCTCTTCTTCAAGATGACAAAGCACAGCAAAGTCTTTTCTCCTGTCCTTGGCAGAAAGCAACCACTGCAGGCCAACCCCAATCAGCAAAACAGCACAGGGGCAGTACTCCTCCTTCAGCTTCTCCGGTTCTTCTCCTTGGCAACAGGTTTCTTGATTTCCCAGAAGTGATCTAATTTCCTAGGGGTCTGGGTCCCCTTTTTATACACAGTTTTCCTTTGTTCTCTGAAGGCAGAGAGGCCTCTGCCTAGTCCAAAACCAGTTCTGGTCAGTCCTGGAGCACTTTGTTTTTCTGACTCCTTCTTTCCTTTGTGAGTGAGGGGCAGAGCCATCAGACGCCCGGCAGGAGGTGGAGCCAGCATTGTGGAAGGCAGGCACAGCCCTATTCAGACCCAGGTGCAACTCCTCCCTCCACTCTGGATGCAGACCTTCCTATTCAGCCCTGTGCTGACTCACCCTGTCTCCTGTAGCCACCCCCAGCCCCTGTCACTCAATCTCCAGACAAGGAATACACAACCTAGCAGAGGCAGGCTTGGAAGTTTAGGCAAGAAAATACCCACTTTCTAAAAGTGGTATTTTCAAACACAGAATGTTAAAACCAACTTCACTAAAAGATGTATTTTATCATTCTGAGTTCAGGCATACTAAATTCGTTTTTCTACCATGTTCCCTGGGTCAGTTCTGACTATAAAGTGTAATAGTCAGTCTGCCCATTCTGGCCTATGGGGAGCAGGTAGCCTTGCAATAGTGAAAAACGAAAATGGCTGTAATTCACTATCAGGACATGCCACACACACCAGGGCATGTCCTACCTTATACTTACAATGCACCCTGCCCTTGGGCCTACCTTAGGGGTGTCTGATATGAAGATAAGGGAAGGTTTAGGGACTGGCAAGTGGCTGCACTTGCCAAGTCGACATGGCAGTCACAGACTGCACACAGGCTCTGCAATGGCAGGCCTGAGACCCGTTTTACAAGCTGCTTCTGTGGGTGGCACAACCAGTGCTGCAAGCCCACCAGCAGCATTGGATTTACAAGCCCTGGGCACACGCAGTGCACTGTACTAGGGACTGACAAGTAAACCAATCATCCAATCATGGAGTCACTAATCCATAACACAATTTACAGTAGGGAGCACTTGCACTGTGGCACTGAACAGCAGTGGCACAGTGCCCAAAAGCATCTAAAACCAGCAAAACATAAGAGGCAACAGCAAAAAAATGGAAGGGAGACCCACGCCAATGGTGCCAAGTCTAACAGGGATACTGATGGGTACTACACAATGAGCGATACTGATGGGTACTACACAATGAGTGATACTGATGGGTACTATGCAGTGAGCGATACTGATGGGTGCTACGCAATGAGGGATACTGATGGGTACTACACAATGAGCGATACTGATGGGTGCTACACAATGAGCGATACTAATGGGTACTACACAATGAGCGATACTGATGGGTACTATACATTGAGCGATACTGAAGAGTACTATACAATGAGCGATACTGATGGTGTAGGAAAGTAGGATCTGCTTCTTATGGTCACCCCCACATTTTGCTTGATGTTACACTGTTTTGACTAGTCTGACTGGGATCCTGCTAATCAGGAACCCAGTCTATCTGCTTTCTCCCTAAAAATGTTATGCCATGTACTTAGGTACACTCCAGATTGGATACTGGGGTACCCTTGTCAGTCCCTAGTGAATGGCACACATGTACCCAGGGCATAGGTACCCCAGAGGCCTCCCATGGGCTGAAGAATGTATTATGCCACCCATGAGAGGACATGCAAAATGGAACTACAGGCCTGCCATTGCAGCCTGTGTAAGATGATGCATGCACCACTCACTTTATATGTAGGGTTACTATATCTATAGGTCACTACACTTAAAAACTATAAGTCACCCCTATAGCAGGCCTTGACAATCCTGAAGGCAGGGTGCTGGCTTTTACGTGAGAGGGTGCCCCTGCATGAGCAGAGCACCCCTGCAGCCTTCGAAGACCATTCTCCCGGGTTGTCAGTGACACAGCCAGACATATAGGTAGAGGTGCATTATATGCTCGCGTAAAATGCTATCTCGAAAACGGCTGCAACAAACCATGTCGTGTTTGGTATCAAACACCTTCGGATCATACCTCCACACCAGTAACCGGTGTGGAAGGTATGATTCCACCCCCCAGAAGCAAGCTTCATGGGTCCCTGGTCTTCCCGGTACCAGCCTTCTCGACCCGGACAGCACAAAATGGTTGCTGCTGACCAGAGACACATTTCTTCCCTCCTGCTGCTGAGCCAAGCTCGAGCAGAGGAAGGCAGCACAATAGGCATCCTGTCACAGGGAGGTGTGACCACCTCCCAGACAGGATTTAGTGTATTGGGGCCGGGTGGGTGCACTTCCAAAGTGCCTGAAAGTCTGCACGAGGGGCACATTTGGTGTCCCTGTGCATAGTCCAGTTCAAACCAGTCCTGGGAGCCGTTGGCTTCTGCTCTGGCACAAAACTGGACAAAGGACATGGGAGTAACCTCCCCACTGTCCTGACCCTCCCCTGGGAGGGTTCCCTGAATCTGTCCAACCCTCTACCGTGGGTACTTAAGGGCTTACCTGGCTGTAGGACCCTATATTCGACGTGGACAAGATTCTGAACAAGAAACCACTGATCTAAGACCGTCTGGACACTCACTGGACTTCGACTGGGCCTGACTTCGTCTCTCTCTCCGTCCAAGGCATTGTCTGGGCCCGTGCACCATACAGGCTCCATGCAGGACCTGTGGAACATTCCTTGGAGTGAAGGAGTCACCCCCGTGCATTCGCAGGCACCGTAATGCAACTGACTGGTCTGATGATCCTGAGCTCCTGCGGACTCCGAAGGATCCAGCAACACCGGACGTGGGTTCCTATGTTCGTTGAGGTGGAGCTGCCCTCTCACCGAGTTTGAGGCCAGTATCCCTCGTGGGGACTGCATAACCTGAACCCCTGTGCACCACGTACTTTTGCAAGTGCATATGCTTGTTGGTGTTCCCTAACTTAGTGCATTGGGTTGTCGATAGCCCCCACCTCTGCGCATGTTTCATACAAAGGACTCCAGCCTCCTTGCACGCTGTGCCCTGCAAGCTGTGACTTTGTGAAACTGCTAAGAGGTCCCCTCGCGATTCCTGTGCCTTCGGCCTGTGGGTCCATTTGAGGGACAGCACTGCTTTACTTGGGCTCCCCTGGTTGCTACAGGCCTGCCCTGACTCTCCTTGCTGTGGTGAGTCCTCTGGTCCGTGCTGGGCCAGACTGTATCCTTCTTTGACCTTCTTCGTGGGTTACCGCTGCCAAGGCTTGTTGGTACTCCCGCCAGACACCGACCCCTCAGCACTCGACATCCTTTGTGGGACAGCTCGTATCCAGCTCCTGGTTGTCCTCGACATCTCCTGGTCCCTGCAGCTGTTGAGTCAAGGTCTCCATCATCACACCTGAAGCACCCGACTTCGGTGGGCATTCGTCTATCGTGCCCCTGGTCACTCCTGAGTGACCCAGACTCTGTCCCCTCTGCTTTTAGGTTCCTTCCTTCAAGAATCCACTTGTGGGTTCCACCGGACACTTTTCTTCTTTCCAGCAGTGGCCTTTCTTTGAAGACACCCATTGAGAACGACGGCGGTTTCCGACGCCACTTCAGCCCTATGGCTCTTCAACCTTCTAGGTTCCAAAGGGTTTCTTTGTAATCCACTGGGAAGGGTCTTTAAACAGTAAAACTGCAACGGCGACTCTCCCATTGAATTGTACGTAGCACGTGGACGTGTTCTCACACTGCACCCGTCCTCCGTGGGGTCCCTACTTACTCACCTTGGGTGGTTCCTTGGGGTCCCAATGATTCTACAACCGCTAGACACTGTCTTGACTCGAGTCATGGTTCTTATACCACTATTTTAGTATATGGTTTGGTCTCCCCCTGGAGCCCACTGTGTATTAGCGCTACTTACGTTTGTTTCTGTGCTACAGTATTGTGTGCTTTGTGTTTATCTGCGTGTAGCAGATACTGTGAGGTATTTAAGGTGTGTTATAATAATAAATACATATTTTTATAACTACTGTTTAACCAATACTATAAGGTTGCATTCTGGTAAAACAAGCTGCTTAACATTCCTTCAAGACTGAGCCTGAAGGCTGTTCTCCACAACTACCACTTGGATAGCTTTCTAAGGTTATCTTTGACCTCTTCAATCACCATAAGGGTTGTTTGGACTGGTGCAAGGTGCCCACTTTAATTAGTGGACATCATATACCAGGCCAACTTCTCACAGATGGGTACTACACAATGAGCGATACTGATGGGACTGCTCAATGAGCGATGCTGATGGGTACTACACAATGAGTGATACTGATAGGTACTACACAATGAGCGATACTGATGAGTACTACACAATGAGCGATTGTGGGAGGGATGGGCGGAAATTGAAGCTAGGAGGCTTGATGTGTTTATCAATTTTTCCGGTTTATTTGAAAAGCTCGAGTGTAAATAAAGAATTCTCCTTGAGTTGATGTCCTGGCGAGTGTTTCCCCTTTGTTTCGTCTGTACCGAGGTTCTGGTATTCCTGGGTTCCTGATACCCCCGTCTGCCGTCCGTCCCCCAGGGAGCTCGAAAGAAAAAGAGAAAAGACAGTGAGACTCTTGAGCTTGACAGAGATATTGATCAGGAGATGGGATAGTATCCGTCACCACACCACAATGTGCCAGAGAGGGGTTGTTGCCTATTACTGGGGCCAAGTGCTTAAGTGCTTAAGGAAAAACAAAAATAAAACAACTAAAACCTGTAAGGAAAAAGTGCCCCGGAATTCCTTGTCCTATTGTCCTGGATTTCCCATAATTTCTACCTTGCTGCAGATAATCAAGATGGCGGGCGTTCTGGACCCTTACTCGGTCTTTGCTGAACAATATGGTCACCATTCACAGGCCAGTATATCTGTTAGTCTCTGTCTGGACCCCAGAATACTTAGAGGCTGGCTTTTAAAACGTCCCCATGTGGTGCAAGAAAACTCCGCCAAGTCACTTGGAGATTGTGGGGAGAAAGTGAACCACCAGAGACGAACATCAGCCCAATAGGTTGGTAAACGTAAAGAAAGAAGGAGAAATACAAATCACAAAAACAAAAACTCCCATGGAAGATATACAACATGTGGCTTGCTCCTGTGTGGTACAGCGACCACGCTTTTTGTTCTCTCCCTCTCCCACCTTCATGGTGCCCGTTCCACTCTCCCCGCTCCCTCGAGATGCCCCTCCCCTTCCAGCCTGAAACCTACGCCCGGCCCGGTTCACTCACGGTCTTGGCCGCAACTCTCCGGAGTTGCGGCGGAGTTCTCACACCTCCTGGGGGAGGGAGGGATCCACCACTCCTCGCACCACTCCTCTCCCTCGTCCTGGTTCTCGCCCCGTTTCCTCGGCATCTCCTCCGTCTTCACTCTCTCGGCGTCCTGCGGCTTCCCTTGGCTGCACCTTCCTACTTCCTCCCCGCGTGCCCTCACGTCTTCCTTATCCATCTTTCTTCACCTTCCAGTGTCCCTGATTGGTCCTCCTCCGTGGAGCCACCTCTTTCTTCCTGCAAGGGAGAGGTCTGGAGCAACAGGTTAACCCTTGCTGTCCCCTGGCATTCCTTGGTCCGTGATGTCTCCGGTTTCCAGGACAGGTGACGGGGTTTCAGGGCATTACTCTCGGGGTCTTCCTCACATTCCCCTTCCCTAACTTTCTTGTTTACAAGAAAAGGGTCCAGGGGATACCTGGAGAGATAATCAGCATTCATTTGTTCCTTTCCTTTCCTATGATGCGTAGTGAATCTAAAGGGTTGTAAGGCCAGGAACACCTTAGAATTCGATGGTTATGTCCTTTGTTGCAGGAGAGCCACTCCAGTGGGTTATGGTCTGTATAGAGAGTGAACTCTCGTCCGTCCAGGTAATATCTTGGGGATTCAATGGCCCATTTGATGGCTAGAGCCTCTTTTTCTATCACTGCGTAGTTTTTCTCTCGGTGAAACAATTTTTGACTTATGTAAATGATAGGCTTCTCATTCCCCTGGGAATCGTGTTGGGACAGGACTGCTCCTATGCCATACTCTGAGGCGTCTGTTTGCAAAATAAAGGGTTTGGTGTAATCCGGACTAAGAAGTACTGGTTTGGTTGTCAGGGCCTGTTTTAACTTAAGAAATGACTGTACTACCTTGGTTAATGGATGTTTAAGCTCTTTATCTGATCTAACTTCTTTTTGAAGAAGGTCCGTTAAAGGGGCAGCTATCTGGTAAAAAGAGGGTATAAATCTCCTATAATACCCCAGAATACCCAAGAAGGCCCGCAAATCCTTTTTTGTGGCGGGGAAGGGCAGTTTAGAGATGGCTGCTATTTTTTCTTCTTGGGGCTTAATGTACCCTTCTCCCAAGAGATACCCAAGGTATTTCACTGACCGGCCAGCCAGATGGCTTTTTGCTGGATTTATGGTCAATCCTCCCTCCTTTAGTGCTTGTATCACTCTGCATAGATGGTTTAAGTGTTCCTCCCAGGAATTACTATAGATGATTATATCATCTATATAGGCGGCAGAGAACATATTACAGGGCTTAAGTATCTGGTTCATCATTCTCGGAAAGGTGGCTGGGGCCCCATGCAACCCGAAAGGGAGCATAGTGAAATGGTATAGTCACTCCGTTGTGGAAAAGGCCGTCTTTTCCTTGTCTTGTTCTCGCAACGGTACCTGCCAGTAACCCTGGCATAGGTCAAGGGTACTTATATATTGATCCTTTCCTAACCTTTCAATCATTTCATCCACACGGAGTAATGGATAGGCATCAAACTGGGATATTTTAATGACCTCTCTGAAGTCTATACAAAACCTGATAGAACCATCAGGTTTGGGTACTATCACAATCGGAGAGCACCATTCACTATTGGAGGGTTCAAATATCCCCATTTTTAGCATCTGTTGTACCTCATTCTCTATGGCCTCCCGTCGGGACTCGGGTATACGATAAGGTCGTAACCATACCTTTTTCCCTGGGGTGGTGTGTATGGAGTGTTGAATCAGAGAGGTTTTCCCTGGAGTCAACGAAAACACTTCCTGAAAAGACATTAACCTTTCACTCAATTCCTGCTGGAGGGGTCCAGGTAGGTCTGGATCAATACTTGGATGAAATGAAGGTGGTTGATTCTTGATCTGCCCCATCAGGGCAGGTCTGGCCCCTTCCCATTTCTTCAACAAGTTAATGTGATATATCTGAGTATTCTTTTTATTCTGGGGGTCTAATTCCAGGCGGTATGTGACTGGAGTCACTTTCTCAAGGACTTTAAAGGGTCCTTGCCAGTGTCCTAATAACTTATGGTCGGAAGTCGGCATCATCAGTAGCGCTAGATCACCGACATTCAGGGACCGTTCTGCGGTCTTCTTATCATACTGTCTTTTCTGTGCCTCCTGTGCCTGTTCTAGGTGAGTCTTGACTATATTCCTTATCTGATGTAAGTGAGCTTTTAGGTTCTGTACATACTCAGGGAGGGGTTTTGCTCCCTCCGCTTCCTCTTCCCATTCCTCTTTCACCATGTCCAGCAGAGTACGGGGTTGTCTCCCATACAGAAGTTCGAAAGGAGAATATCCTGTGCTCTTTGTTGCTTACACCGGATGGCAAAAAGGGCTAAGGGCAGCATGTCTTCCCATTTACGGGTCTCTAATTCTAGTAACTTCTTCAAGGTTGTCTTCAGGGTGGCGTTATACCTTTCTACCAGCCCATCTGTTTGAGGGTGGTAAGCGGCGGTGCGTATTTGCTTTATTTGCACTTGCTGACACACCTGTTTAATTAAATGAGATAAAAAAGGAGTTTCCTCATCTGTGATAATCTCTTTTGGGAACCCTACCCTAGAAAACACGTTAATCATGGCCTTCGCCATTTGGGTTGTGTTCGGTTGCCTCAAAGCGACCACTTCTGGAAAGCGGGTGGCATAATCGACCATCACCAAAACATAGCGGTACCCACTACGTGAGGGAAGGAGCGGCCCGATTAGGTCCATTCCTACCCGGGAAAAGGGTTCTTCCATGATTGGAAGAGGGTGTAAAGGCACTTTCGGGGGAATGTATCGGCTGTTCTTTTGGCAAGTCGGACATTCCCGGCAATATTTACGAACTTGATGATAGATGCCGGGCCAATAGAATTGCTCTAGAATGGTTTTCTTGGTCTTTTCCCCTCCGAAATGTCCCCCTAGAAGATGACTATGTGCCAGGAACAGAACCTTTTCCCTGAATGCCTAGGGAATTAACAACTGTGGGGTTTGGCCTCTTCCCCCTTTTCGGTACAATAACCCTTTTTCCTAATAAATTGGGGACCTACTTGTTGGGGGTCTTCATTGTCTACCGCTCTCCTCCAGGCCTCTTGGAGTGTAGGGTCCTCCCATTGTGTCGCGTGAAAACTTCGATCGGTTTCCCACATAGAGGACCCAGTAGTATGAGTTACTGCCACACGGGTCCATTTTTTTTTTCTCTTTTTTTCTGTCCTTTACTTTTCTTGGGTTTGACTGATGGCCACTCTTGGTCCTCTATTTGGGAAAAGGGATCTGTTTCTCTCCAGGGGTCCTCTTCATATCTGTTTGCTCTTATCAAGTCATCCATATAGGGATAATCATTACCCAACACCAGGTCTTCTGGTAGCTTCAAAATAAGTCCTATATTAAGGGTCACTAGTTTGGTGGTGGGCTCATGTTGCAAGCTCACTTCTGTGGTGAGGTAAGGCTTAGTGTCCCCGTGTACACACTGAATGTTCACAAACCCCGTGGTGTTTTGTACGCCGCCTGGTATGGCCTGGGGACTCAATACATTTTGGAGACACCCTGTGTCTATCAGGGCCTCCCGTGGTTCACCATTGATCGTTATTTGGCGATTGTACGGTGGTGCTTTATGCCCATCTGGAGTACAGAGAAAGATTTTGGTTATCCCCACTTCCATGGGCTCTTCTTTCTGTGGGCATATCCGAGCGATATGGCCAAACAATCCACAAAGAAAACACTGGGGACCAGGGTTAGGTGGGGGCCATGGGACTTCGGGTACTGGTCCTGGTAGGAGAGTCACAGTTTCTGCTTTACTTGGGGGGTGTGGTCTAAGGTTTCTAGGATTGACCCCCCTTTCTTGCTGCTTCCAGGGGGTTTCTTCAAGTCCCTTTTGTATCTCTTGGGCTCTACTGAATGCGCTAGCAATCTCCAAAGCCCTATCTAGGGTTAGTTGTGTGTGTTGTCGCACCCATTTTTGAATGGGTGGATGTTGAGAGGATAGGTACTGTTCTAAGTACACCTTCTCCATGATTTCCTCCTTGGTGGAAGTGAGGGGTTTCAACCATCGGTCCGTCATGTCTCTTACCCTATAATAAAGCGCTCTCGGGGTTTCTTGAGGTCCTTCTCATATCTGTCTCAGACGGATCCTGTAGGTTTCTTCATCTACTCCCAGGTGTTCTAGGATGCTCCTTTTTACTTCGTCATATGGAGTTACCCCAAGGGGATTGGCCGCTTGGTATGCTGCTTGGAGATCCCTTGAGTGGAGGGGTCCCAAATATTGGCCCCATTCATCCAGAGGCCAGGCTGCGACTCTTGCCATTCTCTCAAGTCTGAGAAAAAAAAATCCAGGTCTTCCCCACTGATGTATTTTTGCATGACTACTGAGGGAAGAGTGGTATGAGCCCGCTGTTGCCTGAGGGTGTCAGCTAATTTCCCAATTACAGTCTCTTGGGTTTGTCTTTGTTCCGTAAGAGTCTTATGCAGTTTTTCTGGATCTTCTTCTGCCACGGCCAGGAATTTTTCCATTATTTTTCCTAGTCTCTCCTGGTTTTCGGCCATCTTATGCATGACTGCCTCCATTTCCTTCATCCCACTTCTGACACCACCTGTGAGAGGGATGGGCGGAAATAGAAGCCAGGAGGCTTAATGTGTTTATCAATTTTCCATTTTATTTGAAAAGCTTGAGTGTAAATAAAGAATTCTCCTTGAGTTGATGTCCTGGCGAGTGTTTCCCCTTTGTTTCTTCTGTATCGAGGTTCTGGTATTCCTGGGTTCCTGATACCCCCGTCTGCCGTCCGTCCCCCAGGTAGCTCGAAAGAAAAAGAGAAAGGACGGTGAGACTCTTGAGCTTGACAGAGATATTGATCAGGAGATGGGATAGTATCTGTCACCACATCACAATGTGCCAGAGAGGGGTTGTTGCCTATTACTGGGGCCAAGTGCTTAAGTGCTGAAGGAAAAACAAAAATAAAACAACTAAAACCTGTAAGGAAAAAGTGCCCCGGGATTCCTTGTCCTATTTTCCTGAATTTCCCATAATTTCTACCTTGCTGCAGAGAGATAGTCAAGATGGCGGGCGTTCTGGACCTTTATTTGGTCTTTGCTGAACAATATGGTCACCATTCACGGGCCAGTAAATCGGTTAGACTCGGTCCGGACCCCAGAAAACTTAGAGGCTGGCTTTTTAAACGAACCGCATGTGGTGCAAGAAAACTCCACTGAGTCACTCAGACACTCTGGGGAGAAAGTGAACCACCAGAGACGAACATCAGCCCAATAGGTTGGTAAACGTAAAGAAAGAAGGAGAAATACAAATCACAAAAACAAAAACTCACACGGAAGGGATACAACATCTGGCTTGCTCATGTGTGGTACAGCCACCTTGCTTTTTGTTCTCTCCCTCTCCCACCTTCACGGTGAACATTCCACTCTCCCTGCTCCCTCGAGATGCCCCTCCCCCTTCCAGCCTGGTACCCAAGCCCCACCCGGTTCACTCACGGTCTTGGCAGCAACTCTCAGGAGTTGCGGCGGTGTTCTCGCACATCCTGGGTGAGGGGTGAATCCACCACTCCTCGCACCACACCTCTCCCTCGTCCTGGTTCTCACTCTTGTTGCCGTCTCGTTTCCTCGGCATCTCCTCAGTCTTCTCTGTCTCGGCGTCCTGCGGCTTCCCTTGGCTGCACCTTCCTGCTTCCTCCTCGCTCGCCCTCGCGTCTTCCTATCCGCCTTTTCTTGACCTTCCGGTGTCCCTGATTGGTCCTCCTCAGTGGAGCCACCTTTTTCTTCCTGCAAGGGAGAGGTCGGGAGCAACAGGTTAACCCTTGCTGTCCCCTGGCATTCCTTGGTCCGTGATGCCTCCGGTTTCCAGGACAGGTTATGGGGTTTCCTCTCTGGGTCTTCCTCCAGCGATACTGATGGGTACTTCACAATGAGCGATACTGATGAGTACTACACAATAAGCGATACTGATGAGTACTTCACAATGAGCGATACTGATGAGTACTACACAATGAGTGATACTGATGAGTACTACACAATGAGTGATACTGATGGGTACTACGCAGTGAGCGATACTGATTGGTACTATGCAGTGAGCGATACTGATGGGTATGTTATGTTATGTTATTGACATTTTTTAAGTGCTACTGCTACCCGAAGGTGTCCTGGCGCTGTATGAAGTCCTACCGAAAATTGAGAGGAGGATGGAGTACCGGCGATATTATTTGCTGAACAGCCGTGTCTTTAGTGCTTTCCTAAAGGCCATCAGATTGTTCATAGTTCTGAGGTATATTGGTAGATCATTCCATGCCTTGGCAGCATTGCATGCAAAGCTTCTGCCACCCCAATTAGCTTTTTTTTACCCTAGACACCATCACCATTTTTGCATCTGATGACCTCAACGATCTTTTCGGTAAATACCAGCGTAATCTCTGTTGAAGATACTCTGGTCCAGTTCCATGCAGGGCTTTGAAGACCAAACATAAGGCTTTAAAACGGGTACGTTTTCTAACCGGCAACCAGTGAAGTTTTTTTATCTCATCCGAGATGGAGGCGTATTTGGGTATGCCAGTCAAAAGTCTGGCCGCCGCATTCTGCAGGATCTGTAATTTATTCAGTAGTCTTTCCTGGATGTTAAGATATAAGCTGTTACAATAGTCCAGTCTGGACATTGTTAACGCTGTAATGACTGTTTTTTTAGCGTCTTTGGGGAGCAGAGGCATTATTTTCCTGCTGGATCTCAAGATATAAGATATCTGCGATGCTACTGTGTTGACCTGGTCCTTAAAATTAAGGTTGTTATTAATCCACACTCCCAAGTTTTTCACTTTCCTGCTGGGAATGGGAAGGGGCCCTAGCGTGTCTGGCCAGTAGTCAGAGGTCCAAAAGTTGGGGTTATTGTCAAACAGTACAACCTCCGTTTTACTGGAGTTGAGTTTTAGGCAGTTTTGTGCCATCCAGCCCCCAACGGCTGTCATACAACCCTGGAGCCGGGACGCAGTTCCTGGCATCTCCTCAGGCCGTATGGACACCACTATTTGGGTGCCGTCCGCGTAGGAAATCAAATTGAAACCAAAAGATTCAATTAGTGGCGCCAGTGAAGACACATAAATATTAAAAAGTGTCGGACTTAATGAAGAGCCTTGCGGCACTCCACAGGGTAGAGAGAATGAGTCCGCCTTGTATTCGCCCAGAACGACCGTTTGAGTTCTGTTGGATAGGAAGGAATTGAAGAGTTTCCAGGCGGTACCCTGGACTCCTATCTCATGCAGTCGGTCCATCAGCAGAGCATGATGGACCGTATCAAAAGCTGCTGAAAGATCCAACATAATCAATACAGCCTTTCCTCCCTGATCCAGAATGGTCCTGATCTCCTCCGTAGCTTTGAGTAGCGCTGTCTCCGTGATATGCCCCTCTTTAAAACCGTACTGCGTAGGATTTAACACCTGTGATTCTTGTAAAAACACCTTAAGTTGTGTGTTAAGGTTTCTCTCTATAATTTTCGCCGGGAGTGGTAATCTAGATATGGGCCTGAAATTATTAGGGTCTTTGGCATCTAGGCTTGTTTTTTTTAACAGGGGCAAGATGGATGCCTGTTTCCACTCAATGGGGAAATAGCCCTCTGAATACATTGTGTTTATAATAGAGGTCAGAGTGCGTGAGACTGGCTCAGCTGCCAATTTAACTATGGATGCTGGGCAGGGATCATACGGGGAGCCTGATTTAACTTTCATGAGGAGATTGAGAGTGTCTGAGACTGATACAGGGGCAAGTTTATTCAATATGACGACCCTACTTACGTCTGTCTCGGTGCTAATCATCTGGCCGGTAGAGTTTTTGATGCTTGATTCCGAGAAAGTTAAAAAAATAACGTTCACTTTATCAAAGAAGAACTTTGCTACTTCATTGCACAGTTCTTGGCTAGCCGGGATGTTAGGGGCAGTTGGGTGGGCCAGGGTGGTGACAGTGAGCGATACTAATGGGCACTGCACAATGAGGGATACTGATGGGTACTGCACAGTGAGCGATACTGATGTGTACTGCACAATGAGCGATACTGATGTGTACTACACAATCAGCGATACTGATGGGTACTATACAATGAGCGATACTGATGAGTAATGCACAATGAGCCATACACATGGGTACTGCACAATGAGCAATATTGATGGGTAATATACAGTGAGTGATACTGATGGGTACTACACAATGAGCGATACTGATGGGCACTACACAATGAGCAATAATGATGGGCACTGCACAATGAACAATACTGATGGGTATTACTTATGAGTGATACAGATGAGTACTACGCAATGAGCGATACTGATGAGTACTATACAATGAACGATACTGATTGGTACTACGCAATGAGCGATACTGATGGGTACTACGCAATGAGGGATACTGATGGGTACTACGCAATGAGTGATACTGTTGGGTACTACGCAATGAGGGATACTGATGGATACTACAGAATGAGTGATACTGTTGGGTACTATGCAATGAGGGATACTGTTGGGTACTACGCAATGAGTGATACTGTTGGGTACTACGCAGTGAGCGATACTGATGAGTACTACACAATGAGCAAAACTGATGAGGACTACACAATGAGCGATACTGATGGGTACTACACAATGAGCGATACTGATGGGTACTATACATTGAGCGATACTGAAGAGTACTATACAATGAGCGATGCTGATGGTGTAGGAAAGTAGGATCTGCTTCTTATGGTTCCCCCACTTTTTGCTTGATGTTACACTGTTTTGACTAGTCTGACTGGGATCCTGCTAATCAGGACCCCAGTCTATCTGCTTTCTCCCTAAAATGTTATGCCATGTACTTAGGTACACTCCAGATTGGATACTGGGGTACCCTTGTCAGTCCCTAGTGAATGGTACACTTGTACCCAGGGCATAGGTACCCCAGAGGCCTCCCATGGGCTGAAGTATGTTTTATGCCACCCATGAGAGGACATGCAAAATGGAACTACAGGCCTGCCATTGCAGCCTGTGTAAGATGGTGCATGCACCACTCACTTTAGATGTAGGGTTACTATATCTATAGGTCATTACACTTGAAACCTATAAGTCACCCCTATAGCAGGCCTTGACAATCCTGAAGGCAGGGTGCTGGCTTTTATGTGAGAGGGTGCCCCTGCATGAGCAGAGCACCCCTGCAGCCTTCGGAGACCATTCTCCCGGGTTGTCAATGACGCAGCCAGATATATAGGTAGAGGTGCATTATATGCTCGCGTAAAATGCTATCTAGAAAACGGCTGCAACAAACCATGTCGTGTTTGGTATGAAACACCTTGGAATCATACCTCCACACCGGTAACCGGTGTGGGAGGTATGATTCCACCCCCCAGAAGCAAGCTTCATGGGTCCCTGGTCTTCCCAGTACCAGCCTTCTTTACCCGGACAGCACAAAATAGTTGCTGCTGACCAGAGACACATTTCTGCCCTCGAGCTGCTGAGCCAAGCTCGAGCAGAGGAAGGCAGCACAATAAGCATCCTGTCACAGGGAGGTGTGAACACCTCCCAGACAGGATTTAGTGTATTGGGGCCAGGTGGGTGCACTTCCAAAGTGCCTGAAAGTCTGCACGAGGGGCACATTTGGTGTCCCTGTGCATAGTCCAGTTCAAACCAGTCCTGGGAGCCGTTGGCTTCTGCTCTGGCGCGAAACGACAAAGGACATGGGAGTAACCTCCCCACTGTCCTGACCCTCCCTTGGGAGGGTCCCCTGAATCTGTCCAACCCTCTCCCATGGGTACTTAAGGGCTTACCTGGCTGTAGGACCCTAGATTCAACGTCGACAAGATTCTGAACAAGAAACCTCTGACCTAAGACCGTCTGGACACTCTGGACTTCACTGGACTTCGACTGGGCCCGACTTCGTCTCTCTCTCCGTCCAAGGCATCATCTGTGCCCGTGCACCATACAGGCTCCGTGAAGGACCTGTGGAACATCAAGGACACCTAAAGTATCTCCCTTGGAGTGAAGGAGTCACTTCCGTGCATTCGCAGGCACCGTAACGCAACTGACTGGTCTGCTGATCCTGAGCTCCTGCGGATTCCAAAGGCTCCAGCAACACAGGACGTGGGTTCCTACATTCCTTGAGGTTGAGCTGCTCTCTCACCGAGTTTGAGGCCAGTATCCCTCGTGGGGACTGCATAACCTGAACCCCTGTGCACCATGTACTTTTGTAAGTGCATATGCTTGTTGGTGTTCCCCAATTTTGTGCATTGGGCTATCGATAGCCCCCACCTCTGCGCATGTTTCGTACAAAGGACTCCAGCCTCCTTGCACTCTGTGCCCTGCAAGCTGTGACTTTGTGAAACTGCTAAGAGGTCCCCTCGCGACTCCTGTGCCTTTGGCCTGTGGGTCCATTTGAGGGACAACACTGCTTTACTTGGGCTCCCCTGGTTGCTACAGGCCTGCCCTGACTCCCCTTGCTATGGTGAGTCCTCTGGTCCTTGCTGGGCCAGACCGTAACCTTCTTTGACCTTCTTCAAGGGTTGCCGCTGCCAAGGCTTGTTGGTGCTCCCGCCGGATACCGACCCCTCAGCACTCGACATCCTTTGTGGTACAGCTCCTATCCGGCTCCTGGTTGTCCTCGACGTCTCCTGGTCCCTGCAGCTGTTGAGTCAAGGTCTCCATCATCACACCTGAAGCACCGGACATCGGTGGGCATTCGTCTATCGAGCGCCTGGTCACTCCTGAGTGACCCAGACTCTGTACCCTCTGCTTTTAGGTTCCTTCCTTCAAAAATCCACTTGTGGGTTCCACCGGACACTTTTCTTCTTTCTAGTAGTGGCCTTTCTTTGAAGACTCCCATTGAGAACGACGGCGGTTTCCGACACCACTTCAGCCCTATGGCTCTCCAACCTTCTAGGTTCCAAAGGGTTTCTTAGTAATCCACTGGGAAGGGTCCTTAAACAGTAAAACTGTAACAGCGACTCTCCCATTGAAAAGGCAGTAGCACGTGGACGTGTTCTCACACTGCACCCGTCCTCCGTGGGGTCCCTACTTACTCACCTTGGGTGGTTCCTTGGGGTCCCAATGATTCTACAACCTCTAGACACTGTCTTGACTCGAGTTGTGGTTCTTATACCACTATTTTAGTATATGGTTTGGTCTCCCCCTGGAGCCCACTGTGTATTAGCGCTACTTACGTTTGTTTCTGTGCTACAGTATTGTGTACTTTGTGTTTATCTGCGTGTAGCAGATACTGTGAGGTATGTTATAATAATAAATACATATTTTTATAACTACTGTGTGGTTCTCCTTTCATTTAACCAATACTATAAGGTTGCATTCTGGTAAAGCAAGCTGCTTAACATTCCTTCAAGACTAAGCCTGAAGCTGCTCTCCACAACTAACACTTGGATAGCTTTCTAAGGTTATCTTTGACCTCTTCAATCACCATAAGTGTTGTTTGGACTGGTGCAAGGTGCCCAATTTAATTAGTGGACATCATATACCAGGCCAACTTCTCACAGATGGGTACTACACAATGAGCGATACTGATGGGTACTACACAATGAGCGATGCTGATGGGTACTACACAATGAGAGATACTGATGGGCACTACACAATGAGCAATACTGATGGGTATTACTTATGAGTGATACAGATGAGTACTACGCAATGAGCGATACTGATGAGTACTATACAATGAGAGATACTGATGGGTACTGCACAATGAGCGATACTGATGGGTACTACACAATGAGCGATACTGTGTGTACTATACAATGAACGATACTGATGGGTACTACACAATGAGAGCTACTGATGGGTACTACGCAATGAGCAATACTGATGGGCACTACACAATGAGCAATACTGATGGGTGCTACACAATGAGCAATACTGATGGGTACTGCACAATAAGCGATACTGATGGGTACTTCACAATGAGCGATACTGATGGGTACTGCACAATGAGCGATACTGATGTATACTACACAATGAGCGATATTGATGTGTACTACACAATGAGCGATATTGATGGGTATTATACAGTGAGCGATATTGATGGGTACTACACGATGAACAATACTGATGGGTACTCCACAATGAGTGATACTGATGAATACTACGCAATGAGCGATACTGATGGGCAGTACGCAATGAGGGATACTGATGGGTACTACGAAATGAGCGATACTGTTGTGTACTACGCAATGAGGGAAACTGATGGGTACTACGCAATGAGGGATACTGATGGGTTCTATACAATGAGCGATACTGAATGATAATGCACAATGAGTGATACTGATGGATACCACACAATGAGCGATACTGATGGGTATTACACAGTGAGCGATACTGATGGGTACTACACAATGAACAATACTGATGGGTACTCCACAATGAGCGATACTGATGGGTGCTACACAATGAGCAATACTGATGGGCACTACACAATGAGCAATACTGATGGGTACTCCACAATGAGCGATACTGATGGGTGCTACAATATGAGCAATACTGATGGGCACTACACAATGAGCAATACTGATGGGTATTACTTATGAGTGATACAGATGAGTACTACGCAATGAGCGATACTGATGAGTACTATACAATGAACGATACTGATTGGTACTACAAAATGTGAGATACTGATGGGTACTGCACACTGAGCGATACTGATGGGTACTACACAATGAGTGACACTGATGGGCACTACACAATGATTGATACAGATGTGTACTACACAATGAGTGATACTGATGGGTACTACGCAATGAGAGATACTGATGAGTACTACACAATGAGTGATGCTGATGGGTATTGCACAATGAGCGATACTGATGGGTACTACAGAATGAGGGATACTGATGGGTACTACACAATGAGCGATACTGATGGGTACTGCACAATGAGCGATACTGATGGGTACTACAGAATGAGCGATACTGATGGGTACTACACAGTTAGCGATGCTGATGGGTACCACGCAATGAGCGATACTGATGGATACTACGCAGTGAGCGATACTGATGGGTACTATGCAATGAGCGATACTGATGGATACTACGCAGTGAGCGATACTGATGGGTACTACGCAATGAGCGATACTGATGGGGACCACTCAATAAAGGATACTGATGGGTACTACACAATGAAGGATACTGATGGGTACTACACAATGAGTGATACTGATGATTACCACACATTGAAGGATACTGATGGGTACTGCACAATGAGCGATACTGATGGGTACTACACAGTGAGCGATACTGATGGGTACTACACAATGAGCGATACTGATGGGTACTACACAATAAGTGATACTGATGGGTCCCACACATTGAAGGATACTGATGGGTACTACACAATGAGCGATACTGATGGGTACTACACAGTGAGCGTTACTGATGGGTACTACACAATGAGCGATACTGATGGGTACTACACAATGAGTGATACTGATGGGTATCACACATTAAAGGATACTGATGGGTACTACACAATGAAGGATACTAATGGACACTACACAATGAGCGATACTGATGGGTACTACACAATGAGCGATATTGATGGGTACTACACAATGAGCAATACTGATGGGTACTACGCAATGAGGGATACTGATGGGTACTACACATCGAGTGATACTGATGGGTACTACGCAGTGAGTGATACTGATGGGTACTACGCAATGAGGGATACTGATGGGCACTACACAATGAGTGATACTGATGGGCACTATGCAGTGAGCGATACTGATGGGTACTACGCAATGAGGAATACTGATGGGTAGTACACATCGAGCGATACTGATGGGTACTACACAATGAGTGATACTGATGGGTACTATGCAGTGAGCGATACTGATGGGTACTACGCAATGAGGGATGCTGATGTGTACTACACAATGAGCGATACTGATGGGTACTACAAAATGAGCGATACTGATGGGTACTACGCAATGAGCGATGCTGATGGGTGCTACACAATGAGTGATAATGATGGGTACTATGCTGTGAGCGATACTGATGTACACTACGCAATGAGGGATACTGATGGGTACTACACATCGAGCGATACTGATGAGTACTACGCAGTGAGTGATAATGATGGGTACTACACAATGAGTGATACTGATGGGTACTATGCAGTTAGCGATACTGATGGGTACTACACAATGAGCGATACTGACGGGTATTACACAGTGAGCGATACTGATGGGTACTACACAATCAACAATACTGATGGGTACTACACAATGAGCGATACTGATGGATGCTACACAATGAGCAATACTGATGGGCACTACACAATGAGCAATACTGATGGGTACACCACAATGAGCGATACTGATGGGTGCTACATAATGAGCAATAGTGATGGGCACCACACAATGAGTAATACTGATGGGTATTACTTATGAGTGATACAGATGAGTACTACGCAATGAGCGATACTGATGAGTACTATACAATGAATGATACTGATTGGTACTACACAATGTGAGATACTGATGGGTACTGCACAATGAGCGATACTGATGGGTACTACACAATGAGTGATACTGATGGGTACTACACAATGATCGATACAGATGTGTACTACAAAATTAGTGATACTGATGGGTACTACGCAATGAGAGATACTGATGAGTACTACACAATGAGTGATGCTGATGGGTACTGCACAATGAGCGATACTGATGGGTACTACACAATGACTTTTACAGATGAGTACTACACAATGCGCGATACTGATGGGTACTACAGAATGAGGGATAGTGATGGGTACTATACAATGAGCGATACTGATGGGTACTGCACAATGAGCGATACTGATGGGTACTACACAATGACTGATACAGATGAGTACTACACAATGCACGATACTGATGGGTACTACAGAATGAGGGATACTGATGGGTACTATACAATGAGCGATACTGATGGGTACTGCACAATGAGCGATACTGATGGGTACTACAGAATGAGCGATACTGATGGGTACTACACAGTGAGCGATACTGATGGGTACTACGCAATGAGCAATACTGATGGATACTATGCAGTGTGTGATACTGATGGGTACTACGCAATGAGCGATACTGATGGGGACCACGCAATGAAGTATACTGATCGGTACTACACAATGAAGGATACTGATGGGTACTACACAATGAGTGATACTGATGATTACCACACATTGAAGGATACTGATGGGTACTACACAATGAGTGATACTGATGAGTACTACTTAGTGAGCGATACTGATGGGTACTACACAATGAGCAATACTGATGGGTACTACACAATGAGTGACACTGATGGGTACCACACATTGAAGGATACTTATGGGTACTACACAATGAGCGATACTGATGGGTACTACACAGTGAGCGATACTGATGGGTACTACACAATGAGCGATACTGATAGGTACTACACAATGAGTGATACTGATGGGTACCACACATTGAAGGATACTGATGGGTACTAGACATTGAAGGATACTGATGGGTACTCCACAATGAGCGATACTGATGGGTGCTACACAATGAGCAATACTGATGGACACTACACAATGAGCAATACTGATGGGTATTACTTATGAGTGATACAGATGAGTACTAAGCAATGAGCGATACTGATGAGTACTATACAATGAACGATACTGATTGGTACTACACAATGTGAGATACTGATGGGTACTGCACAATGAGCGATACTGATGGGTACTACACAATGAGTGATACTGATTAACCCTGGGTGGTGAACTCCGCTCCGCCCGCGGAGTTTGCAGAGTTTTCTGCACTCCGCGTATCGCGGAGTTCCGAAAAATTCTGCTTCGAGTTTTTTTCCTCACTCGCGTTCGTCAATGTCAAGTTGGCGACCGCAAGCGAGGAAAATCAACCTCCCGGCGAGATTTTTCCTCTTTCGTGATCGTCAACATAGAGTTGGCGAGCGCGAGCGTGGAAAATCAACATCCCAGCGAGATTTCTCAATGCGGGGGGGGGGGGTCAGGTTTCTCATTGCGAGTGGTCGCGTATGCTCGCGACCGCTCGCGTTGAGAAACTGCCCGTTTGCGTGAGAAAGCTGCTGCTCGAGTAAAAATCTACTCGAGCGGCAGAAAAGGAAAGCTTGCGCTGTGCATGGTGCCGTTCGCAATGATTGCACAGTGCGGACAAGCATCCGGCACTGTGCAATCACCGCGAACGGCATTTTTCTATTATAATCCGCCGCTCGCGGAGCTCTGCGTAGTGCTACGGAATTTTTTTGCACTTTGCAGTGTTCTGCGTAGTGCAACTCGCGAACTCCGCCCAGGGTTAATACTGATGGGTACTACACAATGAGCGATACAGATGGGTATTACACAGTGAGCGATACTGACGGGTACTACACAATGAACAATACTGATGGGTACTACACAATGAGCGATACTGATGGGTACTCCACAATGAGCGATACTGATGGATGCTACACAATGAGCAATACTGATGGGTACTCCACAATGAGCGATACTGATGGATGCTACACAATGAGCAATACTGATGGGCACCACACAATGAATAATACTGATGGGTACACCACAATGAGCGATACTGATGGGTGCTACATAATGAGCAATACTGATGGGCACTACACAATGAGCAATACTGATGGGTATTACTTATGAGTGATACAGATGAGTACTACGCAATGAGCGATACTGAGTACTATACAATGAACGATACTGATTGGTACTACACAATGTGAGATACTGATGGGTACTGCACAATGAGCGATACTGATGGGTACTACACAATGAGTGCTACTGATGGGTACTACACAATGATCGATACAGATGTGTACTACACAATTAGTGATACTGATGGGTACTACGCAATGAGAGATACTGATGAGTACTACACAATGAGTGATGCTGATGGGTACTGCACAATGAGCGATACTGATGGGTACTACACAATGACTGATACAGATGAGTACTACACAATGAGCGAGACTGATGGGTACTACAGAATGAGGGATACTGATGGGTACTACACAATGAGCGATACTGATGGGTACTGCACAATGAGCGATACTGATGGGTACTACAGAATGAGCGATACTGATGGGTACTGCACAATGAGCGATACTGATGAGTACTACACAGTGAGCGATACTGATGGGTACCACGCAATGAGCGATACTGTTGGATACTACGCTGTGAGCGATACTGATGGGTACTACGCAATGAGCGATACTGATGGGGACCACGCAATGAAGGATACTGATGGGTACTACACAATGAAGGATACTGATGATTACCACATATTGAAGGATACTGATGGGTACTACACAATGAGCGATACTGATGGGTACTACACAGTGAGCGATACTGATGGGTACCACGCAATGAGCGATACTGTTGGATACTACGCTGTGAGCGATACTGATGGGTACTACACAATGAGTGATACTGATGATTACCACATATTGAAGGATACTGATGGGTACTACACAATGAGCGAAACTGATGGGTACTACATAGTGAGCGATACTGATGTGTACTACACAATGGGGCATATTCTCACGGAGCTATCGCCGAGTTATCGGAACCTTATCGCAGCCAAATCCGGGATAAATTTATCTCCCCATTCCCAAGCTGGTGCTAAGAGCCCATAACACCAGTTTACCTGCGATAGCAGTCGCAAAAAACATCACCACAGATGTCCCCGGCAACTAACGCTAATGATATGCAGAGATTAGCCGTTCCCGTGCAAAAAGCAGCGACAACACCACTCCACAACAATCTCAACGACCAGCCTGATCGGCGATAAGACCACAAAACATGCGCTAAGGTGCGTTAGCAGCAGGAAACTAACACCTGCTCCTACCTGGTGTAAAGTCGGACGACAACCGGCACCAGACAAGGGAGCACAGCCCATAGCCACACATGAAGAACAACAGATGCCCTGGAGCAACCGATCATGCAGCCCGGAACCCCAATAGGTCAACAACACCCACCGCCACCATCCCCAGGACCCCACCACCCTCACCCCCCTTTGAACAAAGATATTGCACCTCAACTCCACAAAATCATGAACCAAACAAATCGCCTGAAGTCGCACAATCACAACACCCAACATACATGTGTGGTCAGAAAAAGGGAAATCGCACATCCATATCATAATATCCAAACAATACGTTTATTACAGAACAAACCAAAAAAATCAATTCATAAGAGGCATGGCGGGTCGTCTCAGGACATTCTGTAAGTCACAGCCTGCAAAACAGAAATCTGGATCAGAAGGTGTGCCATGCGCCCATCAAAGTACAGAGAGAGCGAAAGAGAGAAAGAGAGAGGAAGAGAGGGAGAGAGAAAGAGAGAGGGAGAGAGAAAGAGAGGGAGAGAGAAAGAGAGGGAGAGAGAAAGAGAGAGGGAGAGAGGAAGAGAGAGGGAGAGAGAAAGAGAGAGGGAGAGAGAGAGAAAGAGAGGGAGAGAGAAAGAGAGGGTGAGAGAGTGCCGACACTGTGGACCTAGGCCTCACTGCTCACCTGCTGCCACCGGTGTGTCTCCAACCACGTGCCGGTATTCACAGCAGTCCCCCAGGTCCCTCATCTGAAACAGTTTCCAGAGACATGAATGGCAGAGTCCATACAGTTGCACACACCATCATCGCTTGCCCGCCCCTGCGCACACAGGCTGCTGCACCCAGCCCCTCCCGCCACCCAGCGGTGATTGCCCGCCCCTGCACAACCAGGCCTCACTGCTCACCTTCCGCCACCGGCGTGTCTCCAAGAGGGCCCACCACGTTCCGGAGGGATCTCCAAGCCCGGTGCCCGCGACCATGGCACCCTCCACATCATGCAGCCCCGCATCGCGGGCCACCAGGTCACACACATGATTCTGGGTCTTGATTTCGCAATGGCAGAGACCATATCAGTGCACACGGCATCATCGCAGGCTGCACACCCGCTCAGCGCTTGAGGTGCCACTAACTCTGTGAACCGCGAGGCAACGCCACGTGGTGGGAGGCCCACCCTGCCCGCTGGCTCAGGCCTACACTACGGTCCAGCAGGGCTCACACTAATCCTTGCCAGTCCGGACCGCCAGGATGGCGCATCATCGCAGGCTGCACACCGGCTCAGCACTTTAGATGCCCCTATCTCACTGCACCGCAAGACACCATCCCGTGGCAGTGTGCCTGTGCCTGCCACAGTGTATCCGGTGCCACCAAGTCTGTGCACCGCTAGCCATGGACCCTTAAGGATTGAGTCCCATGGTGCGGACGCCATCATATCACCCCGGCACTGGGCAATGGGAGGTGGCAGGGCCCTAGGCCCTCATGCATACATGAGAACTATACGGAGACACCCAGTCAGAGAGAGTGGAAATGGCGTCCAGCACGTGCGCCAGGCCCTTTTTATTGGCAGGGTCACATGTCCTGTGACGCCTGTGCTGGATGGGTGTGGTGTGGGTGTACACCAGCCGTGAGGGAGTGGTTGTGGCATGCTGAAAACTAGACCTGTGAGCTGCAGATCCCAACAGTGAAGACCTGGGACATGTTGCATTTTCGTCCCCCCTGTGTGTGTAATTGGAGTGGGCTGTCCTGGCGTATGCCAGTCCAGCGTAAGGGTGTGAACAATGACCCCGGGGCTCTGGCCGTGGTTCCGTCCTGGGCTGGACAAGAAAGTGACTAATGGATGTGTCTCTGTTGTAGTGTCGGCGCCACCCGGACCGCAATCGGCAATGTGTCACCCTGTGACAAAAGTTCCACAACATGGGCAACATGGATGTAAGGGGGAATCACTGACCGTACATTCATCCATACTTCCACACTTGAAAGATCATAGACATGACACATCTGGGTGAATATGAATGTTTATTGCACATTCAAGGGAGTGTTGCAGCTGGAGCAGTACAGGGCCATGCCAACCCCACTTCACATTGTCGGCCCGTGGAGGGCCAGCCAGAGTCCTTCAGGGAATGACAGATACATCAGGAGAGGAGGACTTCAGTCCGCAGTCTGATAGCTGTGTCAGTGGTGACCAAACAGAATATGGCAGTCCATGTCGTGGTCCAAGGTGAGTGTCGCAGAGTGCATTGGGGGACAGTGGAAGGTGATGATGCAGAGGGCAGAACCAAGCAGAAACAGGCCACATGGCAGAGATGAATGCTACTGCGTCCTCCTGACCACAATGGCAGATTCATCCGCATCTTCGTCCTCTGCTGTTGCATGTGCCTCACATGTGGGTGGTGGTGTTCTGTCTCCAGCACTGTGTGGCCCTGACACATCAGGAGCCGGAGATGGGGATGGGGTGGTAGCAGCAGCATACATCAGCATCAGGCCTTGTGGCAGCAATGCCATGAGGAGGGTCTTCAGGGCATTGAGGGACCCAGCTACCTCTCGCTGGTGTGCAGCCGTAGCAGCCGCTCTTTCCGCCTGCGTCTGCTCCATGTTCTCCATGATCCTCCGCATGTGTCCCAACTCCCGGGCGAGATCGCTGGAGGCACTCTGACTAGACAGTCGTTCTTGTCGCAGAGTCAGGACTCTAGCGATGTCAACCATGGTCCGTTGGAGAGCATGGAGCGGACTGTGGGTGTCCGTTAGGGACTGTGAGTGGTCCCTGATGGGATTTAGACACCCACGTATGGCATCTAGTTTGGCTGCCATGTGGTCGAACCCCACCCGCACCTGTTCAGCCAGCTTCTCCTGGCACCCCAACACACGGCGTTGGAAGGCCATGTGTTCGTCGTGGGGGTCCTGGGAGGCAGCCGTGGTGGTGGGTGCTGCTTGCTGTGTGTGCTGTGCAGGGAGTGGGTTCTCCTCGTGGCAGCTGGACTGCCCTGCTCCTGGAAGTGGGCTGCGGAGGCTCTCCACGAGCTGTTGGAGGCGTCGGAGTCGAAGGTGTGGTAGTCCTCTTCGTCATCAGAGAAGAGAGGTCCGGGCTGCTCTGCAGGAGGTGTTGGATTTCCCCTGCAATGACAAGGGAGATTCAGTTTAACATTGTGTACACATGTATGTTGACGCATTGTACATGTTTACATTCAGACTGCATGACAGTGTACATTGTGACTGTTTGGGGGAGCTGCCTATTTGATGCGGGACAGTGGACATTCCAACTACATCACGGATGTGTGTATGTACTTGTACATTGTCAACTAACATTTCCCTGCAGTGCCAAATGTGATTGGCCAGTTTCTACGCACATGCGGCACCAGTTGTGTCCTCTGTTCTGTTGTGGACGTGTTGCGGTTTGTACCACATTCTTGTCAATGTTGATGTGCTCTGCATGTAATGTGTGTGTGCCGCATTTTGGGGGAGTCGCCCCTGCAGCTCTGATTTGGCTGCCCTTATCCCTTTCATGCGGTGTGCCTCTGGGTTCTGTGCTTATGCAGTGCTGAGATGTTGCATACCTGTGTGCATTGGTCTCTTGGTGGGAGTTGTGGGTCTGGGGCATGGTTTGTCCGCAGATGTGCTATGCTTCATTGTCCATGTGTGCCATTGTGCCCATCTCGCCCGTTCCCCCCATCCCTGGTGGTTACTCACCCTGTTGCTGTTGTGTCCGGTCATGTTGAGCAGTGTCCGGTCCCCCGACTCCTGCCACCGTCTCCCCACTGATGACTGTGGAGACCATTTCCTCCATCTCGTCCAGCTCCTCCTGTGGCGCTGGACTGCCACCTCCAGTCTGCATTGCTGCCTTCCTGTTGTTTGCGAGTTTCAGCTTGGTTTTGCACTTCACATCATTCCAGCGCCTCTTGACCTCGTCCATTGTCCTCTTCAGCACTCCGACTGCATTCACCTTTTCCACGATGGACTGCCATATTCCATTTTTAGTTGCCCGTGACACAGTGGAGGTGACAAACAGTGGTTGATGGTGTTCTATCACCTCCGTTATCAGGATCCTGTTTTCCTGCGGACTGAACCGCTTCTTCCTACTCTTCTTGTCCTTGCCCTTCCCTGACCCCGAGGTCCCTGGCTGTTCCTCCGGGGGGGCTTGTGGGGTTCTGGTTGTCCTCTGTACTTGCTCCGGATGCCTCCATTGTGCTTCGCTGTTGTTTGACTTTTGTTGGTATGTTTTTTTTCTACTTTTGTAGTGCATTTTCCCGCATTATGATGCGTGGGAATTGGAGGCCTGAGGCTGGTTTTCGTAGATTTTTGTATCACGATTGGCGTCATCGCTACTATTTTCGCATTGGGGTTTCGCGTTTTTGCGGCGTCGTGTTGTTTTTAACGCGTTCATTTGATGCGTTGTCGTGACTATCGCATGGTACCGCCGTGTTGTGAATAAAATACCACGTTGACACGGAGTTGTTTTCCCGCGATAGACTGCGATGTGAAGGGTTGCGTTAAGCTACACTTGCGGTGGTTATCACAAGTTCTTGAGAATATGGCCCAATGAGCGATACTGATGGGTACTACACAGTGAGTGACACTGATGGGTACCACACATTGAAGGATACTGATGGGTACTACACAATGAGCGATACTGATGGGTACTACACAGTGTGCGATACTGATGGGTACTTCACAATGAGTGATACAGATGGGTACTACACAATGAGTGATACTGATGGGTACCACACATTGAAGGATACTGATGGGTACTACACATTGAAGGATACTGATGGGTACTCCACAATGAGCGATACTGATGGGTGCTACACAATGAGCAATACTGATGGACACTACACAATGAGTAATACTGATGGGTATTACTTATGAGTGATACAGATGAGTACTACGCAATGAGCGATACTGATGAGTACTATACAATGAACGATACTGATTGGTACTACACAATGTGAGATACTGATGGGTACTGCACAATGAGCGATACTGATGGGTACTACACTGTCAGGCTGTGCCAGTAGCTCAAGAATGAAAACGCCACTGACCTCAAATATCAGCTAGCGGGGACGACGGCTCGCTGAGAAGCCTCCCTATTCCCCCTCGAGCGTAAACTCCCACAGAGTGAAGGAACACCGCTATGTAAGGGAGCGCTCCGGGGAAAAGGGAAGTGGATAAAATAATAAACAGTGCTGCAGGCAAGGCTCCTTATGTTTTCCCTAAGTCTGGTCTAGGGTTCTGGATGTCTTCCACGAAGCACACTCCTGGAGGTTACTGCATATAATGGAGAAAAAAGGGCGTGAGAGGCAGCACAAAGAAACAACACACATAACACACTTAGGGGTTGTATCACTATACAGACACTCACTCGAGGTCCTGCAGCTATGTGGTTCCTAACCTCTCCAAGATCTGTAGATATTAACAAGAAGGTTTGAAGGTTAGCGCGCCCTGCCGCTGTTGGTTTCACAGCGTGGGCAATTTTAAAACACCCTACTATTGTTCCAGGGCAGCGGGAGTGAAATGTTTCAGAAGCGCACCAAGTCACTGTTCAATTTCACAGTGGAGTGCTTCCTGGTGCAAGCGTCAATGTACGCCTGCAATTTACTAAGACTTGTTGCTAAAGCAATGTCTAAACAATAAAGTCGCGATGCAAGGGAGAAGCGCTCCTGCGCCCTTCCCAGTGTTTGAAGACGATACCTGATATTCTCCGAGTCCGGGAGAACCGAGAGGAGCTGCACTGAGCTCGCGCCGGGAAATCGCTGGCGTGATGAGGAGCAGCGCTGTGCTCGCGTCGGGAATAATGGCGGGATGGCGAGTCGAGCGCGCGTTCGAAAATCGCTGGCGTGATGAGGAGCAGCGCTGTGCTCACGGGTCACAGGATGGCAAAACAACAATGGAAACGGACAGGAACTCCGGCGGGGAATACCATCCGCCTTCTTCGTAGGCACGGAATCGGGCAAAATTGTCAAGCACCTCCTTCATGAGGAGGAGGTGCTTTATAGAGGCGGAACCATTGTAGGAGCCGGCTCTTTCTTCCCTGGATGCGTCCCAAAGGCTTCTGGGACTTGTAGTAACCGGTGTGTGGAGAGGCTTTACCTGCCTTTCCTTCCCGTTTCTGCAGTGTGATCGCGACATACACGATGAGTGATACTGATTAACTCTGGGTGGTGAACTCCGCTCCGCTCGGGGAGTTTGCGGAGAACGCGGAGTTCCGAAAAACTCCGCTTTGCGTTGCGGAGCGGAATGTTTTTCCTCGCTCGCGTTCGTCAACGTCAAGTTGGCGACCGCAAGCGAGGAAAGTCAACCTCCCGGCGAGATTTTTCCTCTTTCGCGATCGTCAACATAAAGTTGGCGAGCGCAAGCGTGGAAAATCAACATCCCAGCGAGATTTCTCAACGCGGGGGGGGGGTCAGGTTTCTCACTGCGAGTGGTCGCGTATGCTCGCGACCGCTCGAGTTGAGATACTGCCCGTTCGCGTGGAGAAAGCTGCCGCTCGAGTAAAAATCTACTCGAGCGGCAGAAAAGGAAAGCTTGCGCTGTGCATTGTGCCGTTCGCAATGATTGCACAGTGCGGACAAGCATTTTTCTATTATAATCCGCCGCTCGCGGAGCTCTGCGTAGTGCTACGGAGTTTTTTTTGCACTTCGCGGTGTTCCGCCTAGTGCAACTCCGCGATCTTCGCCCAGGGTTAATACTGATGGGTACTACAGAATGATCGATACAGATGTGTACTACACAATGAGTGATACTGATGGGTACTGCACAATGAGCGATACTGATGGGTACTACACAATGAGAGATACAGATGAGTACTACACAATGAGTGATGCTGATGGGTACTGCACAATTAGCGATACTGATGGGTACTACACAATGACTGATTCAGATGAGTACTACACAATGAGCGATACTGATGGGTACTACTGAATGAGGGATACTGATGGGTACTACACAATGAGCGATACTGATGGGTAATGCACAATGAGCGATACTGATGGGTACTACACAATGAGCGATACTGATGGGTACTACACAGTGAGCGATACTGATGGGTACCACGCAATGAGCGATACTGATGGATACTACGCAGTGAGCGATACTGATAGGTACTACGCAATGATCGATACTGATGGATACTACGCAGTGAGCGATACTGATGGATACTACACAGTGAGCGATACTGATGGGTACTACGCAATGAGCGATACTGATGGGTACCACGCAATGAAGGATACTGATGGGTACTACACAATGAAGGATACTGATGGGTACTACACAATGAGTGATACTGATGGGTACCACACATTGAAGGATACTGATGGGTACTACACAATGACCGATATTTTGTGGTACTACACAGTGAGCGATGCTGATGGGTACTACACAATGAGCGATACTGATGGGTACTACATAATGAGTGATACTGATGGGTATCACACATTGAAGGATACTGATGGGTACTACACAATGAGCGATACTGATGCGTACTACACAATGAGTTACACTGATGAGTACTGCACAATGAGCGATACTGATAGGTACTGCACAATGAACGATACTGATGGGTACTGCACAATGAGCGATGCTGATGGGTACTACACAATGAGTGATACTGATGGGTACTACACAGTGAGTGATACTGATGGGTACCACACATTGAAGGATACTGATGGGTACTACACAATGAGCGATACTGATGGGTACTACACAGTGAGCGATACTGATGGGTACTACACAATGAGCGATACTGATGGGTACTACACAGTGAGCGACACTGATGGGTACTACACAATGAGCGATACTGATGGGTGCTACACAATGAGTGATACTGATGGGTACTATGCAGTGAGCGATACTGATAAGTCCTATGCAATGAGGGATACTGATGGGTACTACACAATGAGCGATACTGATGGGTACTACACAATGAGTGATACTGATGGGTACTATGCAGTGAGCGATACTGATGGGTACCACGCAATGAGGGATACTGATTGGTACTACACAATGAGCGATACTGATGGGTACTACACAATGAGCGATACTGATGGATACTACGCAATGAGCGATGCTGATTAGTGCTACACAATGAGTGATAATGATGGGTACTACGCAATGAGGGATTCTGATGGGTACTACACATCGAGCGATACTGATGGGTACTACGCAGTGAGTGATACTGATGGGTACCACACATTGAAGGATACTGATGGGTACTACACATTGAAGGATACTGATGGGTACTAAACAATGAGCGATACTGATGGGTACTACACAATGAGTTACACTGATGAGTACTGCACAATGAGCGATACTGATAGGTACTGCACAATGAACGATAATGATGGGTACTGCACAATGAGCGATGCTGATGGGTACTACACAATGAGCGATACTGATGGGTACTACACAGTGAGCGATACTGATAAGTACTACACAATGAAGGATACTAATGGGCACTACACAATGAGCGATACTGATGGGTACTACACAATGAGCGATACTGATGGGTACTACACAATGAGCGATACTGATGGGTACTACGCAATGAGGGATACTGATGGGTACTACACATCGAGCGATACTGATGGGTACTACGCAGTGAGTGATACTGATGGGTACTATACAGTGAGCAATTCTGATGGGTACTACGCAATGAGGGATACTGATGGGTACTACACAATGAGTGATACTGATGGGTATTACACAATGAGTGATACTGATGGGTACCTCTCATTGAAGGATACTGATGGGTACTACACAATGAGCGATATTTTTGGGTACTACACAGTGAGCGATACTGATGGGTACTACACAATGAGAGATACTGATGGGTACTACAAAATGAGTGATACTGATGGGTACCACACATTAAAGGATACTGATGGGTACTACACAATGAGCGATACTGATGGGTACTACACAGTGAGCGATACTGATCGGTACTACACAATGAGAGATACTGATGGGTACTACACAATGAGTGAAACTGATGGGTACCACACATTGAAGGATACTGATGGGTACTACACATTGAAGGATACTGATGGGTACTACACAATGAGCGATACTGATGAGTACTACACAATGAGTTACACTGATGAGTACTGCACAATGAACGATACTAATGGGTACTGCACAATGAGCGATGCTGATGGGTACTACACAATGAGTGATACTGATGGGTACTACACAGTGAGCGATACTGATAGGTACTACACAATGAAGGATACTAATGGGCACTACACAATGAGAGATACTGATGGGTACTACACAATGAGCGATACTGATGGGTACTACACAATGAGCGATACTGATGGGTACAACGCAATGAGGGATACTGATGGGTACTACACATCGAGCGATACTGATGGGTACTACACAGTGAGTGATACTGATGGGTACTATGCAGTGAGCGATACTGATGGGTACTACGCAATGAGGAATACTGATGGGTAGTACATATCGAGCGATACTGATGGTTACTACGCAATGAGGAATACTGATGGGTAGTACACATCGAGCGATACTGATGCGTACTATGCAGTGAGCGGTACTGATGGGTACTACACAATGAGTGATACTGATGGATACTACACAATGAGTGATACTGATGGGTACTATGCAGTGAGCGATACTGATGGGTACTACGCAATGAGGGATACTGATGGGTACTACACAATGAGCAATACTGATGGGTACTACACAATGAGCGATACTGATGGGTACTACGCAATGAGCGATGCTGATTGGTGCTACACAATGAGTGATAATGATGGGTACTATGCTGTGAGCGATACTGATGTGTACTACGCAATGAGGGACACTGATGGGTAATACACATCGAGCGATACTGATGGGTACTACGCACTGAGTGATACTGATTGGTACTACACAATGAGTAATACTGATGGGTACTACACAATGAGTGATAGTGATGGGTACTACACTATGAGTGATACTGATGGGTACTATGCAGTGAGCGATACTGATGGGTACTATGCAATGATGGATACTGATGGGTACTATGCAATGATGGATACTGATGGGTAATACACAATGAGCGATACTGATCGGTACTGCACAATGAGTGATACTGATGGGTACTACAAAATGAGTGATACTGATGGGTACTATGCACTGAGTGATAGTGATGGGTACTATGCAGTGAGCAATTCTGATGGGTACTACGCAACGAGGGATACTGATGGGCACTGCACAATGAGTGATACTGATGGGCACTATGCAGTGAGCGATACTGATGGGTACTACGCAATGAGGAATACTGATGGGTAGTACACATCGAGCGATACTGATGGGTACTATGCAGTGAGTGGTACTGATGGGTACTACACAATGAGTGATACTGATGGGTACTACACAATGAGTGATACTGATGGGTACCACACATTGAAGGATACTGATGGGTACTACACAATTAGCGATATTTTTGGGTACTACACAGTGAGCGATACTGATGGGTACTACACAATGAGAGATACTGATGGGTACTGCAAAATGAGTGATACTGATGGGTACCACACATTGAAGGATACTTATGTGTACGAAACAATGAGCGATAGTGATGGGTACTACACAGTGAGCGATACTGATGGGTACTACGCAATGAGGGATACTGATGGGTACTACACATCGAGCGATACTGATGGGTACTACGCAGTGAGTGATACTGATGGGTACTATACAGTGAGCAATTCTGATGGGTACTACGCAATGAGGGATACTGATGGGTACTACACAATGAGTGATACTGATGGGTACTACACAATGAGTGATACTGATGGGTACCACTCATTGAAGGATACTGATGGGTACTACACAATGAGCGATATTTTTGGGTACTACACAGTGAGCGATACTGATGGGTACTACACAATGAGAGATACTGATGGGTACTACAAAATGAGTGATACTGATGGGTACCACACATTAAAGGATACTGATGGGTACTACACAATGAGCGATACTGATGGGTACTACACAGTGAGCGATACTGATCTGTACTACACAATGAGAGATACTGATGGGTACTACACAATGAGTGAAACTGATGGGTACCACACATTGAAGGATACTGATGGGTACTACACATTGAAGGATACTGATGGATACTACACAATGAGCGATACTGATGAGTACTACACAGTGAGTTACACTGATGAGTACTGCACAATGAACGATACTAATGGGTACTGCACAATGAGCGATGCTGATGGGTACTACACAATGAGTGATACTGATGGGTACTACACAGTGAGCGATACTGATAGGTACTACACAATGAAGGATACTAATGGGCACTACACAATGAGAGATACTGATGGGTACTACACAATGAGCGATACTGATGGGTACTACACAATGAGCGATACTGATGGGTACAACGCAATGAGGGATACTGATGGGTACTACCCATCGAGCGATACTGATGGGTACTACACAGTGAGTGATACTGATGGGTACTATGCAGTGAGCGATACTGATGGGTACTACGCAATGAGGAATACTGATGGGTAGTACATATCGAGCGATACTGATGGTTACTACGCAATGAGGAATACTGATGGGTAGTACACATCGAGCGATACTGATGCGTACTATGCAGTGAGCGGTACTGATGGGTACTACACAATGAGTGATACTGATGGATACTACACAATGAGTGATACTGATGGGTACTATGCAGTGAGCGATACTGATGGGTACTACGCAATGAGGGATACTGATGGGTACTACACAATGAGCGATACTGATGGGTACTACACAATGAGCGATACTGATGGGTACTACGCAATGAGCGATGCTGATTGGTGCTACACAATGAGTGATAATGATGGGTACTATGCTGTGAGCGATACTGATGTGTACTACGCAATGAGGGACACTGATGGGTAATACACATCGAGCGATACTGATGGGTACTACGCACTGAGTGATACTGATAGGTACTACACAATGAGTAATACTGATGGGTACTACACAATGAGTGATAGTGATGGGTACTACACAATGAGTGATACTGATGGGTACTATGCAGTGAGCGATACTGATGGGTACTATGCAATGATGGATACTGATGGGTACTATGCAATGATGGATACTGATGGGTAATACACAATGAGCGATACTGATCGGTACTGCACAATGAGTGATACTGATGGGTACTACAAAATGAGTGATACTGATGGGTACTATGCACTGAGTGATAGTGATGGGTACTATGCAGTGAGCAATTCTGATGGGTACTACGCAACGAGGGATACTGATGGGCACTGCACAATGAGTGATACTGATGGGCACTATGCAGTGAGCGATACTGATGGGTACTACGCAATGAGGAATACTGATGGGTAGTACACATCGAGCGATACTGATGGGTACTATGCAGTGAGTGGTACTGATGGGTACTACACAATGAGTGATACTGATGGGTACTACACAATGAGTGATACTGATGGGTACCACACATTGAAGGATACTGATGGGTACTACACAATTAGCGATATTTTTGGGTACTACACAGTGAGCGATACTGATGGGTACTACACAATGAGAGATACTGATGGGTACTGCAAAATGAGTGATACTGATGGGTACCACACATTGAAGGATACTTATGTGTACGAAACAATGAGCGATAGTGATGGGTACTACACAGTGAGCGATACTGATGGGTACTACACAATGAGAGATACTGATGGGTACTATATAATGAGTGAAACTGAAGGGTACCACACATTGAAGGATACTGATGGGTACTACACATTGAAGGATACTGATGGGTACTACACAATGAGCGATACTGATGGGTACTACACAATGAGTTACACTGATGAGTACTGCACAATGAACGATACTAATGGGTACTGCACAATGAGCGATGCTGATGGGTACTACACAATGAGTGATACTGATGGGTACTACACAGTGAGCGATACTGATAGGTACTACACAATGAAGGATACTAATGGGCACTACACAATGAGCGATACTGATGGGTACTACACAATGAGCGATACTGATGGGTACTACGCAATGAGGGATACTGATGGGTACTACACATCGAGCGATACTGATGGGTACTACGCAGTGAGTGATACTGATGGGTACTATGCAGTGAGCGATACTGATGGGTACTACGCAATGAGGAATTCTGATGGGTAGTACATATCGAGCGATACTGATGGGTACTACGCAATGAGGAATACTGATGGGTAGTACACATCGAGCGATACTGATGGGTACTATGCAGTGAGTGGTACTGATGGGTACTACACAATGAGTGATACTGATGGGTACTACACAATGAGTGATACTGATGGGTACTATGCAGTAAGCGATACTGATGGGTACTACGCAATGAGGGATACTGATGGGTACTACACAATGAGCGATACTGATGGGTACTACACAATGAGCGATACTGATGGGTACTACGCAATGAGCGATGCTGATTGGTGCTACACAATGAGTGATAATGATGGGTACTATGCTGTGAGCGATACTGAAGTGTACTACGCAATGAGGGATACTGATGGGTAATACACATCGAGCGATACTGATGGGTACTACGCAGTGAGTGATACTGATGGGTACTACACAATGAGTGATACTGATGGGTACTACACAATGAGTGATACTGATGGGTACTATGCAGTGAGCGATACTGATGGGTACTATGCAATGATGGATACTGATGGCTACTACACAATGAGCGATACTGATCGGTACTGCACAATGAGTGATACTGATGGGTACTACACATGGAAGGATACTGATGGGTATTACACAATGAGCGATACTGATGGGTACTACACAGTGAGCGATACTGATGGGTACTACACAATGAGCGATACTGATGGGTACTACACAATGAGAGATACTGATGGGTACTATGCAGTGAGCGATACTGATAGGTACTATGCAATGAGGGATACTGATGGGTACTACACAATGAGCGATACTGATGGGTACTACACAATGAGTGATACTGATGGGTACTATGCAGTGAGCGATACTGATGGGTACTACTCAATGAGGGATACTGATTGGTACTACACAATGAGCAAACTGATGGGTACTACACAAGGAGCGATACTGATGGGTACTACGCAATGAGCGATGCTGATTAGTGCTGCACAATGAGTGATAATGATGGGTACTACGCAATGAGGGATACTGATGGGTACTACACATCGAGCGATACTGATGGGTACTACGCAGTGAGTGATACTGATGGGTACCACACAATGAGGGATACTGATGGGTACTACACATCGAGCGATACTGATGGGTACTACACAATGAGTGATACAGATGGGTACTATGCAGTAAGCGATACTGATGGGTACTACGCAATGAGGGATACTGATGGGTACTACACAATGAGCGATACTGATGGGTACTACACAATGAGCGATACTGATGGGTACTACGCAATGAGCGATGCTGATTGGTGCTACACAATGAGTGATAATGATGGGTACTATGCTGTGAGCGATACTGAAGTGTACTACGCAATGAGGGATACTGATGGGTAATACACATCGAGCGATACTGATGGGTACTACGCAGTCAGTGATACTGATGGGTACTACACAATGAGTGATACTGATGGGTACTACACAATGAGTGATACTGATGGGTACTATGCAGTGAGCGATACTGATGGGTACTATGCAATGATGGATACTGATGGCTACTACACAATGAGCGATACTGATCGGTACTGCACAATGAGTGATACTGATGGGTACTACACATGGAAGGATACTGATGGGTACTACACAATGAGCGATACTGATGGGTACTACACAGTGAGCGATACTGATGGGTACTACACAATGAGCAATACTTATGGGTACTACACAATGAGAGATACTGATGGGTACTATGCAGTGAGCGATACTGATAGGTACTATGCAATGAGGGATACTGATGGGTACTACACAATGAGCGATACTGATGGGTACTACACAATGAGTGATACTGATGGGTACTATGCAGTGAGCGATACTGATGGGTACTACTCAATGAGGGATACTGATTGGTACTACACAATGAGCAAACTGATGGGTACTACACAAGGAGCGATACTGATGGGTACTACGCAATGAGCGATGCTGATTAGTGCTACACAATGAGTGATAATGATGGGTACTACGCAATGAGGGATACTGATGGGTACTACACATCGAGCGATACTGATGGGTACTACGCAGTGAGTGATACTGATGGGTACCACACATTGAAGGATACTGATGGGTACTACACAATGAGCGATACTGATGGGTACTACACAGTGAGCGATACTGATGGGTACTACACAATGAGCGATACTGATGGGTACTACACAATGAGTGATACTGATGGGTACCACACATTGAAGGATACTGATGGGTACTACACATTGAAGGATACTGATGGGTACTAAACAATGAGCGATACTGATGGGAACTACACAATGAGTTACACTGATGAGTACTGCACAATGAGCGATACTGATAGGTACTGCACAATGAACGATACTGATGGGTACTGCACAATGAGCGATGCTGATGGGTACTACACAATGAGCGATACTGATGGGTACTACACAGTGAGCGATACTGATAAGTACTACACAATGAAGGATACTAATGGGCACTACACAATGAGCGATACTGATGGGTACTACACAGTGAGCGATACTGATGGGTACTACACAATGAGCGATACTGATGGGTACTACGCAATGAGTGATACTGATGGGTACTACACAGTGAGCGATTCTGATAGGTACTACACAATGAAGGATACTAATGGGCACTACACAATGAGAGATACTGATGGGTACTACACAATGAGCGATACTGATGGGTACTACACAGTGAGCTATACTGATGGGTACTACGCAATGAGGGATACTGATGGGTACTACACATCGAGCGATACTGATGGGTACTACACAGTGAGTGATACTGATGGGTACTATGCAGTGAGCGATACTGATGGGTACTACGCAATGAGGAATACTGATGGGTAGTACATATCGAGCGATACTGATGGGTACTACGCAATGAGGAATACTGATGGGTAGTACACATCGAGCGATACTGATGGGTACTATGCAGTGAGTGGTACTGATGGGTACTACACAATGAGTAATACTGATGGATACTACACAATGAGTGATACTGATGGGTACTATGCAGTGAGCGATACTGATGGGTACTACGCAATGAGGGATACTGATGGGTACTACACAATGAGCGATACTGATGGGTACTACACAATGAGCGATACTGATGGGTACTACGCAATGAGCGATGCTGATTGGTGCTACACAATGAGTGATAATGATGGGTACTATGCTGTGAGCGATACTGATGTGTACTACGCAATGAGGGATACTGATGGGTAATACACATCGAGCAATACTGATGGGTACTACGCACTGAGTGATACTGATAGGTACTACACAATGAGTAATACTGATGGGTACTACACAATGAGTGATAGTGATGGGTACTACACAATGAGTGATACTGATGGGTACTATGCAGTGAGCGATACTGATGGAGTACTATGCAATGATGGATACTGATGGGTAATACACAATGAGCGATACTGATCGGTACTGCACAATGAGTGATACTGATGGGTACTACAAAATGAGTGATACTGATGGGTACTACGCACTGAGTGATACTGATGGGTACTACGCACTGAGTGATACTGATGGGTACTATGCAGTGAGCAATTCTGATGGGTACTACGCAATGAGGGATACTGATGGGCACTACACAATGAGTGATACTGATGGGCACTATGCAGTGAGCGATACTGATGGGTACTACGCAATGAGGAATACTGATGGGTAGTACACATCGAGCGATACTGATGGGTACTATGCAGTGAGTGGTACTGATGGGTACTACACAATGAGTGATACTGATGGGTACTACACAATGAGTGATACTGATGGGTACCACACATTGAAGGATACTGATGGGTACCACACAATGAGCGATATTTTTGGGTACTACACAGTGAGCGATACTGATGGGTACTACACAATGAGAGATACTGATGGGTACTGCAAAATGAGTGATGCTGATGGGTACCACACATTGAAGGATACTTATGGGTACGACACAATGAGCGATACTGATGGGTACTACACAGTGAGCGATACTGATGGGTACTACACAATGAGAGATACTGATGGGTACTATACAATGAGTGAAACTGAAGGGTACCACACATTGAAGGATACTGATGGGTACTACACATTGAAGGATACTGATGGGGACTACACAATGAGCGATACTGATGGGTACTACACAATGAGTTACACTGATGAGTACTGCACAATGAACGATACTAATGGGTACTGCACAATGAGCGATGCTGATGGGTACTACACAATGAGTGATACTGATGGGTACTACACAGTGAGCGATACTGATAGGTACTACACAATGAAGGATACTAATGGGCACTACACAATGAGCGATACTGATGGGTACTACACATCGAGCGATACTGATGGGTACTACGCAGTGAGTGATACTGATGGGTACTATCCAGTGAGCGATACTGATGGGTACTACGCAATGAGGAATACTGATGGGTAGTACATATCGAGCGATACTGATGGGTACTATGCAATGAGGAATACTGATGGGTAGTACACATCGAGCGATACTGATGGGTACTATGCAGTGAGTGGTACTGATGGGTACTACACAATGAGTGATACTGATGGGTACTACACAATGAGTGATACTGATGGGTACTATGCAGTGAGCGATACTGATGGGTACTACGCAATGAGGGATACTGATGGGTACTACACAATGAGCGATACTGATGGGTACTACACAATGAGCGATACTGATGGGTACTACGCAATGAGCGATGCTGATTGGTGTTACACAATGAGTAATAATGATGGGTACTATGCTGTGAGCGATACTGAAGTGTACTACGCAATGAGGGATACTGATGGGTAATACATATCGAGCGATACTGATGGGTACTACGCAGTGAGTGATACTGATGGGTACTACACAATGAGTGATACTGATGGGTACTACAAAATGAGTGATACTGATGGGTACTATGCAGTGAGCGATACTGATGGGTACTATGCAATGATGGATACTGATGGGTACTACACAATAAGCGATACTGATCGGTACTGCACAATGAGTGATACTGATGGGTACTACATATTGAAGGATACTGATGGGTACTACACAATGAGCGATACTGATGGGTACTACACAGTGAGCGATACTGATGGGTACTACACAATGAGTGATACTGATGAGTACTACACAATGAGAGATACTGATGGGTACTATGCAGTGAGCGATACTGATAGGTACTATGCAATGAGGGATACTGATGGGTACTACACAATGAGCGATACTGATGGGTACTACACAATGAGTGATACTGATGGGTACTATGCAGTGAGCGATACTGATGGGTACTACGCAATGAGGGATACTGATCGGTACTACACAATGAGCAAACTGATGGGTACTACACAAGGAGCGATACTGATGGGTACTACGCAATGAGCGATGCTGATTAGTGCTACACAATGAGTGATAATGATGGGTACTACGCAATGAGGGATACTGATGGGTACTACACATCGAGCGATACTGATGGGTACTACGCAGTGAGTGATACTGATGGGTACTATGCAGTGAGCGATACTGATGGGTACTACGCAATGAGGAATATTGATGGGTAGTACATATCGAGCGATACTGATGGGTACTACGCAATGAGGAATACTGATGGGTAGTACACATCGAGCGATACTGATGCGTACTATGCAGTGAGTGGTACTGATGGGTACTACACAATGAGTGATACTGATGGATACTACACAATGAGTGATACTGATGGGTACTATGCAGTGAGCGATACTGATGGGTACTACGCAATGAGGGATACTGATGGGTACTACACAATGAGTGATACTGATGGGTACTACACAGTGAGCGATACTGATAGGTACTACACAATGAAGGATACTAATGGGCACTACACAATGAGAGATACTGATGGGTACTACACAATGAGCGATACTGATGGGTACTACACAATGAGCGATACTGATGGGTACTACGCAATGAGGGATACTGATGGGTACTACACATCGAGCGATACTGATGGGTACTACACAGTGAGTGATACTGATGGGTACTATGCAGTGAGCGATACTGATGGGTACTACGCAATGAGGAATACTGATGGGTAGTACATATCGAGCGATACTGATGGTTACTAGGCAATGAGGAATACTGATGGGTAGTACACATCGAGCGATACTGATGCGTACTATGCAGGGAGTGGTACTGATGGGTACTACACAATGAGTGATACTGATGCATACTACACAATGAGTGATACTGATGGGTACTATGCAGTGAGCGATACTGATGGGTACTACGCAATGAGGGATACTGATGGGTACTACACAATGAGCGATAATGATGGGTACTACACAATGAGCGATACTGATGGGTACTACGCAATGAGCGATGCTGATTGGTGCTACACAATGAGTGATAATGATGGGTACTATGCTGTGAGCGATACTGATGTGTACTACGCAATGAGGGACACTGATGGGTAATACACATCGAGCGATACTGATGGGTACTACGCACTGAGTGATACTGATAGGTACTACACAATGAGTAATACTGATGGGTACTACACAATGAGTGATAGTGATGGGTACTACACAATGAGTGATACTGATGGGTACTATGCAGTGAGCGATACTGATGGGTACTATGCAATGATGGATACTGATGGGTAATACACAATGAGCGATACTGATCGGTACTGCACAATGAGTGATACTGATGGGTACTACAAAATGAGTGATACTGATGGGTACTATGCACTGAGTGATACTGATGGGTACTATGCAGTGAGCAATTCTGATGGGTACTACGCAACGAGGGATACTGATGGGCACTACACAATGAGTGATACTGATGGGCACTATGCAGTGAGCGATACTGATGGGTACTACGCAATGAGGAATACTGATGGGTAGTACACATCGAGCGATACTGATGGGTACTATGCAGTGAGTGGTACTGATGGGTACTACACAATGAGTGATACTGATGGGTACTACACAATGAGTGATACTGATGGGTACACCACATTGAAGGATACTGATGGGTACTACACAATTAGCGATATTTTTGGGTACTACACAGTGAGCGATACTGATGGGTACTACACAATGAGAGATACTGATGGGTACTGCAAAATGAGTGATACTGATGGGTACCACACATTGAAGGATACTTATGTGTACGACACAATGAGCGATAGTGATGGGTACTACACAGTGAGCGATACTGATGGGTACTGCACAATGAGAGATACTGATGGGTACTATACAATGAGTGAAACTGAAGGGTACCACACATTGAAGGATACTGATGGGTACTACACATTGAAGGATACTGATGGGTACTACACAATGAGCGATACTGATGGGTACTACACAATGAGTTACACTGATGAGTACTGCACAATGAACGATACTAATGGGTACTGCACAATGAGCGATGCTGATGGGTACTACACAATGAGTTACACTGATGAGTACTGCACAATGAACGATACTAATGGGTACTACACAATGAGCGATACTGATGGGTACTACACAATGAGCGATACTGATGGGTACTACGCAATGAGTGATACTGATGGGTACTACACAGTGAGCGATACTGATAGGTACTACACAATGAAGGATACTAATGGGCACTACACAATGAGAGATACTGATGGGTACTACACAATGAGCGATTCTGATGGGTACTACACAGTGAGCTATACTGATGGGTACTACGCAATGAGGGATACTGATGGGTACTACACATCGAGCGATACTGATGGGTACTACACAGTGAGTGATACTGATGGGTACTATGCAGTGAGCGATACTGATGGGTACTACGCAATGAGGAATACTGATGGGTAGTACATATCGAGCGATACTGATGGGTACTACGCAATGAGGAATACTGATGGGTAGTACACATCGAGCGATACTGATGGGTACTACACAATGAGTGATAGTGATGGGTACTACACAATGAGTGATACTGATGGGTACTATGCAGTGAGCGATACTGATGGGTACTATGCAATGATGGATACTGATGGGTAATACACAATGAGCGATACTGATCGGTACTGCACAATGAGTGATACTGATGGGTACTACAAAATGAGTGATACTGATGGGTACTACGCACTGAGTGATACTGATGGGTACTACGCACTGAGTGATACTGATGGGTACTATGCAGTGAGCAATTCTGATGGGTACTACGCAATGAGGGATACTGATGGGCACTACACAATGAGTGATACTGATGGGCACTATGCAGTGAGCGATACTGATGGGTACTACGCAATGAGGAATACTGATGGGTAGTACACATCGAGCGATACTGATGGGTACTATGCAGTGAGTGGTACTGATGGGTACTACACAATGAGTGATACTGATGGGTACTACACAATGAGTGATACTGATGGGTACCACACATTGAAGGATACTGATGGGTAACACACAATGAGCGATATTTTTGGGTACTACACAGTGAGCGATACTGATGGGTACTACACAATGAGAGATACTGATGGGTACTGCGAAATGAGTGATGCTGATGGGTACCACACATTGAAGGATACTTATGGGTACGACACAATGAGCGATACTGATGGGTACTACACAGTGAGCGATACTGATGGGTACTACACAATGAGAGATACTGATGGGTACTATACAATGAGTGAAACTGAAGGGTACCACACATTGAAGGATACTGATGGGTACTACACATTGAAGGATACTGATGGGTACTACACAATGAGCGATACTGATGGGTACTACACAATGAGTTACACTGATGAGTACTGCACAATGAACGATACTAATGGGTACTGCACAATGAGCGATGCTGATGGGTACTACACAATGAGTGATACTGATGGGTACTACACAGTGAGCGATACTGATAGGTACTACACAATGAAGGATACTAATGGGCACTACACAATGAGCGATACTGATGGGTACTACACATCGAGCGATACTGATGGGTACTACGCAGTGAGTGATACTGATGGGTACTATCCAGTGAGCGATACTGATGGGTACTACGCAATGAGGAATACTGATGGGTAGTACATATCGAGCGATACTGATGGGTACTATGCAATGAGGAATACTGATGGGTAGTACACATCGAGCGATACTGATGGGTACTATGCAGTGAGTGGTACTGATGGGTACTACACAATGAGTGATACTGATGGGTACTACACAATGAGTGATACTGATGGGTACTATGCAGTGAGCGATACTGATGGGTACTACGCAATGAGGGATACTGATGGGTACTACACAATGAGCGATACTGATGGGTACTACACAATGAGCGATACTGATGGGTACTACGCAATGAGCGATGCTGATTGGTGTTACACAATGAGTGATAATGATGGGTACTATGCTGTGAGCGATACTGAAGTGTACTACGCAATGAGGGATACTGATGGGTAATACATATCGAGCGATACTGATGGGTACTACGCAGTGAGTGATACTGATGGGTACTACACAATGAGTGATACTGATGGGTACTACAAAATGAGTGATACTGATGGGTACTATGCAGTGAGCGATACTGATGGGTACTATGCAATGATGGATACTGATGGGTACTACACAATAAGCGATACTGATCGGTACTGCACAATGAGTGATACTGATGGGTACTACATATTGAAGGATACTGATGGGTACTACACAGTGAGCGATACTGATGGGTACTACACAATGAGTGATACTGATGAGTACTACACAATGAGAGATACTGATGGGTACTATGCAGTGAGCGATACTGATAGGTACTATGCAATGAGGGATACTGATGGGTACTACACAATGAGCGATACTGATGGGTACTACACAATGAGTGATACTGATGGGTACTATGCAGTGAGCGATACTGATGGGTACTACGCAATGAGGGATACTGATCGGTACTACACAATGAGCAAACTGATGGGTACTACACAAGGAGCGATACTGATGGGTACTACGCAATGAGCGATGCTGATTAGTGCTACACAATGAGTGATAATGATGGGTACTACGCAATGAGGGATACTGATGGGTACTACACATCGAGCGATACTGATGGGTACTACGCAGTGAGTGATACTGATGGGTACCACACAATGAAGGATACTAATGGGCACTACACAATGAGCGATACTGATGGGTACTACACAATGAGCGATACTGATGGGTACTACGCAATGAGGGATACTGATGGGTACTACACATCGAGCGATACTGATGGGTACTACGCAGTGAGTGATACTGATGGGTACTATGCAGTGAGCGATACTGATGGGTACTACGCAATGAGGAATACTGATGGGTAGTACATATCGAGCGATACTGATGGGTACTACGCAATGAGGAATACTGATGGGTAGTACACATCGAGCGATACTGATGCGTACTATGCAGTGAGTGGTACTGATGGGTACTACACAATGAGTGATACTGATGGATACTACACAATGAGTGATACTGATGGGTACTATGCAGTGAGCGATACTGATGGGTACTACGCAATGAGGGATACTGATGGGTACTACACAATGAGTGATACTGATGGGTACTACACAGTGAGCGATACTGATAGGTACTACACAATGAAGGATACTAATGGGCACTACACAATGAGAGATACTGATGGGTACTACACAATGAGCGATACTGATGGGTACTACACAATGAGCGATACTGATGGGTACTACGCAATGAGGGATACTGATGGGTACTACACATCGAGCGATACTGATGGGTACTACACAGTGAGTGATACTGATGGGTACTATGCAGTGAGCGATACTGATGGGTACTACGCAATGAGGAATACTGATGGGTAGTACATATCGAGCGATACTGATGGTTACTAGGCAATGAGGAATACTGATGGGTAGTACACATCGAGCGATACTGATGCGTACTATGCAGTGAGTGGTACTGATGGGTACTACACAATGAGTGATACTGATGCATACTACACAATGAGTGATACTGATGGGTACTATGCAGTGAGCGATACTGATGGGTACTACGCAATGAGGGATACTGATGGGTACTACACAATGAGCGATAATGATGGGTACTACACAATGAGCGATACTGATGGGTACTACGCAATGAGCGATGCTGATTGGTGCTACACAATGAGTGATAATGATGGGTACTATGCTGTGAGCGATACTGATGTGTACTACGCAATGAGGGACACTGATGGGTAATACACATCGAGCGATACTGATGGGTACTACGCACTGAGTGATACTGATAGGTACTACACAATGAGTAATACTGATGGGTACTACACAATGAGTAATAGTGATGGGTACTACACAATGAGTGATACTGATGGGTACTATGCAGTGAGCGATACTGATGGGTACTATGCAATGATGGATACTGATGGGTAATACACAATGAGCGATACTGATCGGTACTGCACAATGAGTGATACTGATGGGTACTACAAAATGAGTGATACTGATGGGTACTATGCACTGAGTGATACTGATGGGTACTATGCAGTGAGCAATTCTGATGGGTACTACGCAACGAGGGATACTGATGGGCACTACACAATGAGTGATACTGATGGGCACTATGCAGTGAGCGATACTGATGGGTACTACGCAATGAGGAATACTGATGGGTAGTACACATCGAGCGATACTGATGGGTACTATGCAGTGAGTGGTACTGATGGGTACTACACAATGAGTGATACTGATGGGTACTACACAATGAGTGATACTGATGGGTACCACACATTGAAGGATACTGATGGGTACTACACAATTAGCGATATTTTTGGGTACTACACAGTGAGCGATACTGATGGGTACTACACAATGAGAGATACTGATGGGTACTGCAAAATGAGTGATACTGATGGGTACCACACATTGAAGGATACTTATGTGTACGACACAATGAGCGATAGTGATGGGTACTACACAGTGAGCGATACTGATGGGTACTGCACAATGAGAGATACTGATGGGTACTATACAATGAGTGAAACTGAAGGGTACCACACATTGAAGGATACTGATGGGTACTACACATTGAAGGATACTGATGGGTACTACACAATGAGCGATACTGATGGGTACTACACAATGAGTTACACTGATGAGTACTGCACAATGAACGATACTAATGGGTACTGCACAATGAGTGATGCTGATGGGTACTACACAATGAGTTACACTGATGAGTACTGCACAATGAACGATACTAATGGGTACTACACAATGAGCGATACTGATGGGTACTACACAATGAGCGATACTGATGGGTACTACGCAATGAGTGATACTGATGGGTACTACACAGTGAGCGATACTGATAGGTACTACACAATGAAGGATACTAATGGGCACTACACAATGAGAGATACTGATGGGTACTACACAATGAGCGATTCTGATGGGTACTACACAGTGAGCTATACTGATGGGTACTACGCAATGAGGGATACTGATGGGTACTACACATCGAGCGATACTGATGGGTACTACACAGTGAGTGATACTGATGGGTACTATGCAGTGAGCGATACTGATGGGTACTACGCAATGAGGAATACTGATGGGTAGTACATATCGAGCGATACTGATGGGTACTACGCAATGAGGAATACTGATGGGTAGTACACATCGAGCGATACTGATGGGTACTATGCAGTGAGTGGTACTGATGGGTACTACACAATGAGTGATACTGATGGATACTACACAATGAGTGATACTGATGGGTACTATGCAGTGAGCGATACTGATGGGTACTACGCAATGAGGGATACTGATGGGTACTACACAATGAGCGATACTGATGGGTACTACACAATGAGCGATACTGATGGGTACTACGCAATGAGCGATGCTGATTGGTGCTACACAATGAGTGATAATGATGGGTACTATGCTGTGAGCGATACTGATGTGTACTACGCAATGAGGGATACTGATGGGTAATACACATCGAGCAATACTGATGGGTACTACGCACTGAGTGATACTGATAGGTACTACACAATGAGTAATACTGATGGGTACTACACAATGAGTGATAGTGATGGGTACTACACAATGAGTGATACTGATGGGTACTATGCAGTGAGCGATACTGATGGGTACTATGCAATGATGGATACTGATGGGTAATACACAATGAGCGATACTGATCGGTACTGCACAATGAGTGATACTGATGGGTAATACAAAATGAGTGATACTGATGGGTACTACGCACTGAGTGATACTGATGGGTACTATGCAGTGAGCAATTCTGATGGGTACTACGCAATGAGGGATACTGATGGGCACTACACAATGAGTGATACTGATGGGCACTATGCAGTGAGCGATACTGATGGGTACTACGCAATGAGGAATACTGATGGGTAGTACACATCGAGCGATACTGATGGGTACTATGCAGTGAGTGGTACTGATGGGTACTACACAATGAGTGATACTGATGGGTGCTACACAATGAGTGATACTGATGGGTACCACACATTGAAGGATACTGATGGGTACCACACAATGAGCTGATATTTTGGGTACTACACAGTGAGCGATACTGATGGGTACTACACAATGAGAGATACTGATGGGTACTGCAAAATGAGTGATGCTGATGGGTACCACACATTGAAGGATACTTATGGGTACGACACAATGAGCGATACTGATGGGTGCTACACAGTGAGCGATACTGATGGGTACTACACAATGAGAGATACTGATGGGTACTATACAATGAGTGAAACTGAAGGGTACCACACATTGAAGGATACTGATGGGTACTACACATTGAAGGATACTGATGGGTACTACACAATGAGCGATACTGATGGGTACTACACAATGAGTTACACTGATGAGTACTGCACAATGAACGATACTAATGGGTACTGCACAATGAGCGATGCTGATGGGTACTACACAATGAGTGATACTGATGGGTACTACACAGTGAGCGATACTGATAGGTACTACACAATGAAGGATACTAATGGGCACTACACAATGAGCGATACTGATGGGTACTACACATCGAGCGATACTGATGGGTACTACGCAGTGAGTGATACTGATGGGTACTATCCAGTGAGCGATACTGATGGGTACTACGCAATGAGGAATACTGATGGGTAGTACATATCGAGAGATACTGATGGGTACTATGCAATGAGGAATACTGATGGGTAGTACACATCGAGCGATACTGATGGGTACTATGCAGTGAGTGGTACTGATGGGTACTACACAATGAGTGATACTGATGGGTACTACACAATGAGTGATACTGATGGGTACTATGCAGTGAGCGATACTGATGGGTACTACGCAATGAGGGATACTGATGGGTACTACACAATGAGCGATACTGATGGGTACTACACAATGAGCGATACTGATGGGTACTACGCAATGAGCGATGCTGATTGGTGCTACACAATGAGTGATAATGATGGGTACTATGCTGTGAGCGATACTGAAGTGTACTACGCAATGAGGGATACTGATGGGTAATACATATCGAGCGATACTGATGGGTACTACGCAGTGAGTGATACTGATGGGTACTACACAATGAGTGATACTGATGGGTACTACAAAATGAGTGATACTGATGGGTACTATGCAGTGAGCGATACTGATGGGTACTATGCAATGATGGATACTGATGGGTACTACACAATAAGCGATACTGATCGGTACTGCACAATGAGTGATACTGATGGGTACTACATATTGAAGGATACTGATGGGTACGACACAATGAGCGATACTGATGGGTACTACACAGTGAGCGATACTGATGGGTACTACACAATGAGTGATACTGATGAGTACTACACAATGAGAGATACTGATGGGTACTATGCAGTGAGCGATACTGATAGGTACTATGCAATGAGGGATACTGATGGGTACTACACAATGAGCGATACTGATGGGTACTACACAATGAGTGATACTGATGGGTACTATGCAGTGAGCGATACTGATGGGTACTACGCAATGAGGGATACTGATCGGTACTACACAATGAGCAAACTGATGGGTACTACACAAGGAGCGATACTGATGGGTACTACGCAATGAGCGATGCTGATTAGTGCTACACAATGAGTGATAATGATGGGTACTACGCAATGAGGGATACTGATGGGTACTACACATCGAGCGATACTGATGGGTACTACGCAGTGAGTGATACTGATGGGTACCACACAATGAAGGATACTAATGGGCACTACACAATGAGCGATACTGATGGGTACTACACAATGAGCGATACTGATGGGTACAACGCAATGAGGGATACTGATGGATACTACACATCGAGCGATACTGATGGGTACTACGCAGTGAGTGATACTGATGGGTACTATGCAGTGAGCGATACTGATGGGTACTACGCAATGAGGAATACTGATGGGTAGTACATATCGAGCGATACTGATGGGTACTACACAATGAGTGATAGTGATGGGTACTACACAATGAGTGATACTGATGGGTACTATGCAGTGAGCGATACTGATGGGTACTATGCAATGATGGATACTGATGGGTAATACACAATGAGCGATACTGATCGGTACTGCACAATGAGTGATACTGATGGGTACTACAAAATGAGTGATACTGATGGGTACTACGCACTGAGTGATACTGATGGGTACTACGCACTGAGTGATACTGATGGGTACTATGCAGTGAGCAATTCTGATGGGTACTACGCAATGAGGGATACTGATGGGCACTACACAATGAGTGATACTGATGGGCACTATGCAGTGAGCGATACTGATGGGTACTACGCAATGAGGAATACTGATGGGTAGTACACATCGAGCGATACTGATGGGTACTATGCAGTGAGTGGTACTGATGGGTACTACACAATGAGTGATACTGATGGGTACTACACAATGAGTGATACTGATGGGTACCACACATTGAAGGATACTGATGGGTAACACACAATGAGCGATATTTTTGGGTACTACACAGTGAGCGATACTGATGGGTACTACACAATGAGAGATACTGATGGGTACTGCAAAATGAGTGATGCTGATGGGTACCACACATTGAAGGATACTTATGGGTACGACACAATGAGCGATACTGATGGGTACTACACAGTGAGCGATACTGATGGGTACTACACAATGAGAGATACTGATGGGTACTATACAATGAGTGAAACTGAAGGGTACCACACATTGAAGGATACTGATGGGTACTACACATTGAAGGATACTGATGGGTACTACACAATGAGCGATACTGATGGGTACTACACAATGAGTTACACTGATGAGTACTGCACAATGAACGATACTAATGGGTACTGCACAATGAGCGATGCTGATGGGTACTACACAATGAGTGATACTGATGGGTACTACACAGTGAGCGATACTGATAGGTACTACACAATGAAGGATACTAATGGGCACTACACAATGAGCGATACTGATGGGTACTACACATCGAGCGATACTGATGGGTACTACGCAGTGAGTGATACTGATGGGTACTATCCAGTGAGCGATACTGATGGGTACTACGCAATGAGGAATACTGATGGGTAGTACATATCGAGCGATACTGATGGGTACTATGCAATGAGGAATACTGATGGGTAGTACACATCGAGCGATACTGATGGGTACTATGCAGTGAGTGGTACTGATGGGTACTACACAATGAGTGATACTGATGGGTACTACACAATGAGTGATACTGATGGGTACTATGCAGTGAGCGATACTGATGGGTACTACGCAATGAGGGATACTGATGGGTACTACACAATGAGCGATACTGATGGGTACTACACAATGAGCGATACTGATGGGTACTACGCAATGAGCGATGCTGATTGGTGTTACACAATGAGTGATAATGATGGGTACTATGCTGTGAGCGATACTGAAGTGTACTACGCAATGAGGGATACTGATGGGTAATACATATCGAGCGATACTGATGGGTACTACGCAGTGAGTGATACTGATGGGTACTACACAATGAGTGATACTGATGGGTACTACAAAATGAGTGATACTGATGGGTACTATGCAGTGAGCGATACTGATGGGTACTATGCAATGATGGATACTGATGGGTACTACACAATAAGCGATACTGATCGGTACTGCACAATGAGTGATACTGATGGGTACTACATATTGAAGGATACTGATGGGTACTACACAGTGAGCGATACTGATGGGTACTACACAATGAGTGATACTGATGAGTACTACACAATGAGAGATACTGATGGGTACTATGCAGTGAGCGATACTGATAGGTACTATGCAATGAGGGATACTGATGGGTACTACACAATGAGCGATACTGATGGGTACTACACAATGAGTGATACTGATGGGTACTATGCAGTGAGCGATACTGATGGGTACTACGCAATGAGGGATACTGATCGGTACTACACAATGAGCAAACTGATGGGTACTACACAAGGAGCGATACTGATGGGTACTACGCAATGAGCGATGCTGATTAGTGCTACACAATGAGTGATAATGATGGGTACTACGCAATGAGGGATACTGATGGGTACTACACATCGAGCGATACTGATGGGTACTACGCAGTGAGTGATACTGATGGGTACCACACAATGAAGGATACTAATGGGCACTACACAATGAGCGATACTGATGGGTACTACACAATGAGCGATACTGATGGGTACTACGCAATGAGGGATACTGATGGGTACTACACATCGAGCGATACTGATGGGTACTACGCAGTGAGTGATACTGATGGGTACTATGCAGTGAGCGATACTGATGGGTACTACGCAATGAGGAATACTGATGGGTAGTACATATCGAGCGATACTGATGGGTACTACGCAATGAGGAATACTGATGGGTAGTACACATCGAGCGATACTGATGCGTACTATGCAGTGAGTGGTACTGATGGGTACTACACAATGAGTGATACTGATGGATACTACACAATGAGTGATACTGATGGGTACTATGCAGTGAGCGATACTGATGGGTACTACGCAATGAGGGATACTGATGGGTACTACACAATGAGTGATACTGATGGGTACTACACAGTGAGCGATACTGATAGGTACTACACAATGAAGGATACTAATGGGCACTACACAATGAGAGATACTGATGGGTACTACACAATGAGCGATACTGATGGGTACTACACAATGAGCGATACTGATGGGTACTACGCAATGAGGGATACTGATGGGTACTACACATCGAGCGATACTGATGGGTACTACACAGTGAGTGATACTGATGGGTACTATGCAGTGAGCGATACTGATGGGTACTACGCAATGAGGAATACTGATGGGTAGTACATATCGAGCGATACTGATGGTTACTAGGCAATGAGGAATACTGATGGGTAGTACACATCGAGCGATACTGATGCGTACTATGCAGTGAGTGGTACTGATGGGTACTACACAATGAGTGATACTGATGCATACTACACAATGAGTGATACTGATGGGTACTATGCAGTGAGCGATACTGATGGGTACTACGCAATGAGGGATACTGATGGGTACTACACAATGAGCGATAATGATGGGTACTACACAATGAGCGATACTGATGGGTACTACGCAATGAGCGATGCTGATTGGTGCTACACAATGAGTGATAATGATGGGTACTATGCTGTGAGCGATACTGATGTGTACTACGCAATGAGGGACACTGATGGGTAATACACATCGAGCGATACTGATGGGTACTACGCACTGAGTGATACTGATAGGTACTACACAATGAGTAATACTGATGGGTACTACACAATGAGTGATAGTGATGGGTACTACACAATGAGTGATACTGATGGGTACTATGCAGTGAGCGATACTGATGGGTACTATGCAATGATGGATACTGATGGGTAATACACAATGAGCGATACTGATCGGTACTGCACAATGAGTGATACTGATGGGTACTACAAAATGAGTGATACTGATGGGTACTATGCACTGAGTGATACTGATGGGTACTATGCAGTGAGCAATTCTGATGGGTACTACGCAACGAGGGATACTGATGGGCACTACACAATGAGTGATACTGATGGGCACTATGCAGTGAGCGATACTGATGGGTACTACGCAATGAGGAATACTGATGGGTAGTACACATCGAGCGATACTGATGGGTACTATGCAGTGAGTGGTACTGATGGGTACTACACAATGAGTGATACTGATGGGTACTACACAATGAGTGATACTGATGGGTACCACACATTGAAGGATACTGATGGGTACTACACAATTAGCGATATTTTTGGGTACTACACAGTGAGCGATACTGATGGGTACTACACAATGAGAGATACTGATGGGTACTGCAAAATGAGTGATACTGATGGGTACCACACATTGAAGGATACTTATGTGTACGACACAATGAGCGATAGTGATGGGTACTACACAGTGAGCGATACTGATGGGTACTGCACAATGAGAGATACTGATGGGTACTATACAATGAGTGAAACTGAAGGGTACCACACATTGAAGGATACTGATGGGTACTACACATTGAAGGATACTGATGGGTACTACACAATGAGCGATACTGATGGGTACTACACAATGAGTTACACTGATGAGTACTGCACAATGAACGATACTAATGGGTACTGCACAATGAGCGATGCTGATGGGTACTACACAATGAGTTACACTGATGAGTACTGCACAATGAACGATACTAATGGGTACTACACAATGAGCGATACTGATGGGTACTACACAATGAGCGATACTGATGGGTACTACGCAATGAGTGATACTGATGGGTACTACACAGTGAGCGATACTGATAGGTACTACACAATGAAGGATACTAATGGGCACTACACAATGAGAGATACTGATGGGTACTACACAATGAGCGATTCTGATGGGTACTACACAGTGAGCTATACTGATGGGTACTACGCAATGAGGGATACTGATGGGTACTACACATCGAGCGATACTGATGGGTACTACACAGTGAGTGATACTGATGGGTACTATGCAGTGAGCGATACTGATGGGTACTACGCAATGAGGAATACTGATGGGTAGTACATATCGAGCGATACTGATGGGTACTACGCAATGAGGAATACTGATGGGTAGTACACATCGAGCGATACTGATGGGTACTATGCAGTGAGTGGTACTGATGGGTACTACACAATGAGTGATACTGATGGATACTACACAATGAGTGATACTGATGGGTACTATGCAGTGAGCGATACTGATGGGTACTACGCAATGAGGGATACTGATGGGTACTACACAATGAGCGATACTGATGGGTACTACACAATGAGCGATACTGATGGGTACTACGCAATGAGCGATGCTGATTGGTGCTACACAATGAGTGATAATGATGGGTACTATGCTGTGAGCGATACTGATGTGTACTACGCAATGAGGGATACTGATGGGTAATACACATCGAGCAATACTGATGGGTACTACGCACTGAGTGATACTGATAGGTACTACACAATGAGTAATACTGATGGGTACTACACAATGAGTGATAGTGATGGGTACTACACAATGAGTGATACTGATGGGTACTATGCAGTGAGCGATACTGATGGGTACTATGCAATGATGGATACTGATGGGTAATACACAATGAGCGATACTGATCGGTACTGCACAATGAGTGATACTGATGGGTACTACAAAATGAGTGATACTGATGGGTACTACGCACTGAGTGATACTGATGGGTACTATGCAGTGAGCAATTCTGATGGGTACTACGCAATGAGGGATACTGATGGGCACTACACAATGAGTGATACTGATGGGCACTATGCAGTGAGCGATACTGATGGGTACTACGCAATGAGGAATACTGATGGGTAGTACACATCGAGCGATACTGATGGGTACTATGCAGTGAGTGGTACTGATGGGTACTACACAATGAGTGATACTGATGGGTGCTACACAATGAGTGATACTGATGGGTACCACACATTGAAGGATACTGATGGGTACCACACAATGAGCGATATTTTTGGGTACTACACAGTGAGCGATACTGATGGGTACTACACAATGAGAGATACTGATGGGTACTGCAAAATGAGTGATGCTGATGGGTACCACACATTGAAGGATACTTATGGGTACGACACAATGAGCGATACTGATGGGTACTACACAGTGAGCGATACTGATGGGTACTACACAATGAGAGATACTGATGGGTACTATACAATGAGTGAAACTGAAGGGTACCACACATTGAAGGATACTGATGGGTACTACACATTGAAGGATACTGATGGGTACTACACAATGAGCGATACTGATGGGTACTACACAATGAGTTACACTGATGAGTACTGCACAATGAACGATACTAATGGGTACTGCACAATGAGCGATGCTGATGGGTACTACACAATGAGTGATACTGATGGGTACTACACAGTGAGCGATACTGATAGGTACTACACAATGAAGGATACTAATGGGCACTACACAATGAGCGATACTGATGGGTACTACACATCGAGCGATACTGATGGGTACTACGCAGTGAGTGATACTGATGGGTACTATCCAGTGAGCGATACTGATGGGTACTACGCAATGAGGAATACTGATGGGTAGTACATATCGAGCGATACTGATGGGTACTATGCAATGAGGAATACTGATGGGTAGTACACATCGAGCGATACTGATGGGTACTATGCAGTGAGTGGTACTGATGGGTACTACACAATGAGTGATACTGATGGGTACTACACAATGAGTGATACTGATGGGTACTATGCAGTGAGCGATACTGATGGGTACTACGCAATGAGGGATACTGATGGGTACTACACAATGAGCGATACTGATGGGTACTACACAATGAGCGATACTGATGGGTACTACGCAATGAGCGATGCTGATTGGTGCTACACAATGAGTGATAATGATGGGTACTATGCTGTGAGCGATACTGAAGTGTACTACGCAATGAGGGATACTGATGGGTAATACATATCGAGCGATACTGATGGGTACTACGCAGTGAGTGATACTGATGGGTACTACACAATGAGTGATACTGATGGGTACTACAAAATGAGTGATACTGATGGGTACTATGCAGTGAGCGATACTGATGGGTACTATGCAATGATGGATACTGATGGGTACTACACAATAAGCGATACTGATCGGTACTGCACAATGAGTGATACTGATGGGTACTACATATTGAAGGATACTGATGGGTACTACACAATGAGCGATACTGATGGGTACTACACAGTGAGCGATACTGATGGGTACTACACAATGAGTGATACTGATGAGTACTACACAATGAGAGATACTGATGGGTACTATGCAGTGAGCGATACTGATAGGTACTATGCAATGAGGGATACTGATGGGTACTACACAATGAGCGATACTGATGGGTACTACACAATGAGTGATACTGATGGGTACTATGCAGTGAGCGATACTGATGGGTACTACGCAATGAGGGATACTGATCGGTACTACACAATGAGCAAACTGATGGGTACTACACAAGGAGCGATACTGATGGGTACTACGCAATGAGCGATGCTGATTAGTGCTACACAATGAGTGATAATGATGGGTACTACGCAATGAGGGATACTGATGGGTACTACACATCGAGCGATACTGATGGGTACTACGCAGTGAGTGATACTGATGGGTACCACACAATGAAGGATACTAATGGGCACTACACAATGAGCGATACTGATGGGTACTACACAATGAGCGATACTGATGGGTACTACGCAATGAGGGATACTGATGGGTACTACACATCGAGCGATACTGATGGGTACTACGCAGTGAGTGATACTGATGGGTACTATGCAGTGAGCGATACTGATGGGTACTACGCAATGAGGAATACTGATGGGTAGTACATATCGAGCGATACTGATGGGTACTACGCAATGAGGAATACTGATGGGTAGTACACATCGAGCGATACTGATGCGTACTATGCAGTGAGTGGTACTGATGGGTACTACACAATGAGTGATACTGATGGATACTACACAATGAGTGATACTGATGGGTACTATGCAGTGAGCGATACTGATGGGTACTACGCAATGAGGGATACTGATGGGTACTACACAATGAGTGATACTGATGGGTACTACACAGTGAGCGATACTGATAGGTACTACACAATGAAGGATACTAATGGGCACTACACAATGAGCGATACTGATGGGTACTACGCAATGAGGGATACTGATGGGTAATACGCAATGAGGGATACTGATGGGTACTACACATCGAGCGATACTGATGGGTACTACACAGTGAGTGATACTGATGGGTACTATGCAGTGAGCGATACTGATGGGTACTACGCAATGAGGAATACTGATGGGTAGTACATATCGAGCGATACTGATGGTTACTAGGCAATGAGTGATACTGATGGATACTACACAATGAGTGATACTGATGGGTACTATGCAGTGAGCGATACTGATGGGTACTACGCAATGAGGGATACTGATGGGTACTACACAATGAGCGATACTGATGGGTACTACACAATGAGCGATACTGATGGGTACTACGCAATGAGCGATGCTGATTGGTGCTACACAATGAGTGATAATGATGGGTACTATGCTGTGAGCGATACTGATGTGTACTACGCAATGAGGGACACTGATGGGTAATACACATCGAGCGATACTGATGGGTACTACGCACTGAGTGATACTGATAGGTACTACACAATGAGTAATACTGATGGGTACTACACAATGAGTGATAGTGATGGGTACTACACAATGAGTGATACTGATGGGTACTATGCAGTGAGCGATACTGATGGGTACTATGCAATGATGGATACTGATTGGTAATACACAATGAGCGATACTGATCGGTACTGCACAATGAGTGATACTGATGGGTACTACAAAATGAGTGATACTGATGGGTACTATGCACTGAGTGATACTGATGGGTACTATGCAGTGAGCAATTCTGATGGGTACTACGCAACGAGGGATACTGATGGGCACTACACAATGAGTGATACTGATGGGCACTATGCAGTGAGCGATACTGATGGGTACTACGCAATGAGGAATACTGATGGGTAGTACACATCGAGCGATACTGATGGGTACTATGCAGTGAGTGGTACTGATGGGTACTACACAATGAGTGATACTGATGGGTACTACACAATGAGTGATACTGATGGGTACCACACATTGAAGGATACTGATGGGTACCACACAATGAGCGATATTTTTGGGTACTACACAGTGAGCGATACTGATGGGTACTACACAATGAGAGATACTGATGGGTACTGCAAAATGAGTGATGCTGATGGGTACCACACATTGAAGGATACTTATGGGTACGACACAATGAGCGATACTGATGGGTACTACACAGTGAGCGATACTGATGGGTACTACACAATGAGAGATACTGATGGGTACTATACAATGAGTGAAACTGAAGGGTACCACACATTGAAGGATACTGATGGGTACTACACATTGAAGGATACTGATGGGTACTACACAATGAGCGATACTGATGGGTACTACACAATGAGTTACACTGATGAGTACTGCACAATGAACGATACTAATGGGTACTGCACAATGAGCGATGCTGATGGGTACTACACAATGAGTGATACTGATGGGTACTACACAGTGAGCGATACTGATAGGTACTACACAATGAAGGATACTAATGGGCACTACACAATGAGCGATACTGATGGGTACTACACATCGAGCGATACTGATGGGTACTACGCAGTGAGTGATACTGATGGGTACTATCCAGTGAGCGATACTGATGGGTACTACGCAATGAGGAATACTGATGGGTAGTACATATCGAGCGATACTGATGGGTACTATGCAATGAGGAATACTGATGGGTAGTACACATCGAGCGATACTGATGGGTACTATGCAGTGAGTGGTACTGATGGGTACTACACAATGAGTGATACTGATGGGTACTACACAATGAGTGATACTGATGGGTACTATGCAGTGAGCGATACTGATGGGTACTACGCAATGAGGGATACTGATGGGTACTACACAATGAGCGATACTGATGGGTACTACACAATGAGCGATACTGATGGGTACTACGCAATGAGCGATGCTGATTGGTGCTACACAATGAGTGATAATGATGGGTACTATGCTGTGAGCGATACTGAAGTGTACTACGCAATGAGGGATACTGATGGGTAATACATATCGAGCGATACTGATGGGTACTACGCAGTGAGTGATACTGATGGGTACTACACAATGAGTGATACTGATGGGTACTACAAAATGAGTGATACTGATGGGTACTATGCAGTGAGCGATACTGATGGGTACTATGCAATGATGGATACTGATGGGTACTACACAATAAGCGATACTGATCGGTACTGCACAATGAGTGATACTGATGGGTACTACATATTGAAGGATACTGATGGGTACTACACAATGAGCGATACTGATGGGTACTACACAGTGAGCGATACTGATGGGTACTACACAATGAGTGATACTGATGAGTACTACACAATGAGAGATACTGATGGGTACTATGCAGTGAGCGATACTGATAGGTACTATGCAATGAGGGATACTGATGGGTACTACACAATGAGCGATACTGATGGGTACTACACAATGAGTGATACTGATGGGTACTATGCAGTGAGCGATACTGATGGGTACTACGCAATGAGGGATACTGATCGGTACTACACAATGAGCAAACTGATGGGTACTACACAAGGAGCGATACTGATGGGTACTACGCAATGAGCGATGCTGATTAGTGCTACACAATGAGTGATAATGATGGGTACTACGCAATGAGGGATACTGATGGGTACTACACATCGAGCGATACTGATGGGTACTACGCAGTGAGTGATACTGATGGGTACCACACAATGAAGGATACTAATGGGCACTACACAATGAGCGATACTGATGGGTACTACACAATGAGCGATACTGATGGGTACAACGCAATGAGGGATACTGATGGATACTACACATCGAGCGATACTGATGGGTACTGTGCAGTGAGTGATACTGATGGGTACTATGCAGTGAGCGATACTAATGGGTACTACGCAATGAGGAATACTGATGGGTAGTACATATCGAGCGATACTGATGGGTACTACGCAATGAGGAATACTGATGGGTAGTACACATCGAGCGATACTGATGCGTACTATGCAGTGAGTGGTACTGATGGGTACTACACAATGAGTGATACTGATGGATACTACACAATGAGTGATACTGATGGGTACTATGCAGTGAGCGATACTGATGGGTACTACGCAATGAGGGATACTGATGGGTACTACACAATGAGTGATACTGATGGGTACTACACAGTGAGCGATACTGATAGGTAATACACAATGAAGGATACTAATGGGCACTACACAATGAGAGATACTGATGGGTACTACACAATGAGCGATACTGATGGGTACTACACAATGAGCGATACTGATGGGTACTACGCAATGAGGGATACTGATGGGTAGTACACATCGAGCGATACTGATGGGTACTACACAGTGAGTGATACTGATGGGTACTATGCAGTGAGCGATACTGATGGGTACTACGCAATGAGGAATACTGATGGGTAGTACATATCGAGCGATACTGATGGTTACTAGGCAATGAGGAATACTGATGGGTAGTACACATCGAGCGATACTGATGCGTACTATGCAGTGAGTGGTACTGATGGGTACTACACAATGAGTGATACTGATGGATACTACACAATGAGTGATACTGATGGGTACTATGCAGTGAGCGATACTGATGGGTACTACGCAATGAGGGATACTGATGGGTACTACACAATGAGCGATACTGATGGGTACTACACAATGAGCGATACTGATGGGTACTACGCAATGAGCGATGCTGATTGGTGCTACACAATGAGTGATAATGATGGGTACTATGCTGTGAGCGATACTGATGTGTACTACGCAATGAGGGACACTGATGGGTAATACACATCGAGCGATACTGATGGGTACTACGCACTGAGTGATACTGATAGGTACTACACAATGAGTAATACTGATGGGTACTACACAATGAGTGATAGTGATGGGTACTACACAATGAGTGATACTGATGGGTACTATGCAGTGAGCGATACTGATGGGTACTATGCAATGATGGATACTGATTGGTAATACACAATGAGCAATACTGATCGGTACTGCACAATGAGTGATACTGATGGGTACTACAAAATGAGTGATACTGATGGGTACTATGCACTGAGTGATACTGATGGGTACTATGCAGTGAGAAATTCTGATGGGTACTACGCAACGAGGGATACTGATGGGCACTACACAATGAGTGATACTGATGGGCACTATGCAGTGAGCGATACTGATGGGTACTACGCAATGAGGAATACTGATGGGTAGTACACATCGAGCGATACTGATGGGTACTATGCAGTGAGTGGTACTGATGGGTACTACAAAATGAGTGATACTGATGGGTACTACACAATGAGTGATACTGATGGGTACCACACATTGAAGGATACTGATGGGTACTACACAATTAGCGATATTTTTGGGTACTACACAGTGAGTGATACTGATGGGTACTATCCAGTGAGCGATACTGATGGGTACTACGCAATGAGGAATACTGATGGGTAGTACATATCAAGCGATACTGATGGGTACTATGCAATGAGGAATACTGATGGGTAGTACACATCGAGCGATACTGATGGGTACTATGCAGTGAGTGGTACTGATGGGTACTACACAATGAGTGATACTGATGGGTACTACACAATGAGTGATACTGATGGGTACTATGCAGTGAGCGATACTGATGGGTACTACGCAATGAGGGATACTGATGGGTACTACACAATGAGCGATACTGATGGGTACTACACAATGAGCGATACTGATGGGTACTACGCAATGAGCGATGCTGATTGGTGCTACACAATGAGTGATAATGATGGGTACTATGCTGTGAGCGATACTGAAGTGTACTACGCAATGAGGGATACTGATGGGTAATACATATCGAGCGATACTGATGGGTACTACGCAGTGAGTGATACTGATGGGTACTACACAATGAGTGATACTGATGGGTACTACAAAATGAGTGATACTGATGGGTACTATGCAGTGAGCGATACTGATGGGTACTATGCAATGATGGATACTGATGGGTACTACACAATAAGCGATACTGATCGGTACTGCACAATGAGTGATACTGATGGGTACTACATATTGAAGGATACTGATGGGTACTACACAATGAGCGATACTGATGGGTACTACACAGTGAGCGATACTGATGGGTACTACACAATGAGTGATACTGATGAGTACTACACAATGAGAGATACTGATGGGTACTATGCAGTGAGCGATACTGATAGGTACTATGCAATGAGGGATACTGATGGGTACTACACAATGAGCGATACTGATGGGTACTACACAATGAGTGATACTGATGGGTACTATGCAGTGAGCGATACTGATGGGTACTACGCAATGAGGGATACTGATCGGTACTACACAATGAGCAAACTGATGGGTACTACACAAGGAGCGATACTGATGGGTACTACGCAATGAGCGATGCTGATTAGTGCTACACAATGAGTGATAATGATGGGTACTACGCAATGAGGGATACTGATGGGTACTACACATCGAGCGATACTGATGGGTACTACGCAGTGAGTGATACTGATGGGTACCACACAATGAAGGATACTAATGGGCACTACACAATGAGCGATACTGATGGGTACTACACAATGAGCGATACTGATGGGTACAACGCAATGAGGGATACTGATGGGTACTACACATCGAGCGATACTGATGGGTACTACGCAGTGAGTGATACTGATGGGTACTATGCAGTGAGCGATACTGATGGGTACTACGCAATGAGGAATACTGATGGGTAGTACATATCGAGCGATACTGATGGGTACTACGCAATGAGGAATACTGATGGGTAGTACACATCGAGCGATACTGATGCGTACTACACAGTGAGCGATACTGATAGGTACTACACAATGAAGGATACTAATGGGCACTACACAATGAGAGATACTGATGGGTACTACACAATGAGCTATACTGATGGGTACTACACAATGAGCGATACTGATGGGTACTACGCAATGAGGGATACTGATGGGTACTACACATCGAGCGATACTGATGGGTACTACACAGTGAGTGATACTGATGGGTACTATGCACTGAGCGATACTGATGGGTACTATGCAGTGAGTGGTACTGATGGGTACTACACAATGAGTGATACTGATGGGTGCTACACAATGAGTGATACTGATGGGTACCACACATTGAAGGATACTGATGGGTACCACACAATGAGCGATATTTTTGGGTACTACACAGTGAGCGATACTGATGGGTACTACACAATGAGAGATACTGATGGGTACTGCAAAATGAGTGATGCTGATGGGTACCACACATTGAAGGATACTTATGGGTATGACACAATGAGCGATACTGATGGGTACTACACAGTGAGCGATACTGATGGGTACTACACAATGAGAGATACTGATGGGTACTATACAATGAGTGAAACTGAAGGGTACCACACATTGAAGGATACTGATGGGTACTACACATTGAAGGATACTGATGGGTACTACACAATGAGCGATACTGATGGGTACTACACAATGAGTTACACTGATGAGTACTGCACAATGAACGATACTAATGGGTACTGCACAATGAGCGATGCTGATGGGTACTACACAATGAGTGATACTGATGGGTACTACACAGTGAGCGATACTGATAGGTACTACACAATGAAGGATACTAATGGGCACTACACAATGAGCGATACTGATGGGTACTACACATCGAGCGATACTGATGGGTACTACGCAGTGAGTGATACTGATGGGTACTATCCAGTGAGCGATACTGATGGGTACTACGCAATGAGGAATACTGATGGGTAGTACATATCGAGCGATACTGATGGGTACTATGCAATGAGGAATACTGATGGGTAGTACACATCGAGCGATACTGATGGGTACTATGCAGTGAGTGGTACTGATGGGTACTACACAATGAGTGATACTGATGGGTACTACACAATGAGTGATACTGATGGGTACTATGCAGTGAGCGATACTGATGGGTACTACGCAATGAGGGATACTGATGGGTACTACACAATGAGCGATACTGATGGGTACTACACAATGAGCGATACTGATGGGTACTACGCAATGAGCGATGCTGATTGGTGCTACACAATGAGTGATAATGATGGGTACTATGCTGTGAGCGATACTGAAGTGTACTACGCAATGAGGGATACTGATGGGTAATACATATCGAGCGATACTGATGGGTACTACGCAGTGAGTGATACTGATGGGTACTACACAATGAGTGATACTGATGGGTACTACAAAATGAGCGATACTGATGGGTACTATGCAGTGAGCGATACTGATGGGTACTATGCAATGATGGATACTGATGGGTACTACACAATAAGCGATACTGATCGGTACTGCACAATGAGTGATACTGATGGGTACTACATATTGAAGGATACTGATGGGTACTACACAATGAGCGATACTGATGGGTACTACACAGTGAGCGATACTGATGGGTACTACACAATGAGTGATACTGATGAGTACTACACAATGAGAGATACTGATGGGTACTATGCAGTGAGCGATACTGATAGGTACTATGCAATGAGGGATACTGATGGGTACTACACAATGAGCGATACTGATGGGTACTACACAATGAGTGATACTGATGGGTACTATGCAGTGAGCGATACTGATGGGTACTACGCAATGAGGGATTCTGATCGGTACTACACAATGAGCAAACTGATGGGTACTACACAAGGAGCGATACTGATGGGTACTACGCAATGAGCGATGCTGATTAGTGCTACACAATGAGTGATAATGATGGGTACTACGCAATGAGGGATACTGATGGGTACTACACATCGAGCGATACTGATGGGTACTACGCAGTGAGTGATACTGATGGGTACCACACAATGAAGGATACTAATGGGCACTACACAATGAGCGATACTGATGGGTACTACACAATGAGCGATACTGATGGGTACAACGCAATGAGGGATACTGATGGATACTACACATCGAGCGATACTGATGGGTACTGTGCAGTGAGTGATACTGATGGGTACTATGCAGTGAGCGATACTAATGGGTACTACGCAATGAGGAATACTGATGGGTAGTACATATCGAGCGATACTGATGGGTACTACGCAATGAGGAATACTGATGGGTAGTACACATCGAGCGATACTGATGCGTACTATGCAGTGAGTGGTACTGATGGGTACTACACAATGAGTGATACTGATGGATACTACACAATGAGTGATACTGATGGGTACTATGCAGTGAGCGATACTGATGGGTACTACGCAATGAGGGATACTGATGGGTACTACACAATGAGTGATACTGATGGGTACTACACAGTGAGCGATACTGATAGGTAATACACAATGAAGGATACTAATGGGCACTACACAATGAGAGATACTGATGGGTACTACACAATGAGCGATACTGATGGGTACTACACAATGAGCGATACTGATGGGTACTACGCAATGAGGGATACTGATGGGTAGTACACATCGAGCGATACTGATGGGTACTACACAGTGAGTGATACTGATGGGTACTATGCAGTGAGCGATACTGATGGGTACTACGCAATGAGGAATACTGATGGGTAGTACATATCGAGCGATACTGATGGTTACTAGGCAATGAGGAATACTGATGGGTAGTACACATCGAGCGATACTGATGCGTACTATGCAGTGAGTGGTACTGATGGGTACTACACAATGAGTGATACTGATGGATACTACACAATGAGTGATACTGATGGGTACTATGCAGTGAGCGATACTGATGGGTACTACGCAATGAGGGATACTGATGGGTACTACACAATGAGCGATACTGATGGGTACTACACAATGAGCGATACTGATGGGTACTACGCAATGAGCGATGCTGATTGGTGCTACACAATGAGTGATAATGATGGGTACTATGCTGTGAGCGATACTGATGTGTACTACGCAATGAGGGACACTGATGGGTAATACACATCGAGCGATACTGATGGGTACTACGCACTGAGTGATACTGATAGGTACTACACAATGAGTAATACTGATGGGTACTACACAATGAGTGATAGTGATGGGTACTACACAATGAGTGATACTGATGGGTACTATGCAGTGAGCGATACTGATGGGTACTATGCAATGATGGATACTGATTGGTAATACACAATGAGCAATACTGATCGGTACTGCACAATGAGTGATACTGATGGGTACTACAAAATGAGTGATACTGATGGGTACTATGCACTGAGTGATACTGATGGGTACTATGCAGTGAGAAATTCTGATGGGTACTACGCAACGAGGGATACTGATGGGCACTACACAATGAGTGATACTGATGGGCACTATGCAGTGAGCGATACTGATGGGTACTACGCAATGAGGAATACTGATGGGTAGTACACATCGAGCGATACTGATGGGTACTATGCAGTGAGTGGTACTGATGGGTACTACACAATGAGTGATACTGATGGGTACTACACAATGAGTGATACTGATGGGTACCACACATTGAAGGATACTGATGGGTACTACACAATTAGCGATATTTTTGGGTACTACACAGTGAGTGATACTGATGGGTACTATCCAGTGAGCGATACTGATGGGTACTACGCAATGAGGAATACTGATGGGTAGTACATATCAAGCGATACTGATGGGTACTATGCAATGAGGAATACTGATGGGTAGTACACATCGAGCGATACTGATGGGTACTATGCAGTGAGTGGTACTGATGGGTACTACACAATGAGTGATACTGATGGGTACTACACAATGAGTGATACTGATGGGTACTATGCAGTGAGCGATACTGATGGGTACTACGCAATGAGGGATACTGATGGGTACTACACAATGAGCGATACTGATGGGTACTACACAATGAGCGATACTGATGGGTACTACGCAATGAGCGATGCTGATTGGTGCTACACAATGAGTGATAATGATGGGTACTATGCTGTGAGCGATACTGAAGTGTACTACGCAATGAGGGATACTGATGGGTAATACATATCGAGCGATACTGATGGGTACTACGCAGTGAGTGATACTGATGGGTACTACACAATGAGTGATACTGATGGGTACTACAAAATGAGTGATACTGATGGGTACTATGCAGTGAGCGATACTGATGGGTACTATGCAATGATGGATACTGATGGGTACTACACAATAAGCGATACTGATCGGTACTGCACAATGAGTGATACTGATGGGTACTACGTATTGAAGGATACTGATGGGTACTACACAATGAGCGATACTGATGGGTACTACACAGTGAGCGATACTGATGGGTACTACACAATGAGTGATACTGATGAGTACTACACAATGAGAGATACTGATGGGTACTATGCAGTGAGCGATACTGATAGGTACTATGCAATGAGGGATACTGATGGGTACTACACAATGAGCGATACTGATGGGTACTACACAATGAGTGATACTGATGGGTACTATGCAGTGAGCGATACTGATGGGTACTACGCAATGAGGGATACTGATCGGTACTACACAATGAGCAAACTGATGGGTACTACACAAGGAGCGATACTGATGGGTACTACGCAATGAGCGATGCTGATTAGTGCTACACAATGAGTGATAATGATGGGTACTACGCAATGAGGGATACTGATGGGTACTACACATCGAGCGATACTGATGGGTACTACGCAGTGAGTGATACTGATGGGTACCACACAATGAAGGATACTAATGGGCACTACACAATGAGCGATACTGATGGGTACTACACAATGAGCGATACTGATGGGTACAACGCAATGAGGGATACTGATGGATACTACACATCGAGCGATACTGATGGGTACTACGCAGTGAGTGATACTGATGGGTACTATGCAGTGAGCGATACTGATGGGTACTACGCAATGAGGAATACTGATGGGTAGTACATATCGAGCGATACTGATGGGTACTACGCAATGAGGAATACTGATGGGTAGTACACATCGAGCGATACTGATGCGTACTATGCAGTGAGTGGTACTGATGGGTACTACACAATGAGTGATACTGATGGATACTACACAATGAGTGATACTGATGGGTACTATGCAGTGAGCGATACTGATGGGTACTACGCAATGAGGGATACTGATGGGTACTACACAATGAGTGATACTGATGGGTACTACACAGTGAGCGATACTGATAGGTACTACACAATGAAGGATACTAATGGGCACTACACAATGAGAGATACTGATGGGTACTACACAATGAGCGATACTGATGGGTACTACACAATGAGCGATACTGATGGGTACTACGCAATGAGGGATACTGATGGGTACTACACATCGAGCGATACTGATGGGTACTACACAGTGAGTGATACTGATGGGTACTATGCACTGAGCGATACTGATGGGTACTACGCAATGAGGAATACTGATGGGTAGTACATATCGAGCGATACTGATGGTTACTAGGCAATGAGGAATACTGATGGGTAGTACACATCGAGCGATACTGATGCGTACTATGCAGTGAGGGGTACTGATGGATACTACACAATGAGTGATACTGATGGATACTACACAATGAGTGATACTGATGGGTACTATGCAGTGAGCGATACTGATGGGTACTACGCAATGAGGGATACTGATGGGTACTACACAATGAGCGATACTGATGGGTACTACACAATGAGCGATACTGATGGGTACTACGCAATGAGCGATGCTGATTGGTGCTACACAATGAGTGATAATGATGGGTACTATGCTGTGAGCGATACTGATGTGTACTACGCAATGAGGGACACTGATGGGTAATACACATCGAGCGATACTGATGGGTACTACGCACTGAGTGATACTGATAGGTACTACACAATGAGTAATACTGATGGGTACTACACAATGAGTGATAGTGATGGGTACTACACAATGAGTGATACTGATGGGTACTATGCAGTGAGCGATACTGATGGGTACTATGCAATGATGGATACTGATTGGTAATACACAATGAGCGATACTGATCGGTACTGCACAATGAGTGATACTGATGGGTACTACAAAATGAGTGATACTGATGGGTACTATGCACTGAGTGATACTGATGGGTACTATGCAGTGAGCAATTCTGATGGGTACTACGCAACGAGGGATACTGATGGGCACTACACAATGAGTGATACTGATGGGCACTATGCAGTGAGCGATACTGATGGGTACTACGCAATGAGGAATACTGATGGGTAGTACACATCGAGCGATACTGATGGGTACTATGCAGTGAGTGGTACTGATGGGTACTACACAATGAGTGATACTGATGGGTACTACACAATGAGTGATACTGATGGGTACCACACATTGAAGGATACTGATGGGTACTACACAATTAGCGATATTTTTGGGTACTACACAGTGAGCGATACTGATGGGTACTACACAATGAGAGATACTGATGGGTACTGCAAAATGAGTGATACTGATGGGTACTACACATTGAAGGATACTTATGTGTACTACACAGTGAGTGATACTGATGGGTACTATGCAGTGAGCGATACTGATGGGTACTACACAATGAGAGATACTGATGGGTACTATACAATGAGTGAAACTGAAGGGTACCACACATTGAAGGATTCTGATGGGTACTACACATTGAAGGATACTGATGGGTACTACACAATGAGTTACACTGATGAGTACTGCACAATGAACGATACTAATGGGTACTGCACAATGAGCGATGCTGATGGGTACTACACAATGAGTGATACTGATGGGTACTACACAGTGAGCGATACTGATAGGTACTACACAATGAAGGATACTAATGGGCACTACACAATGAGCGATACTGATGGGTACTACACAATGAGCGATACTGATGGGTACTACGCAATGAGGGATACTGATGGGTACTACACATCGAGCGATACTGATGGGTACTACGCAGTGAGTGATACTGATGGGTACTATGCAGTGAGCGATACTGATGGGTACTACGCAATGAGGAATTCTGATGGGTAGTACATATCGAGCGATACTGATGGGTACTACGCAATGAGGAATACTGATGGGTAGTACACATCGAGCGATACTGATGGGTACTATGCAGTGAGTGGTACTGATGGGTACTACACAATGAGTGATACTGATGGATACTACACAATGAGTGATACTGATGGGTACTATGCAGTGAGCGATACTGATGGGTACTACGCAATGAGGGATACTGATGGGTACTACACAATGAGCGATACTGATGGGTACTACACAATGAGCGATACTGATGGGTACTACGCAATGAGCGATGCTGATTGGTGCTACACAATGAGTGATAATGATGGGTACTATGCTGTGAGCGATACTGATGTGTACTACGCAATGAGGGATACTGATGGGTAATACACATCGAGCAATACTGATGGGTACTACGCACTGAGTGATACTGATAGGTACTACACAATGAGTAATACTGATGGGTACTACACAATGAGTGATAGTGATGGGTACTACACAATGAGTGATACTGATGGGTACTATGCAGTGAGCGATACTGATGGGTACTATGCAATGATGGATACTGATGGGTAATACACAATGAGCGATACTGATCGGTACTGCACAATGAGTGATACTGATGGGTACTACAAAATGAGTGATACTGATGGGTACTACGCACTGAGTGATACTGATGGGTACTATGCAGTGAGCAATTCTGATGGGTACTACGCAATGAGGGATACTGATGGGCACTACACAATGAGTGATACTGATGGGCACTATGCAGTGAGCGATACTGATGGGTACTACGCAATGAGGAATACTGATGGGTAGTACACATCGAGCGATACTGATGGGTACTATGCAGTGAGTGGTACTGATGGGTACTACACAATGAGTGATACTGATGGGTACTACACAATGAGTGATACTGATGGGTACCACACATTGAAGGATACTGATGGGTACCACACAATGAGCAATATTTTTGGGTACTACACAGTGAGCGATACTGATGGGTACTACACAATGAGAGATACTGATGGGTACTGCAAAATGAGTGATGCTGATGGGTACCACACATTGAAGGATACTTATGGGTACGACACAATGAGCGATACTGATGGGTACTAAACAGTGAGCGATACTGATGGGTACTACACAATGAGAGATACTGATGGGTACTATACAATGAGTGAAAGTGAAGGGTACCACACATTGAAGGATACTGATGGGTACTACACATTGAAGGATACTGATGGGTACTACACAATGAGCGATACTGATGGGTACTACACAATGAGTTACACTGATGAGTACTGCACAATGAACGATACTAATGGGTACTGCACAATGAGCGATGCTGATGGGTACTACACAATGAGTGATACTGATGGGTACTACACAGTGAGTGATACTGATAGGTACTACACAATGAAGGATACTAATGGGCACTACACAATGAGCGATACTGATGGGTACTACACATCGAGCGATACTGATGGGTACTACGCAGTGAGTGATACTGATGGGTACTATCCTGTGAGCGATACTGATGGGTACTACGCAATGAGGAATACTGATGGGTAGTACATATCGAGCGATACTGATGGGTACTATGCAATGAGGAATACTGATGGGTAGTACACATCGAGCGATACTGATGGGTACTATGCAGTGAGTGGTACTGATGGGTACTACACAATGAGTGATACTGATGGGTACTACACAATGAGTGATACTGATGGGTACTATGCAGTGAGCGATACTGATGGGTACTACGCAATGAGGGATACTGATGGGTACTACACAATGAGCGATACTGATGGGTACTACACAATGAGCGATACTGATGGGTACTACGCAATGAGCGATGCTGATTGGTGCTACACAATGAGTGATAATGATGGGTACTATGCTGTGAGCGATACTGAAGTGTACTACGCAATGAGGGATACTGATGGGTAATACATATCGAGCGATACTGATGGGTACTACGCAGTGAGTGATACTGATGGGTACTACACAATGAGTGATACTGATGGGTACTACAAAATGAGTGATACTGATGGGTACTATGCAGTGAGCGATACTGATGGGTACTATGCAATGATGGATACTGATGGGTACTACACAATAAGCGATACTGATGGGTACTGCACAATGAGTGATACTGATGGGTACTACATATTGAAGGATACTGATGGGTACTACACAATGAGCGATACTGATGGGTACTACACAGTGAGTGATACTGATGGGTACTACACAATGAGTGATACTGATGAGTACTACACAATGAGAGATACTGATGGGTACTATGCAGTGAGCGATACTGATAGGTACTATGCAATGAGGGATACTGATGGGTACTACACAATGAGCGATACTGATGGGTACTACACAATGAGTGATACTGATGGGTACTATGCAGTGAGCGATACTGATGGGTACTACGCAATGAGGGATACTGATCGGTACTACACAATGAGCAAACTGATGGGTACTACACAAGGAGCGATACTGATGGGTACTACGCAATGAGCGATGCTGATTAGTGCTACACAATGAGTGATAATGATGGGTACTACGCAATGAGGGATACTGATGGGTACTACACATCGAGCGATTCTGATGGGTACTACGCAGTGAGTGATACTGATGGGTACCACACAATGAAGGATACTAATGGGCACTACACAATGAGCGATACTGATGGGTACTACACAATGAGCGATACTGATGGGTACTACGCAATGAGGGATACTGATGGGTACTACACATCGAGCGATACTGATGGGTACTACGCAGTGAGTGATACTGATGGGTACTATGCAGTGAGCGATACTGATGGGTACTACGCAATGAGGAATACTGATGGGTAGTACATATCGAGCGATACTGATGGGTACTACGCAATGAGGAATACTGATGGGTAGTACACATCGAGCGATACTGATGCGTACTATGCAGTGAGTGGTACTGATGGGTACTACACAATGAGTGATACTGATGGATACTACACAATGAGTGATACTGATGGGTACTATGCAGTGAGCGATACTGATGGGTACTACGCAATGAGGGATACTGATGGGTACTACACAATGAGTGATACTGATGGGTACTACACAGTGAGCGATACTGATAGGTACTACACAATGAAGGATACTAATGGGCACTACACAATGAGAGATACTGATGGGTACTACACAATGAGCGATACTGATGGGTACTACACAATGAGCGATACTGATGGGTACTACGCAATGAGGGATACTGATGGGTACTACACATCGAGCGATACTGATGGGTACTACACAGTGAGTGATACTGATGGGTACTATGCAGTGAGCGATACTGATGGGTACTACGCAATGAGGAATACTGATGGGTAGTACATATCGAGCGATACTGATGGTTACTAGGCAATGAGGAATACTGATGGGTAGTACACATCGAGCGATACTGATGCGTACTATGCAGTGAGTGGTACTGATGGGTACTACACAATGAGTGATACTGATGGATACTACACAATGAGTGATACTGATGGGTACTATGCAGTGAGCGATACTGATGGGTACTACGCAATGAGGGATACTGATGGGTACTACACAATGAGCGATACTGATGGGTACTACACAATGAGCGATACTGATGGGTACTACGCAATGAGCGATGCTGATTGGTGCTACACAATGAGTGATAATGATGGGTACTATGCTGTGAGCGATACTGATGTGTACTACGCAATGAGGGACACTGATGGGTAATACACATCGAGCGATACTGATGGGTACTACGCACTGAGTGATACTGATAGGTACTACACAATGAGTAATACTGATGGGTACTACACAATGAGTGATAGTGATGGGTACTACACAATGAGTGATACTGATGGGTACTATGCAGTGAGCGATACTGATGGGTACTATGCAATGATGGATACTGATTGGTAATACACAATGAGCGATACTGATCGGTACTGCACAATGAGTGATACTGATGGGTACTACAAAATGAGTGATACTGATGGGTACTATGCACTGAGTGATACTGATGGGTACTATGCAGTGAGCAATTCTGATGGGTACTACGCAACGAGGGATACTGATGGGCACTACACAATGAGTGATACTGATGGAGCACTATGCAGTGAGCGATACTGATGGGTACTACGCAATGAGGAATACTGATGGGTAGTACACATCGAGCGATACTGATGGGTACTATGCAGTGAGTGGTACTGATGGGTACTACACAATGAGTGATACTGATGGGTACTACACAATGAGTGATACTGATGGGTACCACACATTGAAGGATACTGATGGGTACTACACAATTAGCGATATTTTTGGGTACTACACAGTGAGCGATACTGATGGGTACTACACAATGAGAGATACTGATGGGTACTGCAAAATGAGTGATACTGATGGGTACCACACATTGAAGGATACTTATGTGTACGACACAATGAGCGATAGTGATGGGTACTACACAGTGAGCGATACTGATGGGTACTACACAATGAGAGATACTGATGGGTACTATACAATGAGTGAAACTGAAGGGTACCACACATTGAAGGATACTGATGGGTACTACACATTGAAGGATACTGATGGGTACTACACAATGAGCGATACTGATGGGTACTACACAATGAGTTACACTGATGAGTACTGCACAATGAACGATACTAATGGGTACTGCACAATGAGCGATGCTGATCGGTACTACACAATGAGTGATACTGATGGGTACTACACAGTGAGCGATACTGATAGGTACTACACAATGAAGGATACTAATGGGCACTACACAATGAGCGATACTGATGGGTACTACACAATGAGCGATACTGATGGGTACTACGCAATGAGGGATACTGATGGGTACTACACATCGAGCGATACTGATGGGTACTACGCAGTGAGTGATACTGATGGGTACTATGCAGTGAGCGATACTGATGGGTACTACGCAATGAGGAATTCTGATGGGTAGTACATATCGAGCGATACTGATGGGTACTACGCAATGAGGAATACTGATGGGTAGTACACATCGAGCGATACTGATGGGTACTATGCAGTGAGTGGTACTGATGGGTACTACACAATGAGTGATACTGATGGGTACTACACAATGAGTGATACTGATGGGTACTATGCAGTAAGCGATACTGATGGGTACTACGCAATGAGGGATACTGATGGGTACTACACAATGAGCGATACTGATGGGTACTACACAATGAGCGATACTGATGGGTAGTACGCAATGAGCGATGCTGATTGGTGCTACACAATGAGTGATAATGATGGGTACTATGCTGTGAGCGATACTGAAGTGTACTACGCAATGAGGGATACTGATGGGTAATACACATCGAGCAATACTGATGGGTACTACGCAGTGAGTGATACTGATGGGTACTACACAATGAGTGATACTGATGGGTACTACACAATGAGTGATACTGATGGGTACTATGCAGTGAGCGATACTGATGGGTACTATGCAATGATGGATACTGATGGCTACTACACAATGAGCGATACTGATCGGTACTGCACAATGAGTGATACTGATGGGCACTACACATTGAAGGATACTGATGGGTACTACACAATGAGCGATACTGATGGGTACTACACAGTGAGCGATACTGATGGGTACTACACAATGAGCGATACTGATGGGTACTACACAATGAGAGATACTGATGGGTACTATGCAGTGAGCGATACTGATAGGTACTATGCAATGAGGGATACTGATGGGTACTACACAATGAGCGATACTGATGGGTACTACACAATGAGTGATACTGATGGGTACTATGCAGTGAGCGATACTGATGGGTACTACTCAATGAGGGATACTGATTGGTACTACACAATGAGCAAACTGATGGGTACTACACAATGAGTGATACTGATGGGTACTACACAGTGAGCGATACTGATAGGTACTACACAATGAAGGATACTAATGGGCACTACACAATGAGCGATACTGATGGGTACTACACATCGAGCGATACTGATGGGTACTACGCAGTGAGTGATACTGATGGGTACTATCCAGTGAGCGATACTGATGGGTACTACGCAATGAGGAATACTGATGGGTAGTACATATCGAGCGATACTGATGGGTACTATGCAATGAGGAATACTGATGGGTAGTACACATCGAGCGATACTGATGGGTACTATGCAGTGAGTGGTACTGATGGGTACTACACAATGAGTGATACTGATGGGTACTAAACAATGAGTGATACTGATGGGTACTATGCAGTGAGCGATACTGATGGGTACTACGCAATGAGGGATACTGATGGGTACTGCACAATGAGCGATACTGATGGGTACTACACAATGAGCGATACTGATGGGTACTACGCAATGAGCGATGCTGATTGGTGCTACACAATGAGTGATAATGATGGGTACTATGCTGTGAGCGATACTGAAGTGTACTACGCAATGAGGGATACTGATGGGTAATACATATCGAGCGATACTGATGGGTACTACGCAGTGAGTGATACTGATGGGTACTACACAATGAGTGATACTGATGGGTACTACAAAATGAGTGATACTGATGGGTACTATGCAGTGAGCGATACTGATGGGTACTATGCAATGATGGATACTGATGGGTACTACACAATAAGCGATACTGATGGGTACTGCACAATGAGTGATACTGATGGGTACTACATATTGAAGGATACTGATGGGTACTACACAATGAGCGATACTGATGGGTACTACACAGTGAGTGATACTGATGGGTACTACACAATGAGTGATACTGATGAGTACTACACAATGAGAGATACTGATGGGTACTATGCAGTGAGCGATACTGATAGGTACTATGCAATGAGGGATACTGATGGGTACTACACAATGAGCGATACTGATGGGTACTACACAATGAGTGATACTGATGGGTACTATGCAGTGAGCGATACTGATGGGTACTACGCAATGAGGGATACTGATCGGTACTACACAATGAGCAAACTGATGGGTACTACACAAGGAGCGATACTGATGGGTACTACGCAATGAGCGATGCTGATTAGTGCTACACAATGAGTGATAATGATGGGTACTACGCAATGAGGGATACTGATGGGTACTACACATCGAGCGATTCTGATGGGTACTACGCAGTGAGTGATACTGATGGGTACCACACAATGAAGGATACTAATGGGCACTACACAATGAGCGATACTGATGGGTACTACACAATGAGCGATACTGATGGGTACTACGCAATGAGGGATACTGATGGGTACTACACATCGAGCGATACTGATGGGTACTACGCAGTGAGTGATACTGATGGGTACTATGCAGTGAGCGATACTGATGGGTACTACGCAATGAGGAATACTGATGGGTAGTACATATCGAGCGATACTGATGGGTACTACGCAATGAGGAATACTGATGGGTAGTACACATCGAGCGATACTGATGCGTACTATGCAGTGAGTGGTACTGATGGGTACTACACAATGAGTGATACTGATGGATACTACACAATGAGTGATACTGATGGGTACTATGCAGTGAGCGATACTGATGGGTACTACGCAATGAGGGATACTGATGGGTACTACACAATGAGTGATACTGATGGGTACTACACAGTGAGCGATACTGATAGGTACTACACAATGAAGGATACTAATGGGCACTACACAATGAGAGATACTGATGGGTACTACACAATGAGCGATACTGATGGGTACTACACAATGAGCGATACTGATGGGTACTACGCAATGAGGGATACTGATGGGTACTACACATCGAGCGATACTGATGGGTACTACACAGTGAGTGATACTGATGGGTACTATGCAGTGAGCGATACTGATGGGTACTACGCAATGAGGAATACTGATGGGTAGTACATATCGAGCGATACTGATGGTTACTAGGCAATGAGGAATACTGATGGGTAGTACACATCGAGCGATACTGATGCGTACTATGCAGTGAGTGGTACTGATGGGTACTACACAATGAGTGATACTGATGGATACTACACAATGAGTGATACTGATGGGTACTATGCAGTGAGCGATACTGATGGGTACTACGCAATGAGGGATACTGATGGGTACTACACAATGAGCGATACTGATGGGTACTACACAATGAGCGATACTGATGGGTACTACGCAATGAGCGATGCTGATTGGTGCTACACAATGAGTGATAATGATGGGTACTATGCTGTGAGCGATACTGATGTGTACTACGCAATGAGGGACACTGATGGGTAATACACATCGAGCGATACTGATGGGTACTACGCACTGAGTGATACTGATAGGTACTACACAATGAGTAATACTGATGGGTACTACACAATGAGTGATAGTGATGGGTACTACACAATGAGTGATACTGATGGGTACTATGCAGTGAGCGATACTGATGGGTACTATGCAATGATGGATACTGATTGGTAATACACAATGAGCGATACTGATCGGTACTGCACAATGAGTGATACTGATGGGTACTACAAAATGAGTGATACTGATGGGTACTATGCACTGAGTGATACTGATGGGTACTATGCAGTGAGCAATTCTGATGGGTACTACGCAACGAGGGATACTGATGGGCACTACACAATGAGTGATACTGATGGGCACTATGCAGTGAGCGATATTGATGGGTACTACGCAATGAGGAATACTGATGGGTAGTACACATCGAGCGATACTGATGGGTACTATGCAGTGAGTGGTACTGATGGGTACTACACAATGAGTGATACTGATGGGTACTACACAATGAGTGATACTGATGGGTACCACACATTGAAGGATACTGATGGGTACTACACAATTAGCGATATTTTTGGGTACTACACAGTGAGCGATACTGATGGGTACTACACAATGAGAGATACTGATGGGTACTGCAAAATGAGTGATACTGATGGGTACCACACATTGAAGGATACTTATGTGTACGACACAATGAGCGATAGTGATGGGTACTACACAGTGAGCGATACTGATGGGTACTACACAATGAGAGATACTGATGGGTACTATACAATGAGTGAAACTGAAGGGTACCACACATTGAAGGATACTGATGGGTACTACACATTGAAGGATACTGATGGGTACTACACAATGAGCGATACTGATGGGTACTACACAATGAGTTACACTGATGAGTACTGCACAATGAACGATACTAATGGGTACTGCACAATGAGCGATGCTGATGGGTACTACACAATGAGTGATACTGATGGGTACTACACAGTGAGCGATACTGATAGGTACTACACAATGAAGGATACTAATGGGCACTACACAATGAGCGATACTGATGGGTACTACACAATGAGCGATACTGATGGGTACTACGCAATGAGGGATACTGATGGGTACTACACATCGAGCGATACTGATGGGTACTACGCAGTGAGTGATACTGATGGGTACTATGCAGTGAGCGATACTGATGGGTACTACGCAATGAGGAATTCTGATGGGTAGTACATATCGAGCGATACTGATGGGTACTACGCAATGAGGAATACTGATGGGTAGTACACATCGAGCGATACTGATGGGTACTATGCAGTGAGTGGTACTGATGGGTACTACACAATGAGTGATACTGATGGGTACTACACAATGAGTGATACTGATGGGTACTATGCAGTGAGCGATACTGATGGGTACTACGCAATGAGGGATACTGATGGGTACTACACAATGAGCGATACTGATGGGTACTACACAATGAGCGATACTGATGGGTACTACGCAATGAGCGATGCTGATTGGTGCTACACAATGAGTGATAATGATGGGTACTATGCTGTGAGCGATACTGAAGTGTACTACGCAATGAGGGATACTGATGGGTAATACACATCGAGCAATACTGATGGGTACTACGCAGTGAGTGATACTGATGGGTACTACACAATGAGTGATACTGATGGGTACTACACAATGAGTGATACTGATGGGTACTATGCAGTGAGCGATACTGATGGGTACTATGCAATGATGGATACTGATGGGTACTACACAATGAGCGATACTGATCGGTACTGCACAATGAGTGATACTGATGGGCACTACACATTGAAGGATACTGATGGGTACTACACAATGAGCGATACTGATGGGTACTACACAGTGAGCGATACTGATGGGTACTACACAATGAGCGATACTGATGGGTACTACACAATGAGAGATACTGATGGGTACTATGCAGTGAGCGATACTGATAGGTACTATGCAATGAGGGATACTGATGGGTACTACACAATGAGCGATACTGATGGGTACTACACAATGAGTGATACTGATGGGTACTATGCAGTGAGCGATACTGATGGGTACTACTCAATGAGGGATACTGATTGGTACTACACAATGAGCAAACTGATGGGTACTACACAAGGAGCGATACTGATGGGTACTACGCAATGAGCGATGCTGATTAGTGCTACACAATGAGTGATAATGATGGGTACTACGCAATGAGGGATACTGATGGGTACTACACATCGAGCGATACTGATGGGTACTACGCAGTGAGTGATACTGATGGGTACCACACATTGAAGGATACTGATGGGTACTACACAATGAGCGATACTGATGGGTACTACACAGTGAGCGATACTGATGGGTACTACACAATGAGCGATACTGATGGGTACTACACAATGAGTGATACTGATGGGTACCACACAATGAAGGATACTGATGGGTACTACACATTGAAGGATACTGATGGGTACTAAACAATGAGCGATACTGATGGGTACTACACAATGAGTTACACTGATGAGTACTGCACAATGAGCGATACTGATAGGTACTGCACAATGAACGATACTGATGGGTACTGCACAATGAGCGATGCTGATGGGTACTACACAATGAGCGATACTGATGGGTACTACACAGTGAGCGATACTGATAAGTACTACACAATGAAGGATACTAATGGGCACTACACAATGAGCGATACTGATGGGTACTACTCAATGAGGAATACTGATGGGTAGTACACATCGAGCGATACTGATGGGTACTATGCAGTGTGTGGTACTGATGGGTACTACACAATGAGTGATACTGATGGGTACTACACAATGAGTGATACTGATGGGTACTATGCAGTAAGCGATACTGATGGGTACTACACAATGAGGGATACTGATGGGTACTACACAATGAGCGATACTGATGGGTACTACACAATGAGCGATACTGATGGGTACTACGCAATGAGCGATGCTGATTGGTGCTACACAATGAGTGATAATGATGGGTACTATGCTGTGAGCGATACTGAAGTGTACTACGCAATGAGGGATACTGATGGGTAATACACATCGAGCGATACTGATGGGTACTACGCAGTGAGTGATACTGATGGGTACTACACAATGAGTGATACTGATGGGTACTACACAATGAGTGATACTGATGGGTACTATGCAGTGAGCGATACTGATGGGTACTATGCAATGATGGATACTGATGGGTACTACACAATGAGCGATACTGATCGGTACTGCACAATGAGTGATACTGATGGGTACTACACATTGAAGGATACTGATGGGTACTACACAATGAGCGATACTGATGGGTACTACACAGTGAGCGATACTGATGGGTACTACACAATGAGCGATACTGATGGGTACTACACAATGAGAGATACTGATGGGTACTATGCAGTGAGCGATACTGATAGGTACTATGCAATGAGGGATACTGATGGGTACTACACAATGAGCGATACTGATGGGTACTACACAATGAGTGATACTGATGGGTACTATGCAGTGAGCGATACTGATGGGTACTACTCAATGAGGGATACTGATTGGTACTACACAATGAGCAAACTGATGGGTACTACACAAGGAGCGATACTGATGGGTACTACGCAATGAGCGATGCTGATTAGTGCTACACAATGAGTGATAATGATGGGTACTACGCAATGAGGGATACTGATGGGTACTACACATCGAGCGATACTGATGGGTACTACGCAGTGAGTGATACTGATGGGTACCACACATTGAAGGATACTGATGGGTACTACACAATGAGCGATACTGATGGGTACTACACAGTGAGCGATACTGATGGGTACTACACAATGAGCGATACTGATGGGTACTACACAATGAGTGATACTGATGGGTACCACACATTGAAGGATACTGATGGGTACTACACATTGAAGGATACTGATGGGTACTAAACAATGAGCGATACTGATGGGTACTACACAAAGAGTTACACTGATGAGTACTGCACAATGAGCGATACTGATAGGTACTGCACAATGAACGATACTGATGGGTACTGCACAATGAGCGATGCTGATGGGTACTACACAATGAGCGATACTGATGGGTACTACACAGTGAGCGATACTGATAAGTACTACACAATGAAGGATACTAATGGGCACTACACAATGAGCGATACTGATGGGTACTACACAATGAGCGATACTGATGGGTACTACACAATGAGCGATACTGATGGGTACTACGCAATGAGTGATACTGATGGGTACTACACAGTGAGCGATACTGATAGGTACTACACAATGAAGGATACTAATGGGCACTACACAATGAGAGATACTGATGGGTACTACACAATGAGCGATACTGATGGGTACTACACAGTGAGCTATACTGATGGGTACTACGCAATGAGGGATACTGATGGGTACTACACATCGAGCGATACTGATGGGTACTACACAGTGAGTGATACTGATGGATACTATGCAGTGAGCGATACTGATGGGTACTACGCAATGAGGAATACTGATGGGTAGTACATATCGAGCGATACTGATGGTACTACGCAATGAGGAATACTGATGGGTAGTACACATCGAGCGATACTGATGGGTACTATGCAGTGAGTGGTACTGATGGGTACTACACAATGAGTGATACTGATGGGTACTATGCAGTGAGCGATACTGATGGGTACTATGCAATGATGGATACTGATGGGTAATACACAATGAGCGATACTGATCGGTACTGCACAATGAGTGATACTGATGGGTACTACAAAATGAGTGATACTGATGGGTACTACGCACTGAGTGATACTGATGGGTACTATACAGTGAGCAATTCTGATGGGTACTACGCAATGAGGGATACTGATGGGCACTACACAATGAGTGATACTGATGGGCACTATGCAGTGAGCGATACTGATGGGTACTACGCAATGAGGAATACTGATGGGTAGTACACATCGAGCGATACTGATGGGTACTATGCAGTGAGTGGTACTGATGGGTACTACACAATGAGTGATACTGATGGGTACTACACAATGAGTGATACTGATGGGTACCACACATTGAAGGATACTGATGGGTACTACACAATGAGCTATATTTTTGGGTACTACACAGTGAGCGATACTGATGGGTACTACACAATGAGAGATACTGATGGGTACTGCAAAATGAGTGATGCTGATGGGTACCACACATTGAAGGATACTTATGGGTACGACACAATGAGCGATACTGATGGGTACTACACAGTGAGCGATACTGATGGGTACTACACAATGAGAGATACTGATGGGTACTATACAATGAGTGAAACTGAAGGGTACCACACATTGAAGGATACTAATGGGTACTACACATTGAAGGATACTGATGGGTACAACACAATGAGCGATACTGATGGGTACTACACAATGAGTTACACTGATGAGTACTGCACAATGAACGATACTAATGGGTACTGCACAATGAGCGATGCTGATGGGTACTACACAATGAGTGATACTGATGGGTACTACACAGTGAGCGATACTGATAGGTACTACACAATGAAGGATACTAATGGGCACTACACAATGAGCGATACTGATGGGTACTACACATCGAGCGATATTGATGGGTACTACGCAGTGAGTGATACTGATGGGTACTATCCAGTGAGCGATACTGATGTGTACTACGCAATGAGGAATACTGATGGGTAGTACATATCGAGCGATACTGATGGGTACTATGCAATGAGGAATACTGATGGGTAGTACACATCGAGCGATACTGATGGGTACTATGCAGTGAGTGGTACTGATGGGTACTACACAATGAGTGATACTGATGGGTACTACACAATGAGTGATACTGATGGGTACTATGCAGTGAGCGATACTGATGGGTACTACGCAATGAGGGATACTGATGGGTACTACACAATGAGCGATACTGATGGGTACTACACAATGAGCGATACTGATGGGTACTACGCAATGAGCGATGCTGATTGGTGCTACACAATGAGTGATAATGATGGGTACTATGCTGTGAGCGATACTGAAGTGTACTACGCAATGAGGGATACTGATGGGTAATACATATCGAGCGATACTGATGGGTACTACGCAGTGAGTGATACTGATGGGTACTACACAATGAGTGATACTGATGGGTACTACAAAATGAGTGATACTGATGGGTACTATGCAGTGAGCGATACTGATGGGTACTATGCAATGATGGATACTGATGGGTACTACACAATAAGCGATACTGATCGGTACTGCACAATGAGTGATACTGATGGGTACTACATATTGAAGGATACTGATGGGTACTACACAATGAGCGATACTGATGGGTACTACACAGTGAGCGATACTGATGGGTACTACACAATGAGTGATACTGATGAGTACTACACAATGAGAGATACTGATGGGTACTATGCAGTGAGCGATACTGATAGGTACTATGCAATGAGGGATACTGATGGGTACTACACAATGAGCGATACTGATGGGTACTACACAATGAGTGATACTGATGGGTACTATGCAGTGAGCGATACTGATGGGTACTACGCAATGAGGGATACTGATCGGTACTACACAATGAGCAAACTGATGGGTACTACACAAGGAGCGATACTGATGGGTACTACGCAATGAGCGATGCTGATTAGTGCTACACAATGAGTGATAATGATGGGTACTACGCAATGAGGGATACTGATGGGTACCACACAATGAAGGATACTAATGGGCACTACACAATGAGCGATACTGATGGGTACTACACAATGAGCGATACTGATGGGTACTACGCAATGAGGGATACTGATGGGTACTACACATCGAGCGATACTGATGGGTACTACGCAGTGAGTGATACTGATGGGTACTATGCAGTGAGCGATACTGATGGGTACTACGCAATGAGGAATACTGATGGGTAGTACATATCGAGCGATACTGATGGGTACTACGCAATGAGGAATACTGATGGGTACTACACATCGAGCGATACTGATGTGTACTATGCAGTGAGTGGTACTGATGGGTACTACACAATGAGTGATACTGATGGGTACTATGCAGTGAGCGATACTGATGGGTACTACGCAATGAGGGATACTGATGGGTACTACACAATGAGCGATACTGATGGGTACTACACAATGAGCGATACTGATGGGTACTACGCAATGAGCGATGCTGATTGGTGCTACACAATGAGTGATAATGATGGGTACTATGCTGTGAGCGATACTGAAGTGTACTACACAATGAGGGATACTGATGGGTAATACACATCGAGCGATACTGATGGGTACTACGCAGTGAATGATACTGATGGGTACTACACAATGAGTGATACTGATGGGTACGCCACAATGAGTGATACTGATGGGTACTATGCAGTGAGCGATACTGATGGGTACTATGCAATGATGGATACTGATGGGTACTACACAATGAGCGATACTGATCGGTACTGCACAATGAGTGATACTGATGGGTACTACACATTGAAGGATACTGATGGGTACTACACATTGAAGGATACTGATGGGTACTACACAATGAGCGATACTGATGGGTACTACACAGTGAGCGATACTGATGGGTACTACACAATGAGCGATACTGATGGGTACTACACAATGAGAGATACTGATGGGTACTATGCAGTGAGCGATACTGATAGGTACTATGCAATGAGGGATACTGATGGGTACTACACAATGAGCGATACTGATGGGTACTACACAATGAGTGATACTGATGGGTACTATGCAGTGAGCGATACTGATGGGTACTACGCAATGAGGGATACTGATTGGTACTACACAATGAGCAAACTGATGGGTACTACACAATGAGCGATACTGATGGGTACTACGCAATGAGGGATACTGATGGGTACTACACATCGAGCGATACTGATGGGTACAACGCAGTGAGTGATACTGATGGGTACTATGCAGTGAGCGATACTGATGGGTACTACGCAATGAGGAATACTGATGGGTAGTACATATCGAGCGATACTGATGGGTACTATGCAATGAGGAATACTGATGGGTAGTACACATCGAGCGATACTGATGGGTACTATGCAGTGAGTGGTACTGATGGGTACTACACAATGAGTGATACTGATGGGTACTACACAATGAGTGATACTGATGGGTACTATGCAGTGAGCGATACTGATGGGTACTACGCAATGAGGGATACTGATGGGTACTACACAATGAGCGATACTGATGGGTACTACACAATGAGCGATACTGATGGGTACTACGCAATGAGCGATGCTGATTGGTGCTACACAATGAGTGATAATGATGGGTACTATGCTGTGAGCGATACTGAAGTGTACTACGCAATGAGGGATACTGATGGGTAATACACATCGAGCGATACTGATGGGTACTACGCAGTGAGTGATACTGATGGGTACTACACAATGAGTGATACTGATGGGTACTACAAAATGAGTGATACTGATGGGTACTATACAGTGAGCGATACTGATGGGTACTATGCAATGATGGATACTGATGGGTACTACACAATGAGCGATACTGATCGGTACTGCACAATGAGTGATACTGATGGGTACTACATATTGAAGGATACTGATGGGTACTACACAATGAGCGATACTGATGGGTACTACACAGTGAGCGATACTGATGGGTACTACACAATGAGTGATACTGATGAGTACTACACAATGAGAGATACTGATGGGTACTATGCAGTGAGCGATACTGATAGGTACTATGCAATGAGGGATACTGATGGGTACTACACAATGAGCGATACTGATGGGTACTACACAATGAGTGATACTGATGGGTACTATGCAGTGAGCGATACTGATGGGTACTACGCAATGAGGGATACTGATGGGTACTACACAATGAGCAATACTGATGGGTACTACACAAGGAGCGATACTGATGGGTACTACGCAATGAGCGATGCTGATTAGTGCTACACAATGAGTGATAATGATGGGTACTACGCAATGAGGGATACTGATGGGTACTACACATCGAGCGATACTGATGGGTACTACGCAGTGAGTGATACTGATGGGTACCACACAATGAAGGATACTAATGGGCACTACACAATGAGCGATACTGATGGGTACTACACAATGAGCGATACTGATGGGTACTACGCAATGAGGGATACTGATGGGTACTACACATCGAGCGATACTGATGGGTACTACGCAGTGAGTGATACTGATGGGTACTATGCAGTGAGCGATACTGATGGGTACTACGCAATGAGGAATACTGATGGGTAGTACATATCGAGCGATACTGATGGGTACTACGCAATGAGGAATACTGATGGGTAGTACACATCGAGCGATACTGATGGGTACTATGCAGTGAGTGGTACTGATGGGTACTACACAATGATTGATACTGATGGGTACTATGCAGTGAGCGATACTGATGGGTACTACGCAATGAGGGATACTGATGGGTACTACACAATGAGCGATACTGATGGGTACTACACAATGAGCGATACTGATGGGTACTACGCAATGAGCGATGCTGATTGGTGCTACACAATGAGTGATAATGATGGGTACTATGCTGTGAGCGATACTGAAGTGTACTACGCAATGAGGGATACTGATGGGTAATACACATCGAGCGATACTGATGGGTACTACGCAGTGAGTGATACTGATGGGTACTACACAATGAGTGATACTGATGGGTACTACACAATGAGTGATACTGATGGGTACTATGCAGTGAGCGATACTGATGGGTACTATGCAATGATGGATACTGATGGGTACTACACAATGAGCGATACTGATCGGTACTGCACAATGAGTGATACTGATGGGTACTACACATTGAAGGATACTGATGGGTACTACACAATGAGCGATACTGATGGGTACTACACAGTGAGCGATACTGATGGGTACTACACAATGAGCGATACTGATGGGTACTACACAATGAGAGATACTGATGGGTACTATGCAGTGAGCGATACTGATAGGTACTATGCAATGAGGGATACTGATGGGTACTACACAATGAGCGATACTGATGGGTACTACACAATGAGTGATACTGATGGGTACTATGCAGTGAGCGATACTGATGGGTACTACTCAATGAGGGATACTGATTGGTACTACACAATGAGCAAACTGATGGGTACTACACAAGGAGCGATACTGATGGGTACTACGCAATGAGCGATGCTGATTAGTGCTACACAATGAGTGATAATGATGGGTACTACGCAATGAGGGATACTGATGGGTACTACACATCGAGCGATACTGATGGGTACTACGCAGTGAGTGATACTGATGGGTACCACACATTGAAGGATACTGATGGGTACTACACAATGAGCAATACTGATGGGTACTACACAGTGAGCGATACTGATGGGTACTACACAATGAGCGATACTGATGGGTACTACACAATGAGTGATACTGATGGGTACCACACATTGAAGGATACTGATGGGTACTACACATTGAAGGATACTGATGGGTACTAAACAATGAGCGATACTGATGGGTACTACACAATGAGTTACACTGATGAGTACTGCACAATGAGCGATACTGATAGGTACTGCACAATGAACGATACTGATGGGTACTGCACAATGAGCGATGCTGATGAGTACTACACAATGAGCGATACTGATGGGTACTACACAGTGAGCGATACTGATAAGTACTACACAATGAAGGATACTAATGGGCACTACACAATGAGCGATACTGATGGGTACTACACAATGAGCGACACTGATGGGTACTACACAATGAGCGATACTGATGGGTACTACGCAATGAGGGATACTGATGGGTACTACACATCGAGCGATACTGATGGGTACTACGCAGTGAGTGATACTGATGGGTACTACACAATGAGTGATACTGATGGGTACCACACATTGAAGGATACTGATGGGTACTACATAATGAGCGATATTTTTGGGTACTACACAGTGAGCGATACTGATGGGTACTACACAATGAGAGATACTGATGGGTACTACAAAATGAGTGATACTGATGGGTACCACACATTAAAGGATACTGATGGGTACTACACAATGAGCGATACTGATGGGTACTACACAGTGAGCGATACTGATGGGTACTACACAATGAGAGATACTGATGGGTACTACACAATGAGTGAAACTGATGGGTACCACACATTGAAGGATACTGATGGGTACTACACATTGAAGGATACTGATGGGTACTACACAATGAGCGATACTGATGAGTACTACACAATGAGTTACACTGATGAGTACTGCACAATGAACGATACTAATGGGTACTGCACAATGAGCGATGCTGATGGGTACTACACAATGAGTGATACTGATGGGTACTACACAGTGAGCGATACTGATAGGTACTACACAATGAAGGATACTAATGGGCACTACACAATGAGAGATACTGATGGGTACTACACAATGAGGAATACTGATGGGTAGTACACATCGAGCGATACTGATGGGTACTATGCAGTGAGTGGTACTGATGGGTACTACACAATGAGTGATACTGATGGGTACTATGCAGTGAGCGATACTGATGGGTACTACGCAATGAGGGATACTGATGGGTACTACACAGTGAGCGATACTGATGGGTACTACACAATGAGCGATACTGATGGGTACTACGCAATGAGCGATGCTGATGGGTACTACACATTGAAGGATACTGATGGGTACTACACAATGAGCGATACTAATGGGTACTACACAGTGAGCGATACTGATGGGTACTACACAATGAGCGATACTGATGGGTACTACACAATCAGAGATACTGATGGGTACTATGCAGTGAGCGATACTGATGGGTACTACGCAATGAGCGATGCAGATTGGTGCTACACAATGAGTGATAATGATGGGTACTATGCTGTGAGCGATACTGAAGTGTACTACGCAATGAGGGATACTGATGGGTAATACACTTCGAGCGATACTGATGGATACTACGCAGTGAGTGATACTGATGGGTACTACACAATGAGTGATACTGATGGGTACTACACAATGAGTGATACTGATGAGTACTATGCAGTGAGCGATACTGATGGGTACTATGCAATGATGGATACTGATGGGTACTACACAATGAGCGATACTGATCGGTACTGCACAATGAGTGATACTGATGGGTACTACACATTGAAGGATACTGATGGGTACTACACAATGAGCGATACTGATGGGTACTACACAGTGAGCGATACTGATGGGTACTACACAATGAGCGATACTGATGGGTACTACACAATGAGAGATACTGATGGGTACTATGCAGTGAGCGATACTGATAGGTACTATGCAATGAGGGATACTGATGGGTACTACACAATGGGCGATACTGATGGGTACTACACAATGAGTGATACTGATGGGTACTATGCAGTGAGCGATACTGATGGGTACTACGCAATGAGGGATACTGATTGGTACTACACAATGAGCAAACTGATGGGTACTACACAAGGAGCGATACTGATGGGTACTACGCAATGAGCGATGCTGATTAGTACTACACAGTGAGCGATACTGATGGGTACTACACAGTGAGCGATACTGATGGGTACTACACAATGAGCGATACTGATGGGTACTACACAATGAGTGATACTGATGGGTACCACACATTGAAGGATACTGATGGGTACTACACATTGAAGGATACTGATGGGTACTAAACAATGAGCGATACTGATGGGTACTACACAATGAGTTACACTGATGAGTACTGCACAATGAGCGATACTGATAGGTACTGCACAATGAACGATACTGATGGGTACTGCACAATGAGCGATGCTGATGGGTACTACACAATGAGCGATACTGATGGGTACTACACGGTGAGCGATACTGATAAGTACTACACAATGAAGGATACTAATGGGCACTACACAATGAGCGATACTGATGGGTACTACACAATGAGCGATACTGATGGGTACTACACAATGAGCGATACTGATGGGTACTACGCAATGAGGGATACTGATGGGTACTACACAATGAGTGATACTGATGGGTACTACACAATGAGTGATACTGATGGGTACTACACAATGAAGGATACTGATGGGTACTACACAATGAGCGATACTGATGGGTACTACACAGTGAGCGATACTGATGGGTACTACACAATGAGAGATACTGATGGGTACTACACAATGAGTGATACTGATGGGTACCACACATTAAAGGATACTGATGGGTACTACACAATGAGCGATACTGATGGGTACTACACAGTGAGCGATACTGATGGGTACTACACAATGAGAGATACTGATGGGTACTACACAATGAGTGATACTGATGGGTACCACACATTGAAGGATACTGATGGGTACTACACATTGAAGCGATACTGATGGGTACTACACAATGAGCGATACTGATGAGTACTAAACAATGAGTTACACTGATGAGTACTGCACAATGAACGATACTGATGGGTACTGCACAATGAGCGATGCTGATGGGTACTACACAATGAGTGATACTGATGGGTACTACACAGTGAGCGATACTGATAGATACTACACAATGAAGGATACTAATGGGCACTACACAATGAGCGATACTGATGGGTACTACACACAATGAGCGATACTGATGGGTACTACGCAATGAGAGATACTGATGGGTACTACACATCGAGCGATACTGATGGGTACTACGCAGTGAGTGATACTGATGGGTACTATGCAGTGAGCGATACTGATGGGTACTACGCAATGAGGAATACTGATGGGTAGTACATATCGAGCGATACTGATGGGTACCACGCAATGAGGAATACTGATGGGTAGTACACATCGAGCGATACTGATGGGTACTATGCAGTGAGTGGTACTGATGGGTACTACACAATGAGTGATACTGATGGATACTACACAATGAGTGATACTGATGGGTACTATGCAGTGAGCGATACTGATGGGTACTACGCAATGAGGATACTGATGGGTACTACACAATGAGCGATACTGATGGGTACTACACAATGAGCGATACTGATGGGTACTACGCAATGAGCGATGCTGATTGGTGCTACACAATGAGTGATAATGATGGTTACTATGCTGTGAGCGATACTGATGTGTACTACGCAATGAGGAAACTGATGGGTAATACACATCGAGCGATACTGATGGGTACTACGCACTGAGTGATACTGATAGGTACTACACAATGAGTAATACTGATGGGTACTACACAATGAGTGATACTGATGGGTACTACACAATTAGTGATACTGATGGGTACTATGCAGTGAGCGATACTGATGGGTACTATGCAATGATGGATACTGATGGGTAATACACAATGAGCGATACTGATCGGTACTGCACAATGAGTGATACTGATGGGTACTACAAAATGAGTGATACTGATGGGTACTACACAATGAGTGATACTGATGGGTAATACACAATGAGTGATACTGATGGGTATCACACATTGAAGGATACTGATGGGTACTACACAATGAGCGATATTTTGGGTACTACACAGTGAGCGATACTGATGGGTACTACACAATGAGAGATACTGATGGGTACTGCAAAATGAGTGATTCTGATGGGTACCACACATTGAAGGATACTTATGGGTACGACACAATGAGTGATCCTGATGGGTACTACACAGTGAGCGATACTGATGGGTACTACACAATGAGAGATACTGATGGGTACTACACAATGAGTGAAACTGAAGGGTACCACACATTGAAGGATACTGATGGGTACTACACATTGAAGGATACTGATGGGTACTACACAATGAGCGATAGTGATGAGTACCACAATGCACAATGGACGATACTAATGGGTACTGCACAATGAGCGATGCTGATGGGTACTACACAATGAGTGATACTGATGGGTACTACACAGTGAGCGATACTGATAGGTACTACACGAATGAAGGATACTAATGGGCACTACACAATGAGCGATACTGATGGGTACTACACAATGAGCGATACTGATGGGTACTATGCAATGAGGGATACTGATGGGTACTACACATCGAGCGATACTGTTGGGTACTACGCAGTGAGTGATACTGATGGGTACTATGCAGTGAGCGATACTGATGGGTACTACGCAATGAGGAATACTGATGGGTAGTACACATCGAGCGATACTGATGGGTACTACGCAATGAGGAATACTGATGGGTAGTACACATCGAGCGATACTGATGGGTACTATGCAGTGAGTGGTACTGATGGGTACTACACAATAAGTGATACTGATGGGTACTACACAATGAGTGATACTGATGGGTACTATGCAGTGAGCGATACTGATGGGTACTACGCAATGAGGGATACTGATGGGTACTACACAATGAGCGATACTGATGGGTACTACACAATGAGCGATACTGATGGGTACTACGCAGTGAGCGATGCTAATTGGTGCTACACAATGAGTGATAATGATGGGTACTATGCTGTGAGTGATACTGATGGGTACTGCGCAATGAGGGATACTGATGGGTAATACACATCGAGCAATACTGATGGGTACTACGCAGTGAGTGATACTGATGGGTACTACACAATGAGTGATACTGATGGGTACTACACAATGAGTGATACTGATGGGTACTACACAATGAGTGATACTGATGGGTACTATGCAGTGAGCGATACTGATGGGTACTATGCAATGATGGATACTGATGGGTAATACACAATGAGCGATACTGATCGGTACTGCACAATGAGTGATACTGATGGGTACTACAAAATGAGTGATACTGATGGGTTCTACACAATGAGTGATACTGATGGGTACTATGTAGTGAGCGATACTGATGGGTACTACGCAGTGAGTGATACTGATGGGTATTATGCAGTGAGCGATACTGATGGGTACTACGCAGTGAGGGATACTGATGGGTCCTACACAATGAGAGATACTGCTGGGTACTACGCAATGAGGGATACTGATGGGTACTACACAGTGAGTGATACTGATGGGTACTACACAATGATCGATACAGATGTGTACTAGACAATGAGCGATACTGATGGGTACTACGCAATGAGCGATACTGATGGATACTACACAATGAACGATACTGATGTATATTACACAGTGATCGATACAGATGTGTACTACACAATGAGCAATACTGATGGGTACTACAGACTGACCGATACTGAGGGGTACTATACAATTAGCGATACAGATGGGTATTACTTAATGAGTGATACATATGAGTATCCCACAATGAGCGATACCCATGGGTACTACACAATGAGATGTACTGATGGATACAACATAATGAGCGCTACTGATGATGGGCCATTACACATATTTGAGTGTACATTTTTCTGAATCTTTAACTTGGACCCCTTACCATGAAAGACTGTGCCAAGATGGAAGCAATCCGATCAGCGTGGAATTACGCGCCCTAGATATGTAGGAGTAGTAAGGGTTACATTTTATTGCAAAGTAGTTAAGAGGGAAAAGAAAGCCGATGACCAGTCCCACAAAGGTCAATTAATGGACAACTGCTGAGGGTGGAGAATGGCGGTTGAAGAAAGAATTCCAGATCTGATGGAAAAGTATGAAAGCATATGTGACAAGAAAGAGGCGGTGTTATCCTTATTAATTTTCTAAACCAAAACAAATCAACCTGTCAACATTTCTTTAGTCAGGATTTAGAATGTGGTACTACAAAAACCTGTACTGCCAATTTCCTTAGCTGCTGTGACGAAGAAAAACTTTACAGCACTCAGTAACTATCACCTTAGTTAGTGAGTGCAAACACTATGCATTAGGTGCAGTCTCCTGCTGTGTCTTTAGACACCACACCTGCTACCATAGATACTTTGGTGAGCTCATGACATTTCCACTTGAGCTTCGCCTTATGTTGTCCAACAAGCATTGGTTTCCAGGCTCTGTTGGGAAATGCTGCAGTAGTGACCAGACTTGGGTAGGTGGGAGAAGAATGGGACACAGAAGACATTTCTGGATGATGGTTTCAACTGAGCCATGAAGACTTCTCTATGGTACAGGTGCAAAACGTGTTGGCTGATTTGGTTCCATTTAAGAAAAATAAAACAAGGATTTCTTTGACGAACAAACACTTGTCTTTTGTTTTGTGGAATTCTACTGCATTTTTCTGCATTAGAGCGCACTCCCAAACACCTCTTTCAGAGTGAACCTTTCTTTGGGTTTATCTGAGGATCTGGGATTTGAACCGGGTCCAGCAATCCACCATCTTGGTTAGGAGTAGGTACTATGGATGCTGACCCTGTGACCCCTTGAGCATGAGGACAACTACTGACTGGTGAACAAGCACCGCGCAGAAGACTCTCGGGAAAAGAGTGAAAGCCCTGCGCACCTCTGAGGACACCACCGCTCTCTCTGCGCTAGTCCACCACCGCTCTCTCTGCGCTCGTCCACCACCGCTCTCTCTGCGCTAGTCGACCACCGCTCTCTCTGCGCTCGTCCACCACCGCTCTCTCTGCGCTAGTCCACCACCGCTCTCTCTGTGCTCGTCCACCACCGCTCACTCTGTGCTCGTCCACCATCGCTCTCTCTGCACTCATCTATCACCGCTCTCTCTGCGCTCGCCCACCACTGTTCTCTCTGTGCTCGTCCACCACTGCTCTCTCTGTGCTAGTTCACCACCGCTCTCTCTGCGCTAGTCCACCAGCGCTCTCTGCGCTTGTCCACCACCGCTCTCTATGCGCTCGTCCACCACTGCTCTCTCTGCGCTAGTCCACCACTGCTCTCTCTGTGCTCGTCCACCACCGCTCTCTCTGTGCTCGTCCACCACCGCTCTCTCTGCGCTCTTCCACCACCACTCTCTGTGCTCGTCCACCACAGCTCTCTCTGTGCTCATCCACCACCGCTCTCTCCGTGCTCGTCCACTACCGCTCTCTCTGTGCTCGTCCACCATCGCTCTCTCTGTGTTGTCCACCACCGCTCTCTCTGTGCTAATCCACCACCGCTCTATCTGCGCTCACCCACCACCGCTCTCTCTGCGCTCACCCACCACCACTCTCTCTGCGCTCATCCACCACCGCTCTCTCTGCACTTGTCCACCACCACTCTCTCTGCGCTCGTCCACCACCGCTCTCTCTGTGTTGTCCACCACCGCTCTCTCTGTGCTCGTCCAGCACCGCTCTCTCTGCGCTAGTCCACCACCGCTCTCTCTGTGCTCATCCACCACCACTCTCTCTGCGCTCACCCACCACCGCTATCTCTGCGCTCACCCACCACCGCTCTCTCTGCGCTTGTCCACCACCGCTCTCTCTGCACTCGTCCCCCACTGCTTTCTCTGTGCTTGCCCACCACCGCTTTGTCTGCGCTCATCCACCACCACTCTCTCTGTGCTAGTCCACCACCGCTCTCTCTGTGCTCGTCCACCACTGCTTTCTCTGTGCTTGCCCACCACCACTTTGCTGCGCTCTTCCACCACCATTCTCTCTGTGCTAGTTCACCACCGCTCTCTCTACACTCGTCCACCACTGATCTCTCTGTGCTCGTCCACCACTGCTCTCTCTGTGCTCGTCCACCACCACTCTCTCTGCGCTCACCCACCACCACTCTCTCTGCGCTCATCCACCACCGCTCTCTCTGCACTTGTCCAACAATCGCTCTCTCTGCGCTCGTCCACCACCGCTCTCTCTGTGTTGTCCACCACTGCTCTCTCTGTGCTCGTCCACCACCGCTCTCTCTGCGCTAGTCCACCACCGCTCTCTCTGTGCTCGTCCACCACCGCTCTCTCTGCGCTAGTCCACCACCGCTCTCTCTGTGCTCGTCCACCACTACTCTCTCTGCGCTCACCCACCACTGCTATCTCTGCGCTCACCCACCACTGCTTTCTCTGTGCTCGTCCACCACCACTCTCTCTGCGCTCATCCACCACCGCTCTCTCTGTGCTAGTATACCACCGCTCTCTGTGCTCGTCCACAATCGCTCTCTCTGCACTCATCTATCACCGCTCTCTCTGCGCTCGCCCACCACTGCTCTCTCTGTGCTCATCCACCACCGCTCTCTCTGCGCTAGTTCACCACCGCTCTCTCTGCGCTAGTCCACCAGCGCTCTCTGCGCTAGTCCACCACCGCTCTCTATGCGCTCGTCCACCACCGCTCTCTCTGCGCTAGTCCACCACTGCTCTCTCTGTGCTCGTCCACCACCGCTCTCTCTGTGCTCGTCCACCACCGCTCTCTCTGCGCTCTTCCACCACCACTCTCTGTGCTCATCCACCACAGCTCTCTCTGTGCTCATCCACCACCGCTCTCTCTGTGCTCGTACACCACCGCTCTCTCTGTGCTCGTCCACCATCGCTCTCTCTGTGTTGTCCACCAACGCTCTCTCTGTGCTCATCCACCACCGCTCTATCTGCGCTCACCCACCACCGCTCTCTCTGCGCTCACCCACCACCACTCTCTCTGCGCTCATCCACCACCGCTCTCTCTGCACTTGTCCACCATCGCTCTCTCTGCGCTCGTCCACCACCGCTCTCTCTGTGTTGTCCACCACCGCTCTCTCTGTGCTCGTCCACCACAGCTCTCTCTGCGCTAGTCCACCACCGCTCTCTCTGTGCTCGTCCACCACTACTCTCTCTGCGCCCACCCACCACCGCTATCTCTGCGCTCACCCACCACCGCTCTCTCTGTGCTTGTCCACCACCGCTCTCTCTGCACTCGTCCCCCACTGCTTTCTCTGTGCTTGCCCACCACCGCTTTGTCTGCGCTCATCCACCACCACTCTCTCTGAGCTAGTCCACCACCGCTCTCTCTGTGCTCGTCCACCACTGCTTTCTCTGTGCTTGCCCACCACCAATTTGCTGCGCTCTTCCACCACCATTCTCTCTGCGCTAGTTCACCACCGCTCTCTCTACGCTCGTCCACCACCGCTATCTCTGTGCTCGTCCACCACTGCTCTCTCTGTGCTCGTCCACCACCACTCTCTCTGCGCTCATCCACCACCGCTCTCTCTGTGCTAGTCTACCACCGCTCTCTCTGTGCTCTTTCACCACCGCTCTTTCTGCGCTCGTCCACCACCGCTCTCTCTGCGGTTGTCCACCACCGCTCTCTCTGCACTCGTCCACCACAGCTCTCTCTGTGCTCGTCCACCACCGCTCTTTCTGTGCTCATCCTCCACTGCTCTCTCTGCACTCATCCCATCACCGATCTCTCTGCGCTCGTCCACCACCGCTCTCTGCGCTCGTCTACAACCAATCTTTCTGCGCTCATCCACCACCGCTCTCTCTGCGCTCGTCCACCACCGCTCTCTCTGTACTCGTCCTCCACCGCTCTCTCTGCGCTCGTCCACCACCACTCTCTCTGCGCTCATCCACCATCGCTCTCTCTGTGCTCGTCCACCACCGCTCTCTCTGTGCTCGTCCACCACCACTCTCTCTGCGCTCGTCCACCACCGCTCTCTCTGTGCTCGTCCACCACTGCTCTCTCTACGCTCGTCCACCACCGCTCTCTCTGTGCTTGTCCACCACCGCTCTCTCTGCGCTCGTCCACCATCGCTCTCTCTGTGCTCGACCACCACCGATCTCTCTGCGTCGTCCACCACCGCTCTCTGCGCTCGTCTACCATGGCTCTTTCTGCGCTCATCCACCACTGCTCTCTCTGCGCTCGTCCACCACCACTCTCTCTGCGCTAGTCCACCACCGCTCTCTCTGTGCTCGTCCACCACTTCTTTCTCTGTGCTTGCCCACCACCACTTTGCTGCACTCTTCCACCACGGCTCTACCACGGCTCTTTCTGCGCTCATCCACCACTGCTCTCTCTGCGCTAGTTCACCACCGCTCTCTCTGCGCTCGTCCACCACCGCTCTCTCTGTGCTTGTCCACCACTGCTCTCTCTGTGCTCGTCCACCACAACTCTCTCTGCGCTCATCCACCACCGCTCTCTCTGTGCTAGTCTACCACCGCTCTCTCTGTGCTCTTTCACCACCGCTCTTTCTGCGCTCGTCCACCACCACTATCTCTGCGGTTGTCCACCACCGCTCTCTCTGCACTCGTCCACCACAGCTCTCTCTGTGCTCGTCCACCACCGCTCTCTCTGTGCTCATCCTCCACTGCTCTCTCTGCACTCATCCATCACCGATCTCTCTGCGCTCGTCCACCACCGCTCTCTGCGCTCGTCTACCACCGCTCTTTCTGCGCTCATCCACCACCGCTCTCTCTGCGCTCATCCACCACCGCTCTCTCTGTGCTCGTCCTCCACCGCTCTCTCTGCGCTCGTCCACCACCACTCTCTCTGCGCTCGTCCACCATCGCTCTCTCTGTGCTCGTCCACCACCGCTCTCTCTGTGCTCGTCCACCACCACTCTCTCTGCGCTCGTCCACCACCGCTCTCTCTGTGCTCGTCCACCACTGCTCTCTCTATGCTCGTCCACCACCGCTCTCTCTGTGCTTGTCCACCACCGCTCTCTCTGCGCTCGTCCACCATCGCTCTCTCTGTGCTCGTCCACCACCGATCTCTCTGCGCTCGTCCACCACCGCTCTCTGCGCTCGTCTACCACGGCTCTTTCTGCGCTCATCCACCACTGCTCTCTCTGCGCTCGTCCACCACCACTCTCTCTGCACTAGTCCACCACCGCTCTCTCTGTGCTTGTCCACCACTGCTCTCTCTGCGCTAGTTCACCACCGCTCTCTCTGCGCTCGTCCACCACTGCTCTCTCTGTGCTCGTCCACCACTGCTCTCTCTGTGCTCGTCCACCACCACTCTCTCTGCGCTCATTCACCACCGCTCTCTCTGTGCTAGTCCACCACCGCTCTCTCTATGCTCTTTCACCACCGCTCTTTCTGCGCTTTTCCACCACCGCTCTCTCTGTGCTCGTCCACCACCGCTCTCTCTGTGCTCGTCCACCACAGCTTTCTCTGCACTCATCCACCACCGCTTTGTCTGCGCTCATCCACCACCGCTCTCTCTGCGCTAGTCCACCACCACTCTCTGCGCTGGTCAACCACTGCTCTGTCTACACTCATCCACCACCGCTTTCTCTGCGCTCGTCCACCACCGCTCTCTCTGCGCTCGTCTACCACCACTCTGTCTGCGCTCGTCCACCACCGCTCTCTCTGCACTTGCCCACCACCGCTCTCTCTGTGCTCGTCCACCACCGCTCTCTCAGCTATCCTCCACCACTGCTCTCACCACTCTCTGCGCTCGTCCACCAATGCTCTCTCTATGCTCGTCCACCACCGCTTTCTCTGTGCTCATCCACCACCGCTTTGTCTGCACTCGTCCACCACCGCTCTCTCTGCGCTAGTCCACCACCGCTCTCTCTGTGCTCGTCCACCACCGCTTTCTCTGCGCTCGTCCACCACCACTCTCTCTGCGCTTGTCTAACACCGCTCTGTCTGCGCTCGTCCACCACCGCTCTCTCTGCACTTGTCCACCATCGCTCTCTCTGTGCTCGTCCACCACCGCTGTCTCTGTGCTCATCTACCACTGCTCTCTCTACACTCGTCCACCACCGCTCTCTATGTGCTTGTCCACCACCACTCTCTCTGTGCTCATCCTCCACCGCTCTCTGCGCTCATCCACCACCGCTCTCTGTGCTCGTCTACCACCGCTCTCTCTGCGCTCGTCCACCACTGCTCTCTCTGCGCTCATCCACCACCGCTCTCTCTGGGCTTGTCCATCACCGCTCTCTCTGTGTTCGGCCACCACCGCTCTCTCTATGCTCGTCCACCACCGCTCTCTCTGCGTTCTTCTACCACCGCTCTTTCTGTGCTTGTCCACCACCGCTCTCTCTGCGCTCGTCCACCCCTGCTCTCTCTGTGCTCGTCCACCACCACTCTCTCTGTGCTCTTCCACCACCACTCTCTCCGTTCTCGTCCACCACCGTTCTCTCTGTGTTCTGCACCACCGCTCTCTCTGTGCTCATCCACCACCGCTCTCTCTGCGCTCGTCCACCACCACTCTCTCTGTGCTCGTCCACTACTGCTCTCTCTGTGCTCGTCCACCACCGCTCTCTCTGTGTTGTCCACCACCACTCTCTCTGTGCTTGTCCACCACCTCTCTCTCTGTGCTCGTCCACCACCGCTCTCTCTGCGCTTGTCCAGCACCGCTCTCTCTGTGCTCGTCCACCACCGCTCTCTCTGCGCTCGTGCACCACTGCTCTCTCTGCGGTTGGCCACCACTGCTCTCTCTGCGGTTGTCCACCACCGCCTCTCTGCACTCGTCCACCACAGCTCTTCTGTGCTCATCCACCACCGCTCTCTCTGTGCTCGTCCACTACCGCTCTCTCTGTGCTCGTCCACCATCGCTCTCTCTGTGTTGTCCACCACCGCTCTCTCTGTGGTCATCCACCACCGCTCTCTCTGCGCTCACCCACCACCGCTCTCTCTGCGCTCACCCACCACTGCTCTCGTCCACCACCGCTCTCTCTGCACTTGTCCACCACCGCTCTCTCTGTGCTCGTCCACCACCGCTTTCTCTGTGTTGTCCACCACCGCTCTCTCTGTGCTCGTCCACCACCGCTCTCTCTGCGCTAGTCCACCACCGCTCTCTCTGCACTAGTCCACCACCGCTCTCTCTGTGCTCGTCCACCACCACTCTCTCTGCGCTCACCCACCACCGCTATCTCTGCGCTCACCCACCACCGCTCTCTCTGCGCTCGTCCACCACCGCCTCTCTGCGCTCCACCACCCCCGCCTCTCTGCACTCGTCCACCACCGCTTTCTCTGTGCTCATCCACCACTGCTTTGTCTGCGCTCGTCCACCACCACTCTCTCTGCGCTAGTCCACCACCGCTCTCTCTGTGCTCGTAAACCACCGCTCTCTCTGTGCTCTTTCACCACTGCTCTTTCTGCGCTCGTCCACCACTGCTCTCTCTATGCTCATCCACCAACGCTCTCTCTGCGCTCTTCCACCACTGCTCTCTGTGCTCATCCACCACCGCTCTCTCTGTGTTGTCCACCACCGCTCTCTCTGCGCTCGTCCACCACTACTCTCTCTGCGTTTGTCCACCACCGCTCTCTCTGCGCTCGTCCACCACCGCTCTCTCTGCACTCATCCACCACCGCTCTCTCTGTGTTGTCCACCACCGCTCTCTCTGTGCTCGTCCACCACAGCTCTCTCTGCGCTAGTCCACCACCGCTCTCTCTGTGCTCGTCCACCACTACTCTCTCTGCGCCCACCCACCACCGCTATCTCTGCGCTCACCCACCACCGCTCTCTCTGCGCTTGTCCACCACCGCTCTCTCTGCACTCGTCCCCCACTGCTTTCTCTGTGCTTGCCCACCACCACTTTGTCTGCGCTCATCCACCACCACTCTCTCTGTGCTAGTCCAACACCGCTCTCTCTGTGCTCGTCCACCACTGCTTTCTCTGTGCTTGCCCACCACCACCACTTTGCTGCGCTCTTCCACCACCATTCTCTCTGCGCTAGTTCACCACCGCTCTCTCTACGCTCATCCACCACCGCTCTCTCTGTGCTCGTCCACCACTGCTCTCTCTGTGCTCGTCCACCACCACTCTCTCTGCGCTCATCCACCACCGCTCTCTCTGTGCTAGTCTACCAACGCTCTCTCTGTGCTCTTTCACCACCGCTCTTTCTGCGCTCGTCCACCACCGCTCTCTCTGCACTCGTCCACCACAGCTCTCTCTGTGCTCGTCCACCACCGCTCTTTCTGTGCTCATCCTCCACTGCTCTCTCTGCACTCATCCATCACCGATCTCTCTGCGCTCGTCCACCACCGCTCTCTGCGCTCGTCTACAACCGATCTTTCTGCGCTCATCCACCACCGCTCTCTCTGCGCTCGTCCACCACCGCTCTCTCTGTGCTCGTCCTCCACCGCTCTCTCTGCACTCGTCCACCACCACTCTCTCTGTGCTCGTCCACTACTGCTCTCTCTGTGCTCGTCCACCACCGCTCTCTCTGTGTTGTCCACCACCACTCTCTCTGTGCTTGTCCACCACCTCTCTCTCTGTGCTCGTCCACCACCGCTCTCTCTGCGCTTGTCCACCACCGCTCTCTCTGTGCTCGTCCACCACCGCTCTCTCTGCGCTCGTGCACCACTGCTCTCTCTGCGGTTGGCCACCACTGCTCTCTCTGCGGTTGTCCACCACCGCTCTCTCTGCACTCGTCCACCACAGCTCTCTCTGTGCTCATCCACCACCGCTCTCTCTGTGCTCGTCCACTACCGCTCTCTCTGTGCTCGTCCACCATCGCTCTCTCTGTGTTGTCCACCACCGCTCTCTCTGTGGTCATCCACCACCGCTCTCTCTGCGCTCACCCACCACCGCTCTCTCTGCACTCACCCACCACTGCTCTCGTCCACCACCGCTCTCTCTGCACTTGTCCACCACCGCTCTCTCGGTGCTCGTCCACCACCGCTTTCTCTGTGTTGTCCACCACCGCTCTCTCTGTGCTCGTCCACCACCGCTCTTCTGCGCTAGTCCACCACCGCCTCTTTGCACTAGTCCACCACCGCTCTCTCTGTGCTCGTCCACCACCACTCTCTCTGCGCTCACCCACCACCGCTATCTCTGCGCTCACCCACCACCGCTCTCTCTGCGCTCGTCCACCACCGCTCTCTCTGCGCTCGTCCACCACCGCTCTCTGCACTCGTCCACCACCGCTTTCTCTGTGCTCATCCACCACTGCTTTGTCTGCGCTCGTCCACCACCACTCTCTCTGCGCTAGTCCACCACCGCTCTCTCTGTGCTCGTAAACCACCGCCTCTCTGTGCTCTTTCACCACTGCTCTTTCTGCGCTCGTCCACCACTGCTCTCTCTATGCTCGTCCACCAATGCTCTCTCTGCGCTCTTCCACCACTACTCTCTGTGCTCATCCACCACCGCTCTCTCTGTGTTGTCCACCACCACTCTCTGCGCTCGTCCACCACTACTCTCTCTGCGTTTGTCCACCACCGCTCTCTCTGCGCTCGTCCACCACCGCTCTCTCTGCACTCATCTACCACCGCTCTCTCTGCGCTCGTCCACCACTGCTCTTTCTGCGGTCGTCCAAACCCCCCTCTCTGCACTCGTCCACCACAGCTCTCTCTGTGCTCGTCCACCACCGCTATCTCTGTGCTCGTCCTCCACAGCTCTCTCTGCGCTCGTCCACCAGCGCTCTCTCTGCGCTCGTCCACCATCGCTCTCTCTGCACTCGTCCACCACTGCTCTCTCTGTGCTTGTCCACCACCGATCTCTCTGTGCTTGTCCTCCACCGCTCTCTCTGCCCTCGTCCACCACCGCTCTCTCTGCGCTCGTCCACCACCGCTCTCTCTGCGCTTGTCCACCACCGCTCTCTCTGCGCTTGTCCACCACCACACTCTCTGTGCTCGTCCACCACCGCTCTCTCTGTGCTCGTCCACCACTGCTCTCTCTGCGGTTGTCCACAACCGCTCTCTCTGCGGTTGTCCACCACCGCTCTCTCTGCATTCGTCCACCACAGCTCTCTCTGTGCTCATCCACCACCGCTCTCTCTGTGCTCGTCCTCCACCGCTCTCTCTACGCTTGTCCACCACCGCTCTCTCTGCGCTCGTCCACCATCGCTCTCTCTGCGCTCGTCCACCACCGCTCTCTCTGTGCTTGTCTTCCACCGCTCTCTCTGTGCTTGTCTTCCACCGCTCTCTCTGCGCTCATCCACCACCGCTCTCTCCGTGTTGTCCACCCCCGCTCTCTCTGCGCTCGTCCACCACCGCTCTCTCTGTGCTAGTACACCACCGCTCTCTCTGTGCTCTTTCACCACCGCTCTCTCTGCGCTCATCCACCACCGCTCTCTCCATGCTCGTCCACCACCACTCTCTCTGTGCTCGTCCACCACCGCTTTCTCTGCGCTCATCCACCACCGCTTTGTCTGCGCTCATCCACCACCGCTCTCTCTGCGCTAGTCCACCACCACTCTCTCTGCGCTGGTCCACCACCGCTCTGTCTACGCTCATCTACCACCGCTTTCTCTGCGCTCGTCCACCACCACTCTCTCTGCGCTCGTCTGCCACCACTCTGTCTGTGCTCGTCCACCACCACTCTCTCTGCACTTGCCCACCACCGCTCTCTCTGTGCTCGTCCACCACCGCTCTCTCAGCTATCGTCCACCACTGCTCTCACCACTCTCTGCGCTCGTCCACCAATGCTCGCTCTATGCTCGTCCACCACTACTTTCTCTGTGCTAGTCCACCACCGCTCTCTCTGTGCTCGTCCACCACTGCTCTGTCTGCGCTCGTCCACCACTGCTTTCTCTGCGCTCGTCCTCCACCACTCTCTCTGCGCTTTTCTACCACCGCTCTGTCTGCGCTTGTCCACCACCGCTCTCTCTGCACTTGTCCACCACCGCTCTCTCAGTGCTCGTCCACCACCCCTCTCTCTGTGCTCGTCCACCACTGCTCTCTCTACACTCGTCCACCACCGCTCTCTCTGTGCTTGTCCACCACCGCTCTCTCTGTGCTCGTCCTCCACCGCTCTCTCTTTGCTCGTCCACCACCGCTCTCTCTGCTCGTCCACCAACGCTCTCTCTGCGCTCTTCCACCACTGCTCTCTGTGCTCGTCCACCACCGCTCTCTCTGTGCTCATCCACCACCGCTCTCTCTGTGTTGTCCACCACCGCTCTCTCTGCGCTCGTCCACCACTACTCTCTCTGCATTTGTCCACCACCGCTCTCTCTGCGCTCGTCCACCACCGCTCTCTCTGCGCTCGTCCACCACCGCTCTCTCTGCGCTCGTCCACCACTGCTCTTTCTGCGGTTGTCCACCCCCCCTCTCTGCACTCGTCCACCACAGCTCTCTCTGTGCTCGTCCACCACCGCTATCTCTGTGCTCGTCCTCCACAGCTCTCTCTGCGCTCGTCCACCAGCGCTCTCTCTGCGCTCGTCCACCATCGCTCTCTCTGCACTCGTCCACCACTGCTCTCTCTGTGCTTGTCCACCACCGATCTCTCTGTGCTTGTCCTCCACCGCTCTCTCTGTGCTCGTCCACAACCGCTCTCTCTGCGCTCGTCCACCACCGCTCTCTCTGCGCTTGTCCACCACCACTCTCTCTGTGTTCGTCCACCACCGCTCTCTCTGTGCTCGTCCACCACTGCTCTCTCTGCGGTTGTCCACCACCGCTCTCTCTGCGGTTGTCCACCACCGCTCTCTCTGCATTCGTCCACCACAGCTCTCTCTGTGCTCATCCACCACCGCTCTCTCTGTGCTCGTCCTCCACCGCTCTCTCTATGCTTGTCCACCACCGCTCTCTCTGCGCTCGTCCACCATCGCTCTCTCTGCACTCATCTATCACCGCTCTCTCTGCGCTCGCCCACCACTGCTCTCTCTGTGCTCATCCACCACTGCTCTCTCTGCACTTGTCCACCACCGCTCTCTCTGCGCTCGTCCACCACTGCTCTCTCTGTGCTCGTCCACCACCGTTCTCTCTGTGCTCGTCTACTACTGCTCTCTCTGTGCTGGTCCACCACCGCTCTCTCTGTGCTCATCCTCCACTGCTATTTCTGTGCCTGTCTGTTAGACCTGTCAGCCCTAGGGTGGTCTTTCCCTGTTTTTTTTCCTTTTTCGCCTCCTTTTTGCCACCATATTTTTACTGGACCTAGGTCTCTGGGCACCTTGCCACTGCTAGCCAGTGCTGAGGTGCAGGTGCTCTCTCTCACTCAAGATGGCTGCCACAGGCCCCTGCTACTGCAGAGGGGCCTGACACGCATACACACTAGTAGCCAGGGTCAGGCTGGGGTAGAGGGATACAGTATCCATTCCATCCCCGCCTCTGGGCCACATAGCCAGGCATGTAGAAGGTTCTAGAACCTTCCGGGCTGTGGGAGGAGTTATGTTTTGCCGCCTTTGGGAGAGTCACCTGACCTAGGAGTATAAAAGGCTTGAGGGAAAACTTTCTAGTCAGTTGATGAGGCACCACTGAACCTGGGAGAACCTCCGCCGGAGTATAGGCTTTAGGGCCTAGGGGAGACCTACACTACTGCTGCTGACAGGACTGAGGCCCTGCTGTAGTAAGATAGCTGAGGAACGCCCACCACCCACTGACCTTGCCCAGTGTGAGGGGACCCAGGGAACCACCTTCAGCGTGCGGGGAGGAACATCAAGCACTCCCAGACCACCAACTCATTTCCCCCTCATGACAAGAAACTTCTGACAAGAAACTCTGACAAGAAACTTATACTAAGGAACTTCTGACAAGAAACTCATCACCAGAAGCGCCTAAGAAGCAACCAAGCTGGAGCAGTCACAAGACACCTTAACTTGAGGAGGCCTGACCGTCCTGCCAGGCCTGAAGCCTAAACTGCCCAACTGGGGATCACCAGGTAAAGCGCCGTACCCTGAAGCGCTAGACCTTCACTCCCTCACTATTCCTGCCTACTACTGGGCTGCCCCCAAGTACTTTCCCAGTCAGCCCTGCCCACAGGCTGCTGGTGCGTCCTGCTTTCTGGCACCCCCAGGTCACTGACCTTGTGTAGAGATCACCGCCGCGGCCGTCGCCGCCTGAGGAGAAGTGCCGTGAGGTGAGGTGCGCCGTTGCGCCCTCACTGAGGGGAGCGCTGAGGTGAGGGAAGCCCCTCGAGTTTCTGTGGTGAGGTGCGCCATCCGCGCCCTCACCGAAGCCTCTGCTTAGTGCCCCTGCCGCCGTCGCGGCCGAAGAAGTGCCCCTGCCGCCGTCGCGGCCGAAGAAGTGCCCCTGCCGCCGGCGCGGCCGAAGAAGTTGTCCCCGCCGCCGTCGCGGCCGAAGAAATTGCCCCGCCGCCGTTGCGGCCCAAGAAATCGCCAGCGCGATCAACGCGGCCTCCAGGCCCCGCCGACGCCGTCTCCAGGCAACCGGGGTCGCCGGGCGTGACCCCAGGAAGGCCGCGCAACGATTGGGCGCCGGCCCCGGTCACGCCCCAGCGCCGACGGAAGCCCGGGAAGAGCCGGCAGTGCAGAGGAGACGGGGAGCCGGCCGGAGAGGACTGCCGGCTCCCGCTCCCTTCCCCAAGACCCCGAGCCTGCGCACAAGCACTTACCTGATCCCGGGGCCTGGAGGAGTGAGATCCCAGCCCCCGCAACGTGCCGCAGCTGCATCCCCTTGATCCCGGGGGCCGCAGGAAGGGGATCCCGGCCCCCGCAACGACCCGTCATTCCGGCCAGAAGGCCGAGGTACCCCGACCGGGCCCCGCCCTCCAGAACACGGGCCGGGCCTGGAGTTGGCCAGTCGCTAAGAAGCGCAACCAACGACCGAGCACAAGGTGAGCCCAGGAGGCCCCTAGGGCCCACAAAAACGCCACCGGGGGCCACCGTTAACCCCTAAATGAACCGTGTAACTTTCCCCATGAGGCGAGGCCCCGGAGAGGAGTGGGCCTAGCCTAGAATTAACCCCTGAGGGACACAAAAGCCCCAGAATACAGGACATGTTGAGGGGTTCCCCACAGTGTTTAGTAATTTAATGCAGATGCCTATTGTAATTACTACCTAGGCCTATGTTGATAACTGCCAAGTCTTTACCACAGGGGAAAGTGATTAATTGAAGTAAGCTGAAGTGTACACCGCCAAGAGTTGCAGTGTTTTATGTTACAGGTGTACTGGAATTGCGACGCCCACTGTACTGAATGTGGGCGCGCCTAGATTAATGCAGGCCTATTTAAATGTAAAGTGAAAAGCCTTCTTTTAAGTAAATTGAATATGCTAAAGTGAACTGCATGTCTAGGCCCCTGTTTTATTAACGTACCTTGAGATCATTATTAAGTGCTACGTGTAGGAGATAATTCCTGCGGCCTCTTAGTGGCCTACAATGTTGATGAGCTATGCAGCTTTATTTAAAATGTGCACCAGTTGAATAATTTAATGAATTTGAATGTAGATCTGAATTAACCTGCCTTAGCTGATGCCAACTTAATTTATATATAAAAGATCTTGATTTTAAATACAAAAGCCTGGTGTGGTGTCCTGTTATTGCGTTCGCATTTGTGAGTCAAAGTGAGAGTGTGCTGCACAACTGCCTTACACATTGCCTTCGCGTGCCTTTCCCACTTCACGCCATGCTACCGTGTCGGACTCGGTAACCCCGGTTCCAACATTTGGTGTTCAGCGGTTGGATAAGGACTGGTGCTTGTGCAGCACCCTACAGTGACTCAATGTGCGCCGCAATTAGACACCTATTGTAATGAGAGTGCTAGGAATTCTATGGTGATTGCCGACTGTGTACATTCCTGCGGTAGACCTGTTACCTACAGTTTAGAACCCCTTCCTTAAATTGTCTGGGACCCCACCTAGGAGGATGGAGTTTGAGTTAGCCAACCTAGAAAGGTATACGGTGACACAGCTCAAGGAGTTCTGCCTAGAGAGGGGGTGGCCGTCAAGCGAGGCGCCAGGAAGGAGGTGCTTCAGAAAGCTTTGAGGGCATGGGTAATGGCCCACCCGGAGGGAAGAGGGGATGAGGAGCAGGGGGAGACAGACAACCCAGGAGAACTGGACCTACTGCGCATTGATGTTAGCGAGAATGTGTTGCCAGGAAGACGTTCCAGGGCAGGCAGTAGTGCGTCAGGGGGAAGTTTGTCACAAGAGGAATTGGAGGACAGAAGGGAGCAGAGGCAATTAACATTAGAACTTGCTAGAATGGAAAGAGACGGAAAACAGGCAAGGCTAGCCATGGAGGAAAGGAAGCTTGTACATGAGCTTAGCCTGAAGGAGCTAGAGCTCCGGACCTTGCAGATGGAGATGCAGGGCAAAATGAATGGTGGCAGCGTACCTGCTGGGGTTCCACAGGAGCCCAAATTCTATTTACCCAGAGAGGTGATGGCCAGTTTTAGTGTAGGTGATGACATCGACAAGTGGTTGGTGGCCTACGAGGTGGCTCTGGTGGCCCATAGAGTTCCTGAGAGCTACTGGGGGAGGTCTTTATAGGTACATACCTCCACTAGTAAGGGACACACTTTTAACTTTGGATAAGGGGGAGCAGACTAACTACCCTATCATGAAGGAGGCCCTGCTCAAGAAGTTTGGCCTCACCCCAGAGAAGTACCGCCAAAAGTTCCGCAACAGCCACAAGCTTCACACACAAAACTGGGTAGATTTTTTTGACTATGCCCGGAAGGCATTAGAGGGTTAGGTGCGTGGCAGCAACGTTGACAATTACAAAGGGCTGTACGACCTATTCTTGAGAGAGCACCTCCTAGAGAAATGTTTTCCGGAGCTGCGCCAGTACTTGGTGGACCGCAAGCTGACCAATCCTAGGGAGCTTGCGGAGGAGGCAGACACGTGGGTCAGCACTCGGGTGTCCCACAAGGGAGCCGGGGCGGACCCCCCGAAAGGTGGACAGGGGATCCCCCAGAAGAAAGAGGGGGGAGATAAAAAGAGGGAGTTCTTTAAAGGTCCCCAAAATAAACCGCCTGGGAGAGGGGTAGGTTCCCCATCCCAATCTGGATCTCAGAAACCCACTTATCCTGACAGGAGTCAGGAGCCCAGAACTGTCCGGTGCTACGAGTGCGGGGAGGTTGGACATTATAAGGGGGATCCCAAGTGTCGCAAGAGAACCCCAGCCCCCACAGGAGGTAAGAGCCCCGGGGTGGCCAGTGTAGCGCTTGGGGAGGAGTTGTCCCTAGGTAGGGGAGGTGAGTGGACAGGCTTGACCTTAGTTTCCTGGGGGATAGAGAGATCATCCCACGGGTTCAGGTACCCGCGAACACTGCCAAGTATCGGCAGAGGGTCCTGGTGAACGGGGAGGAGGTGGAGGCTCTGAGGGACACAGGTGCCAGCATGACGATGGTGAGACGTCAGCTGGTGTCCCCAGAGCAGGTGATTCCTGAGGAATTCCACCCGGTTGTTATGGCTGATAATAGCCTGGGTCATTACCCCGTGGCCCAAGTTCCCTTTGAGTGGGGAGGAGTATCAGGTCTGTTGAAGGTTGCGGTGAGCCCTGCCATGCCAGTTGACTGTCTGCTGGGCAACGACTTGGAACATACTGCCTGGAGGGAGGTAGAGTTCAATGCCCATGCTGAGATGTTGGGATTACCAGGATGGACTTGCGTTGTCACGCGGTCCATGGCTGCCCGACAAGGAACTCAGCTGGGGTTGGAGCCTGGAATAATGGCCCAGCCCACTGCTGGACGAGGAGACGTCCAGGAGGAGACACCCGGTGAGATGGATGGGGAGCCCGCAGAGGTGACCCCGGAGTCCGCTGAGGTGGTTGGTGTTCCCGTGGGGACCTGCCGACCCCTGCAGGGTGGCAGGTGGAAGGAGGGCCTACCCGGGAGGAATTTTGCTGGGCGCAGAAGGAGTGACCTACGCTTGAAGGCATGCGGCAACAGGCCGAAGCCCAAGCAGCTGGAACAGAGACTGGTAATTACCATGTCTACTGGGAGGATGGTCTCCTCTACAGTGAGCCTAAGGCTCCGGTGCATGGGTCCGCCCGAGCCGTGGTGGTCCCCCAATGCTACCGAGCCTTTCTGCTAGAGTTGGCACACGAGATACCACTAGCAGGACACCTGGGCCAAGACAAGACGTTTGCCTGCCTAGTCACACATTTTTACTGGCCCAGGATGCGCGTCACTTCTGACACTTTTTGCAAGACTTGCACCACTTGCCAAGCGAGCGGCAAGACAGGGACTAAAGTGAAGGTCCCTCTAGAACCTCTCCCAGTTGTCGATACCCCTTTTGAGCGGGTAGGGATTGACATTGTCGGGCCATTGGACCCGCCGACTTCTGCAGGACATAGGTTCATTTTGGTGCTGGTAGACCACGCCACCCGGTACCCGGAGGCAATCCCTCTGAGGACCATCACTGCACCGGTGGTGGCGCGGGCCCTGATGGGGATTTTTACCCGAGTGGGATTCCCCAAGGTCGTGGTGTCAGATAGGGGCACGAATTTCATGTCGGCCTACATGCAGGCCATGTGGAAGGAGTGTGGAGTGACCTACCGGTTCTCCACTCCTTACCACCCCCAGACGAACGGACTCGTGGAGCGCTTTAACAAAACCTTGAAGGGGATGATCAGGAGCCTACCCGAGGACTTGAGAAGAAAGTGGGACGTCCTCTTACTATGTCTGCTCTTCTCCTACCGAGAGGTGCCGCAGAAGGGGGTCGGTTTCAGCCCCTTTGAGCTGCTCTATGGCCACCCCGTTCGGGGGCCCCTCAGTCTTGTCATGGAGGGGTGGGAGAAGTCTTCCTCGAAGCTTCCCCGTGATGTGGTCAGCTATATGCTGGCATTCCGCAGCCAGGTGGCCAAGCTGTGGAAGGAGGCCTCGGACAATCTAGAGGCAAGTCAAGCCGTCATGAAGAAATGGTATGACCGGAACGCGCGGACGGTAGAGTTAGACGCTGGACAGAAGGTGTGGGTCATAGAGCCAGGAGAGCTTAGCGCCCTCCAGGACCGGTGGACTGGGCCGTTTGAGATCTTGGAAAGGAAAGGCCAGACCACATATGTCGTCGATGTGAAGACCCCACGTCAACCCCACAGGGTGTTCCACGTCAACCGCCTGAAGCCCCACCAGGAGCGTTCAGAACTCACTCTCCTAATGATAACTGATGGAAGTGAGGAGGAGGAGAGTGAGCCTCTTCCAGACCTTCTGGCGGCCCATGAGAAGGATGGTTCGGTAGAGGGAGTAGTCCTCGCCCCATCCTTGACCCCAGAGCAACAGAGGGACTGCCGCCAGGTCTTGGGGCAGTACGCCTCGTTGTTCTCCCTCACGCCTGGAAACACGCACATGTGTACCCATGATGTGGACACAGGGGACAGTCCGCCAGTAAAAACCAAGTCTTACCGGCTGTCCGATAAAGTCAAGGCTAGTATCCAGGGTGAGGTTACCAAGATGCTAGAACTGGGAGTGATTGAGACTTCCAGTAGCCCTTGGGCTAGTCCGGTGGTGTTGGTGCCGAAAGCGGCCCCACCGGGCACCACACCAGAACTTCGGTTCTGTGTGGATTACCGTGGACTCAACTCAGTCACTAAGACCGACGCTCACCCGATCCCTCGGGCGGATGAGCTCATTGACCGGCTGGGAGCAGCCCGGTATTTGAGTACCATTGATTTGACGTCAGGCTATTGGCAGATAGCCATGGCGGAAGGAGCAAGGGAGAAGACTGCGTTCTCCACCCCCGAGGGCCACTTTCAATTTCGGGTGATGCCCTTCGGGTTGAAAAATGCTCCAGCCACTTTCCAGCGGTTGGTGAACCAGGTGCTGTCTGGCCTAGAGGCCTTCTCTGCTGCCTACCTGGATGACATAGCTGTCTTCAGTAGCAGCTGGGAGGACCATCTGGAGCATCTCCAGGAGGTGCTACAGGCTTTGCAACGGGCTGGTTTAACCATCAAGGCCAGCAAGTGCCAGATTGGACAGGGATCTGTCGTGTACCTGGGACATCTGGTGGGCGGAGGTAAGGTGCAACCCCTCCAAGCCAAGATTGAGACCATCTTGGCCTGGGAGCCCCCCCAAGACCCAAACAGAGGTCCGGGCTTTTCTCGGCCTCATGGGGTATTACCGCCGGTTCGTCAAGGGTTATGGAACCATTGTGGGCCCATTGACGGAATTGACTTCAAAGAAGCAGCCACGCAGAGTCATCTGGACGGCTGCCTGCCAGGAAGCCTTTGAGACCCTCAAACGTGCAATGTGCACCGCACCGGTGCTCAGGACTCCAGACTTTGGACGGGAATTTATTGTACAGACAGACGCTTCTGAGCATGGCATAGGAGCTGTGCTCTCGCAGCTGAATGACGATGGCCAAGACCAGCCAGAGGCCTTCATTTCCCGAAGACTACTCCCCGGGAACAGCGGTGGAGTACCATCGAACGAGAAGCCTTTGCTGTGGTTTGGGCTGTAAAGAAGTTGAGGCCATACCTTTTGGTTGTCACTTCCTGATCCAGACCGACCACAGACCCCTTCGCTGGCTCATGCAGATGAGAGGCGAAAACCCCAAATTGTTGAGGTGGTCCATTTCCTCCAGGGGATTGACTTTCGGGTGGAACATCGACTCGGTGTAGACCACGCCAACGCTGACGGTCTCTCCCGGTTTTTCCGCCTTAGCGAAGAGAACTCCCTAGAGGTTGGGAAGCTCTCCCCTCTTTCGGCTGGGGGGACGCGTGTTAGACCTGTCAGCCCTAGGGTGGTCTTTCCCTGTTTTTTTCCTTTTTCGCCTCCTTTTGCCACCATATTTTTACTGGACCTAGGTCTCTGGGCACCTTGCCACTGCTAGCCAGTGCTGAGGTGCAGGTGCTCTCTCTCACTCAAGATGGCTGCCACAGGCCCCTGCTACTGCAGAGGGGCCTGACACGCATACACACTAGTAGCCAGGGTCAGGCTGGGGTAGAGGGATACAGTATCCATTCCATCCCCGCCTCTGGGCCACATAGCCAGGCATGTAGAAGGTTCTAGAACCTTCCGGGCTGTGGGAGGAGTTATGTTTTGCCGCCTTTGGGAGAGTCACCTGACCTAGGAGTATAAAAGGCTTGGAGGGAAAACTTTCTAGTCAGTTGATGAGGCACCACTGAACCTGGGAGAACCTCCGCCGGAGTATAGGCTTTAGGGCCTAGGGGAGACCTACACTACTGCTGCTGACAGGACTGAGGCCCTGCTGTAGTAAGATAGCTGAGGAACGCCCACCACCCACTGACCTTGCCCAGTGTGAGGGGACCCACGGAACCACCTTCAGCGTGCGGGGAGGAACATCAAGCACTCCCAGACCACCAACTCATTCCCCCTCATGACAAGAAACTTCTGACAAGAAACTCTGACAAGAAACTTATACTAAGGAACTTCTGACAAGAAACTCATCACCAGAAGCGCCTAAGAAGCAACCAAGCTGGAGCAGTCGCAAGACACCTTAACTTGAGGAGGCCTGACCGTCCTGCCAGGCCTGAAGCCTAAACTGCCCAACTGGGGATCACCAGGTAAAGCGCCGTACCCTGAAGCGCTAGACCTTCACCCCCTCACTATTCCTGCCTACTACTGGGCTGCCCCCAAGTACTTTCCCAGTCAGCCCTGCCCACAGGCTGCTGGTGCGTCCTGCTTTCTGGCACCGCCAGGTCACTGACCTTGTGTAGAGATCACCGCCGCGGCCGTCGCCGCCTGAGGAGAAGTGCCGCGAGGTGAGGTGCGCCGTCGCGCCCTCACCGAGGGGAGCGCTGAGGTGAGGGAAGCCCCTCGAGTTTCTGTGGTGAGGTGCGCCGTCCGCGCCCTCACCGAAGCCTCTGCTTAGTGCCCCTGCCGCCGTCGCGGCCGAAGAAGTGCCCCTGCCGCCGTCGCGGCCGAAGAAGTGCCCCTGCCGCCGGCGCGGCCGAAGAAATTGCCCCCGCCGCCGTTGCGGCCAAAGAAATCGCCAGCGCGATCAACGCGGCCTCCAGGCCCCGCCGACGCCGTCTCCAGGCAACCGGGGTCGCCGGGCGTGACCCCAGGAAGGCCGCGCAACGATTGGGCGCCGGCCCCGGTCACGCCCCCAGCGCCGACGGAAGCCCGGGAAGAGCCGGCAGTGCAGAGGGAGACGGGGAGCCGGCCGGAGAGGACTGCCGGCTCCCGCTCCCTTCCCCAAGACCCCGAGCCTGCGCACAAGCACTTACCTGATCCCGGGGACTGGAGGAGTGAGATCCCAGCCCCCGCAACGTGCCGCAGCTGCATCCCCTGATCCCGGGGGCCGGAGGAAGGTGATCCCGGCCCCCGCAACGACCCGTCATTCCGGCCAGAAGGCCGAGGTACCTCGACCGGGCCCCGCCCTCCAGAACACGGGCCGGGCCTGGAGTTGGCCAGTCGCTAAGAAGCGCGACCAACGACCGAGCACAAGGTGAGCCCAGGAGGCCCCTAGGGCCCACAAAAACGCCACTGGGGCCGGGGGCCACCGTTAACCCCTAAATGAACCGTGTAACTTTCCCCATGAGGCGAGGCCCCGGAGAGGAGTGGGCCTAGCCTAGAATTAACCCCTGAGGGACACAAAAGCCCCAGAATACAGGACATGTTGATGGGGTTCCCCACAGTGTTTAGTAATTTAATGCAGATGCCTATTGTAATTACTACCTAGGCCTATGTTGATAACTGCCAAGTCTTTACCACAGGGGAAAGTGATTAATTGAAGTAAGCTGAAGTGTACACCGCCAAGAGTTGCAGTGTTTTATGTTACAGGTGTACTGGAATTGCGACGCCCACTGTACTGAATGTGGGCGCGCCTAGATTAATGCAGGCCTATTTAAATGTAAAGTGAAAAGCCTTCTTTTAAGTAAATTGAATATGCTAAAGTGAACTGCATGTCTAGGCCTATGTTTTATTAACGTACCTTGAGATCATTATTAAGTGCTACGTGTAGGAGATAATTCCTGCGGCCTCTTAGTGGCCTACAATGTTGATGAGCTATGCAGCTTTATTTAAAATGTGCACCAGTTGAATAATTTAATGAATTTGAATGTAGATCTGAATTAACCTGCCTTAGCTGATGCCAACTTAATTTATATATAAAAGATCTTGATTTTAAATACAAAAGCCTGGTGTGGTGTCCTGTTATTGCGTTCGCATTTGTGAGTCAAAGTGAGAGTGTGCTGCACAACTGCCTTACACATTGCCTTCGCGTGCCTTTCCCGCTTCACTCCATGCTACCGTGTCGGACTCGGTAACCCCGGTTCCAACACTGTCCAACACCACTCTCTCTGCGCCCTTCCACCACCGCTCTCTCTGCACTCGTCCACCACCGCTCTCTCTGTGCTCGTTCACCACCTCTGGTGAGACACAGCATAGATCAGATGCAGTGTTGTCAGGAGCACCACAGTACTTAATATAATGCCCTGCTTGCCACCACTGGAAGCTGCGGTGAGCCATCACTCAGAGTGAGTAAATTCCACTGGCAGACTCAGAGGAGAATGTGAGGACAGCATGCCTCTACTCCAGTGGTTCCCAAACTGTGGGCCGTGGCTTCCTGGGGAGCCATCAAACCTAGCCAGGGGAGCCGCGTACCAAGCACTTTAATGCATTTAATGTTGAAGGGGTTGTTGGCTTCAGTTAAACTAATTAGACTTAAACGTATGATGTTGATGATTTGTAAGTGACATGCCTAAAGCTGTAAACATAGTGCTTTATTGATGGCATGTCGAGGGAGATGACCTCATTATTTCGCTGGATCCCCACGTTCCAACACTCCCAAAGTAAGCGGAGGATGCCTGATTTTTTTGTTAGACTTGTTAATAGTTTCGGTTTTTTTCCAAATGCATTTTACACCAATGCAAGTTATCAGGAAAGTATAGTTTTCCTGTCTATTAAACACACTAAGTATTGTTAAGTATTGCCATTTATACTTGAATCATAGGTACTTTCAGTAGATATTTCTTTCAGTACACACACATTTCCAGACAGGCCTGCTCTCTCCTTGAGCACAGGGAAGTAAAACACTATATACGGCATAATACCAACATTTGGAAGCAAGAAAGAGGGGCATTTAAAAAAAAAGAAATCAGAGGATTTTATTTTACTTGCATTGATATGGAGGCAATTTTAGGGAGGAGACAGCAAAAATAAAGTTAGATGTTTAAAAAATCATGAGTCACCCTGCTGAGACAGGTGTGTTGGCACGTATGACGTGTAGAAATGGAAGTGCATGCAAATATTCCTCAAGTGCAGAGACACTTTGGCAATGGGCCCTACATGCATAGGGGTGCTATCTAGCACTGTAAGTGGGATACAAAAGTTTGAGAGGGTACTCTAAAAAAGGCATGGGCAAAGAAGTGTAACTAGGAATATTTTACTAGAGGCGCCGCCTTAGCAATACGAAACACCCTGCGTATATGATTATAATACCTTCATCAGCTTCATCCCAATTATTTTCAGGGTGAAAAATGCAAGTACTCCCGAGACTGGGCTCACATCCCCCCCACCCTCCAAAAAAAGTAACAGTGGGGAGCCACGGGCAATGGCCAATGGGTCAAGGGAGCCGCAGGTCGAAAAAGTTTGGGAACCACTGCTCTACTCTATGAGCAGGGTGGGTAGTGGTAGGTTACAGACAGACACCAGAGGGAACCCAAAGGGAATGACGGAATAATAAAGGTGCCTATGGGGAGGGAGCCGGGTACGCACCGGTAAAACCCCACAGAAACCCAACCAAATGCGCAGTTGCCAGGAGGTGGCCTCTCTGGGGTAGATTGTCTTTGCCACGTGGATCACTGTTTTGGGGGGAATTGTGCTGTCAGGTGGATCACCTCTGTAGGGTGGATCATCTCTGCCAGGTGGATTGCTGGTGTAACCTCACCTCTGCTGGTTAGTCCTCCCCTCATGGGTGGATCCCTTGTCAAGGTGATACTTCCACACTCGGCTCCCTCTAGCGCCCCCTCGTGGCCTGGCTTCGTATCACATTATTCACAATGGAACTAGTGCGTCCTAACTGCCCAGCCCATAGCATGACAGGGGGTAGCTGTGGCTTCTTGGCGCACAATTCAGCGAAATCGTCGAACATTTTCCCTTTTCCATTAGAAAAATTGAAAATATCAAAGGTCAAACGTTAAACTGAGCTCCTGATCGGCTCCTAGTCAGGAGTCGTTGCAAAATCTCAGTCTAAAAAGAAACAAATGGCGCCGGTGTCTCCAGCTCCCTCGAGCAAGGGCGCGTTCCAAGCACTGCCCGCGAGGACAATGACGTTTAAAACATCATTGATTGAGAGGGATACATTGAATCACATTACTGTATATTCTGAAAACAAGAGACGACCTAAAAACCGAGGACAGGAGACGTCTTGTGGGTTCTGAAGAAGCCATGAACATGCTCTCTGTTGAGCCACTTCCACGTGGAACAAAAGTGCTTTCAAACAAGGAACGTGATCCGTGGAAGTACGGAAAGGGCGCCGGGGATGATGAAAGCCTGAGGTGTCGCAACAACAGGAAGTTACACAAAGACTGTTCCAGTCTTTAGAGTCCAGTCATTTAAAAGGCCAATAGAATGTCAAACTCCAATTGTAGTCTGGAAATCAGCCCACCTAAGGTTACTCAATGGAGGAAAGAAAAGGAACAGGTAAAGACACTGAGGCATTTAAGAGTACGGGAAGCAGTACTTCCATAGTATCTCAAGTAGTACTATCGAAGTATGTGGAGTAGTATTGTAAGAGTATGTGGGGTAGTATTATAACAGTACCTGAAGTGTACTTTTTGTTTTTAAATGTTCTTTATTAGTTTTCAACAATTTATACGAGTGATATACGTATGACAATATTCTTATGCCAGCATTACAATGACAGTTGCTTAAATAGCAGAGGCAGGGTGCCAGGGCATAACCAATACAGTAAAAAGTTAACAGATTGTTGGCATTAATCGTCTACAATTTCGCAGGAGAATATATAAACATTCAAGTACAAAATATATATATATTTTTTTTACATCACAGAACAATCGAACTATTAACTGTATATAAGAAAGAAAGAACATAAGGTCGATCTCGTCTGACTGATCCGAGTTTAACCTCGGTCGCTGGTGGTGCGGGGCATAGAGCCACGTGCATGGCCAGGTAAGTGTGAGGGCCTACGCAAGGGGGGGAGAAGGGGGGAGGGACGGAGATATGTCCGGAGCCCCGCCCAGGAGGCCCAATAGGTCCTTCCTGTCGTGACACAGTCAAGCGTTGCAGTTACTTATGTTTAAGGGTGTAGCCAACCAGGATTATCCAACAGGGTTGTAAGCTATCTCGGGGGCAGTTGTGTCGTAGCTATCCTGTTCTCTATAAATGATAAGTAGTCTTGCCACCAAGTGGGATTGGCCCGTGTAGGTGTGGACACTTGTGCTGCATTGGACAACTGGACTGTGTGCTCTGCGACTAGTGCCCTGAGAAGGTCGAGCAGCCATGATTGTATCTTGGGACCCAGTTGTGACTTCCATGACATAGCTATTTTGTGTTTGGCAAGGCCCAGCGCCAGATCCAAGAATTTATTAAGGCTTTTATGGGAGGCACTGCGTTTTGTAATTCCCAGTAAGAAATGAGCGACCCGAACTATCACCTGGGCGTCAGCTGCTTCCGCAAGTACTGTCGCAATTTCGTTCCAGTATGACTGGATGTGGGGACACGCCCATACCATGTGCGTGGAACGTTGCTCCCGGGTCCCGGCATCTGGGGCATACATCGGCAGAGGCTGGATACATTCGGGCCAGCCTATGTGGCGTTAAATATGTGTGGTGTAAATAGTTAAGTTGGGTGTATTTCAGCCTGGCATTTGTAGATATGGTTTTGGGGTGGCTGATACATTGTGCCCACTGTTTATCGTAGATAGTGGTTGACGGTTCAGTGTCCCAGTATACGTGCAGTGATGTCAACTAAGGCACGTCGTCCAGCCTGAAAGAATTGTAGATTGCCGTTATTGCGTGTCTGCCACGTCCATGCGTCAATAATGTTTGTATGTGATGTAGGAGGTTGAGTGCGATCATTATCCCATGTCTGGAGGAATTGGCATGTTAGCAATGCGTATAGTATGAACGTCCCCTGTGGTATCCCAAAATTAGTCACTAGGGCCTCAAACGTTTGTAGCTGCGAGTCCGCATACATGTCGCCCCAGGTGTCCAATCCTCCTATGTTCCAAGTCCCAAACTCCGAACGGCCATGACAACCGAATGTGCCCGATAAGACCTCTAGTGGTAGGCTAGGGGCGTAGGGCTTGGCCTGGTTTTTTTTTGGCAACGCGTAATTAGTCCAATTGCGTCTAGCTGTCACCATTACGATGTTGCCTTGTTTTTTCTGTAGCCCTGTATTGGAGCCCAATAGCCACTCCAATATTGCCGGTTGCCCCCCCGTATAATGCCACGGTTACTAATTCAGTGAGATTACTCTTAGCTAGCCACCTCATTGGCCATTGCAGCTGCGCTGCAGCGTAATAGTTTTCATAGTTTGGTGCACCCAGGTCGCCGTTCGAAAATGGTAGGTATAATTTTCGAAGAGTCACCCTGGACCTAGAGATCCTCCATATCAGAGAGACAAGGAGTGACTCCAAGTCCTTGAATAGCTTCTGCGGTAATCGATAAGGGAGTGTGGAAAAAAAATATAAGAGTCGGAGGAGTATAAGCATCTTGGAGATGGCCACTCGCCCCATGGGGGATAAAGGCAAACTCAGCCAAAATGGAAGAGCTGCGCGGGCCCTGACGATAGCACGTCTCAAGTTACCATCTATTGGGTCTGTGCTTGAGTGATAGACCTGGAACCCAGGTATTTGAAGGTATCAAACGCCCACTCCAGTGATGTATGAGGCATGGTACGTCTTTGGTCCAGGGATAGTGGTTTCATTGGGAACACTACCGATTTGGACCAATTAACTCGCAGACCCGAGACCCGTGCGTGTTCGTTCAGCAGGTCCATCAGCTCCCTCAGGACTTCAATCTGGCCACGCAAGTAGATCAGCGTGTCGTCAGCATATAGGGACACTATGTGCCACCGCTGATCCACTCATATACCCCCTTTCAAAATGCGTTGGTGCAGTTTGCACGCCAATGGCTCCATTGCCAGTGCAAAGAGGATGGGTGACAAAGGGCATCCCTGCCTTGTGCCACGTTCTATCACAAATAGTGGAGGGAAAGTGTAGCCTGTCTTCACCCTGGCCTGTGGCCTCGTGTATAGTAGCCGTATCCACTTTAAGAAATTGGGACCAATGCCAAAACTAGCCAATACTGCCAGCAAATAGCGCCAGCTCAAAGTGTTGAACGCGTTTTCAATATCTAAAGACGCTATCCAGGGTATTTTAAGTGCCTCCTGTGCCCATTCTAATAATGCAAAAAGCCGTCGCAAATTCAGCCCGGTGCTCCTCCCTGGAATGAAGCCATTCTGGTCCTCATGCACCATTACAGGCACAGCCTCAACCAGTCTATTGGCCAATAATTTCCCTAAGATTTTGTAATCCACATTCAACATAGATAATGGGTGGTAAGAAGCCATCTGGAGGGGTCCCTACCCACTTGGGTAACGCCACCAACATCGCCTCACGCAAACTGGGCGGAAGTTCCCCCTTTTCGAATGCTTCTGCGTACATTATGGCCAATTGGGGGGTAAGTTGTTCAGAGTATGTGGTGTAAAACTCCGATGGCCAGCCATCTGTCCCCGGAGTCTTGCCCGCCGCCAACCTGAAGTGTACTTTAGGAGACTGTGAAGTGTACTTTTAGTATGTGAAGTAGTACTGTGGGAGAATGTGAAGCGGTACTTCAAGAGTATGTCTACTACAGAAGTATGTGAAGTACTACTTGACATACTCTTGAAGTACTGCTTCACATTCTCTTATAGTACTACTTCACCTACATTCACATACACATGTACTATTATAACACTACCCGCATCCTCGTACAGTACTATTGTAAGAGTATGTGGGTAGTGTTAGAATAGTACATGAAGTGTACTTTAGGAGACTGTGGAGTGTACTTTTAGTATTCAAGTAGTACTGCAAGAGAATGTGAAGCAGTACTTCAAGAGTATGTCTACTACAGAAGTATGTGAAGTACTACTTGACATACTCTTGAAGTACTGCTTCACATTCTCTTATAGTACTACTTCACATACATTCACATACACATGTACTATTATAACACTACCCGCATCCTCTTACAGTACTATTGTAAGAGTATGTGGGGTAGTGTTAGAATAGTACATGAAGTGTACTTTAGGAGACTGTGGAGTGTACTTTTAGTATGTCAAGTAGTACTGTGGGAGAATGTGAAGCAGTACTTCAAGAGTATGTCAAGTAGTACTACAGAGTATGTGAAGTACTACTTGACATACTCTTGAAGTACTGCTTCACATTCTCTTATAGTACTACTTCACCTACATTCACATACACATGTACTATTATAACACTACCCGCATCCTCGTACAGTACTATTGTAAGAGTATGTGGGGTAGTGTTAGAATAGTACATGAAGTGTACTTTAGGAGACTGTGGAGTGTACTTTTAGTATGTCAAGTAGTACTGCAAGAGAATGTGAAGCAGTACTTCAAGAGTATGTCTACTACAGAAGTATGTGAAGTACTACTTGACATACTCTTGAAGTACTGCTTCACATTCTCTTATAGTACTACTTCACATACATTCACATACACATGTACTATTATAATACTACCCCCATACTCTTACAGTACTATTGTAAGAGTATGTGGGTAGTGTTAGAATAGTACATGAAGTGTACTTTAGGAGACTGTGGAGTGTACTTTTAGTATGTCAAGTAGTACTGTGGGAGAATGTGAAGCAGTACTTCAAGAGTATGTCTACTACAGAAGTATGTGAAGTACTACTTGACATACTCTTGAAGTACTTGCTTCACATTCTCTTATAGTACTACTTCACATACATTCACATACACATGTACTATTATAACACTACCCGCATCCTCGTACAGTACTATTGTAAGAGTATGTGGGGTAGTGTTAGAATAGTACATGAAGTGTACTTTAGGAGACTGTGGAGTGTACTTTTAGTATGTCAAGTAGTACTGTGGGAGAATGTGAAGCAGTACTTCAAGAGTATGTCAAGTAGTACTACAGAAGTATGTGAAGTACTACTTGACATACTCTTGAAGTACTGCTTCACATTCTCTTATAGTACTACTTCACCTACATTCACATACACATGTACTATTATAACACTACCCGCATCCTCGTACAGTACTATTGTAAGAGTATGTGGGGTAGTGTTAGAATAGTACATGAAGTGTACTTTAGGAGACTGTGGAGTGTACTTTTAGTATGTCAAGTAATACTGCAAGAGAATGTGAAGCAGTACTTCAAGAGTATGTCTACTACAGAAGTATGTGAAGTACTACTTGACATACTCTTGAAGTACTGCTTCACATTCTCTTATAGTACTACTTCACATACATTCACATACACATGTACTATTATAACACTACCCGCATCCTCGTACAGTACTATTGTAAGAGTATGTGGGGTAGTGTTAGAATAGTACATGAAGTGTACTTTAGGAGACTGTGGAGTGTACTTTTAGTATGTCAAGTAGTACTGTGGGAGAATGTGAAGCAGTACTTCAAGAGTATGTCAAGTAGTACTACAGAAGTATGTGAAGTACTACTTGACATACTCTTGAAGTACTGCTTCACATTCTCTTATAGTACTACTTCACCTACATTCACATACACATGTACTATTATAACACTACCCGCATCCTCGTACAGTACTATTGTAAGAGTATGTGGGGTAGTGTTAGAATAGTACATGAAGTGTACTTTAGGAGACTGTGGAGTGTACTTTTAGTATGTCAAGTAGTACTGCAAGAGAATGTGAAGCAGTACTTCAAGAGTATGTCTACTACAGAAGTATGTGAAGTACTACTTGACATACTCTTGAAGTACTGCTTCACATTCTCTTATAGTACTACTTCACATACATTCACATACACATGTACTATTATAACACTACCCGCATCCTCTTACAGTACTATTGTAAGAGTATGTGGGTAGTGTTAGAATAGTACATGAAGTGTACTTTAGGAGACTGTGGAGTGTACTTTTAGTATGTCAAGTAGTACTGTGGGAGAATGTGAAGCAGTACTTCAAGAGTATGTCAAGTAGTACTACAGAAGTATGTGAAGTACTACTTGACATACTCTTGAAGTACTGCTTCACATTCTCTTATAGTACTACTTCACCTACATTCACATACACATGTACTATTATAACACTACCCGCATCCTCGTACAGTACTATTGTAAGAGTATGTGGGGTAGTGTTAGAATAGTACATGAAGTGTACTTTAGGAGACTGTGGAGTGTACTTTTAGTATGTCAAGTAGTACTGCAAGAGAATGTGAAGCAGTACTTCAAGAGTATGTCTACTACAGAAGTATGTGAAGTACTACTTGACATACTCTTGAAGTACTGCTTCACATTCTCTTATAGTACTACTTCACATACATTCACATACACATGTACTATTATAATACTACCCCCATACTCTTACAGTACTATTGTAAGAGTATGTGGGGTAGTGTTAGAATAGTACATGAAGTGTACTTTAGGAGACTGTGGAGTGTACTTTTAGTATGTCAAGTAGTACTGTGGGAGAATGTGAAGCAGTACTTCAAGAGTATGTCTACTACAGAAGTATGTGAAGTACTACTTGACATACTCTTGAAGTACTGCTTCACATTCTCTTATAGTACTACTTCACATACATTCACATACACATGTACTATTATAACACTACCCGCATCCTCGTACAGTACTATTGTAAGAGTATGTGGGTAGTGTTAGAATAGTACATGAAGTGTACTTTAGGAGACTGTGGAGTGTACTTTTAGTATGTCAAGTAGTACTGTGGGAGAATGTGAAGCAGTACTTCAAGAGTATGTCAAGTAGTACTACAGAAGTATGTGAAGTACTACTTGACATACTCTTGAAGTACTGCTTCACATTCTCTTATAGTACTACTTCACCTACATTCACATACACATGTACTATTATAACACTACCCGCATCCTCGTACAGTACTATTGTAAGAGTATGTGGGGTAGTGTTAGAATAGTACATGAAGTGTACTTTAGGAGACTGTGGAGTGTACTTTTAGTATGTCAAGTAATACTGCAAGAGAATGTGAAGCAGTACTTCAAGAGTATGTCTACTACAGAAGTATGTGAAGTACTACTTGACATACTCTTGAAGTACTGCTTCACATTCTCTTATAGTACTACTTCACATACATTCACATACACATGTACTATTATAACACTACCCGCATCCTCGTACAGTACTATTGTAAGAGTATGTGGGGTAGTGTTAGAATAGTACATGAAGTGTACTTTAGGAGACTGTGGAGTGTACTTTTAGTATGTCAAGTAGTACTGTGGGAGAATGTGAAGCAGTACTTCAAGAGTATGTCAAGTAGTACTACAGAAGTATGTGAAGTACTACTTGACATACTCTTGAAGTACTGCTTCACATTCTCTTATAGTACTACTTCACCTACATTCACATACACATGTACTATTATAACACTACCCGCATCCTCGTACAGTACTATTGTAAGAGTATGTGGGGTAGTGTTAGAATAGTACATGAAGTGTACTTTAGGAGACTGTGGAGTGTACTTTTAGTATGTCAAGTAGTACTGCAAGAGAATGTGAAGCAGTACTTCAAGAGTATGTCTACTACAGAAGTATGTGAAGTACTACTTGACATACTCTTGAAGTACTGCTTCACATTCTCTTATAGTACTACTTCACATACATTCACATACACATGTACTATTATAACACTACCCGCATCCTCGTACAGTACTATTGTAAGAGTATGTGGGGTAGTGTTAGAATAGTACATGAAGTGTACTTTAGGAGACTGTGGAGTGTACTTTTAGTATGTCAAGTAGTACTGTGGGAGAATGTGAAGCAGTACTTCAAGAGTATGTCAAGTAGTACTACAGAAGTATGTGAAGTACTACTTGACATACTCTTGAAGTACTGCTTCACATTCTCTTATAGTACTACTTCACCTACATTCACATACACATGTACTATTATAACACTACCCGCATCCTCGTACAGTACTATTGTAAGAGTATGTGGGGTAGTGTTAGAATAGTACATGAAGTGTACTTTAGGAGACTGTGGAGTGTACTTTTAGTATGTCAAGTAATACTGCAAGAGAATGTGAAGCAGTACTTCAAGAGTATGTCTACTACAGAAGTATGTGAAGTACTACTTGACATACTCTTGAAGTACTGCTTCACATTCTCTTATAGTACTACTTCACATACATTCACATACACATGTACTATTATAACACTACCCGCATCCTCGTACAGTACTATTGTAAGAGTATGTGGGGTAGTGTTAGAATAGTACATGAAGTGTACTTTAGGAGACTGTGGAGTGTACTTTTAGTATGTCAAGTAGTACTGTGGGAGAATGTGAAGCAGTACTTCAAGAGTATGTCAAGTAGTACTACAGAAGTATGTGAAGTACTACTTGACATACTCTTGAAGTACTGCTTCACATTCTCTTATAGTACTACTTCACCTACATTCACATACACATGTACTATTATAACACTACCCGCATCCTCGTACAGTACTATTGTAAGAGTATGTGGGGTAGTGTTAGAATAGTACATGAAGTGTACTTTAGGAGACTGTGGAGTGTACTTTTAGTATGTCAAGTAGTACTGCAAGAGAATGTGAAGCAGTACTTCAAGAGTATGTCTACTACAGAAGTATGTGAAGTACTACTTGACATACTCTTGAAGTACTGCTTCACATTCTCTTATAGTACTACTTCACATACATTCACATACACATGTACTATTATAACACTACCCGCATCCTCTTACAGTACTATTGTAAGAGTATGTGGGGTAGTGTTAGAATAGTACATGAAGTGTACTTTAGGAGACTGTGGAGTGTACTTTTAGTATGTCAAGTAGTACTGTGGGAGAATGTGAAGCAGTACTTCAAGAGTATGTCAAGTAGTACTACAGAAGTATGTGAAGTACTACTTGACATACTCTTGAAGTACTGCTTCACATTCTCTTATAGTACTACTTCACCTACATTCACATACACATGTACTATTATAACACTACCCGCATCCTCGTACAGTACTATTGTAAGAGTATGTGGGGTAGTGTTAGAATAGTACATGAAGTGTACTTTAGGAGACTGTGGAGTGTACTTTTAGTATGTCAAGTAGTACTGCAAGAGAATGTGAAGCAGTACTTCAAGAGTATGTCTACTACAGAAGTATGTGAAGTACTACTTGACATATCTTGAAGTACTGCTTCACATTCTCTTATAGTACTACTTCACATACATTCACATACACATGTACTATTATAATACTACCCCCATACTCTTACAGTACTATTGTAAGAGTATGTGGGGTAGTGTTAGAATAGTACATGAAGTGTACTTTAGGAGACTGTGGAGTGTACTTTTAGTATGTCAAGTAGTACTGTGGGAGAATGTGAAGCAGTACTTCAAGAGTATGTCTACTACAGAAGTATGTGAAGTACTACTTGACATACTCTTGAAGTACTGCTTCACATTCTCTTATAGTACTACTTCACATACATTCACATACACATGTACTATTATAACACTACCCGCATCCTCGTACAGTACTATTGTAAGAGTATGTGGGGTAGTGTTAGAATAGTACATGAAGTGTACTTTAGGAGACTGTGGAGTGTACTTTTAGTATGTCAAGTAGTACTGTGGGAGAATGTGAAGCAGTACTTCAAGAGTATGTCAAGTAGTACTACAGAAGTATGTGAAGTACTACTTGACATACTCTTGAAGTACTGCTTCACATTCTCTTATAGTACTACTTCACCTACATTCACATACACATGTACTATTATAACACTACCCGCATCCTCGTACAGTACTATTGTAAGAGTATGTGGGGTAGTGTTAGAATAGTACATGAAGTGTACTTTAGGAGACTGTGGAGTGTACTTTTAGTATGTCAAGTAATACTGCAAGAGAATGTGAAGCAGTACTTCAAGAGTATGTCTACTACAGAAGTATGTGAAGTACTACTTGACATACTCTTGAAGTACTGCTTCACATTCTCTTATAGTACTACTTCACATACATTCACATACACATGTACTATTATAACACTACCCGCATCCTCGTACAGTACTATTGTAAGAGTATGTGGGGTAGTGTTAGAATAGTACATGAAGTGTACTTTAGGAGACTGTGGAGTGTACTTTTAGTATGTCAAGTAGTACTGTGGGAGAATGTGAAGCAGTACTTCAAGAGTATGTCAAGTAGTACTACAGAAGTATGTGAAGTACTACTTGACATACTCTTGAAGTACTGCTTCACATTCTCTTATAGTACTACTTCACCTACATTCACATACACATGTACTATTATAACACTACCCGCATCCTCGTACAGTACTATTGTAAGAGTATGTGGGGTAGTGTTAGAATAGTACATGAAGTGTACTTTAGGAGACTGTGGAGTGTACTTTTAGTATGTCAAGTAGTACTGCAAGAGAATGTGAAGCAGTACTTCAAGAGTATGTCTACTACAGAAGTATGTGAAGTACTACTTGACATACTCTTGAAGTACTGCTTCACATTCTCTTATAGTACTACTTCACATACATTCACATACACATGTACTATTATAACACTACCCGCATCCTCGTACAGTACTATTGTAAGAGTATGTGGGGTAGTGTTAGAATAGTACATGAAGTGTACTTTAGGAGACTGTGGAGTGTACTTTTAGTATGTCAAGTAGTACTGCAAGAGAATGTGAAGCAGTACTTCAAGAGTATGTCTACTACAGAAGTATGTGAAGTATACTTGACATACTCTTGAAGTACTGCTTCACATTCTCTTATAGTACTACTTCACATACATTCACATACACATGTACTATTATAACACTACCCGCATCCTCTTACAGTACTATTGTAAGAGTATGTGGGGTAGTGTTAGAATAGTACATGAAGCGTACTTTAGGAGACTGTGAAGTGTACTTTTAGTATGTGAAGTAGTACTGTGGGAGAATGTGAAGCAGTACTTCAAGAGTATGTCTACTACAGAAGTATGTGAAGTACTACTTGACATACTCTTGAAGTACTGCTTCACATTCTCTTATAGTACTACTTCACATACATTCACATACACATGTACTATTATAACACTACCCGCATCCTCGTACAGTACTATTGTAAGAGTATGTGGGGTAGTGTTAGAATAGTACATGAAGTGTACTTTAGGAGACTGTGGAGTGTACTTTTAGTATGTCAAGTAGTACTGTGGGAGAATGTGAAGCAGTACTTCAAGAGTATGTCACGTAGTACTACAGAAGTATGTGAAGTACTACTTGACATACTCTTGAAGTACTGCTTCACATTCTCTTATAGTACTACTTCACCTACATTCACATACACATGTACTATTATAACACTACCCGCATCCTCGTACAGTACTATTGTAAGAGTATGTGGGGTAGTGTTAGAATAGTACATGAAGTGTACTTTAGGAGACTGTGGAGTGTACTTTTAGTATGTCAAGTAGTACTGTGGGAGAATGTGAAGCAGTACTTCAAGAGTATGTCAAGTAGTACTCTAGAAGTAATTGAAGTAGTATTGAAAGAGTATGTGGGGTAGTATTATAAGCCTGCTTCGACAGACCTGCATAGATTTTCAGAAGTGAAATTGTGACTGCTTGGACTAACATGCATGGATTTACCGAAGTGACATAGTGACGGCTCGGACTAACCTACATGGATTTACCGAAGTGACATAGTGACGGCTCGGACTAACCTACATGGATTTACAGAAGTGACATAGTGACGGCTCGGACTAACCTACATGGATTTACAGAAGTGACATAGTGACGGCTCGGACTAACCTACATGGATTTACAGAAGTGACATAGTGACGGCTCGGACTAACCTACATGGATTTACAGAAGTGACATAGTGACGGCTCGGACTAACCTACATGGATTTACAGAAGTGACATAGTGACGGCTCGGACTAACCTACATGGATTTACCGAAGTGACATAGTGAAGGCTTGGACTAACCTACATGGATTTACCGAAGTGACATAGTGAAGGCTTGGACTAACCTACATGGATTTACAGAAGTGACATAGTGACGGCTCGGACTAACCTACATGGATTTACCGAAGTGACATAGTGAAGGCTTGGACTAACCTACATGGATTTACAGAAGTGACATAGTGACGGCTCGGACTAACCTACATGGATTTACAGAAGTGACATAGTGACGGTTCGGACTGACGTGCATGGATTTACAGAAGTGACATAGTGACGGCTCGGACTGACGTGCATGGATTTACAGAAGTGACATTGTGACGGCTTGGTCTCACCATGCATGGATTTTCAGAAGTGACATTCTGACGGCTCGGACTGACCTGCATGGATTTACAGAAGTGACATTGTGACGGCTTGGTCTCACCATGCATGGATTTACAGAAGTGACATTCTGACGGCTCGGACTGACCTGCATGGATTTTCAGAAGTGACATAGTGACGGCTCGGACTGACCTGCATGGATTTACAGAAGTGACATTGTGACGGCTTGGTCTCACCAAGCATGGATTTTCAGAAGTGACATTCTGACGGCTCGGACTGACGTGCATGGATTTACAGAAGTGATATTCTGACGGCTTGGACTAACCTGCATGGATTTACAGAAGTGACATTGTGAAGGCTTGGACTAACCTACATGGATTTACAGAAGTGACGTTGAGACGGCTTGGACTAACCTACATGGATTTACAGAAGTGACATAGTGACGGCTCGGACTGACGTGCATGGATTTACAGAAGTGACATTGTGACGGCATGGTCTCACCATGCATAGATTTATAGAAGTGACATTGTGACGGTGTGGACTAACCTACATGGATTTAAAGAAGTGACATAGTGAAGGCTTGGACTAACCTACATGGATTTACAGAAGTGACGTTGTGACGGCTTGGACTAACCTACATGGATTTACAGAAGTGACATAGTGACGGCTCGGACTAACCTACATGGATTTACAGAAGTGACATAGTGACGGCTCGGACTGACGTGCATGGATTTACAGAAGTGACATTGTGACGGCTTGGACTAACCTGCATGGATTTTCAGTAGTGACATTGTGACGGCTTGGTCTCACCATGCATGAATTTTCAGAAGTGACATTCTCACGGCTCGGACTGACCTGCATGGATTTACAGAAGTGACATTGTGACGGCTTGGACTAACCTGCATGGATTTACAGAAGTGACATAGTGAAGGCTTGGACTAACCTACATGGATTTACAGAAGTGACATAGTGACGGTTCGGACTCACCGTGCCTGGATTTACAGAAGTGACATTGTGACTGCTTGGACTAACCTGCATGGATTTACAGAAGTGACATAGTGAAGGCTTGGACTAACCTACATGGATTTACAGAAGTGACATAGTGACGGCTCGGACTAACCTACATGGATTTACAGAAGTGACATAGTGACGGCTCGGACTAACCTACATGGATTTACCGAAGTGACATAGTGAAGGCTTGGACTAACCTACATGGATTTACAGAGGTGACATAGTGACGGCTCGGACTAACCTACATGGATTTACAGAAGTGACATAGTGACGGCTCGGACTGACGTGCATGGATTTTCAGAAGTGACATAGTGACGGCTCGGACTGACGTGCATGGATTTACAGAAGTGACATTGTGACGGCTTGGTCTCACCATGCATGGATTTTCAGAAGTGACATTCTGACGGCTCGGACTGACCTGCATGGATTTACAGAAGTGACATTGTGACGGCTTGGTCTCACCAAGCATGGATTTTCAGAAGTGACATTCTGACGGCTCGGACTGATGTGCATGGATTTACAGAAGTGAAATTCTGACGGCTTGGACTAACCTGCATGGATTTACAGAAGTGACATTGTGAAGGCTTGGACTAACCTACATGGATTTACAGAAGTGACGTTGTGACGGCTTGGACTAACCTACATGGATTTACAGAAGTGACATAGTGACGGCTCAGACTGACGTGCATGGATTTACAGAAGTGACATTGTGACGGCTTGGTCTCACCATGGATGGATTTTCAGAAGTGACATTCTGACGGCTTGGACTGACGTGCATGGATTTACAGAAGTGACATTCTGACGGCTTGGACTAACCTGCATGGATTTACAGAAGTGACATTCTGACGGCTCGGACTGACGTGCATGGATTTACAGAAGTGACATTCTGACGGCTTGGACTAACCTGCATGGATTTACAGAAGTGACGTTGTGACGGCTTGGACTAACCTACATGGATTTACAGAAGTGACATAGTGACGGCTCAGACTGACGTGCATGGATTTACAGAAGTGACATTCTGACGGTTTGGACTAACCTACATGGATTTACAGACTCTGAGCTCTGGCACTTGGTTTGACTCTGAGCTCAAACTCCTGGTTTGGTTCTGAGCTCTGACTCCTGGTTTAGTTCTGAGCTCTGACTCCTGGTTTAGGTCTGAGTTCTGACTCCTGGTTTGGTTCTGAGCTCTGACTCCTGGTTTGGTTCTGAGTTCTGACTCCTGGTTTTGTTCTGAGTTCTGACTCCTGGTTTAGTTCTGAGTTCTGACTCCTGGTTTAGTTCTGAGTTCTGACTCCTGGTTTGGTTCTGAGTTCTGACTCCTGGTTTGGTTCTGAGCTCTGACTCCTGGCTTGGTCCTGAGCTCTGACTCCTGGTTTGGTTCTGAGTTCTGACTCCTGGTTTGGTTCTGAGTTCTGACTCCTGGTTTGGTTCTGAGCTCTGACTCCTGGTTTGTTTCTGAGCTCTGACTCCTGGTTTGGTTCTGAGTTCTGACTTCTGGTTTAGTTCTGAGTTCTGACTTCTGGTTTAGTTTTGAGTTCTGACTCCTGGTTTGGTTCTGAGTTCTGACTCCTGGTTTGGTTCTGATATCTGACTCTCCTGGTTTGGTTCTGAGCTCTGACTCCTGGTTTGGTTCTGAGCTCTGACTCCTGGTTTGGTTCTGAGCTCTGACTCCTGGTTTAGTTCTGAGTTCTGAGTCCTGGTTTAGTTCTGAGCTCTGACTCCTGGTTTAGTTCTGAGCTCTGACTCCTGGTTTAGTTCTGAGTTCTGACTCCTGGTTTAGTTCTGAGCTTTGACTCTTGGTTCAGATCTGAGCTCTGACTGCTGGTTTGAGTCTGAGCTCTGACTGCTGGTTTGGTTGTAAAGTGCGATAGTCTGATTCTGAGCTCTGACTCCTGGTTTGGTTCTGAGTTCTGACTCCTGGTTTGGTTCTGAACTCTGACTCCTGGTTTAGTTCTGAGTCCTGACTCCTGGTTTAGTTCTGAGCTCTGACTCCTGGTTTAGTTCTGAGTTCTGACTCCTGGTTTAGTTCTGAGCTCTGACTCCTGGTTTAGTTCTGAGTCCTGGTTTAGTTCTGAGCTCTGACTACTGGTTTGGTTCTGAGTTCTGACTCCTGGTTTAGTTCTGAGCTCTGACTCCTGGTTTAGTTCTGAGTTCTGACTCCTGGTTTAGTTCTGAGCTTTGACTCTTGGTTCAGATCTGAGCTCTGACTGCTGGTTTGAGTCTGAGCTCTGACTGCTGGTTTGGTTGTAAAGTGCGATAGTCTGATTCTGAACTCTGACTCCTGGTTTAGTTCTGAGTCCTGACTCCTGGTTTAGTTCTGAGCTCTGACTCCTGGTTTAGTTCTGAGTTCTGACTCCTGGTTTAGTTCTGAGCTCTGACTCCTGGTTTGATTCTGAGTCCTGGTTTAGTTCTGAGCTCTGAATTCTGGTTTGGTTTGAGCTCTGACTACTGGTTTGGTTCTGAGTTCTGACTCCTGGTTTAGTTCTGAGCTCTGACTCCTGGTTTAGTTCTGAGTTCTGACTCCTGGTTTAGTTCTGAGCTTTGACTCTTGGTTCAGATCTGAGCTCTGACTGCTGGTTTGAGTCTGAGCTCTGACTGCTGGTTTGGTTGTAAAGTGCGATAGTCTGATTCTGAGCTCTGACTCCTGGTTTGGTTGTAAAGTGTGATAGTTCGATGCAGAGCTCTGACTGCTGATTTGGTTGTAAAGTGTGATAGTTTGATTGTGAGCTCTGACTGCTAATTTGGTTGTAAAGTGTGATAGTTTGATTCTGAGCTCTGGCTGCTGGTTTGGTTTGTAATGTGTGGTAGTCTGATCCTGAGCTCTGACTGCTGGTTTGGTTGTAAAGTGTGATAGTTTGATTCTGAGCTCTGGCTGCTGGTTTGATTGTAAAGTGTGATAGTTTGAGTCAGAGCTCTGACTGCTGATTTGGTTGTAAAGTGTGATAGTTTGATTCTGAGCTCTGGCTGCTGGTTTCGTTTGTAAAGTGTGATAGTTTGGTTCTGAGCTCTGGCTGCTGGTTTGGTTTGTAAAGTGTGATAGTTTGATTCTGAGCTCTGACTCCTGGTTTGTTTCTGAGCTCTGACTCCTGGTTTGGTTCTGAGTTCTGACTTCTGGTTTAGTTCTGAGTTCTGACTTCTGGTTTAGTTTTGAGTTCTGACTCCTGGTTTGGTTCTGAGTTCTGACTCCTGGTTGGGTTCTGATATCTGACTCTCCTGGTTTGGTTCTGAGCTCTGACTCCTGGTTTGGTTCTGAGCTCTGACTCCTGGTTTGGTTCTGAGCTCTGACTCCTGGTTTAGTTCTGAGTTCTGACTCCTGGTTTAGTTCTGAGTTCTGACTCCTGGTTTAGTTCTGAGTTCTGACTTCTGGTTTGGTTCTGAGTTCTGACTCCTGGTTTGATTCTGAGTCCTGGTTTAGTTCTGAGCTCTGAATTCTGGTTTGGTTCTGAGCTCTGACTACTGGTTTGGTTCTGAGTTCTGACTCCTGGTTTAGTTCTGAGCTCTGACTCCTGGTTTAGTTCTGAGTTCTGACTCCTGGTTTAGTTCTGAGCTTTGACTCTTGGTTCAGATCTGAGCTCTGACTGCTGGTTTGAGTCTGAGCTCTGACTGCTGGTTTGGTTGTAAAGTGCGATAGTCTGATTCTGAGCTCTGACTCCTGGTTTGGTTCTGACTCCTGGTTTGGTTCTGAACTCTGACTCCTGGTTTAGTTCTGAGTCCTGACTCCTGGTTTAGTTCTGAGCTCTGACTCCTGGTTTAGTTCTGAGTTCTGACTCCTGGTTTAGTTCTGAGTTCTGACTCCTGGTTTGGTTCTGAGTTCTGACTCCTGGTTTGGTTCTGAGCTCTGACTCCTGGTTTAGTTCTGAGTCCTGACTCCTGGTTTAGTTCTGAGCTCTGACTCCTGGTTTGGTTCTGAGCTCTGACTCCTGGTTTGGTTCTGAGTTCTGACTCCTGGTTTAGTTATGAGCTCTGACTCCTGGTTTAGTTCTGAGTTCTGACTCCTGGTTTAGTTCTGAGCTTTGACTCTTGGTTCAGATCTGAGCTCTGACTGCTGGATTGATTCTGAGCTCTGACTGCTGGTTTGGTTGCAAAGTGCAATAGTCTGATTCTGAGCTCTGACTGCTGATTTGGTTGTAAAGTGTGATAGTTCGATGCAGAGCTCTGACTGCTGATTTGGTTGTAAAGTGTGATAGTTTGATTGTGAGCTCTGACTGCTAATTTGGTTGTAAAGTGTGATAGTTTGATTCTGAGCTCTGGCTGCTGGTTTGGTTTGTAATGTGTGGTAGTCTGATCCTGAGCTCTGACTGCTGGTTTGGTTGTAAAGTGTGATAGTTTGATTCTGAGCTCTGGCTGCTGGTTTGATTGTAAAGTGTGATAGTTTGAGTCAGAGCTCTGACTGCTGATTTGGTTGTAAAGTGTGATAGTTTGATTCTGAGCTCTGGCTGCTGGTTTGGTTTGTAAAGTGTGATAGTTTGATTCTGAGATCTGACTGCTGGTTTGGTTGCAAAGTGCAATAGTCTGATTCTGAGCTCTGACTGCTGATTTGGTTGTAAAGTGTGATAGTTTGATTCTGAGCTCTGACTGCTGGTTTGGTTGTAAAGTGTGGTAGTTTGATGCAGAGCTCTGACTGCTGATTTGGTTGTAAAGTGTGATAGTTTGATTCTGAGTTCTGACTGCTAATTTGGTTGTAAAGTGTGATAGTTTGATTCTGAGCTCTGGCTGCTGGTTTGGTTTGTAATGTGTGGTAGTCTGATCCTGAGCTCTGACTGCTGGTTTGGTTGTAAAGTGTGATAGTTTGATTCTGAGCTCTGGCTGCTGGTTTGATTGTAAAGTGTGATAGTTTGAGTCAGAGCTCTGACTGCTGATTTGGTTGTAAAGTGTGATAGTTTGATTCTGAGCTCTGGCTGCTGGTTTGGTTTGTAATGTGTGGTAGTCTGATCCTGAGCTCTGACTGCTGATTTGGTTGTAATGTGTGATAGTTTGATTCTGAGCTCTGACTGCTGGTTTGGTTGTAAAGTGTGATAGTTTGATTCTGAGCTCTGACTGCTGGTTTGGTTATAAAGTGTGATAGTTTGATTCTGAGCTCTGACTGCTGGTTTGGTTGTAAAATGTGATAGTTTGATTCTGAGCTCTGACTGCTAGTTTGGTTGTAAGTGTGATAGTCTGATTCTGAGCAAACACAAGGAGATGATGGACGGAGTGCTGAAACTTTTCAGACACTCACCCCCAGTCACAGATCTGGGTTGAATCCATCATCATTCTTTAGCTTACTTCGCCACCTCAGTTCAGACCCAGCTATATGCAAATCAGTCTTGACCTTGTGCCTCATGGGAACAGTCCAGCCCGAACTGCCAAGTCAGGTCTTCCCTGAACCGGAAACAAGCATCCTGGGACCGGTTTCTGGGTAACACCCTTCATCAGCCAGGCTAGCTTGAATCCAGTGGCAAAGTGAGCAAGGGACCCACATCTGGGCATACCCTGCCAACTTAGGGCGAACAAAGCAAACACAAGGAGATGATGGACGGAGTGCTGAAACTTTTCAGAAGCTCACCCCCAGTGACTGATTCTGAGCACTGGCTGCTGCTTTGGTTGTAAGGTGTGATAGCCTGATTCTGAGCACTGACTGCTGATTTGGCTGTACAGTGTGATAGTTTGATTCAGAGTTCTGACTGCTGGTCTGGTTGTAAAGTGCGATAGTTTGATTCTGAGCTCTGACTGCTGGTCTGGTTGTAAAGTGTGATAGTTTGATTCTGAGCTCTGGCTACTGGTTTGGTTTGTAAAGTGTGATAGTTTGATTCAGAGCTCTGACTGCTGATTTGGTTGTAATGTGTGAAAGTTTGATTCTGAGCTCTGGCTGCTGGTTTGGTTGTAAAGTGTGATAGTTTGGTTCTGAGCTCTGATTCCTGTGTTGGTTATGGTATACACTAGGTTGGTTCAAAGCTTGGCATCCTGGTTTGGTTATGATATGTGATAGTTTGGAGCTGAGCTCAGACTCCTGATTTAGTTCTGAGCTCTGTTTCCTGGTTTAGTACTGTGCTCTCGCTCCTGGTTTAGTTCTGACTTGTGATCACTTGGTTCTGAGCTCTGACTGGTGGCTTGGTTCTGATGTGCGATAGATTGCCTCTGAGCTCTGATTCCTGGTTTGGTTCTGGGCTCTGGCTCCTGGTTTAGGTCTGACTTGTGATAGTTTGGTTCTGAGCTCTGGTTCCGGTTCCGATCTGAGCTCTGATTCCTGGTTTGACTCTGAGCTGTGGCACTTGGTTTGGTTCTGAGCTCTGACTCCTGGTTTAGATCTGAGCTCTGCCTGCTTCTTTAATTCTGATTTGTGACAGCTTGGTCCTACGCTCTGATTGCTGGTTTGGTTCTGAGCTTGACTCCTTGTTTGGTTCTGATGTGCAATATATTGCCTCTGAGCTCTGATTCCCGGTTTAGTTCTGTGCTCTGATTCCTGGCTTGGTTCTGTGCTCTAGGGCCTGGTTTGATGTTGAAATGATGCCTGGTTTTGCTTGGTTACAGATATCTGGTTTAATCCTCCTGGGTTGGTTCTAAGCTCTGGTTCCGGTAGGGCTCTGAGCTCTGATTCCGGGTTTGGTTCTGAGCTCTGACTCCTGGTTTGGTTCTGATGTGTCATAGATTGGCTGTGAGCTCTGATTCCTGGTTTGACTCTGAGCTCTGGCACTTGGTTTGGTTCTGAGCTCTGACTCCTGGTTTGGTTCTGATGTGTCATAGATTGGCTGTGAGCTCTGATTCCTGGTTTGATGTTGAAATGATGCCTTACTTTGCTCGGGTTCAGATATCTTGTTTGATCCTCCCGGGTTGGTTCTAAGCTCTGGTTCCGGTTCGGCTCTGGTTTCTGGTTTGGTTCTGAGCTCTGACTCCTGGTTTGGGTCTGATGTGTCATAGATTGGCTGTGAGCTCTGATTCCTGGTTTGACTCTGAGCTCTGGCACTTGGTTTGGTTCTGAGCTCTGACTCCTGGTTTGACTCTGAGCTCTGGCACTTGGTTTGGTTCTGAGCTCTGACTCCTGGTTTGGTTCTGATGTGTCATAGATTGGCTGTGAGCTCTGATTCCTGGTTTGACTCTGAGCTCTGACTCCTGGTTTGACTCTGAGCTCTGGCACTTGGTTTGGTTCTGAGCTCTGACTCCTGGTTTAGTTCTGACTTGTGATAGTTTGGTTCTGAGCTCTGACCACTGGTTTAGATCTGAGCTCTGCCTGCTGCTTTAATTCTGATTTGTGACAGCTTGGTCCTACGCTCTGATTGCTGGTTTGGTTCTGAGCTTGACTCCTGGTTTGGTTATGATGTGCAATATATTGCCTCTGAGCTCTGATTCCCGGTTTAGTTCTGTGCTCTGATTCCTGGCTTGGTTCTGTGCTCTAGGACCTGGTTTGATGTTGAAATGATGCCTGGTTTTGCTTGGCTACAGATATCTGGTTTAATCCTCGCGAGTTGGTTCTAAGCTCTGATTCCGGTTTGGCTCTGAGCTCTGATTCCTGGTTTGGTTCTGAGCTCTGACTCCTGGTTTGGTTCTAATGTGTCATAGATTGGCTGTGAGCTCTGACTCCTGGTTTGAGTTTGAACTCTGGCACTTGGTTTATTTCTGAGCTCTGACTCCTGGTTTGACTCTGAGCTCTGGCACTTGGTTTGTTTCTGAGCTCTGACTCCTGGTTTGACTCTGAGCTCTGGCACTTGGTTTGGTTCTGAGCTCTGACTCCTGGTTTGGTTCTGAGCTCTGACTCCTGGTTGGGCTCTGAGCTCTGGTTTCTGGTTTGGTTCTGAGCTCTGACTCCTGGTTTGGTTCTGATGTGTCATAGATTGGCTGTGAGCTCTGATTCCTGGTTTGACTCTGAGCTCTGACTCCTGGCTTGGTTCTGAGCTCTGACTCCTGGTTTGGTTCTGATGTGTCGTAGATTGGCTGTGAGCTCTGATTCCTGGTTTAACTCTGAGCTCTGGCACTTGGTTTGTTTCTGAGCTCTGAATCCTGGTTGGGCTCTGAGCTCTGGTTTCTGGTTTGGTTCTGAGCTCTGACTCCTGGTTGGGCTCTGATGTGTCATAGATTGGCTGTGAGCTCTGACTCCTGGTTGGGCTCTGATGTGTCATCGATTGGCTGTGAGCTCTGATTCCTGGTTTGATGTTGAAATGCTGCCTGACTTTGCTCAGGTTCAGATAACTTGTTTGATCCTCCCAGGTTGGTTCTGAGCTCTGGTTCCGGTTCGGCTCTGAGCTCTGGCACCTGATTGGTTGCATCAGGTGCCTTCTGTCCTAGTTTTACTTTGAAGCTGCTGGTTGATTTCTGAGCTCTGGGGGATGGTTTAGGTCTGACGTCAGACGGTGTAAATACATTACACCATGATGTGGTGCCCTGGCAGGCATGACCAGTAGGGTGCCGGGCTCTTACCCCCCAGGGGAGGGCCTGGCTGCTCGTACACTGGGCAGTGCTGGCCCATCCGGACTTGCCGGACACGGCTATTATGGCTCGCAGGGCAACATCCTTTAACTGAAAGCCTCACCTGGGAGGCAGGAGGTAGGGGGGGGGGGACTCCTGGGGCGTCACTCTTTGTTGTCTGGTGGGGTTTCCCCACTCATTGCCCTTCTCCGGGCAGGTCAAGGAGGCGGGGCGGGAAATCCCCCTGCCCTAGGGTGACCAGACGTCACAGACCTCCCTGGAAAGTCTCGGTTTTCAAAGGTCTGTCCCGGTGTCCCGACCCGGGCAGGAAATTCCCCTGCGCCCCGGCCTGCTCCGTTTCTGGCCCGGAAGGGGGGGGAGCAGCCCTATGTGCGTCTGGGGCGCGAGGTTTGGTGTTAAATTAATTCCATTTTTGGTCCCCGCACAGGAAGGTGTTAATAGCTTTAGATTACACCAAGGCTGTCACCGGTACCTGTCGAGAGGTCTCACAGACCAGAGGACTCTGAAGGGACCAGAGGCCTCTCACCTACAGGCACCGCCGCCTCTCACAGCCCACAGGACTGCCTCGGACACAGCGGCCTCTCACAGACACTGTCCTCTCTCAGGACCCGGGGCATCTCACAGGCACTGTCCTCTCACAGGACCCCGGGCATCTCAAAGGCACTGTCCTCTCTCAAGCCCCAGGGCATCTCACAGACACCGTCCTCTCACAGGCCCCGGGGCATCTCACAGGCACTGTCCTCTCACAGGACCCGGGGCATCTCACAGGCACTGTCCTCTCACAGGCCTCACGGCATCTCACAGACACTGTCCTCTCACAGGACCCGGGGCATCTCACAGGCACTGTCCTCTCACAGGCCTCACGGCATCTCACAGGCACCGTCCTCTCTCAACCCCCACGGCATCTCACAGGCACCGTCCTCTCACAGGCCTCAGGACATCTCACAGACACTGTCCTCTCTCAAGCCCCAGGACATCTCACAGACACTGTCCTCTCTCAAGCCTCAGGACATCTCACAGACACTGTCCTCTCTCAAGCCCCGGGGCATCTCACAGACACCGTCCTCTCTCAAGCCCCGGGGCATCTCACAGACACCGTCCTCTCTCACAGGCCCCGGGATATCTCACAGACACCGACCTCTCTCAAGCCCCGGGGTATCTCACAGACACTGTCCTCTCAGAGGTCTCAGGACATCTCACAGACACTATTCTCTTTCAAGCCCCGGGGCATCTCACAGACACTGTCCTCTCTCAAGCCCCGGGGCATCTCACAGACACTGTCCTCTCTCAAGCCCTGGGGCATCTCACAGACACCGTCCTCTCTCAAGACCCAGGGCATCTCACAGCTGCTATCCTTTTTCAAGCCCCGGGGCATCTCACAGACACTTCCTCTCTCAAGCCCCAGGGCATCTCACAGACACCGTCCTCTCACAAGCCCCGGGGCATCTCACAGACACCGTCCTCTCTCAAGCCCCGGGGCATCTCACAGACACCGTCCTCTCACAAGCCCCGGGGCATCTCACAGACACCGTCCTCCCACAAGCCCCGGGGCATCTCACAGACACTGTCCTCTTTCAAGCCCCGGGGCATCTCACAGAGACTATCCTCTCTCAAGCCCTGGGACACTGTCCTCTCTCGAGCCCAGGGGCATCTCACAGACACCGTCCTCTCACAGGCCCCGGGATATCTCACAGACACCGTCCTCTCTCAAGCCCCAGGGCATCTCACAGACACCGTCCTCTCTCAAGCCCCGGGGCATCTCACAGACACTGTCCTCTCTCAATCCCCGGGGCATCTCACAGACACTGTCCTCTCACAAGCCCCGGGGCATCTCACAGACACCGTCCTCTCACAAGCCCCGGGGCATCTCACAGACACTGTCCTCACTCAAGCCCCGTGGCATCTCACAGACACTGTCCTCTCTCAAGCCCCGGGGCATCTCACAGACATTGTCCTCTCTCAAGCCCCCGGGTATCTCACAGACATTGTCCTCTCAGAGGTCCCGGGACATCTCACAACACTGAGTCTTCTCCCACAACTAGAGACTCCTCACAGAATCAAGGGCCTCTCACAACAAGCAACAAGGACCCCTCACAGACACAGCATCCTCTCACAGACCCAGGGCATATCACAGTCATAACATCCTTTCACAGGCACAACGTCCTCTCACAGAGACACAAAGGCCTCTCACAGGCACAACATACTCTCAAATGTCCATGGCCATCTCACAGTACCGAACCTACTACCACAACTAAAGGCCTCTCACATGCTGAAAGTCCTCTCACAGACACAACATCCCTTCACAGACACTGCATCCTCTCACAGGCCCAGGGCATGTTACTGACACAGCATCCTCCCACAAACACAGTGTCCTCTCACAGAGACACAAATGCCTCTCACAGGCACAGTGTGCTCTCACAGCCCCCAGGATATCTCACAACACCGAGTCTGCTCCCACAACTAGAGACCTCTGACAGAGCCATGGGCCTCTCACAACAAGCAATGAGGACCTCTCACAGACACTGCATCCTCTCACAGACCCAGAGCATGTCATAGACATAACATCCTCTCACAGGCACAGTGTCCTCTCGCAGAGGCACAAAGGACTTTCACAGGCACAGCATACTCTCACAAGCCCCTGGCCATCTGACAGCACCGAGCCTTCTCCCACAACTAGGGCCTCTCACAGAGAACCAAAGGCCTCTCACAGAGACACAAAGGCCTCTCACAGAGACACAACCACCTCTCATAGACCAACATCCTCTCACAGGCACAAAGGCCTCTCACAGAGACACAACCACCTCTCATAGACCAGCATCCTCTCACAGAGACACAAATGCCTCTCACAGAGACACAAAGGGCTCTCATAGACTGGCATCCTCTCACAGAGACACAAAGGCCTCTCACAGAGACACAACCACCTCTCATAGATTAGCATCCTCTCACAGACCAGCATCCTCTTACAGGCACAAAGGCCTCTCACAGAGACACAACCACCTCTCATAGACCAGCATCCTCTCACAGAGACACAAAGGCCTCTCACAGAGACACAAAGGCCTCTCACAGAGACACAACCAACTCTCATAGACTAGCATCCTCTCACAGAGACACAAAGGCCTCTCACAGAGACACAACCATCTCTCATAGACTAGCATCCTCTCACACAGACACAAAGCCTCTCACAGAGACACAACCATCTCTCATAGACTAGCATCCTCTCACAGAGACACAAAGGCCTCGCACAGAGACACAAATGCCTCTCATAGACCAGCATCCTCTCACAGGCACAAAGGCCTCTCACAGAGACACAACCACCTCTCATAGACCAGCATCCTCTCACAGAGACACAAAGGCCTCTCACAGAGACACAAAGACATCTCACAGCGACACAACCATCTATCATAGACCAGCATCCTCTCACAGAGACACAAAGGCCTCTCACAGAGACACAAAGGCATTTCAAAGAGACACAACCATCTATCATAGACCAGCATCCTCTCACAGAGACACAAAGGCCTCTCACAGAGACACAAAGGCATTTCAAAGAGACACAACCATCTATCATAGACTAGCATCCTCTCACAGACCAGCATCCTCTCACAGAGATACAAAGGCCTCTCACAGAGACACAACCACTTCTCATAGACCAGCATCCTCTCACAGAGACACAAAGGTTTCTCACACAGACACAAAGGCCTCTCATAGACCAGCATCCTCTCACAGGCACAAAGGCCTCTCACAGAGACACAAGCACCTCTCATAGACCAGCATCTTCTCACAGAGACACAAAGGCCTCTCACAGAGACACAAAGGCCTCTCACAGAGGCACAAAGGCCTCTCACAGAACACAACCATCTCTCATAGACTAGCATCCTCTCACAGAGACACAAAGGCTTCTCACAGAGACACAAAGGCCTCTCACAGAGACACAACCATCTCTCATAGACTAGCATCCTCTCACAGAGACACAAAGCCTCTCACAGAGACACAACCATCTCTCATAGACTAGCATCCTCTCACAGAGACACAAAGGCCTCTCACAGAGACACAAAGGCCTCTCATAGACCAGCATCCTCTCACAGGCACAAAGGCCTCTCACAGAGACACAACCACCTCTCATAGACCAGCATCCTCTCACAGAGACACAAAGGCCTCTCACAGAGACACAAAGGCATCGCACAGAGACACAACCATCTATCATAGACCAGCATCCTCTCACAGAGACACAAAGGCCTCTCACAGAGACACAAAGGCATTTCACAGAGACACAACCATCTATCATAGACTAGCATCCTCTCACAGAGACACAAAGGCATCTCACAGAGACACAACCATCTCTCATAGACTAGAATCCTCTCACAGAGACACAAAGGCCTCTCACAGAGACACAACCACCTCTCATAGACTAGCATCCTCTCACAGACCAGCATCCTCTCACAGAGACACAAAGGCCTCTCACAGAGACACAACCACTTCTCATAGGCCAGCATCCTCTCACAGAGACACAAAGGCCTCTCACACAGACACAACCACCTCTCATAGACTAGCATCCTCTCACAGGGACAAAGGCTGTCACGAATGCTCCGTGTCTGCTGCAGGCTGCAGCAGGGACGGAGTGGTGAGGGCTTAAAACTGCCCTGTGAATGCGCCACTGCGGAAGAGCGCTTCTCGTTCTAGTGATCGTGTGCTGCTCTTCTGTGTCTAGTTCACTCACCTCGCCCCTTCCGGGTTGTGCGGGATCACGCTGCGGTCGGCGTTTCTTCGTCGGTCTGTGCACAGCTCTCCCCGACTCCTGCTGTCGTCCTTTTCATCGGTGCCTCGATATCCCGCATGTGACACTCCTACAAAGACAAGAGAAAACCTTTAAAGCACCAAAAAGGCATTTACATGTCAGTAATGCGCTTTGCCCTGGCATGCTAATGAAATAAATTAAATAACTTATGTGTTTATTGTCCCTGCGGCCTTGGAGAGTCCGTGTTCTCTTTGTGCACTCTGAGTAAAGCTGTAAAATAAGAAACAGCAGATTAGTGTTTCCTGAAGTTAAGGAGACATATATTTAGCCTGCAGTTTTTGCATATCTTTTTTTTTAGTTTAAAGGGAACTATTTCTACTGTTCTATACTCCCGTATCAGTTCACTTATGGATATATGAATGCTTGGGCTACACTTAACTCACTGCTACCTCTTAATAGCAGGTGAGTGTTTTGTTGTTACAGGTATTTATAATGTCATAGTTGCTCTACCAAAGTGGGAGTACAAATATTGCTTTTCATTAAGCCTGGGCGGAGTTCCGCTACGTGGAACTCCGCGAAGTGACATAAAAACTCTGCAGAGTTCTGGAAGCGTCAGAGTGCGGCACTTACTGCCGTTGATGTTGAGCTTCCTGCCGCTCGGGTAGAAATTCTACCTGAGCTGCAGCTCGCGCTCGCCAACTTACCGGAGTGCGGAGTGCAGAAAATTCTGCAAACTTCACGAGAGGAGCGTAGTTTACCGCCCAGGCCTACTTTTCATGCAAATCCCTTTTTCTAGCCAAAAACAAGGATTACATACACTTTCCAAACACAGTTTTAAACCTTAAAGCAGATTCAGCAGTCTTAAACACACTCTGCTTAGTCTCAGAGGGTGCAGTTTGCCTTTTTAACTTTTAATGATGGCTTTGCTGAAAATAGGGATGTTTGGTATCAAACATAGCGGGCCTGATTCACAGAACTAACTTACGTCAAAAACGTAAAGTTAGTACTTTTTGGTATTCACAGAATACACTTACTCATTTTGGTATTCACAGAATGAACTTACTCATTTCAGTATTCACAGAAGTTAGGACTCCTAACTTTACTACTCCTAAACTGAGAAAAATCCTAACTTTAAGACTTTCGGTATTCACAGAAGGCATTTAGGAGTCCTAAAGTTAGGACTACTAACTTCTGTGAATACCAAAATGAGTAAGTGTATTTTGTGAATACCAAAAAGTACTAACTTTACGTTTTTGACGTAAGTTAGTTCTGTGAATCAGGCCCCTCGTATTGTTAAACCCACACTGGCTACTACCTTACACTCACCTAACACCCCTAAATTCAGTATTTAGGAGAGCCCCTGGCACCAGAGAAGCAGATCCTGATAACCTAAGAAGAGCGATGACATTGAAGAGCCGCAAAAGCAGAGAGAAGAGAAGGAGCAGCTGACCTTGTACCAACCCTGCTGGCCTGTCTGCATCTCTCGTCGAAAACTGCACCAAAGTAGATTCATCCTGCAGCTGTTGACTCCAGAAAACTGGGAGGCCTGCCTGTCTTTGATAAAGATCCAAGATCTCCCATGAATAGCAGCCCTGTTCTACTGCACCCTACAGGAACTCCGAAGCAAAGACTCTGAGGCATCTGGAACCACCAAAACCCAACACCTGAAGCAACCACTGTACCCGTCGCCCCCGGCCGGAGGTGAAGTGGGCCAACGTTGTCAACAAGGCCCTCCAGAGCTTGAGTCCATCGTGGTTTCACCCCTCGCGGACTCCCCTCTGCCACCTGCAGCTTCTGCATACAGGCCCCCTCGACTGCGACTGCCCCCAGTAAGAAAACCCAATGCTTCAAGACACCTCTGCATCCGTCGCCCCCGGGCCATGCAGAAGTGGACCCCAGGTGTCCGCTGTGAGATGCCCAGAGGCCTGTGAGAGGATGCTGTGCATGCAAGAGGCCTTTGTGCCTGTGAGAGGACGCGGTGCCTGTCAGAGAGGTTTTCGGTGCTTGTGGTGAGAGGCCCTTGATTCTGTGAGAGGCCGCAGGTTCCATAAGTGGTCTCTAGTTGCAGGAGAAGACTCTGTGCTGTGAGATGATCTGTGGTCTGTGAGAGGATGGTGTGTCTGTAAAAGGCCTTTGTGTCTCTGTGAGATGACACTGTATCTGTGAGGTATCTGTGAGAGGGTGTTGTGTCTGTGACATGCCCTGGGTCTGTCACAGGATGCTGGCCTGTGAGAGGCCTTCATGCCTTTGAGAGGACACTGGTCTGTGAGAGGTCTTTATGTCTTTCTGAGAGGCCAGTAGTCGTGTGAGAAGCAAAACTGGTGTAAGGGGGGAAGAGGGGAAACAAGGGAAGAAACATTATGTGTCCCACGGATACCCAGTGAAGCAGGTAAGGTTCAATGCAGTCGTATGTGTTCCCTGTATGTACAGAGCAGAGAAAGATGATTAATGTATGTACTAGTTGTATTACAGTGCTTTACAATTATATGTATGTTTTTGTGTTATGTAACGGCCTCCGCTGCCAGCTCAACCCCCCTCTTCCGCAATAAATCAATCACAGTCCACACAGGGACATTGGTGCAATCTATATGAAAAGAGCATAGAGACAGATTTTAAGTGGCATTGATTGGCCCTACCTGCAGGGCCAACCAGGACCAGCAAAGTGTGGCTTGAGCCGGTCTGTATCCAAGGAGATTCTGTTCTTCAGGACAGCTCACAGCCCCCTGGCCATCAACCTGTGCTTGAGGTCACACGCTCCTTATATAAGCTTGCCATTGGACGTTACATCTGTGCTCTGATTGGCTGCTGTATCTGTTGTTTCTATTGGGCTTAGGGTTAGGTTTCTGATTGGCTGATAGGTCCGGGGTTCTGATTGGTCCCTGGGGTAGTGATTGTATTGGTCCTATGACTCAGGGTTTGAGTTCTAGGGTTTTGATTGGTTCCTGGTGCCAGGGTTTCTATTGTGCCTAGGGCTTAGGGTTTGGTTTCTGATTGGCTGCTAGGACTAGGGCTGTGATTGGCTGTAAGGACCTCATCTCCTAGTGGTCCTAGGGCTTAGGGCCAGTGTTCTGATTGGTTAGGTTTAAGGCTAGTGTTCCCACTGGCCAAAGGTCACCTGACCAAGGGCTATTTAAGCTTAGGTTCAGGGCATCTCAGCCCTGGCATCGAGGCTAAGGGCGGCGAGGACAAGCGCAGTTGCCTGTTTGGGCATATTCGGGACCGGTCAGACCTAGGGCCAGAGATGCTGCCCTTTTTTCCATTCACCAGCACCCACCTTAACCCATCCACATCCACAAACATATTAACACACTCACAACAAATGCACTCTACTCTTTTACTACAAACAAACCCTAACCAGTTTTCATTGTCACAACAACCACAAATACCACAAACCACACTTATACACCCTTCTACCCCAACTCCATACAATGGCACCTTCGCTAACACACAAAATACCACTCTATCCTATACCACTGACAAACCACACATCACCAACACAACCCGAATCCACACTACACGTAACTATATCACATCCAGACACACACTCCCTGCTCATACAAAGCACCAGCTCTACCCTCTGCTGACTCCTAACAGACCCCTTTCTGTCACCACCAAACCTATACTCAACCTTCCATCATTTCATTCACCAGCACCCTCCTCCGCTTTTTACCAAAAAACACAACCACACAACCCTTACATTCCACTCTACCACACATATTACCTCTTCCGGCAATCATATCTAACACAAACACTCTTAATTCTTGTGCATCCCCACTCACACACCACACACACACTCGTTTCCAAAACACATCACCACCCCCTTTACCATTCAGCTTCCACTCGCCAACAATACTTTACATACAAATACCTCTCAGAAAAAAAACACATCATCATCTCTTCTCATTTCTCCTCAAAATCAAAACAACACACACATCAGCACAATAAAATCTCACACACACGCTACCTAATAATACTTTCCGTCACAAACTAGAAACCAGTGGCGGCTAGTGACATTTGAAAGTGGTAGGGCGTAAAAGTTAGGGATGACTTAAGTAGCAAGTGAACACTGCATTTTCTTTTACTTGTGCCTTGTTATTATTTTGAAGACTGAATATCCCCAGGATGGGGGTCCCATCACACATTTGCACAGGATCACACTTACAACAAGAATGCACGACTACAGCCTGTGCTCGCTGCAGAGAGGCTCAGGATTAGATCCCTGCCGCAGTTCTAACTTATTTAAATACTTGGTTGTCTGGTTATCTTTTAATAAAAGTTAGAATCAAATGGTGACGTCTGAGGCGATGTTGAGATGGTGGACGGAGGTCTGTCACTGTGTAAGTGATTTAACACACGAGGTAACTGTACCTGTGCATGGGTGTCTGGTCCTCTATGTGCCTATCTGTATGTGTGCATGATTCTGTGTGCATGCTGCCTGTGTGTGCGTGTGCTGCAAGTCTGTGTGTGAACATGGCTGTCTTTCTGAGAATGCGTCGTAGGGTGCGCACTCGTGCCAGTGCATGCTTGTCCCTGTGTATCTGGTTCTGTGTCTGAGAGGGACTGTTTGAGTGCATGTGAGAAGGAATGCCCATGCATGGGTGCGTTCTTGTTTCAGCGTATATATATATATATATATATATATATATTATCTACTGGCGTCGCCAGTAGATAGTTATAGTTACAACCTATTATCCATAGGAAATCCGCGACATTCTATTTGAAATAACTCTCTTGCCGGTTGACGTATCTTCGCAAAATTTTCAAACTTTGTGGGGCGCTCCGGTCCGCTCCTACCCTGAAAGTCTCGGGGGATTCGTCAAGTGGGGGCCGAGAAAAGGGGGTCCCAAAACGCGTTTTCCCTATGCAATTTTCCATAGGAAACTTTAGACACGGCTACAGCCCGAACTGCTGAACGGAATTACACCAAATTTGGCAAAGAGGTAGTTCTTGGTTCAGAAAGAACCCTTTTTGTTAATTGGTGTAAATCCGTTCAGTAGTTGCTGAGAAAATCAAAAGTAAAAAGATAGATATATCTAGGGCCGCGGATCCTCCCGAGCACGAGCTTTATGTTAATTGGCTGTCAACACTCCAAATCAGGAAGTGTTGGCAGCCATTTTGTCCCTCGGTAGAACCGAGGGACAGAAACAAGTGGGCAAAGCGCACAAAGGGGGCAGGGTAGAAACACCCTGACCCCCTAGGTCTGCTCAGGGGGTCCCACAAGGATGCGCTCAGGGAGCGCGAATCCTGCCGGAAAAAAAAATAATCGAAGCGCGGTTTCTCGCGCTTCGATGTTAATTGGCCCTTGGGTGGGCCAAGTCCCGGGGCATGCTGGGGGGTTAATTTTATGTGTGGGGGCCTCTAAGGGCCCCCAAGCCCGAGGACCACCACCCCCGGGGCTTTATGATGATGGTGCGGGAGGGCTCTGAGCCCTCCCGCAGCCCCGGGACCACCACCTCCCGGGGCTTCTTTTTTAAATTAAAAACCTGTGTGGGGGCTTCAGCTCCCACACGCCCGGGACCACCACCTCCCGGGGCACTAAGAAAATTAAAATGGGGGTCCGTTTTGGACCCCAAGCCCCGGGACCACCACCTCCCGGGGCTTTCAAAATGTAGGGAGGGGGCCGCGCGGCCTCCTCCTGGAGCCTGTGGTGGCCCTGGGGACCGCCACCCCCAGGGCCGGCTCCTGCAGTGTCCTGGGGTGCCTACCCCGGGACACTGCTGTTTGCAATGACAGGACGGGAGCCTCGCGGCTCCGTCCTGTCATTGCAAACTTGCTTTGGATATTGGAAGAGAGCAGGAAACCTGCTCTCTTCCAATATCCAAAGCCGATTGCTTTCCACATGGGGAGCTGCATCTTAGCAGCTCCCCATGTGTAGCAATGCCGGCTCCCGTAGGACACGGGGAGCCGGCGGGACTGTGGGGGCTTGGGGACCCCCACAGTCCCCAACGAGAGGCCAGGCCCCGGGGATGGGGTCCCCGGGGCCATAAGTGGCCACGGAGGGGGCCACGCAGCCCCCTCCCAAAGTAAAAAAATGGAAAAACGTTTTTTTTAAAGTGCAAGGCCGGCCCGGGGATGGGGTCCCCGGGGCCTTAAATGGCCTGAGGAGGGGGCCACGCAGCCCCCTCCAAATAAAAAAAGAGGCCATGCCCCGGGGATGGGGTCCCGGGGCCAATACAGGCCCCCTTCCCGTTTTTATTTTTTATTTTAATTTTAAAAAGGAGTAAGGCCCTGGGGGATGGGGTCCCCAGGACCTAAAAATAGGAAAAAGGAAGGGGGCTACACAGCCCCCCTTCAGGGAAAAAAAAACAAAAAAAACGATCGGGCCCGTAGGCCCCGCCCCTTCCTTCACCACTCTGCAAACGCGCCCTGGCGCGTTTGCAGAAGGGGAACAATCCCCTTGAATACTGGGGGTCCCTGGGGGCCAACTAGCCCACCAGGAACCTCCAGTATGCGCCAGGGGGCTGCCTTGCAGAGAGGTGTACAGAGGCCACGCTCAAACCTCCGTGCAAAGTTACGCCGCTGCTTAAGGAACAGGAGCCTGTCAGTGGAGGAGTGATGTCTCCAGCGGGGACTCGAGTCCTGCAGCACTAACCACTTGGTTTTACTTTTTGCACGGAGGTTTGAGCACGACACCTCACTGTAGGAAAATTGACTACAAGATCCACAAAGCCACGGGAGTGGCCACGCCCACTGGGGCGGGGTTTTGATTTTAAATGCCGTGCTGATGCCTCACAAGTCCGGCACCTCTGAAGAAATGCCTTCGGCATGAAACGCGTCAGGTTGGACTTCACCCCTGTGTTGCAGCGCCTCCTCCTCGCTGTGTGTTCCTCCATTAAAGAATGTTGGCTATTGACTCACCTGTTGTTGGGCTCCTTCTTAGCAGGCATCATGGTTGTGGATATATATATATATATATATATATATGTGTGTGTGTGTGTGTCATGTGTGCGTGTCTCTGGGTATCTGCGTCTGTGTGTCTGAGAGGGACTATTCGAGTGTGTGTGAGAAGGAATGCGCACGCATGGGCGCGTGCCTGTTTGCGTGTATGTACATATGTGTGCGTGTGTAAAAACGTGTACTTCAATGTGCGCACGGCTGACATCTAGACGTGCAAGTGCTTCCCATTACATGTTTAGAATGCATTTGGTATATATCCTTCAGACCGGGATATAAAAGGCAGTACTAGTAAATGGAGCAGGCTAGCAGCAGTGCCAATAGACAACAGGAAATATTGTAAATATTGACACATATACTCATTGTAAATCCATGTTTCTAATCCCAGGACATTAGCAAACGATAATTTTAAACAATGCATATTACAATAAGGAATAATTGAGGGGCAAATAATGCATTTTAAAATAATCTGGGTGAATCAGGTCACTCATAAGGTGCGCACAAGCCATTTTTCGCAGCCCTGGTGATTTGCACAGCACTACGGAGCAATGTGACACTTTCCATGTTTACTAAATCTCCGTGGAGGGACAAGACAGTGTTATACCCTGTAGGACTCCACATGTGATACTATTTTTAGTGCCCTGGAGGAGACTTCTAAGTAGAGTTGTGTGTCATAACCATATTGGTGAATCCTGATGGTGTGTCTTTGCATCGAGCATCAGCAGCTCCATGTAGAGGTTGAAGATGACAGGAGACGGTGTGGTACCCTGGGGGACCCCACATGGGAAGGGATCTTTCATGCCCCGGAGGTTCCTTGTGCATTCATTCTACGCTGTGCTGTTATCTGTGAGTCGAGCATTAGTATCTCTGCGTAGAGGTTGAAGATGACAGGAGACAGTGTGGTACCCTGGGGAACTCCACATGGGATGGGATCTTTCGTGCCTTGGAGGTGCCTCGTGCATTCATACTCGGCTGTGCTGTTATCTGTGAGTTGAGCATTAGTATCTCTGCGTAGAGGTTGAAGATGACAGGAGACAGTGTGGTACCTTGGCAGACTCCAAATGGGAAGGGATCTTTCATGCCTTGGAGGTGCCTTGTGCATTCATTCTACGCTGTGCTGTTATCTGTGAGTCGAGCATTAGTATCTCTGCGTAGAGGTTGAAGATGACAGGAGACAGTGTGGTACCCTGGGGGACTCCACATGGGAAGGGATCTTTCGTGCCTTGGAGGTGCCTCGTGCATTCATTCTACGCTGTGCTGTTATCTGTGAGTGTTTGCATTGTCCAGCATTCCGTCCATCAATTGTTTCTTTTGCATTTGTCGCCCTAAGTGGGAAGGGTATGCCCAGACGTGGGTCCCATGCTCACTACACCACTGGATTCAGGCTAGCCTGGCTGATGAAGGGTGATGCCCTGAAACCGGTCCCAGGATGCTTGTTTCCGGTCCAGGGAGGACCTGGCTTGGCAGTTCGGGCTGGACTGTTCCCACAAGGAACAGGGTCAAGACTGATTTGCAAATGGCTGGGTCCAAACTGGGGTGGTGTGGTGAGCAAAAGAATGATGGATTTAACCCAGATCCTTGTGACTGGGGCGTGAATGTTTGCATTGTCCAACATTCTGTCCATCAATTGTTTCTTTTGCATTTGTCGCCCTAAGTGGGAACGGTATGCCCAGACGTGGGTCCCGTGCTCACTACACCACTGGATTCAGGCTAGCCTGGCTGATGAAGGGTGATGCCCTGAAACCAGTCCCAGGATGCTTGTTTCCGGTCCAGGGAGGACCTGGCTTGGCAGTTCGGGCTGGACTGTTCCCACAATGAACAGGGTCAAGACTGATTTGCATATGGCTGGGTCCAAACTGGGGTGGTGTGGTGAGCAAAAGAATGATGGATTTAACCCAGATCCTTGTGACTGGCGGTGAATGTTTGCATTGTCCAGCATTCTGTCCATCAATTGTTTCTTTTGCAGTTATCTGTGAGTCGAGCATTAGTATCTCTGCGTAGAGGTTGAAGATGACAGGAGACGGTGTGGTACCCTGGCGGACCCCAAATGGGAAGGGATCTTTCATGCCCCGGAGGTTCCTTGTGCATTCATTCTACGCTGTGCTGTTATCTGTGAGTCGAGCATTAGTATCTCTGCGTAGAGGTTGAAGATGACAGGAGACAGTGTGGTACCCTGGGGGACTCCACATGGGAAGGGATCTTTCGTGCCTTGGAGGTGCCTCGTGCATTCATTCTACGCTGTGCTGTTATCTGTGAGTTGAGCATTAGTATCTCTGCGTAGAGGTTGAAGATGACAGGAGACAGTGTGGTACCCTGGGGTACTCCACATGGGAAGGGATCTTTCATGCCCCGGAGGTGCCTTGTGCATTCATTCTACGCTGTGCTGTTATCTGTGAGACGAGCATTAGTATCTCTGCGTAGAGGTTGAAGATGACAGGAGACAGTGTGGTACCCTGGGGGACTCCACATGGGAAGGGATCTTTCGTGCCTTGGAGGTGCCTTGTGCATTCATTATACGCTGTGCTGTTATCTGTGAGTCGAGCATTAGTATCTCTGCGTAGAGGTTGAAGATGACAGGAGACGGTGTGGTACCCTGGGGGACTCCACATGGGAAGGGATCTTTCATGCCTTGGAGGTGCCTTGTGCATTCATTCTACGCTGTGCTGTTATCTGTGAGTCGAGCATTAGTATCTCTGCATAGAGGTTGAAGATGACAGGAGACAGTGTGGTACCCTGGGGTACTCCACATGGGAAGGGATCTTTCGTGCCTTGGAGGTGCCTCGTGCATTCATTCTACGCTGTGCTGTTATCTGTGAGTGTTTGCATTGTCCAGCATTCCGTCCATCAATTGTTTCTTTTGCATTTGTCGCCCTAAGTGGGAAGGGTATGCCCAGACGTGGGTCCCATGCGCACTACACCACTGGATTCAGGCTAGCCTGGCTGATGAAGGGTGATGCCCTGAAACCGGTCCCAGGATGCTTGTTTCCGGTCCAGGGAGGACCTGGCTTGGCAGTTCGGGCTGGACTGTTCCCACAAGGAACAGGGTCAAGACTGATTTGCATATGGCAGGGTCCAAACTGGGGTGGTCTGGTGAGCAAAAGAATGATGGATTTAACCCAGATCCTTGTGACTGGGGCGTGAATGTTTGCATTGTCCAACATTCCGTCCATCAATTGTTTCTTTTGCATTTGTCGCCCTAAGTGGGAACGGTATGCCCAGACGTGGGTCTTGTGCTCACTACACCACTGGATTCAGGCTAGCCTGGCTGATGAAGGGTGATGCCCTGAAACCAGTCCCAGGATGCTTGTTTCCGGTCCAGGGAGGACCTGGCTTGGCAGTTCGGGCTGGACTGTTCCCACAAGGAACAGGGTCAAGACTGATTTGCATATGGCTGGGTCCAAACTGGGGTGGTGTGGTGAGCAAAAGAATTATGGATTTAAACCAGATCCTTGTGACTAGGGGTGAATGTTTGCATTGTCCAGCATTCCGTCCATCAATTGTTTCTTTTGCAGTTATCTGTGAGTCGAGCATTAGTATCTCTGCGTAGAGGTTGAAGATGACAGGAGACGGTGTGGTACCCTGGCGGACTCCACATGGGATGGGATCTTTCGTGCCCTGGAGGAGACTTCTAAGTAGAGTTGTGTGTCATAACTATACTGGTGAATCCTGATGGTGTGTCTTTGGGTCGAGCATCAGCAGCTCCATGTAGAGGTTGAAGATGACAGGAGACGGTGTGGTACCTTGGCGGACTCCAAATGGGAAGGGATCTTTCTTGCCTTGGAGGTGCCTTGTGCATTCATACTCGGCTGTGCTGTTATCTGTGAGTCGAGCATTAGTATCTCTGCGTAGAGGTTGAAGATGACAGGAGACAGTGTGGTACCCTGGGGGACTCCACATGGGAAGGGATCTTTCGTGCCTTGAAGGTGCCTCGTGCATTCATTCTACACTGTGCTGTTATCTGTGAGTCGAGCATCAGCAGCTCCATGTAGAGGTTGCAGATGACAGGAGACGGTGTGGTACCTTGGCGGACTCCAAATGGGAAGGGATCTTTCTTGCCTTGGAGGTGCCTTGTGCATTCATACTCGGCTGTGCTGTTATCTGTGAGTCGAGCATTAGTATCTCTGCGTAGAGGTTGAAGATGACAGGAGACAGTGTGGTACCCTGGGGGACTCCACATGGGAAGGGATCTTTCGTGTCTTGGAGGTGCCTCGTGCATTAATTCTATGCTGTGCTGTTATCTGTGAGTCGAGCATTAGTATCTCTGCGTAGAGGTTGAAGATGACAGGAGACGGTGTGGTACCCTGGCGGACTCCACATGGGATGGGATCTTTCGTGCCCTGGAGGAAACTTCTAAGTAGAGTTGTGTGTCATAACTATACTGGTGAATCCTGATGGTGTGTCTTTGGGTCGAGCATCAGCAGCTCCATGTAGAGGTTGAAGATGACAGGAGACGGTGTGGTACCCTGGGGGACTCCACATGGGAAGGGATCTTTCATGCCCCGGAGGTTCCTTGTGCATTCATTCTACGCTGTGCTGTTATCTGTGAGTCGAGCATTAGTATCTCTGCGTAGAGGTTGAAGATGACAGGAGACGGTGTGGTACCTGGCGGACTCCACATGGGATGGGATCTTTCGTGCCCTGGAGGAAACTTCTAAGTAGAGTTGTGTGTCATAACTATACTGGTGAATCCTGATGGTGTGTCTTTGGGTCGAGCATCAGCAGCTCCATGTAGAGGTTGAAGATGACAGGAGACGGTGTGGTACCCTGGGGGACTCCACATGGGAAGGGATCTTTCATGCCCCGGAGGTTCCTTGTGCATTCATTCTACGCTGTGCTGTTATCTGTGAGTCGAGCATTAGTATCTCTGCGTAGAGGTTGAAGATGACAGGAGACGGTGTGGTACCCTGGCGGACTCCACATGGGATGGGATCTTTCGTGCCCTGGAGGAAACTTCTAAGTAGAGTTGTGTGTCATAACTATACTGGTGAATCCTGATGGTGTGTCTTTGGGTCGAGCATCAGCAGCTCCATGTAGAGGTTGAAGATGACAGGAGACGGTGTGGTACCCTGGGGGACTCCACATGGGAAGGGATCTTTCATGCCCCGGAGGTTCCTTGTGCATTCATTCTACGCTGTGCTGTTATCTGTGAGTCGAGCATTAGTATCTCTGCGTAGAGGTTGAAGATGACAGGAGACGGTGTGGTATCCTGGGGGACTCCACATGGGAAGGGATCTTTCATGCCCGGAGGTTCCTTGTGCATTCATTCTACGCTGTGCTGTTATCTGTGAGTCGAGCATTAGTATCTCTGCGTAGAGGTTGAAGATGACAGGAGACGGTGTGGTACCCTGGGGGACTCCACATGGGAAGGGATCTTTCATGCCCCGGAGGTTCCTTGTGCATTCATTCTACGCTGTGCTGTTATCTGTGAGTCGAGCATTAGTATCTCTGCGTAGAGGTAGAAGATGACAGGAGACAGTGTGGTACCCTGGGGGACTCCACATGGGAAGGGATCTTTCGTGCCTTGGAGGTGCCTCGTGCATTCATTCTACGCTGTGCTGTTATCTGTGAGTCGAGCATTAGTATCTCTGCGTAGAGGTTGAAGATGACAGGAGACGGTGTGGTACCCTGGGGGACTCCACATGGGAAGGGATCTTTCATGCCCCGGAGGTTCCTTGTGCATTCATTCTACGCTGTGCTGTTATCTGTGAGTCGAGCATTAGTATCTCTGCGTAGAGGTTGAAGATGACAGGAGACGGTGTGGTACCCTGGGGGACTCCACATGGGAAGGGATCTTTCATGCCCCGGAGGTTCCTTGTGCATTCATTCTACGCTGTGCTGTTATCTGTGAGTCGAGCATTAGTATCTCTGCATAGAGGTTGAAGATGACAGGAGACGGTGTGGTACCCTGGCGGACTCCACATGGGATGGGATCTTTCGTGCCCTGGAGGAAACTTCTAAGTAGAGTTGTGTGTCATAACTATACTGGTGAATCCTGATGGTGTGTCTTTGGGTCGAGCATCAGCAGCTCCATGTAGAGGTTGAAGATGACAGGAGACGGTGTGGTACCCTGGGGGACTCCACATGGGAAGGGATCTTTCATGCCCCGGAGGTTCCTTGTGCATTCATTCTACGCTGTGCTGTTATCTGTGAGTCGAGCATTAGTATCTCTGCGTAGAGGTTGAAGATGACAGGAGACGGTGTGGTACCCTGGGGGACTCCACATGGGAAGGGATCTTTCATGCCCCGGAGGTTCCTTGTGCATTCATTCTACGCTGTGCTGTTATCTGTGAGTCGAGCATTAGTATCTCTGCGTAGAGGTTGAAGATGACAGGAGACGGTGTGGTACCCTGGGGGACTCCACATGGGAAGGGATCTTTCATGCCTTGGAGGTGCCTTGTGCATTCATTCTACGCTGTGCTGTTATCTGTGAGACGAGCATTAGTATCTCTGCGTAGAGGTTGAAGATGACAGGAGACAGTGTGGTACCCTGGGGGACTCCACATGGGAAGGGATCTTTCATGCCTTGGAGGTGCCTCGTGCATTCATTCTACGCTGTGCTGTTATCTGTGAGTCGAGCATTAGTATCTCTGCGTAGAGGTTGAAGATGACAGGAGACGGTGTGGTACCCTGGGGGACTCCACATGGGAAGGGATCTTTCATGCCCCGGAGGTTCCTTGTGCATTCATTCTACGCTGTGCTGTTATCTGTGAGTCGAGCATTAGTATCTCTGCGTAGAGGTTGAAGATGACAGGAGACGGTGTGGTACCCTGGGGGACTCCACATGGGAAGGGATCTTTCATGCCTTGGAGGTGCCTTGTGCATTCATTCTACGCTGTGCTGTTATCTGTGAGACGAGCATTAGTATCTCTGCGTAGAGGTTGAAGATGACAGGAGACGGTGTGGTACCCTGGGGGACTCCACATGGGAAGGGATCTTTCATGCCTTGGAGGTGCCTCGTGCATTCATTCTACGCTGTGCTGTTATCTGTGAGTTGAGCATTAGTTTCTCTGCGTAGAGGTTGAAGATGACAGGAGACAGTGTGGTACCCTGGGGGACTCCACATGGGAAGGGATCTTTCATGCCTTGGAGGTGCCTTGTGCATTCATTCTACGCTGTGCTGTTATCTGTGAGTCGAGCATTAGTATCTCTGCGTAGAGGTTGAAGATGACAGGAGACGGTGTGGTACCCTGGGGACTCCACATGGGAAGGGATCTTTCATGCCCCGGAGGTTCCTTGTGCATTCATTCTACGCTGTGCTGTTATCTGTGAGTCGAGCATTAGTATCTCTGCGTAGAGGTTGAAGATGACAGGAGACGGTGTGGTACCCTGGGGGACTCCACATGGGAAGGGATCTTTCATGCCTTGGAGGTGCCTTGTGCATTCATTCTACGCTGTGCTGTTATCTGTGAGACGAGCATTAGTATCTCTGCGTAGAGGTTGAAGATGACAGGAGACGGTGTGGTACCCTGGGGGACTCCACATGGGAAGGGATCTTTCGTGCCTTGGAGGTGCCTCGTGCATTCATTCTACGCTGTGCTGTTATCTGTGAGTCGAGCATTAGTATCTCTGCGTAGAGGTTGAAGATGACAGGAGACGGTGTGGTACCCTGGGGGACTCCACATGGGAAGGGATCTTTCGTGCCTTGGAGGTGCCTCGTGCATTCATTCTACGCTGTGCTGTTATCTGTGAGTCGAGCATTAGTATCTCTGCGTAGAGGTTGAAGATGACAGGAGACGGTGTGGTACCCTGGGGGACTCCACATGGGAAGGGATCTTTCATGCCCCGGAGGTTCCTTGTGCATTCATTCTACGCTGTGCTGTTATCTGTGAGTCGAGCATTAGTATCTCTGCGTAGAGGTTGAAGATGACAGGAGACGGTGTGGTACCCTGGGGGACTCCACATGGGAAGGGATCTTTCATGCCCCGGAGGTTCCTTGTGCATTCATTCTACGCTGTGCTGTTATCTGTGAGTCGAGCATTAGTATCTCTGCGTAGAGGTTGAAGATGACAGGAGACAGTGTGGTACCCTGGGGGACTCCACATGGGAAGGGATCTTTCATGCCCCGGAGGTGCCTTGTGCATTCATTCTACGCTGTGCTGTTATCTGTGAGTCGAGCATTAGTATCTCTGCGTAGAGGTTGAAGATGACAGGAGACGGTGTGGTACCCTGGGGGACTCCACATGGGAAGGGATCTTTCATGCCCCGGAGGTTCCTTGTGCATTCATTCTACGCTGTGCTGTTATCTGTGAGTCGAGCATTAGTATCTCTGCGTAGAGGTTGAAGATGACAGGAGACAGTGTGGTACCCTGGGGGACTCCACATGGGATGGGATCTTTCATGCCCCGGAGGTGCCTTGTGCATTCATTCTACGCTGTGCTGTTATCTGTGAGTCGAGCATTAGTATCTCTGCGTAGAGGTTGAAGATGACAGGAGACGGTGTGGTACCCTGGGGGACTCCACATGGGAAGGGATCTTTCATGCCCCGGAGGTTCCTTGTGCATTCATTCTACGCTGTGCTGTTATCTGTGAGTCGAGCATTAGTATCTCTGCGTAGAGGTTGAAGATGACAGGAGACAGTGTGGTACCCTGGGGGACTCCACATGGGAAGGGATCTTTCATGCCCCGGAGGTGCCTTGTGCATTCATTCTACGCTGTGCTGTTATCTGTGAGTCGAGCATTAGTATCTCTGCGTAGAGGTTGAAGATGACAGGAGACGGTGTGGTACCCTGGGGGACTCCACATGGGATGGGATCTTTCGTGCCCTGGAGGTGACTTCTAAGTAGAGTTGTGTGTCATAACTATACTGGTGAATCCTGATGGTGTGTCTTTGGGTCGAGCATCAGCAGCTCCATGTAGATGTTGAAGATGACAGGAGACGGTGTGGTACCCTGGGGGACTCCACATGGGAAGGGATCTTTCGTGCCCTGGAGGAGACTTCTAAGTAGAGTTGTGTGTCATAACTATACTGGTGAATCCTGATGGTGTGTCTTTGGGTCGAGCATCAGCAGCTCCATGTAGAGGTTGAAGATGACAGGAGACGGTGTGGTACCCTGGGGGACTCCACATGGGAAGGGATCTTTCATGCCTTGGAGGTTCCTTGTGCATTCATTCTACGCTGTGCTGTTATCTGTGAGTCGAGCATTAGTATCTCTGCGTAGAGGTTGAAGATGACAGGAGACAGTGTGGTACCCTGGGGGACTCCACATGGGAAGGGATCTTTCATGCCCCGGAGGTTCCTTGTGCATTCATTCTACGCTGTGCTGTTATCTGTGAGTCGAGCATTAGTATCTCTGCGTAGAGGTTGAAGATGACAGGAGACGGTGTGGTACCCTGGGGGACTCCACATGGGAAGGGATCTTTCGTGCCCTGGAGGTGCCTCGTGCATTCATTCTACGCTGTGCTGTTATCTGTGAGTTGAGCATTAGTATCTCTGCGTAGAGGTTGAAGATGACAGGAGACAGTGTGGTACCCTGGGGGACTCCACATGGGAAGGGATCTTTCGTGCCTTGGAGGTGCCTCGTGCATTCATTCTACGCTGTGCTGTTATCTGTGAGTCGAGCATTAGTATCTCTGCGTAGAGGTTGAAGATGACAGGAGACAGTGTGGTACCCTGGGGGACTCCACATGGGAAGGGATCTTTCATGCCCCGGAGGTTCCTTGTGCATTCATTCTACGCTGTGCTGTTATCTGTGGGTCGAGCATCAGCAGCTCCATGTAGAGGTAGAAGATGACAGGAGACGGTGTGGTACCCTGGGGGACTCCACATGGGAAGGGATCTTTCGTGCCTTGGAGGTGCCTCGTGCATTAATTCTATGCTGTGCTGTTATCTGTGAGTCGAGCATTAGTATCTCTGCGTAGAGGTTGAAGATGACAGGAGACGGTGTGGTACCCTGGGGGACTCCACATGGGAAGGGATCTTTCATGCCCCGGAGGTTCCTTGTGCATTCATTCTACGCTGTGCTGTTATCTGTGAGTCGAGCATTAGTATCTCTGCGTAGAGGTAGAAGATGACAGGAGACAGTGTGGTACCCTGGGGGACTCCACATGGGAAGGGATCTTTCGTGCCTTGGAGGTGCCTCGTGCATTCATTCTACGCTGTGCTGTTATCTGTGAGTCGAGCATTAGTATCTCTGCGTAGAGGTTGAAGATGACAGGAGACGGTGTGGTACCCTGGGGGACTCCACATGGGAAGGGATCTTTCATGCCCCGGAGGTTCCTTGTGCATTCATTCTACGCTGTGCTGTTATCTGTGAGTCGAGCATTAGTATCTCTGTGTAGAGGTTGAAGATGACAGGAGACGGTGTGGTACCCTGGGGGACTCCACATGGGAAGGGATCTTTCATGCCCCGGAGGTTCCTTGTGCATTCATTCTACGCTGTGCTGTTATCTGTGAGTCGAGCATTAGTATCTCTGCGTAGAGGTTGAAGATGACAGGAGACGGTGTGGTACCCAGGCGGACTCCACATGGGAAGGGATCTTTCGTGCCTTGAAGGTGCCTCGTGCATTCATTCTACACTGTGCTGTTATCTGTGAGTCGAGCATCAGCAGCTCCATGTAGAGGTTGCAGATGACAGGAGACGGTGTGGTACCCTGGGGGACTCCACATGGGAAGGGATCTTTCGTGTCTTGGAGGTGCCTCGTGCATTAATTCTATGCTGTGCTGTTATCTGTGAGTCGAGCATTAGTATCTCTGCGTAGAGGTTGAAGATGACAGGAGACGGTGTGGTACCCTGGCGGACTCCACATGGGATGGGATCTTTCGTGCCCTGGAGGAAACTTCTAAGTAGAGTTGTGTGTCATAACTATACTGGTGAATCCTGATGGTGTGTCTTTGGGTCGAGCATCAGCAGCTCCATGTAGAGGTTGAAGATGACAGGAGACGGTGTGGTACCCTGGGGGACTCCACATGGGAAGGGATCTTTCATGCCCGGAGGTTCCTTGTGCATTCATTCTACGCTGTGCTGTTATCTGTGAGTCGAGCATTAGTATCTCTGCGTAGAGGTTGAAAATGACAGGAGACGGTGTGGTACCCTGGGGGACTCCACATGGGAAGGGATCTTTCATGCCCCGGAGGTTCCTTGTGCATTCATTCTACGCTGTGCTGTTATCTGTGAGTCGAGCATTAGTATCTCTGCGTAGAGGTTGAAGATGACAGGAGACGGTGTGGTACCCTGGGGACTCCACATGGGAAGGGATCTTTCGTGCCTTGAAGGTGCCTCGTGCATTCATTCTACACTGTGCTGTTATCTGTGAGTCGAGCATCAGCAGCTCCATGTAGAGGTTGCAGATGACAGGAGACGGTGTGGTACCCTGGGGGACTCCACATGGGAAGGGATCTTTCGTGCCTTGGAGGTGCCTCGTGCATTAATTCTATGCTGTGCTGTTATCTGTGAGTCGAGCATTAGTATCTCTGCGTAGAGGTTGAAGATGACAGGAGACGGTGTGGTACCCTGGCGGACTCCACATGGGATGGGATCTTTCGTGCCCTGGAGGAAACTTCTAAGTAGAGTTGTGTGTCATAACTATACTGGTGAATCCTGATGGTGTGTCTTTGGGTCGAGCATCAGCAGCTCCATGTAGAGGTTGAAGATGACAGGAGACGGTGTGGTACCCTGCGGGACTCCACGTGGGAAGGGATCTTTCGTGTCTTGGAGGTGCCTCGTGCATTAATTCTATGCTGTGCTGTTATCTGTGAGTCGAGCATTAGTATCTCTGCGTAGAGGTTGAAGATGACAGGAGACGGTGTGGTACCCTGGGGGACTCCACATGGGAAGGGATCTTTCATGCCCCGGAGGTTCCTTGTGCATTCATTCTACGCTGTGCTGTTATCTGTGAGTCGAGCATTAGTATCTCTGCGTAGAGGTTGAAGATGACAGGAGACGGTGTGGTACCCTGGGGGACTCCACATGGGAAGGGATCTTTCGTGCCTTGGAGGTGCCTCGTGCATTCATTCTACGCTGTGCTGTTATCTGTGAGTCGAGTATTAGTATCTCTGCGTAGAGGTTGAAGATGACAGGAGACGGTGTGGTACCCTGGGGGACTCCACATGGGAAGGGATCTTTCATGCCCCGGAGGTTCCTTGTGCATTCATTCTACGCTGTGCTGTTATCTGTGAGTCGAGCATTAGTATCTCTGCGTAGAGGTTGAAGATGACAGGAGACGGTGTGGTACCCTGGGGGACTCCACATGGGAAGGGATCTTTCGTGCCTTGAAGGTGCCTCGTGCATTCATTCTACACTGTGCTGTTATCTGTGAGTCGAGCATCAGCAGCTCCATGTAGAGGTTGCAGATGACAGGAGACGGTGTGGTACCCTGGGGGACTCCACATGGGAAGGGATCTTTCGTGCCTTGGAGGTGCCTCGTGCATTCATTCTACGCTGTGCTGTTATCTGTGAGTCGAGCATTAGTATCTCTGCGTAGAGGTTGAAGATGACAGGAGACGGTGTGGTACCCTGGCGGACTCCACATGGGATGGGATCTTTCGTGCCCTGGAGGAAACTTCTAAGTAGAGTTGTGTGTCATAACTATACTGGTGAATCCTGATGGTGTGTCTTTGGGTCGAGCATCAGCAGCTCCATGTAGAGGTTGAAGATGACAGGAGACGGTGTGGTACCCTGGGGGACTCCACATGGGAAGGGATCTTTCGTGACCTGGAGGTGCCTTGTGTGTTCTGCGTTCATACTCGGTGCTGCTGTGAGGCAGGACACAACACAGGTAACAGTAATCTACAGAACTCCCGGTGGGCTGTGTCTATTTTACACCACTTTTGCAGCTCCCGGTACTAAAAATGAAGGAGGCAGGTTTTGCTTCAGTCCACAGCAGATAAAGTATTATAAAAAGATTGTGCAGAAATATGGGCCATTTGTTGTCTCTGGTAAGCCAGCGGCATTGAGCGCTGCACAAAATAAATGTAGAAATAATAAAATCTATAAGTAAAAATTCAGCATTTTCTCTGACTGAGTTTACAGGAAAGAAAACCTTGAGCGGGAATAACACTTATTAAAAATAACAAAACAGCTCGCGCACTATGCTTTCAGTTTACATAATAGCAAACTGTGTTTTTTCAAAATCCAATAAACTCGGACTTACACAATTTCTTGTTAAGCAATGCTCTAAAAATAGTGCAAAATCAGGTGAATCCACTTTCTTCTCTGACAAACATTAATCAGCAGCAAACCTTCTTGAATTTAATCTTTATTAAGCAACCAGAAAAAAATTGTGAAAATGTGCTTTTATGTGGTGTAGATCTGATGGCATATCCAATGGTAACAACTTTCTGATAAATATTATTGTCGGTGGCTGTCAGGGTGTGATGTCGCAGCTCGCGACACTGTGCTCTTTGCTGAACCTGCTTCATCTGGGCAGTGTCCTTGTGCTCAGCACTATTTCTGCTTTGCACAAGGTTTCTGCTGAGGCCGCGCCGCTCTACAAAGGACACTGCTTGCCCATCCAAGGCTTCCGTCAAACTCCGCGTTTGTGGCACTTGAAAGAAAAAGGCCCTTGTGTGGCACAGACAGCAGTCACTCCTCCTTGGCACAGACGGCATTCACCCCTCCTTGGCACAGACGGCATTCACCCCTCACAGCAGTCACCCCTCCGTGCAACAGACGGCATTCAGCCCTTGGCGCAGACAGCATTCACCCCTCCCTGGCACAGACAGCAGTCACTCCTCCTTGGCACAGACGGCATTCACCCCTCTTTGGCACAGACAGCATTCACCCCTCACAGCAGTCACCACTCCTTGGCACAGATGGCATTCACCCCTCCCTGGCACTGACAGCAGTCACTCCTCCTTGGCACAGACGGCATTCACCCCTCTTTGGCACAGACAGCATTCACCCCTCACAGCAGTCACCACTCCTTGGCACAGATGGCATTCACCCCTCCCTGGCACAGACAGCAGTCACTCCTCCTTGGCACAGACGGCATTCACCCCTCTTTGGCACAGACAGCATTCACCCCTCACATCAGTCACCACTCCTTGGCACAGATGGCATTCACCCCTCCTTGGCACAGACAGCATTCACCCCTTGGCGCAGACAGCATTCACCCCTCTTTGGCACAGACAGCATTCACCCCTCACAGCAGTCACCACTCCTTGGCACAGACAGCATTCACCCCTTGGCGCAGACAGCATTCACCCCTCTTTGGCACAGACAGCATTTACCCCTCTTTGGCACAGACAGCATTTACCCTCACAGCAGTCACCCCTCCTTGGCACAGACAGCATTCAGCCCTTGGCGCAGACAGCATTCACCCCTCCCTGGCACAGACAGCAGTCACTCCTCCTTGGCACAGACGGCATTCACCCCTCTTTGGCACAGACAGCATTCACCCCTCACAGCAGTCACCACTCCTTGGCACAGACGGCATTCACCCCTCCTTGGCACAGACAGCATTCACCCCTTGGTGCAGACAGCATTCACCCCTCCCTGGCACAGACAGCAGTCACTCCTCCTTGGCACAGACGGCATTCACCCCTCTTTGGCACAGACAGCATTTACCCCTCACAGCAGTCACCCCTCCTTGGCACAGACGGCATTCACCCCTCCTTGGCACAGACAGCATTCACCCCTCACAGCAGTCACCCCTCCTTGGCACAGACGGCATTCACCCCTCCTTGGCACAGACAGCATTCACCCCTCCTTGGCACAGACAGCAGTCACCCCTCCTTGGCACAGACGGCATTCACCCCTCCTTGGCACAGACAGCATTCACCCCTCACAGCAGTCACCCCTCCTTGGCACAGACGGCATTCACCCCTCCTTGGCACAGACAGCATTCATCCCTCACAGCAGTCACCCCTCCTTGGCACAGACGGCATTCACCCCTCCTTGGCACAGACAGAATTCACCCCTCACAGCAGTCACCCCTCCTTGGCACAGACGGCATTCACCCCTCCTTGGCACAGACAGCATTCACCCCTCCTTGGCACAGACGGCATTGACCCCTCCTTGGCACAGACAGCAGTCACCCCTCCTTGGCACAGACGGCATTCACCCCTCCTTGGCACAGACGGCATTCACCCCTCCTTGGCACAGACAGCATTCACCCCTCCTTGGCACAGACGGCATTCACCCCTCCTTGGCACAGACGGCATTCACCCCTCCTTGGCACAGACAGCAGTCACCCCTCCTTGGCACAGACAGCATTCACCCCTCACAGCAGTCACCTCTCCTTGGCACAGACGGCATTCACCCCTCCTTGGCACAGACAGCATTCACCCCTCACAGCAGTCACCCTCCTTGGCACAGACGGCATTCACCCCTCCTTGGCACAGACAGAATTCACCCCTCACAGCAGTCACCCCTCCTTGGCACAGACAGCATTCAACCCTCACAGCAGTCACCCCTCCTTGGCACAGACGGCATTCACCCCTCCTTGGCACAGACAGAATTCACCCCTCACAGCAGTCACCCCTCCTTGGCACAGACGGCATTCACCCCTCCTTGGCACAGACAGCAGTCACCCCTCCTTGGCACAGACGGCATTCACCCCTCCTTGGCACAGACAGCAGTCACCCTCCTTGGCACAGACGGCATTCACCCCTCCTTGGCACAGACGGCATTCACCCCTCCTTGGCACAGACAGCAGTCACCCCTCCTTGGCACAGACGGCATTCACCCCTTCTTGGCACAGACGGCATTCACCCCTCCTTGGCACAGGCAGCAGTCACCCTCCTTGGCACAGACAGCATTCACCCTCACAGCAGTCACCCCTCCTTGGCACAGACGGCATTCACCCCTCCTTGGCACAGACAGCATTCACCCCTCACAGCAGTCACCCCTCCTTGGCACAGACGGCATTCACCCCTCCTTGGCACAGACAGAATTCACCCCTCACAGCAGTCACCCCTCCTTGGCACAGACAGCATTCACCCCTCACAGCAGTCACCCCTCCTTGGCACAGACGGCATTCACCCCTCCTTGGCACAGACAGAATTCACCCCTCACAGCAGTCACCCCTCCTTGGCACAGACGGCATTCACCCCTCCTTGGCACAGACAGCAGTCAGCCCTCCTTGGCACAAACGGCATTCACCCCTCCTTGGCACAGACAGCAGTCACCCTCCTTGGCACAGACGGCATTCACCCCTCCTTGGCACAGACGGCATTCACCCCTCCTTGGCACAGACAGCAGTCACCCCTCCTTGGCACAGACAGCATTCACCCTCACAGCAGTCACCTCTCCTTGGCACAGACGGCATTCACCCCTCCTTGGCACAGACAGCAGTCACCCCTCCTTGGCACAGACGGCATTCACCCCTCCTTGGCACAGACAGCATTCACCCCTCACAGCAGTCACCCCTCCTTGGCACAGACGGCATTCACCCCTCCTTGGCACAGACAGCATTCATCCCTCACAGCAGTCACCCCTCCTTGGCACAGACGGCATTCACCCCTCCTTGGCACAGACAGAATTCACCCCTCACAGCAGTCACCCCTCCTTGGCACAGACGGCATTCACCCCTCCTTGGCACAGACAGCATTCACCCCTCCTTGGCACAGACGGCATTAACCCCTCCTTAGCACAGACAGCAGTCACCCCTCCTTGGCACAGACGGCATTCACCCCTCCTTGGCACAGACGGCATTCACCCCTCCTTGGCACAGACAGCAGTCACCCCTCCTTGGCACAGACGGCATTCACCCCTCCTTGGCACAGACGGCATTCACCCCTCCTTGGCACAGACAGCAGTCACCCTCCTTGGCACAGACAGCATTCACCCCTCACAGCAGTCACCTCTCCTTGGCACAGACGGCATTCACCCCTCCTTGGCACAGACAGCATTCACCCCTCACAGCAGTCACCCCTCCTTGGCACAGACGGCATTCACCCCTCCTTGGCACAGACAGAATTCACCCCTCACAGCAGTCACCCCTCCTTGGCACAGACAGCATTCAACCCTCACAGCAGTCACCCCTCCTTGGCACAGACGGCATTCACCCCTCCTTGGCACAGACAGAATTCACCCCTCACAGCAGTCACCCCTCCTTGGCACAGACGGCATTCACCCCTCCTTGGCACAGACAGCAGTCACCCCTCCTTGGCACAGACGGCATTCACCCCTCCTTGGCACAGACAGCAGTCACCCCTCCTTGGCACAGACGGCATTCACCCCTCCTTGGCACAGACGGCATTCACCCCTCCTTGGCACAGACAGCAGTCACCCCTCCTTGGCACAGACGGCATTCACCCCTTCTTGGCACAGACGGCATTCACCCCTCCTTGGCACAGGCAGCAGTCACCCCTCCTTGGCACAGACAGCATTCACCCCTCACAGCAGTCACCCCTCCTTGGCACAGACGGCATTCACCCCTCCTTGGCACAGACAGCATTCACCCCTCACAGCAGTCACCCCTCCTTGGCACAGACGGCATTCACCCCTCCTTGGCACAGACAGAATTCACCCCTCACAGCAGTCACCCCTCCTTGGCACAGACAGCATTCACCCCTCACAGCAGTCACCCCTCCTTGGCACAGACGGCATTCACCCCTCCTTGGCACAGACAGAATTCACCCCTCACAGCAGTCACCCCTCCTTGGCACAGACGGCATTCACCCCTCCTTGGCACAGACAGCAGTCAGCCCTCCTTGGCACAAACGGCATTCACCCCTCCTTGGCACAGACAGCAGTCACCCCTCCTTGGCACAGACGGCATTCACCCCTCCTTGGCACAGACGGCATTCACCCCTCCTTGGCACAGACAGCAGTCACCCCTCCTTGGCACAGACGGCATTCACCCCTCCTTGGCACAGACGGCATTCACCCCTCCTTGGCACAGACAGCAGTCACCCCTCCTTGGCACAGACGGCATTCACCCCTCCTTGGCACAGACAGCAGTCACCCCTCCTTGGCACAGACGGCATTCACCCCTCCTTGGCACAGACGGCATTCACCCCTCCTTGGCACAGACAGCAGTCACCCTCCTTGGCACAGACGGCATTCACCCCTTCTTGGCACAGACGGCATTCACCCCTCCTTGGCACAGGCAGCAGTCACCCCTCCTTGGCACAGACAGCATTCACCCCTCACAGCAGTCACCCCTCCTTGGCACAGACGGCATTCACCCCTCCTTGGCACAGACAGCATTCACCCCTCACAGCAGTCACCCCTCCTTGGCACAGACGGCATTCACCCCTCCTTGGCACAGACAGAATTCACCCCTCACAGCAGTCACCCCTCCTTGGCACAGACAGCATTCACCCCTCACAGCAGTCACCCCTCCTTGGCACAGACGGCATTCACCCCTCCTTGGCACAGACAGAATTCACCCTCACAGCAGTCACCCCTCCTTGGCACAGACGGCATTCACCCCTCCTTGGCACAGACAGCAGTCAGCCCTCCTTGGCACAAACGGCATTCACCCCTCCTTGGCACAGACAGCAGTCACCCCTCCTTGGCACAGACGGCATTCACCCCTCCTTGGCACAGACGGCATTCACCCCTCCTTGGCACAGACAGCAGTCACCCCTCCTTGGCACAGACGGCATTCACCCCTCCTTGGCACAGACGGCATTCACCCCTCCTTGGCACAGACAGCAGTCACCCCTCCTTGGCACAGACGGCATTCACCCCTCCTAGGCACAGACAGCATTCACCCCTCCTTGGCACAGACAGCATTCACCCCTCCTTGGCACAGACAGCAGTCACCCCTCCTTAGCTCTCGCAGCACAGGCAGTTTTAGGGGGACATCACCACATTACGGGACTAAAAGGAGGGGTGCAGAGAGCTGCATTTCCTTCAAAACAATGCAAGCTTCTGGAATTGTTAGTTAAGCTTACAGAGTTTTTATGGGGAAAGAAATGATGGACAAGTTTTTATGGGGGATATACCTGCAAAATATTCCTTTTATTCACAAAAAATATGTTTTTCCCAATAAATTCTTCTGCCAAAACAGTTTTCAGCCCTGCAGTGAGGGCCGAGCAGCCAGGGGGGGGCTGAGGGGGCTGGGTGAGTTGACTTGTATAAGCCTGGATGCCCGCGCGAGTGAATGGTGTTATTTATTTATTTGAAGAGTTTTCTAAAGCGCGAATGGGACCCGCGGGTATCAGAGCAGAGCGCTGTACGATGCAAAACAAACAAACAGCAAACAAACTGAACAAGCGCCAGATGATCAGAAAAGTCAAACCTGGTTAAGTACATGTGAAGAAGCCTCGTGTCCACCATGGTCTGCCATCTGGGTACCATCTCGGACACCCGGATGTGACGTAGGGCAGAAAAGAACTGACCAGGGATTTCCGGCTCGATGGTTGGCCTTGGTGTGGGAGGGGTCTCAAAGTGTTGCCCTCGTGCTGGCATTCTGAGGGGACAAGGCCGTGTTCAAGAAGCGTGATCCGCTTTAATCCTTCTAGGCTCTCTCCAGCAGGGCACCTGTGGACGGCAACCTATAGCATGCACCACCCCACCCCCGCCCCTAGCAGGGAACCCGTAGCCGGCAAAATATAGCATGCACCACCCCACCCCCCGCACCAAGCAGGGCACCCGTAGCCGTAACTCCCCAACAGTAAGTACACTTGCAGACGGCAGCTTGTAGCATGGACCCCCCTCCCCCCAACCAGCAGTACACCTGTAGCCTGCACTCTTCAGTAGTGCACCTGTAGCCTGCACTCTCCAGCAGTGCACCTGTAGCCGGCACTCCCCAGCAGTGCAGCTGTAGCCACCACTCCTCAGCAGTAAGTACACCTGTAGCCGGCAGCCTGTAGCCTGAACTCTCCAGCAGTGCACCTGTAGCCGGCAGCCTCAAACATGCACCCCCTCCCTCCACCCTCCAGTAGGGCACCTGTAGCCGGCACTCCCCAGCAGTGCACCTGTAGCCGGCAATCCCCAGCAGTAAGTGCACCTGAAGCCGGTAGCCAGTAGCCTCCACTCTCCAGCAGTGCACTTGTAGCCGGCAGCCTGCAGCATGCACCCCCTCCCTCACCCCTCCAGCAGGGCACCTGTAGCCGGCACTCACCACCAGTAAGTACACTTGTAGTCGGTAGCCTGTAGCCTGCTCTCCCCAGCAGTGCACCTGTAGCCGGCAACCTATAGCATGCCCCCTGCCCCCAGCAGGGCACCTGTAGCCGGAACTCTTCAACAGTAAGTACACTTGCAGCCGGCAGCCTTTAGCATGCACCAACACCACACCTCCCCCAGCAGTGCACCTGTAGGCGGAACTCCCCAGCAATGCACCTGAAGGCGGCACTCCCCAACAGTGCAACTGTATGCGGCACTCCCCAGCAGTGCACCTGTAGCCGGCACTCCCCAGCAGTAAGTACACCTGTAGCCGGCAGCCTGTAGCGTGCACTCTCCAGCAGTGCACCTGTAGCTGGCAGCCTGCAGCATGCATCCATTCCCTCCCCCCTCCAGTAGGGCACCAGTAGCCGGCACTCCCCAGCAGTGCACCTGTAGCCGGCACTCCCCAGCAGTAAGTACACTTGTAGTCGGTAGCCTGTAGCCTGCTCCCCCCAGCAGTGCACCTGTAGCCAGTAACCTATAGCATGCACCCCCACCCACCAGCAGGCTCCTGTAGCCAGAACTCCCCAACAGTAAGTACAATTGCAGCCGGCAGCCTGTAGCATGCACCTACACCCCACCTCCCCAGGCCAGCAGTGCACCTGTAGCCTGCACTCTCCAGCAATGTACCTGTAGCTGGCACTCTCCAGCAGTGCACCTGTAGCCGGCACTCCCCAGCAATGCATCTGTAGCCGGCTCTCCCCAGCAGTGCACCTGTAGCCAGCACTCCCCAGCAGTAAGTGCACCAGTAGCCGGTAGCCTGTAGCCTCCACTCTCCAGCAGTGCACCTCTTGCCGGCAGCCTGCAGGATGCACCCCCTCCCTTCACTCCCCCAGCAGTGCACCTGTAGCCGGCACTCCCCAGCAGTAAGTGCACCTGTAGCTGGCAGCCTGCAGCATGCACCCGCTACCTCCACCCCCCAGCAGGGCACCTGTAGCCAGCACTCCCCAGCAGTGCACCTGTAGCCGGCACTCCCCAGCAGTAAGTGCACCTGTAGCCGTTAGCCTGTAGCCTCCACTCTCCAGCAGTGCACCTGTTGCCGGCAGCCTGCAGCATGCACCCCCTCCCTTCACCCCCCAGCAGGGCACCTGTAGCTGGCACTCCCCAGCAGTAAGTACACTTGTAGTCGGTAGCCTGTAGCCAGCTCTCCCCAGCAGTTCACCTGTAGCCGACAATTTATAGCATTCATCCCCCCCCCAGCAGGGCTCCGGTAGCCGGAACTCCACAACAGTAAGTACACTTGCAGCCGGCAGCCTGTAGAATGCACCTACACCCCCACCTCCCCCAGCAGTGCACCTGTAGCCGGCATTGCCCAGCAGTGCACCTGTAGCCGGCACTCCCCAGCAGTAAGTACACCTGTATCCTGCACTCTCCCTCAGTGCACCTGTAACTGGCAGCCTGCAGCATGCACCCCCTCCCCCCTAGCCGGCACTCCCCAGCAGTAAGTGCACTTGGAGCTGGCAGCCTGTAGCATGCAACCCCACCGTCACCCTCAACACAGCAGTGCACCTGTAACTGGTAGCCTGCAGCATGCACCCCCTCCACCCTAGCAGGGCACCTGTAGCCTGCACTCTCCAGCAGTGCATCTGTAGCTGGCAGCCTGTAGCATGCCATCCCATCAGCAGTGCACCTATAGCCGGCACTACCCAGCAGTAAGTACACCTGTAGCCAGCAGCCTGTAGCCTGCACTCTCCAGCAGTCCACCTGTAGCCGGCAGCCTGCAACATGCACCCCCTCCCTCCGCCCCCCAGCAGGGCACCTGTAGCCGGCACTCCCCAGCAGTGCACATGTGGCCGGCACTCCCCAGCAGTAAGTTCACCTGTAGCCGGTAGCCTGTAGCCTCCACTCTCCAGCAGTGCACCTGTAGCCGGCTCTCCCCAGCAGTGCACCTGTAGCCAGCACTCCCCAGCAGTAAGTGCACCAGTAGCCGGTAGCCTGTAGCCTCCACTCTCCAGCAGTGCACCTCTTGCCGGCAGCCTGCAGGATGCACCCCCTCCCTTCACTCCCCCAGCAGTGCACCTGTAGCCGGCAGCCTGCAGCATGCACCCGCTACCTCCACCCCCAGCAGGGCACCTGTAGCCGGCACTCCCCAGCAGTGCACCTGTAGCCGGCACTCCCCAGCAGTAAGTGCACCTGTAGCCGTTAGCCTGTAGCCTCCACTCTCCAGCAGTGCACCTGTCTCCGGCAGCCTGCAGCATGCACCCCCTCCCTTCACCCCCCAGCAGGGCACCTGTAGCTGGCACTCCCCAGCAGTAAGTACACTTGTAGTCGGTAGCCTGTAGGCTGCTCTCCCCAGCAGTTCACCTGTAGCCGGCAACCTATAGTATGCCCCCCCCCCAAGCAGGGCACCTGTAGCCGGAACTCCACAACAGTAATTACACTTGCAGCCGGCAGCCTGTAGCATGCACCTACACCCCCACCACCCCCAGCAGTGCACCTGTAGCCAGCAGCCGGCAGCATGCACCCCTCCCTCCACCCCCAGCAGGCCACCAGGAGCCGGCACTCCCCAGCAGTGCACCTGTAGCCTGCTCTCCCCAGCAGTGCACCTGAAGCCGGCAACCTATAGCATGCACCCACCCCCATCAGCAGGGCTCCTGTAGCCGGAACTCCACAATAGTAAGTACACTTGCAGCCAGCAGCCTGTAACATGCACCTACACCCCCACCTCCCCCCAGCAGTGCACCTGTAGCTGGCACTCCCCAGCAGTGCACATGTAGCTGGCACTCCCCAGCAGTGCACCTGTAGCTGGCACTCTCCAGCAGTGCACCTGTAGCCTGCACTCTCCACCAGTGCACCTGTAGCCGGCACTCCCCAGCAGTGCACCTGTAGCCGGCAACCTATAGCATGCACCCCCCCACTCCCAGCTGGGCACCTATAATCTGAACTCCCCAACAGTAAGTACACTTGCAGCCTGCAGCCTGTAGCATGCACCCCACACCCCTCCAACCAGCAGTGCACCTGTAGCCTGCACTCTCCAGCAGTGCACCTGTAGCCTGCTCTCTCCAGCAGTGCACCTGTAGCCGGCACTCCCCAGCAGTGCACCTGTAGCTGGCAACCTATAGCATGCACCCCCCCTGGGTACCTGTAGCCCGCAACCTATAGCATGCACCTCCCCACCCCCAGCAGGGCACCTGTAGCCGGAACTCCCCAACAGTAAGTACGCTTGCAGCCGGCAGCCCGTAGCATGCACCCCCCTTGCCCCCAACCAGCAGTGCATCTGTAGCCTGCACTCTTCAGCAGTGCACCTGTAGCCTGCACTCTCCAGCAGTGCACCTGTAGCTGGCACTCCCCAGCAGTGCACCTGTAGCCGGCAACCTACAGCATGCACCCCCCGCAGGGCAACTGTAGCCAGCAACCTATATAGCATGCACCCCCTCCAGCAGGGCACCTGTAGCCGGAACTCCACAACAGTAAGTACACTTGCAACCAGCAGCCGGTAGCATGCACCTACACCCCACCTCCCCAGGCCAGCAGTGCACCTGTACCCGGCACTCCCCAGCAGTGCACCTGTAGCCGGCACTCCCCAGCAGTAAGTACACCTGAAGCCGGCAGCCTGTAGCCTGCACTCTCCAGCAGTGCACCTGTAGCTGGCAGCCTGCACCCCCTCCCTCCACCACCCAGCAGGGCACCTGTAGCCTGCACTCCCCAGCAGTGCACCTGTAGCCGGCTACAGGTGCCCTGCTGGGTGGTGGAGGGAGGTAAGTGCACCTGTAGCCGGTAGCCTGTAGCCTCCACTCCCCAGCAATGCAACTGTAGCTGGCACTCCCCAGCAGTAAGTACACTTGTAGTCGGTAGCCTGTAGCCTGCTCTCCCCAGCAGTGCACCTGTAGCCAGCAATTTATAGCATGCACCCGCCCCAATCAGGGCTCCTGTAGCTGGAACTCCACACTTGCAGCCGGCAACCTGTAGCATGCACCTCCCCCCTCACCTCCCCCAGCAGTGCACCTGTAGCCGGCACTCCCCAGCAGTGCACCTGTAGCCGGCAGCCTTCAGCATGCATCCCCCTAACCAGCAGTGCACCTGTAGCCTGCACTCTCCAGCAGTGCACCTGTAGCTGGCAGCCTGTAGCATTCCCCCTCCATATGCAGTGCACCTGTAGATGATACTCCCCAGCAGTAAGCACACTTGTAGTCGGTAGCATGTAGCCGGCACTCACCAGCAGTTCACCTGTAGCCGGCAACCTGTAGCATGCACCACCACCCCACCCTCCCCCCAGCAGTGCCCCTGTAGCCACACTCCCCAGCAGTACACCTGTAGCCGGCAGCCTGTAGCCTGCACTCTCCAGCAACGCTCCTGTAGCCGGCAGCCTTCAGCATGCACCCCACCCAACCAGCAGTGCACCTGTAGCCAGCAGTAAGTAAGTACACCTGTAGCCAGCAGCCAGTAGCCTGCACTCTCCAGCAGTGCACGGTAGTCTGTAGCATGCCCCCCACCAGTGCGCCTGTAGCCGGCACTCCCAAGCAGTAAGTACACCTGTAGCTGGCAGCCTGTAGCCTGCAATCTCCAGCAGTGCACCAGTAGCCTTCAGCATGCCCCCCCCGACCCCACCACCAGCAGTGCACCTATAGCCGGCACTCCCCAGCAGTAAGTACACATGTACCCTGCAGCATGCACCCCCCTCCCGCAAACCAGCAGGGCACCTGTAGCCGGCACACCCCAGCAGTGTATTTGTAGTGAACAGCCTCTAGCATGCATCGCCACCTCCACCCCCACCCTCCCCCCAGCAGTGCCCCTGTAGCCGGCAGCCTGTACCCTTCACTCTCCAGTGCACCTATAGCCGGCACTCCCCAGCAGAAAGTACACATGTAGCCGGCAGCCTGCACCCCCTACCCCCAACCAGCAGTGCACCTGTAGCCGGCACTCCCCAGCAATAAGTACACTTGTAGTCGGTAGCCTGTAGCCTGCACTCACCAGCAGTTCACCCATAGCCATCAGCCTGTAGCATGCACCTCCACCCCAACCTCCCCCAGAAGTGCCCCTGTAGCCACACTCCCCAGCAGTGCACCTGTAGCTGGCAGCCTGTAGCATGCCCCCCTCCCTCCCCCAATAGCAGTGCACTTGTATCCAGCACTCCCCAACAGTAAGTACACTTGTAGTCGGTAGCCTGTAGCCTGCACTCACCAGCAGTTCACCTGTAGCCGGCAGCCTGTAGCATGCACCGTAACCCCACCCTCCCCCCAGCAGTGCCCCTGTAGCCGCACTCTCCAGCAGCGCTCCTGTAGCCGGCAGCCTTCAGCATGCACCCCCCACAACCAGCAGCACCTGTAGCCTGCACTCTCCAGCAGTGAACCTGTAGCTGGCAGCCTGTAGCATGCACCGCCCCCCACCCTCCCCCAGCAGTGCCCCTGTAGCCGGCATTCCCAAGCAGTATGTACACCTGTAGCCGGCAGCCTGTAGCCTGCACACTCCAGCAGTGCACCTGTAGCCGGTAGTCTGTAGCATGCCCCCCTCCCCACCAGCAGTGCACCTGTAGCCGGCACTCCCCAGCAGTAAGTACACATGTAGCCGGCAGCCTGCACCCCCTCCCCCAACCAGCACTGGACCTGTAGCCGGCACTCCCCAGCAGTTCACCCATAGCCAGCAGCCTGTAGCATGCACCGCCACCCCAACCTCCCCCCAGCACTGCCCCTGTAGCCGCACTCCCCAGCAGTGCACCTGTAGTTGGCAGCCTGTAGCATGCCCCCCATCAGCAGTGCACCTGTAGCCGGCACTCCCCAGCAGTAAGTACACTTGTAGTCGGTAGCCTGTAACCTGCACTCACCAGCAGTTCACCTGTAGCTGGCAACCTGTAGCATGCACCACCACCCCACCCTCCCCCCAGCAGTGCCCCTGTAGCCGCACTCCCAGCAGTGCACCTGTAGTTGGCAGCCTGTAGCATTCTCCCCATCAGCAGTGCACCTGTAGCCGGCACTCCCCAGCAGTAAGTACACTTGTAGTCGGTAGCCTGTAACCTGCACTTCACCTGTAGCCGGCAACCTGTAGCATGCACCACCACCCCACCCTCCCCCCAGCAGTGCCCCTGTAGCCGCACTCCCCAGCAGTGCACCTGTAGTTGGCAGCCTGTAGCATGCCCCCAATCAGCAGTGCACCTGTAGCCGGCACTCCCCAGCAGTAAGTACACTTGTAGTCGGTAGCCTGGAACGTGCACTCGCCAGCAGTTCACCTGTTGCCGGCAACCTGTAGCATGCACCACCACCCCACCCTCCCCCCAGCAGTGCCCCTGTAGCCGCACTCCCAAGCAGTGCCCCTGTTGCCGGCAGCCTTCAGCATGCACCCCCCCAACCAGCAGTGCACCTGTAGCCTGGACTCTCCAGCAATGCACCTGTAGCTGGCAGCCTGTAGCATGCCCCCCCATCTGCAGTGCACCTGTAGCCAGCACTCCCCAGCAGTAAGTACACTTGTAGCCGGCAGCCTGTAGCATGCACCGCCGCCCCACCCTCCCCCCAGCATTGCCCCTGTAGCCGCACTCCCCAGCAGTGCCCCTGTAGCCGGCAGTCTTCAGCATGCAACCCCCAACCAGCAGTGCACCTGTAGCCGGCACTCCCAAGCAGTAAGTACACCTGTAGCTGGCAGCCTGCACCCCTTTCCCCCAACGAGCAGTGCACCTGTAGCCAGTAGCCTGTAGCATGCCCCCCACCCCCACCACCACCAGCAGTGCATCTACAGCCGGCACTCCCCAGCAGTAAGTATACATGTAGCCGGCAGCCTGCACCCTCTTCCCCCCAACCAGCAGTGCACCTGTAGCCGGCACTCCCAAGCAGTGTACCTGTAGCTAGCAGCCTGTAGCATGCATCGCCACCTCCACCCCAACCCTCCCCCCAGCAGTGACCCTGTAGCCGGCAGCCTGTACCCTGCACTCTCCAGTGCACCTATAGCCGGCACTCCCCAACAGTATCTACACATGTAGTCGGCAGCCTGCACCCCCTCCCCCCAACCAGCAGTGCACCTGCAGCCTGTAGCATGGACCGCCACCCCACTCTCCCCCAGCAGTGCCCCTGTAGCTGCACTTCCTAGCAGTGCACCTGTAGCTGGCAGCCTGTAGCATGCCCCCCATCAGCAGTGCACCTGTAGCCGGCACTCCCCAGCAATAAGTACACTTGTAGTCGGTAGCCTGTAGCCTGCACTCACCAGCAGTTCACCTGTAGCTGGCAGACTCTAGCATGCACCGCCACCCCTCCCCACAGCAGTGCCGCTGTAGCCGCACTCCCCAGCATTGCCCCTGTAGCCGGCAGCCTTCAGCATGCACCCCCACCAACCAGCAGTGCACCTGTAGCCGGCACTCCCAAGCAGTAAGTACACCTGTAGCTGGCAGCCTGTAGCCTGCACTCTCCAGCAGTGTACCTGTACTCTGTAGTCTGCAGCATGCCCCCCTTCCACCAGCAGTGCACCTGTAGCTGGCAGTCCCAATCAGTAAGTACACCTGTAGCTGGCAGCCTGTAGCCTGCACTCTCCAGCAGTGCACCTGTAGCCGGTAGCCGGTAGCCTGTAGCATGCCCCCCACCCCCCACCACCACCAGCAGTGCACCTATAGCCGGCACTCCCCAGCAGTAAGTACACATGTAGCCGGCAGCCTGCACGTTCACTCCCCAACCAGCAGTGCACCTGTAGCCGGCACTCCCCAGCAGTGTACCTGTAGCTGCTGGGGAATGCATGCCTGTAGCATGCATCACCACCCCCACCCCCACCCCCACCACACCCCCAGCAGTGCACCTGTTGCCGGCAGCCTGTACCCTGCACTCTCCAGTGCACCTATAGCCGACACTCCCCAGCAGTAAGTACACATATAGCTGGCAGCCTGCACCCCACTCCCCCCAACCAGCAGTGCACCTGTAGCCAGCACTCTCCAGCAGTAAGTACACCTGTAGCCAGCAGCCTGTAGCATGCACCGCCGCCCCACCCTCCCCCAGCAGTGCCCCTGTAGCCGCACTCCCCAGCAGTGCACCTGTAGCCGGCAGCCTTCAGCATACACCCCCACAACCAGCAGTGCACCTGTAGCTGCACTCCCCATTAGTGCACCTGTAGCTGGCAGCCTGTAGCATACCCCCTCATCAGCAGTGCACCTGTAGCTGGCACCCCCCAGCAGTAAGTACACTTGTAGTTGGTAGCCTGTAGCCTGCACTCACCAGCAGTTCACCTGTAGCTGGCAGCCTGTAGGATGCACCGCCACCCCACCCTTCCCCCAGCAGAGCCCCTGTAGCCGCACTCCCCAGCAGTGCCCCTGTAGCCGGCAGCCTTCAGCATACAACCCCCACAACCAGCAGTGCACCTGTAGCCGCACTCCCCATCAGTGCTCCTGTAGCTGGCAGCCTGTAGCTTGCCCCCCCACCCCCTATTTACAGTGCACCTGTAGCCGGCAGCCTGTAATCAGCTAAAGCCGCTCATTGTGCACGTTTGTCGGCAGTGATAATCACAGGCGCCTCACAACATAATCCTGGAAGCCGCAGGCTTCTAGGAACTAATAGCCAGGATTAGCTGTGACAACTCACGGGTGGTGCAGGCCCGGGCGGGGTAGGTGCTGGGCCTGGGAGTGGAGGTTACGAACAGCACCACAGGACGGCTAACTGGAAGTGACGTATGAACACATGCATGTATGGGGTGTCGGTATAGCGCTGCGCAAGCCCAGACAAGAAGAAGCACAGCGATATACAGGGTCAACGGTGGGGACACAGGGAGCGTGGGGTATCAGGTAAAGTGTGTTTATAAGTGTGAGAGTGTGCTGTTACTGCACTGTGACGTCGTGTTCTCTGAAGTGTGGTATTTATGTACAGCACGCTCAGTCGACGGGAAGCGGAGCTGCGTCCGGACACGTTTCTCCTGTCTGTTTTTTGTGCCTGTCTTTCTGTCTCACTGTGTCTCTCTGCCTCCCTGCCTCAGTGCAAGATGTCTCTTCTGCCTCTGCGGCTGTCTCAGTCTCTGTTTCCAGTTGCATGTCTCACTGCCAGATGTCTCTTCTGTCTCTGCAGCTGTCTCAGTCTCTCTGTCTCCATGTGCATGTCTCACTGTTAGATGTCTCTTCTGCCTCTGCACTGCCTCAGTCTCTCTGTCTCCATGTGTATGTCTCACAGTCAGATGTCTCTTCTGCCTCTGCGGCTACCCAAGTCTCTCTCTCCATATGACTCTCTCACTACTACCAGATGTCTCTTCTGCCTCTGGTGCTGTCCCAGTCTCTCTCTCCGTGTGCATGTATCCCTGCCAGATGTCTCTTCTGCCTCTGCGGCTGACTCAGTCTCTCACTCCATGTGTATGTCTCACTGCTAGATGTCTCTTCTGCCTCTGCGTTTGTCTCAGTCTCTCTGTCTCCATGTGTATGTCTCACTGCTAGATGTCTCTTCTGCCTCTGCGGCTGTCTCAGCCTCTCTGTCTCCATGTGTATGTCTCGCTTCCAGATGTCTCTTCTGCCTCTGTGGCTGTCTCAGCCCCTCTGTCTCCATTTGTATGTATCACTGCCAGATGTCTCTTCTGCCTCAGCGGCTGTCTCAGTCTCTCTCTCTTTCTCCATGTGCATGTCGCACTGCCAGATGTATGTTCTGCCTCTGCAGCTGTCTCAGCCCTCTTCTTCTTGTGTATGTCTAACTGCTAGATGTCTCTTCTGCCTCTGTGGCTGTCTCAGCCTTTCTGTCTCCATGTGTATGTCTCACTGCTAGAGATCTCTTCTGCCTCTGCGTTTGTCTCAGTCTCTGTCTCCATGTGCATGTCTCACTGTCAGATGTCTCTTCTACCTCTGCGGCTGTCTCAGTCTCTCTGTCTCCATGTGCATGTCTCAGTGCCAGATGTCTCTTCTGTTTCTGCGGCTGTCTCAGTCTCTCTGTCTCCATGTGCATGTCTCAGTGCCAGATGTCTCTTATGTTTCTGTGGCTGTCTCAGTCTCTCTGTCTCCATGTACATGTCTCAGTGCCAGATGTCTCTTCTGTCTCTGCGTTTGTCTCAGTCTCTCTGTCTCCATGTGTTTGTCTCACTGCTAGATGTCTCTTCTGCCTCCGCGGCTGTCTCAGCCCCTCTGTCTCCATGTGTATGTCTCACTGCTAGAGGTCTCTTCTGCCTCTGCATTTGTCTCAGTCTCTGTCTCCATGTGCATGTCTCACTGTCAGATGTCTCTTCTGCGTCTGTCTCAGCCTCTCTGTCTCCATGTGCTTGTCTCAGCGCCAGATGTCTCTTCTGCTTCTGAGGCTGTCTCAGTCTCTCTCTCTCTCCATGTGCATGTCTCACTGCTAGATGTCTCCTCTGCCTCTGTGGCTGTCTCAGCCTCTCTGTCTCTATGTGCATGTCTCAGTGCCAGATGTCTCTTTTGCTTCCGTGGCTGTCTCAGCCCCTCTGTCTCCATGCGTATGTCTCACTGTCAGATGTCTCTCCTGCCTCTGCAGCTGTCTCAGCCTCTCTGTCTACATGTGTGAGTCTCACTGCTAGATGTCTCTTCTGCCTCTGTGGCTGTCCCAGCCTCTCTGTCTCCATGTGTGTGTCTCAGTGCCAGATGTTTCTTCTGCTTCTGCGGCTGTCTCATTCTCTCTGTCTCCATGTGTATGTCTCACTGCCAGATGTCTCTTCTGTCCCAGCGGGTGTTTCAGTCTCTGTTTCTATGTGCATGTCTCACTGTCAGATGTCTCTTCTGCCTCTGCGGCTGTCTCAGCGTCTCTGTCTCCATGTGCGTGTCTCAGGGCCAGATGTCTCTTCTGTCTCTGTGGCTGTCTCAGTCTCTCTCCATATGACTCTCTCTCTACTTCCAGATTTCTCTTCTGCCCCTGCGGTTGTCTCAGCCTCTGTCTCCATGTGTATGTCTCACTGCCAGATGCCTCTCCTGCCTCTGCGGCTGTCTCAGTTTCTCTGTCTCCATGTATATGTCTCACTGCCAGATGTCTCTTCTGCCTCTGCGGCTGTCTCAGCCTCTTTGTCTCCATGTGTATGCCTTGCGGCTGTCTCAGCCTCTCTGTCTCCATGTGTATGTCTCAGTGCCAGATGTCTCTTCTGTCTCTGCGGCTGTCTCAGTATCTGTTTCCATGTGCATGTCTCACTGTCAGATGTCTCTTCTGCAGCTGCTTCAGTCTCTTTCTCCATAACACTCTCTCACTACCTCCAGATGTCTCTTCTGCCTCTGCGTCTGTCCCAGTCTCTCTCTCTCTCCATGTGCATGTCTCAGTGCGAGATGTCTCTTCTGCCTCTGCGGCTGTCTCAGTCTCCCTGTCTCTGTGTGCATTTGTGAGTGTCAGATGTCTCTTCTGCCTTTGCGGCTGTCTCAGCCACTCTGTCTCCATGTGTATGTCTCAGTGCCAGATGTCTCTTCTGCCTCTGCAGCTGTCTCAGCCCCTCTGTCTCCATGTGCATGTCTCAGTGCCAGATGTCTCTTCTGCCTCAGCGGCTGTCTCAGTCTCTGTCTCCATTTGTATGTGTCACTGCCAGATGTCTCTTGTGTCCCTGCAGCTGTTTCAGCCTCTCTCTCTCCACGTGTGTAGGAAAGTAGGATTTGCTTTCTCCTTAAACTGTTAAGTTATGTACTTAGGTACACTCCAGATTGGATACTGGGGCCCCCTTGTCAGTCCCTAGTATATGGTACCCATGTACCCAGGGCATAGGTACCCCAGAGGCCTCCCTTGGGCTGAAGCATGAATTATGCCACCCATGAGAGGCCATGCAATATGGAACCTACATGCCTGCCATTGCAGCCTGTGTGAGTTGGTGCATGCACCACTTACTTAAGATATAGGTTTACTATATCTAAGGGTCACTGCACTTAAAACCTATAAGTCACCCCTCTAGCAGGCCTTAACAATCCTGAGGGCTTGGTTCTAAGTGAGAGGGTGCCACTGCATGAGCAAGACACCCCTGCAGCTTATGGAGTCCATTCTCCCTGGATGTCAGTGAAGCAGCCATATACGACATATAGAGGGGCATTATGCGACCGCGTGATGGCCAACTCTAAAACGGCTGAAACTAACCCTATCGTGTTTTGTGTCAAACATGTTGGAATCAAACCCCCACACCGGTAACTGGTGTGGGAGGTATGATTCCACCCCTCAGAAGTGAGCTTCGTGGGATCCCTGGTGTTCCCTGTACCAGCCTTCTAGTCCCAGACAGCACAAAATGGATGCTGCTGACCAGAGACACATTTCTGCCCTCCTGCTGCTGAGCCAAGCTCGAGCAGGGGAAGGCAGAACAATAGGCATTCTGTCACAGGGAGGTGTGACCACCTCCCAGACAGGATTTAGTGTATTAGGGCTGGGAGGGTGCGCTTGCCAGCGACTGAAAGTCTGCATGAGGGGCACATTTGGTGTCCCTGTGCATAGTCCAGTTCAAACCAGTCCTGGGAGCCGTTGGCTCCCGCTCTGACGCGATACTGGACAAAGGACATGGGAGTAACCTCCCCACCATCCAGACCCTCCCCTGGGAGGGTCCCCTGAATCTTGCCAACCCTCTTCTGTGGGTGCTTAAGTGCTTACCTGGCAGTAGATTCGAGATGGACAAGATTCTGAACCCGAAACCACTGAGCTTCGACTGTCTGGACACTCTGGACTTCGCTGGACTTGTTTGGGCCCGACTTCGTCTCCCACTCAGTCTGCTGCATTGTCTGTGCCCGTGCACCGTACAGGATTCGTACAGGACGTGTGGGGCATCAAGGACAACCAAAGATATGTCCCTTGGGAAGGGTCCTTAAACTCTAAAACTTCAACCGCGACTTTCCAATAGAATTGTACGGAGCACGCGGTCGTGTTCCCACACTACACCCGTCCTCCGTGGAGTCCCTATCTACTCACCTTGGGTGGTTCCTTGGGGTCCCAGCGATTCTACATCCTCTCGACACTGTCCTGACTCGAGTCATGGTTCTTATACCACTATTTTAGTATATGGTTTGGTCCCCCCTAGGGCCCACTGTGTATTAGTGGTATTTACTGTTATTTCTGTCCTTAAGTATTGTGTGCTTTGCGATTATCTCTGTGTAGGAGATACTGTGTCGTACTAGAGAGTGTTATATTAATAAATACATATTTTTATAACTTCTGTGTGGTTGTCCTTTCATTTAACCAATACTATAAGGTTGCATTCTGGTAAAACAAGCTGCTTAACATTCCTTCAAGACTAAGCCTGAAGGCTGCTCTCCACAGCTACCACTTGGATAGCTTTCTAAGGTTATCTTTGACTTCTTAAATCACCATAAGGGTTGTTTGGACTGGTGCAAGCTGCCCACTTTCATTAGTGGACAGCATATACCAGGCCAACTTCTCACATTGGTGTGCAGCGGTTGGGATTCCAGCCTGCATTGTTTTATCAGATACATTTTTGTATTGATTAACTGAAAAACCACTAGTACTAGGAACATATAATACTAGCTTAGAATAAGTAAGTTCTACTGAACTTAGGGTTGGGTAAGTCAAGGGTCTAGCACACCCTTTCTCCAACCTCAGAGAGTTTAGTTCCCACTAGGTTAGGTAGGTGGAACACCTCACCACACTTAGTATGTCTGCTAAAAGAGATGCCAGTGGCTCTCTGCCTTCTAGATACAGTGAACTTTCGTTCCAAGAACTGAAAGCACTGTGTGCATCTAAGAAGCTGAAGACAGGGAGGAGTGCCGACACTCAACGCCTGGTAGAGGTGTTACTTCTAGATGACTTAGGGAAAACCCCTGGGTCAGATGAACAGGAGAGAGTGGGTGGGACAGGGAATGAAGACAGGTCAGGGGGTGACACCTTTTATGATCTAGACTCTAACCCTGACAGGGAGAACCTGATGGTTCTCACCTGGATAACTCAGATCTTCAAGAGGAGAGTGGAGGAGGCCATGAGGGCTCTCTCTTTACTCCCCCTGGAAGAGTGCAGAGTTTACCATGGAGATCTAAATCTCCCTCTGTAGAATCTAATCACTCAGGACAGTCTGTAGGGACCTCTGTATCTAGCAAGAGGGACCACTCTTATGATAGGGAATACCAAATTCTTGAGCTTGAGAAAGATAGGCTTAGGCTCAGGCAAGAGCAGTTGGCCCTTGATAAAGAGTCCCTAGAAGACCAGAAAGCTAGAAACAAGTTGGGACTAGAGTCCCATGGTGGCAGCAACAGTGTCCCCAGAGTTAAGGAACATACCTTTGATCATAGGAACCTGAGCAAGATTGTCCCTCCCTACCATGTTGGGGATGACATCCATAAATGGATAACTGCTTTAGAGCGGGCCTGTAAAGTACAAAGGGTCCCTCAAGAGCAGTGGGCAGCAATCTTGTAGCTCTCCTTTGACTTCCGTAAGATATAGGTTTACTATATCTAAGGGTCACTGCACTTAAAACCTTTAAGTCACCCGTCTAGCAGGCCTTTACAATCCTGAGGGCAGGGTGCTTGGTTCTAAGTGAGAGGGTGCCACTGCATGAGCAGAACACCGCTGTAGCCTACGGTGTCCATTCTCTCCAGATGTCAGTGAAGCAGCCATATATGACATATAGAGGGGCATTACGCGACCGTGTGATGACCAACTTTAAAACGGCTGAAACTAACCCTATCGTGTTTGGTGTCAAACATTTTGTAATCATACCCCCACACTGGTAACAGGTGTGGAAGGTATGATTCCACCCCTCAGAAGCGACCTTTGTGGGATCCCTGGTGTTCCCGGTACCAGCCTTCTAGTCCCAGACAGCACAAAATGGTTGCTGCCGACCAGAGACACATTTCTGCCCTCCCGCTGCTGAGCCAAGCTCGAGCAGGGGAAGGGAGAACAATAGGGATCCTGTCACAGGGAGGTGTGACCACCTCCCAGACAAGATTTAGTGTATTAGGGCTGGGTGGGTGCTCTTGCAAGTGACTGAAAGTCTGCATAAGGGGCACATTTGGTGTCCCTGTGCATAGTCCAGTTCAAACCAGCCCTGGGAGCCGTTGGCTCCCGCTCTGACACAAAACTGGACAAAGGACATGGGAGTAACCTCCCCACTGTCCATACCCTCCCCTGGGAGGGTCCCCTGAATCTTGGCAACCCTCTTCTGTGGGTACTTAAGTGCTTACCTGGCTGTAGGACCTTATATTCGATGTGGACAAGATTCTGAACCAGAAACCACTGAGCTTTGACCGCCTGGACACTCTGGACTTCGTTGGACTTCATTTGGACCTGACGTCATCTCCCATTCAGTCTGCTGCATCGTCCGTGCCTGTGCACCATACAGGATCCGTGCAGGACCTGTGGAGCATCAAGGACAACCAAAATATCTCCCTTGGAGTAAAGGAGTCACTCCCCTGCATCCGCAAGCACCGCAACACTGCTGTCCAATCTGCTGATACTGAGCTCCTATGGACTCCGAAGGGTTCAGCAACACAGAAGATGGGTTTCTATGTCCCTCAACGCCTGAACTGTCTTCTCCCCAAGATTGAGGTCAGAATCCCTCGTGGGGGCTGCAATAATCGAACCCCTGTACACCGCGTACATTTGCAAGTGCATATGCTTGTTGGCATTTTCCGTACAAGAATATTGGGCTCCGAGTAGCCCCAACCTCTGGCATTAATTCCTACCAAGAACTTTGACCTCCTCACACCGCGTGCTCCGTGGGCTGTTGTTTGGTGAAATTGCTCGAGGTCCCCTCGCGACTACTGTGCCTCTGACGTGTGGGTCCAATCGAAGGTCAACTTTACTTTTCTTGGGCTCCCCTGGTTGCCCCAGGCTTGCCCTGACTCCCCTGTGTTTGGTGAGTCTCCTGGACCTTGCTGGTCCGAACCGTACACATCCGTGACCTTCTACGTGGGTTGTCGTTGCCAAGGCTTGTTGGTGCTCCCGCCGGAAACCGACCCCTGAGCACTCGACATCCTTTGTAGGATAGCTAGTATCCGGCTCCTGGTCATCCTCAACGTCGCCTGGTCCCAGCAGCTGAAGAGTCAAGCTCCCTGTCAACTATCCTGAAACACCCGACATAGGTAGGCATTCATTTACCGAGCCCCTGGTCCCTCCTAAGTGACCCAGTCTCTGTCCCCTCTGCTTTCAGGTACTCTTCGACAAGAATCCACCTTTGGATTCCAACTGACACTTTTTTTCCTTCCAGCAGCGCCCTTCTTCGAAGTCCTCCATTGGGTTCGACGGCGGTTTCCACGCCACTTCAGACCTATGCACTTGGCTTCCCTGGGATAGGTAACTTGGGTACCTCGGTATCCGCGGGTGGGGTGGCTCTCCAACCTTCTGTCTTCCACAGGGTTTCTTCAAAGTCCACTGGTTGGGGTCCTTAAACTCTAAAACTTCAACCGCGACTTTCCCATAGAATTGTACGGAGTACGCAGTCGTGTTCCCACACTACACCCGTCCTCCGTGGAGTCCCTATCTACTCACCTTGGGTGGTTCCTTGGGGTCCCAGTGATTCTACGTCCTCTCAACACTGTCTCGACTCCAGTCGGTGTTCTTATACCACTTACTTAGCATATGGTTTGGTCCCCCCCTGGGGCCCGCTGTGTATTAGTGCTATTTACTGTCATTTCTGTGCTTAAGTATTGTGTGTTTTGCGATTATCTCTGTGTAGGAGATACTGGGTCGAACTAGATAGGGTTATATTAATAAATACATATTTTTTATAACTACTGTGTGGTTCTCCTTTCCTTTAATCAATACTATAAGATTGCATTCTGGTAAAAAAAAAAAGCTGCTTAACATTCCATCAAGGCAAAGCCTGAAGGCTACTCTCCACAGCTACTACTTGGATAGCTTTCTAAGGTTATCTTTGACCTCTTAATTCACCATAAGCGTTGTTTGGACTGGTGCAAGGTGTCCACTTTAATTAGTGGACAGCATATACCAGGCCAACTTCTCACATTGGTGTGCAGCGGTTGGGATTCAAGCCTGCATTGTTTTATCAGATACATTTTTGTATTGATTAACTGAAAAACCACTAGTACTAGGAACATAGAATACTAGCTTAGAATAAGTAAGTTCTACTGAACTTAGGGTTGGGTAAGTCAAGGGTCTAGCACACCCTTTCTCCAACCTCAGAGAGTTTAGTTCCCACTAGGTTAGGGAGGTGCAACACCTCACCACACTTAGTATGTCTGCTAAAGGAGATGCCAGTGGCTCTCTGCCTTCTAGATACAGTGAACTTTCGTTCCAAGAACTGAAAGCACTGTGTGCATCTAAGAAGCTGAAGACAGGGAGGAGTGCCGACACTCAACGCCTGGTAGAGGTGTTACTTCTAGATGACTTAGGGAAAACCCCTGGGTCAGATGAACAGGAGAGAGTGGGTGGGACAGGGAATGAAGACAGGTCAGGGGGTGACACCTTTTATGATCTAGACTCTAACCCTGACAGGGAGAACCTGATGGTTCTCACCTGGATAACTCAGGTCTTCAAGAGGAGAGTGGAGGAGGCCATGAGGGCTCTCTCTTTACTCCTCCTGGAAGAGTGCAGAGTTTACCATGGAGATCTAAATCTCCCTCTGCAGAATCTAATCACTCAGGACAGTCTGTAGGGACCTCTGTATCTAGCAAGAGGGACCACTCTTTTGATAGGGAATACCAACTTCTTGAGCTTGAGAAAGCTAGGCTTAGGCTCAGGCAAGAGCAGTTGGCCCTTGATAAAGAGTCCCTAGAAGTCCAGAGAGCTAGAAACAAGTTGGGACTAGAGTCCCATGGTGCCAGCAACAGTGTCCCCAGAGTTAAGGAACATACCTTTAATCATAGGAACCTGAGCAAGATTGTCCCTCCCTACCATGTTGGGGATGACATCCATAAATGGATAACTGCTTTAGAGTGGGCCTGTAAAGTACAAAGGGTCCCTCAAGAGCAGTGGGCAGCTATCTTGTGGCTCTCCTTTGCTGAGAAAGTTGGAGATAAGCTCCTCACTGTTAGAGAAGAGGATGCTGACAATTATTCAGTTTTGAAGAGTGCTCTCATTGATGGATTTGGCTAAACCACTGAACAGTATAGGATTAAGTTCAGAGACACCCAGAAGACACAGAATCAGGATTGGGTAGACCTTGTGGATAGTGCCATTAAGGCTCTGGAAGGCTGGTTGCTTGGCAGCAAAGTGAATGATTTCAAGGGATTATACAATTTGATTATGAGGGAGCAGATCCTTAATATTTGCCAAGATCAGTTATTGTATCAATACCTGGTTGACTCTGATCTGACTTCTCCCCAAGAATTGGGAAAGAAGGCAGATAAGTGGCTCAGAACCGGGTGAAGCAGAAAAACCAGAACAATGGTGGTGACCAAAGGAAGCAAGATTCTAAACCTCTAGATAAGGGCGGGGAGAAGGGTAAAGATCAAAACAGTCTTCATCAGGGCTCCAAAAACCTGCATCTGGGGGGGTGGGGAGTCACAATCCAACAAAGGTAAAGGCAAAAAGAAACCTTGGTGCTATCTCTGTAAACTGAAGACCCATTGGACAAGAGATGCTGATTGTCCAAAAGCCAAGAAAAATCCTCCAACCACCACTGCCCCTAAGGCAACTGCGCCCCCTAGCACAAGTACAAGTGGTGGTACAGGGAACAAGGGATTAGTAGGGTTAACCTTGGGCTCTGAGATAGGTACTGGCCTAGCCAGAACTCCAGCTCAGGCTGTGCTTGTCTGTGATGGTGGCATAGATATTGCCACCCTATTTGTCAGTCCCAGTAATCTGGGCAAATACAGACAGCAGCCTTTAATCAATGGTAAGGAGGCCATGGCATACAGGGACATAGGTGCAAGTGTCACTATGGTGACAGAGAATCTTGTGGACCCTGACCAAATCATACTTGAAGGGATGTACCAAGTGACCAATGCAAACAATGTCAGGACTGACCATTCCTTGGCAGTTGTTAATTTCAGCTGGGGAGGGGTAACTGGCCCTAAGAAAGTTGTGGTTAGCTCAGACCTACCAGTATAATGTTTGTTGGGCAATGATTTGGGGACTTCAGCGTGGGCTGAAGTAGAACTTAGGATTCATGCAGCAATGCTGGGCATCTCTGCATATGTGTTTGCTGTGACCAGGTCACAGGCCAACTGGCGAACACTGAACAGGCCCTGGATAATGGAACAATGGACCAAGGGCCTTCCAAGAGAAGGAGCAGGGGGGGTAAGGCTGTGTCTTCTCCCCAGACTCATAGTGAGGATCAATCTCTTGAGGGAGATGACCTTAGTCCCTGTGAAGGAACTGTCTCAGATGAACTTGAGCCTGATCATGTTGAGTTCTTGGGGACAGGGGGCCCTTCCAGGGCAGACCTGAGTTTGAACCCCTCAGACAGCAAGCTGCTGCTGATGCTGCTGGAAGTGTCAGTGGATCCCACAGGATCTATTGGGATGAGGGACTCCTGTACTCAGAGGGCAGAGACCCCAAACCTGGTGCCACCAGGAGGTTGGTCATACCTCTGAAGTTTAGGGACTTCCTACTCACCTTGGCACATGATATTCCCTTAGCAGGACACCTTGGCCAAAGCAAGACTTGGGAGAGGCTTGTCCCTCACTTTCACTGGCCTCACATGTCTGAGGACACAAAGGAGTTTTGTCGCTCCTGTACCACCTGTCAAGCCAGTGGTAAGTTAGGTGGTACCACAAACGCCCCCTCATACAGCTACCTGTGGTAGGGTTCCCTTTGAAATGGTTGGGATTGATATTGTTGGTCCCATGAACCCTCCAACAGCATCTGGACACAGTTACATACTAGTGGTGGTGGACCATGCAACTAGGTATCCAGAAGCAATACCCCTTAGAACCACCACAGCCCCCGTGGTGGCTAGGGCCCTTCTGGGAATCTTTTCCAGAGTGGGTTTCCCTAAGGAGATCTTAACTGACAGAGGTACCAACTTCATGTCAAGTTATATCACTGCAATGTGGAAGGAGTGTGGAGTGAACTACAAGTTCACCACACCCTATCACCCACAATGCAATGGGTTAGTTAAAACGTTCAACAAAACCCCCAAGGGCATGATCATGGGCCTCCCAGAAAAGCTTAGGTGAAAATGGGATGTCCTGTTGCCCTGCCTTCTCTTTGCCTACAGAGAGGTCCCACGGAAGGGGGTTGGCTACAGCCCTTTTAAACTTCTGTTTGGGCATCCAGTTAGGGCCCCCCTGTGTTTGGTGGAAGAAAGATGGGAATTACCTCTTAAGCCTCCTAAACAAGACATTGTGGACTATGTTCTTGGTCTCTGCTCCAGGATGGCTGAGAACATGAAGAAGGCCAGCAAAAACTTTGAGCCAAGTCAAGAGTTACAGAAAGGTTGGCGTGACCAAAGGCTGTCCTGACTGTTTACCAGCCAGGGCAGAAGGTATGGGTGTTGGAGCCTGTGGCCCCAGCAGCTCTCCAAGACAATTGAAGTGGACCCAATGCCATAACTAAGCAAAAGGGTGAGGTCACCTATCTGGTGGACCTTGGCACTCCCAGGATCCCCCACAGGGTGCTCCATGTGAACAGGCTCAAACCTTACATAGACAGGGCTGATATGGGATTGCTCATGGCAACTGATGAGAGACGGGAGGAAGAGAGTGACCCTCTCCCTCATCTCCTCTCTCAGAACCCTGATGATGGGTCAGTTGATGGTGTAGCTCTGGCAGGCAGCCTCACTGACCAACAGCAGATTGATTGCAGGAAGGTCCTCAATCAATATAGGCACATGTTCTCTCTGACTCCTAGTCGGACCACCTGGTGTACCCATGAAGTGGACACAGGTGAGTGTCTACCTGTTAAAAAATAAGATTTACAGGCAGCCTGACCATGTCAGAGATTACATCAGGACAGAGGTCCAAAAGATGCTGGAGTTGGAAGTGATTGAACCCTCAGATATCCTTTGGCCTAGTCCAGTGGTCCTGGTACCCAACCCTCACACCCAGGGTGGTAAAAGAGATGAGGTTTTGTGTGGACTACAGGAGGCTCATTGCAGTCGCTAGGACTGATTCTCATCCAATTCCTACGGCAAATGAGCTTATTGATACTTTGGCCTCAGCCAAGTTCTTGAGCACATTTGACCTCTCAGCTGGCTATTGGCAAATCAGACTAGCTGAGGATGCCAAACCAAAAACTGCATTTTCAACCCCTATTGGGCATTATCAATTTATTGTGATGCCCTTTGGTTTGAAGAATGCACCAGCCACATTCCAAAGGCTGGTGAACAAAGTCCTTACAGGCCTGGAAGCCTATAGCGCAGCATATCTTGATGATATAGCTGTCTTTAGCTCCACCTGGGAGGATCACCTGGTCCACCTGAAGAATGTTTTGGAAGCTCTGCAGAAAGCAGACCTCACTATCAAGGCTACTACTTGCCAGATAGGGCAGAGCAAGGTTGTGTACCTGGGCCACCTTGTGGGTGGAGGCCAGGTTCAAGCATTACAGAGCAAAATCCAAACCATAATGGACTGGGTTACTTCAACCACCCAGACTCAGGTCAGAGCTTTCTTGGGCCTGACTGGGTACTACAGGAGGTTTGTCAAAGGATATGGGTCTATAGTGACTCCCTTGAATGATCTCACATCAAAAAGAATGCCCAAGAAAGTTCAGTGGACAGTTAGCTGTCAGAAGGCATTTGATGACCTGAAGCAGGCCATGTGCACTGCTCCCTTTCTGCAGAGTCCTGACTATTCCAAACAATTCATTGTTCAAACTGATGCATCTGAGTTGGGGTAGGGGCTGTGTTGTCACAACTTAATGCAGAGGGTCAGGATCAACCAGTAGCTTTTATCAGCAGAAGGTTGACCCCCAGAGAGAAACGTTGGTCAGCCATTGAGAGGGAGGCCTTTGCTGTGGTTTGGGCTCTGAAGAAGCTGAGGCCATACCTGTTTGGCACTCACTTCATTGTTCAGACAGACCATAAGCCCCTCTTATGGCTAAAACAGATAAAGGGTGAAAACCCCAAACTTTTGAGGTGGTCCATTTCCCTACAGGGGATGGACTATACAGTGGAACATAGACCTGGGAGTAACCATGCCAATGCAGATGGACTCTCCAGATATTTCCACTTAGAACATGAAGACTCAACTGGTCAAGGTTAGTTTAATGTCCCTGCGTTTGGGGGGGGGGGGTTGTGTAGGAGAGTAGGATCTGCTTCTTATGGTTACCCCCACTTTTTGCTGATGTTTCACTGTTTTTCGACTTTAGTCTGGCTGGGGCCCTGCTATCCAGGACCCCAGCCTAGCTGCTTCCTCTCTAAATTGATTCCCAGTACCTTAGGTACACTTCAGATTGGATTCTGGGGTGCCCTTATAAGTCCCTAGTATATGGTACACTATGTACCCAGGGCATAGGTACCCCAGGGGCCTACCAGGGGCTGAAGCATGTATTATGCCACCCCTGGGCAGCCTTCCAAAATTACACCACAGGACTGCTACAGCAGCCTGAGTGAGGTGGTGCATGCACCCCTTACTGAGATATAGGTTCACTATATCTCACCCTATCACTGCACATATAAACCTATCAGTTACCCCTATGGCAGGCCTTATCAAACCTGAAGGCAGGGTGCTTGGTTTTATGTGAGAGGGTGCCCCTGCATGAGTAGAGCCCCTCTGCAGCCTTCGGAATCTATTCTCCGGGGTTGTCTGTGATGCAGCCTGACCATATACTCTTAAGTGCATTATAACCTAGCGGTAAATGCTAACTTTGGGATGGCTGCACGGAAACATGTCGTGTTTGGTGTCAAACACCTTGGAATCATACCCCCACACCAGTAACTGGTGTGGGAGTATGATCCCACACTTCTAGAGGGAGAGACATGACAGCACCGGTATACCCGGTACCAGCTAACAGAGCCCTGGCATCACAAAATGGATGCTGCAGCCACAGACACGAGTCTGGCCTCCTGCTGCTGACCGAAACTCTGGCAGGGGAGGCCTGGACAATAGGTTTCTGTGAGAAGTTGGCCTGGTATATGCTGTTCACTAATTAAAGTGGACACCTTGCACCAGGGCAAATCGACTCTTATGGTAGATAGGTTTAAGACAACCTTTTAAAGAAAGCTATCCTAGTGGTAGCTGTGGAGAGCAGCCTTCAGGCTAAGTCTCGGAGGAATGTAAAGCAGCTTGTTTTACCATATAATCTCTTGAATCACCAAATGAAAAGACACCACACAGGTATATATATCAAATATATATGTATTTATTTCTAAATAACTCTCTACTAATCTCTTTATGAGATTAGAAGACAAACATATGCACAAATCAACGTTTCACAATAAGTTAAGCACAAAATATGGCTGGGGCCCTAGGGGCGTACCAGACCATATACTAAGTAAGAGACTTAGGGACAACGACTTGCAGGGAGACAAGGCCTAGGGCCTTCAGAAGTGCAGGGGCCTCACGAAACCACCCAAGGCAGGTAAGTAAAGGACCCACGGGGGACGCGTGCAGTGTGGATACACAGGCGCGGATCGCCGTTAACTTCAATGGGGCAAGTCGCGGTTGGAAATAAAGAGTTTTAGGATACTTCGGGAGAACCTACAAGCAAGTCACTTACAGGGTAAGTAGTTCTAGGGCCCACACCCACAGGAGCACCGTAGTGCTGGAGTTACCTCACCCAGGGAAGCCGGGTGCATAGGTGTCCTTTGGTGTCGGGTCGCGGCGTCGTTTTCAATGGCGAACAAAGAAGACTTGCTGCTTGCGGGAGCTGAAGAAGTGTCCGGTGGAATCCAAGCCTGGATTCTGAAGAAGGATGACCTGAAAGCAGAGGGGACAGTGTTCAAAGTCACTTGGCAGTGACCCGGGGCAAGGAAGATGGATGCCCACCGTCGTCGGTTGATTCAGGTCGGTTGCAGGTGCCTTGACTCTTCAGCCACGTGGTCCAGGAGGTGTCGATGACAACCAGGAGCTGGATTCGGTGGGTCCCTCAATGTCTGCAGCTGACTGCGGTGTCAGCAACTCGATTGGAGCCAACAAGCCTTGGCAGCAGCAAGTCTCGGGGAGATGAAGAAAAGTCGATGGTGCAGACCAGCAAGGTCTGAGGGACTCACCCAGCGAGGGTAAGTCAGGGCAGGCCTGGAGCAACCAGGGGAGCCCTTTGGTTTCTTTAAGAAGTCTTCTGGGGACCCACAAGCCGGCGGGCAAGGGATCGCGAAGACACCTCGGGCGGAATCACTCAACAGGGGCCCACGGTCACTCGGGACGGTGTAGGCCTCTGATCTTCGGAGGGATTCCTGCTGGAGGTCGGGACCACACGTGGTCCAAAGCACAAGTTCGTAGAACGTTGTGAAGGGGTTGCACTTGACAATAGTGCATGGTACCCAGGGGTCGCGGTTCCTCGTCACTCGTGGGGTCCACTTGCCTCAGCTTCGCTGGGGACTCACGATGGCCTTGGAGAAGTCAGGAAATCTACTTCTTGGGCTGCAGGGACTTCGGACTCCGGCGGGAGCGGCGTAGTTTGTGACCGTCGTTGTCGTTTTTGGTGCCTGCCAAGCAGGAGAGTCACTCCTTGACTCCAAGGGAGATTCTTCTGTCTTCCAAAGGTAGTGGAACGTCGAAGGGCCAGGATTCTTCTGTAGAGCGTCGTCCAGGGGTTATCTGCTTTGCAATGGCAAGGTTCCCCCTCTTATACTATAAAGAGGGGATGGACTAGCTCTATGACCCCACCTATGGGAGGGTCAAGGGAGGGGGTGGCTACACCCACTTCCCTTTGTCCAGTTTCGCGCCAGAGCAGGGGCAGGTAGCCCCTGAGCTGGTTTGAACTGGCATATGCACAGAGGAGCCTTCTGCTCCCCCAGTGCAGGACTTCAAAGCACTCTAAGAGTGCACCCACCCAGCCCCAATACACTAAACCCTGTCTGGGAGGTGGTCACACCTCCCTGTGACAGGATGCCTATTGTTGGGCTTCCTCCACTGTGAGTGTCAGTCATCAGCAGGAGGGCAGCCCAGTGTCTGTGACTGGTGGCATCCATTTTGTGATGCCAGGGCTCTTTAGGATTCTACCGCGTTTCCACAGCAGGTACATGTCTTATCCCTCTAGAAGGGTGGAATGCTACCCCCGCCGCCAAGATTGGCGGGGGGTAGTATTCCAAGATGTTTGACACCAAACACGACATGTTTTGATGCAGCCATTCCAAAGTTAGCATTTACCGCGAGGATATAATGCACTTAAGAGTATATGGTTTAACCGCATCCACAAACAGCACCAGAGAATGGACTCTGAGAACTGCAGAGGGGCCCTGCTCATGCAGAGGCACCCCCTCACATAGAAGCCAAGCACCCTGCCCTCAGGATTGATAGGGCCTGCCTTAGGGGTGACTGATAGGTTTATATGTGTGTGCAGGAGAGATATAGGAAACCTATATCTCAGTGAGGGGTGCTAGCACCACCTCACCCAGGCTGCAGTAGCAGGCCTGTGGTGTCAGATTTAGACTGCTTCCCAGGGGTGGCATAACATATGCTGCAGCCCCTGGGAGGCCTGTGAAGTACCTATGCCCTTGGCACCTAAGGTACCATATACTAGGGACTCATAAGGCACCACAGTATCCAATCACTAGTGCACCTAGAGTGCACTCCATGTCGTTTAGAGAGAGCAGATAGACTGGGGCCCTGAATAGCAGGGTCCCAGTCCAACTAAGTCATAAACCAGCAAAACACCAGGAAAAAGTGGGGGCAACCATATAGTCAGATTCCACCTTCCTACATAACCCCCCCCCCCAAACAAAAGGAGATAAGGCTAACCTTGACCAGTTGAGCCTTTATTGATTAAGTGGCCATATAAAGAAGCACCTGCACTAGCATGGTTGCCCCCTGTCTTATGGTCCCCTAAGCAATCCCCCACCCTAAGGGTATGAGAGGGTCTCCACCATGGGGAATCACTACCTCTGGTGTGCTTTGGTAAAGTACAAGGCTGGTGGGGTGTCTGAGTAGGGAAGTGAGGCCCTAGGAAGGTTGGCCTCAGCTTCCTCAGATCACTGGTCACCATGTATGCCTGTCTTTCCATGACTGAGTTGCACTTTGCTCTAAGGGTCAACCTTTGACTGCCTACAGCTGGGGGTTGGGTCCCTTTGGGTGGAACACTGGAGGGACATGGCATGTTTGGAACCTTTTGGTTCCAGGTTTGCCCTTGCCTAACAGAGTCCTTCTGGGGGTGGTCCCTACATAAAGGTATGGGGGATCCCTCAGTGGGTTGAGGAATTTTCACCTGGCTAGGGCTACTAGACTGGGTGCCCCTAATCTGCTGATGGGGGGTTCCTCTGGACAGGGGGCCCTGGGGGGTCCACTGACCTCCCTGACCTCTGCAGCCCTGGGCTGACTGAGGCAGGGTAGAGAGGGGCAGTTTACCTGCTCCAGACTGGGTACCACCTTGGAAGGGTCCTCTGCCATCAGGGGTGGGGCCAGGCCAGGCCTGACTACCTCTGTGGCAGTTCCTTCACTAGGGGAGGGTCAGTTCCCTGAGGAGGCTGACCCTTACCTACTGTCTGGAGGGAAGAAGACTTTTCTTCAACCCTTGTGCTCTCTTCTGGGGGAGAGTGGGCCATTCTTCCAGGCTCCATCTCTCCAAAATCTTGGGCTGGGGCTGTGGCCATCACAGCCCCACTAACCTTTACAGGGACACCCAACATCCTCAGATGGGTTTGGTGTTCAATTTCAGCCCAGGCTGAAATTTCCAGATCATTGCCCATCAGGCAATCTACAGGTAAGGTTGGGGACACTGCCACTCTTTTTGGGCCTGTGACCCCCTCCCAGCTGAGATTGACTATGGCCATGGGGTGCTCTGTTCTGACACCATCAATGTTGGTCACCTGGTATTTAAACTCAGGTAAAAGCTGGTGAGGGGGGACTAGTTTCCCTGCCACCATGGTGACACTAGCCCCTGTGTCCCTAAATGCCACAGCTTTTTGACCATTAATTATTGGCTCCAGTCTGTACCTGCCCAATGCTGTGGGACCCACAGTAAAGGTGGCAAATCCTATACCACCATCAGAATCTGAGGAGTCTGTTGAGGGGGTCCTGCCTGAACTAGGGCCCACCTCTGTTCCTCTTGCAAAAGCACCTAACTTTTTGGGTGCACTACTCCCAACTGGAGGATTACTACTGGTAGTACCAGGAGGGGTGGTAGTAGTTGTTGGAGGAATATTTTCTTTATTGCCAATCCTGGGACAACTGGGATCAGATTTCCAGTGCCCAGGCTTTTTACAGACATGGCAATAGGGTTTCTTTTCAGGAGAGGAAGGAGTTTGGGACCCACCCCCAGAAGAGGACTTTTGGGGCCCTGTAGTGGACTTATCCTTAGATTTATCCCCACCTTTCTCTTGGGACTTGGTAGAATCTTTCTGTGGTCACCACCCTGATTCTTAGGCCTTACTCTGGTTCTGACCCATTTGTCTGCCTTCTTTCCCAATTCTTGGGGAGAGGTCAGATCAGAGTCCACCAGGTACTGGTGTAAAAGCTGGTTTTGACAATTATTAAGGATCTGTTCTCTCATCATTAGATTATAAAATCCTTTGAAATCAGTAACCCTACTGCCAACCAGCCAACCCTCCAGAGCCTTGGATGCACAATCTACAAAGTCTGTCCAGTCCTGAGTCTGTGCCTTCTGGGTATCTCTGAACTTCAACCTGTACTCTTCAGTGGTTAAGCCAAACCCATCTATCAGTGCACTCTTCAGGACCTCATAATCATCAGCATCCTCCTCTCTAACAGTGAGGAGCTTGTCTCTTCCTTTATCTGAAAAGGAGAGCCACAAGATTGCTGCCCACTGCTTTTGGGGACCTGCTGTACTCTACAGGCCCTCTCCATAGCAGTTATCCACTTGTGGATATCATCCCCACTCTGGTAGGGAGGAACAACCTTGCTCAGGTTCCTATGGTCAGGAATATATTCTCTGCCTCTAGGGACACTGTTGCTGCCACCAGGGGGTTCTAACCCCTCTTTTCTAGAAGCTCTCTGGATCTCCAGGGCTTCCCTATCCAGGGCCAACTGCTTGGTTCTGAGGGCCACTTTGGCTTCCTCATACTGGAGCAGTTTGCACCTTCTCTCAGAGGAGGTCTCTCTTAAGGAAAAGTATGAGCTCCTCTGCTGGACAAATTCTCTGCCAGAGTGATAAGAGTGGTCAGATTCCCTGGAAGGGGATCTGTGCCTCTCCTCCTCTCTGTCAGTTCTCTTAGGGAAAATTCCTCTGTCCTTTTCAGGCCCCTTGGAGCCTGGCCCTTCAATCACAGAGTCTTGGTCATTCTGATTTTCATCATCTGACCCAGATACTATGACTGACCCACCCACTGATTCAAACCCTTTAGCTCCTAGAGCCAATCTAAGGTCATCTGCTGTCAGCAGATCTATCAGGTGCAGGGTTGAGGGACTCTGTCCTAGCCTCAGGTGTCTGTCAACACACATGGCTCTCAAGTCAGAGAAAGCCATGTCCTTATACTGAGGCTGAGTGGATCCACTGGGTCCACCCTTTAAGGACATTCTAGTGTTGTGCAGTGTTGTACTACCTACACTAGTTTGTGGCCTACTGATCCTAGCTTGAGCTGTGGAAAGGGTGTGCTATCCCTTGGCACACAGCTCTAAGTTCAGTAGAACTTATTGATACTAAGCTTGACTTTATATGTACCTTGAGTACCTATAATGGTTTTCAGTTAGTAATTCAAATAGAGATTTTCTGGTAAAACAATGGCAAGCTGGAATCCCACACGCTGCCCACCAATGTGAGAAGTTGGCCTGGTATATGCTGTTCACTAATTAAAGTGGACACCTTGCACCAGGGCAAATCGACTCTTATGGTAGATAGGTTTAAGACAACCTTTTAAAGAAAGCTATCCTAGTGGTAGCTGTGGAGAGCAGCCTTCAGGCTAAGTCTCGGAGGAATGTAAAGCAGCTTGTTTTACCATATAATCTCTTGAATCACCAAATGAAAAGACACCACACAGGTATATATATCAAATATATATGTATTTATTTCTAAATAACTCTCTACTAATCTCTTTATGAGATTAGAAGACAAACATATGCACAAATCAACGTTTCACAATAAGTTAAGCACAAAATATGGCTGGGGCCCTAGGGGCGTACCAGACCATATACTAAGTAAGAGACTTAGGGACAACGACTTGCAGGGAGACAAGGCCTAGGGCCTTCAGAAGTGCAGGGGCCTCACGAAACCACCCAAGGCAGGTAAGTAAAGGACCCACGGGGGACGCGTGCAGTGTGGATACACAGGCGCGGATCGCCGTTAACTTCAATGGGGCAAGTCGCGGTTGGAAATAAAGAGTTTTAGGATACTTCGGGAGAACCTACAAGCAAGTCACTTACAGGGTAAGTAGTTCTAGGGCCCACACCCACAGGAGCACCGTAGTGCTGGAGTTACCTCACCCAGGGAAGCCGGGTGCATAGGTGTCCTTTGGTGTCGGGTCGCGGCGTCGTTTTCAATGGCGAACAAAGAAGACTTGCTGCTTGCGGGAGCTGAAGAAGTGTCCGGTGGAATCCAAGCCTGGATTCTGAAGAAGGATGACCTGAAAGCAGAGGGGACAGTGTTCAAAGTCACTTGGCAGTGACCCGGGGCAAGGAAGATGGATGCCCACCGTCGTCGGTTGATTCAGGTCGGTTGCAGGTGCCTTGACTCTTCAGCCACGTGGTCCAGGAGGTGTCGATGACAACCAGGAGCTGGATTCGGTGGGTCCCTCGATGTCTGCAGCTGACTGCGGTGTCGGCAACTCGATTGGAGCCAACAAGCCTTGGCAGCAGCAAGTCTCGGGGAGATGAAGAAAAGTCGATGGCGCAGACCAGCAAGGTCTGAGGGACTCACCCAGCGAAGGTAAGTCAGGGCAGGCCTGGAGCAACCAGGAGAGCCCTTTGGTTTCTTTAAGAAGTCTTCTGGGGACCCACAAGCCGGCGGGCAAGGGATCGCGAAGACACCTCGGGCGGAATCACTCAACAGGGGCCCACGGTCACTCGGGATGGTGTAGGCCTCTGATCTTTGGAGGGATTCCTGCTGGAGGCCGGGACCACACGTGGTCCAAAGCACAAGTTCGTAGAACGTTGTGAAGGGGTTGCACTCGTCAATAGTGCACGGTACCCAGGGGTCGCGGTTCCTCGTCACTCGTGGGGTCCACTTGCCTCAGCTTCGCTGGGGACTCACGATGGCCTTGGAGAAGTCAGGAAATCCACTTCTTGGGCTGCAGGGACTTCGGACTCCGGCGGGAGCGGCGTAGTTTGTGACCATCGTTGTCGTTTTTGGTGCCTGCCAAGCAGGAGAGTCACTCCTTGACTCCAAGGGAGATTCTTCTGTCTTCCAAAGGTAGTGGAACGTCGAAGGGCCAGGATTCTTCTGTAGAGCGTCGTCCAGGGGTTATCTGCTTTGCAATGGCAAGGTTCCCCCTCTTATACTACAAAGAGGGGATGGACTAGCTCTATGACCCCACCTATGGGAGGGTCAAGGGAGGGGGTGGCTACACCCACTTCCCTTTGTCCAGTTTCGCGCCAGAGCAGGGGCAGGTAGCCCCTGAGCTGGTTTGAACTAGCATATGCACAGAGGAGCCTTCTGCTCCCCCAGTGCAGGACTTCAAAGCACTCTAAGAGTGCACCCACCCAGCCCCGATACACTAAACCCTGTCTGGGAGGTGGTCACACCTCCCTGTGACAGGATGCCTATTGTTGGGCTTCCTCCACTGTGAGTGTCAGTCATCAGCAGGAGGGCAGCCCAGTGTCTGTGACTGGTGGCATCCATTTTGTGATGCCAGGGCTCTTTAGGATTCTACCGCGTTTCCACAGCAGGTACATGTCTTATCCCTCTAGAAGGGTGGAATGCTACCCCCGCCGCCAAGATTGGCGGGGGTGTAGTATTCCAAGATGTTTGACACCAAACACGACATGCTTTGATGCAGCCATTCCAAAGTTAGCATTTACCGCGAGGATATAATGCACTTAAGAGTATATGGTTTAACCGCATCCACAAACAGCACCAGAGAATGGACTCTGAGAACTGCAGAGGGGCCCTGCTCATGCAGAGGCACCCCCTCACATAGAAGCCAAGCACCCTGCCCTCAGGATTGATAGGGCCTGCCTTAGGGGTGACTGATAGGTTTATATGTGTGTGCAGGAGAGATATAGGAAACCTATATCTCAGTGAGGGGTGCTAGCACCACCTCACCCAGGCTGCAGTAGCAGGCCTGTGGTGTCAGATTTAGACTGCTTCCCAGGGGTGGCATAACATATGCTGCAGCCCCTGGGAGGCCTGTGAAGTACCTATGCCCTTGGCACCTAAGGTACCATATACTAGGGACTCATAAGGCACCACAGTATCCAATCATGAGTGCACCTAGAGTGCACTCCATGTCGTTTAGAGAGAGCAGATAGACTGGGGCCCTGAATAGCAGGGTCCCAGTCCAACTAAGTCATAAACCAGCAAAACACCAGGAAAAAAGTGGGGGCAACCATATAGTCAGATTCCACCTTCCTACAGTTTCCTGTCACAGGGAGGTGTTACCACCTCCCAGACAGGCTTTAGTGTATTTGGGCTGGGTGGGTGCACTCTCAGAGTGCTTTGAAGTCCTGCACTGGGGGCACATTTGGTGTCCCTGTGCATAGCCCAGTTCAAACCGGTTGCAGGGGCTACCAGCCCCTGCTCTGGCGTGAAACTGGACAAAGGAAATGGATGTAGCCACTCCTCTTTCCAAACCCTCCCTTAGGTGGGTCCCCAGAGTGTGTCCAACCCCTTCCTTGAGTATAAGATAGGAACCCCTGGCAACAGGACTTTAGATATCCCTGGACGAAACTCTGAAACTGAATCCTGGACCTTCGACGATCTGTTCAATGCCAGATGACTGAAGAATCTCCCTTGGAGTAAAGGAGTTACTCCCCTGCTTGGCAGGCACCAAAGACGCATCTGCCCGGTCTGCATCTCCGAAGCTCCCGCCGGACGCTGACAACTCTGCAACCCAGGAGGTGGGTTTCCAGACTTCCCAGAGGCTGACCCGAGTCCCCAGCAAAGCTGAGACCCGTAGCCCTCGTGGGTACCGTGGAACCGGAACCCCTGGACACCGTGCACATTTGCAAGTGCATATGCTTCTTGTCAGTCCTAGAGGCTGTGCTTTGCGTTACTTGTAGCCCTCACCCCGAGCAGTGAATCCACTGAAGATTGCTGGCCTACTCACTCCGAGTGACCCGTGGGCCGCCATTTTGTGATTCCTCTTGAGGTCCCTTTGCGATCCCTTGTCCGTCGACTTGTGGGTCCCTCAGAAGGACAACTCTACTTTCAATGGACCTCCCTGGTTGCGCCAGGCCTGCCCTGACTCTCCCTTGCTTGAGGAGTTCCTCGGACCTTGCTGGTCCGCACCAAAGCCTTTGTTCTCTTCCTGTGTGGGTTGCTGTTGCCAAGGCTTGTTGTGTCCAATCCGGGCACCGATGCTGCAGCCCTCGACATCCTTTGTGGGACAGCTCGAATCCAGCTCCTGGTTGTCATTGACACCTCCTGGTCCTCGTGGCTGAAGAGTCAAGCTTCCCCTCCTAGCACCTGAAGCACCCGACATCGGTGGGCATTAGACTATCGTGCCCCTGGTCACTGGCAAGTGACCCAGACTCTGTCCCCTCTGCTTTCAGGTTCTTCACATCTTTGATCCAGGCTTGGATCTCTTCAGACACTTCTCATCTTCCCGGCAGCAGCACTTTTCAGCAAGCTGCCATTGAAAACGACAGCGCGACCCGACACCATTTGACACCTATGCATCCGGCTTCCCTGGGTGAGGTAACACGAGTACTCCGGTCCTCCCGTGGGTGTTGGCCCTAGAACCATCTAAGTCCAAAAGGGTTTGTTCCTAGTTCACTCCGAAGTGTCCCTAAACTTTAAAACTCTAACCGCGACTTTCCCCATAGAAGCTAACGGAGCTCGCGGCTGTGTTCAAACACTGCACACGTCCCCCGTGGGTCGCCTGTGTCACTACCTTGGGTGGTTCCTTGGGGTCCCAGCGATTCTACAGGCTCTAGGCCTTGTGTCTAGTCAAGTCGTGGTTCTTATACCACTTTCTTAATATATGGTTTGGTTCACCCCTAGGGCCTATCGTATATTGTGCTAATTTACTGTGATTTTTGAAGTGTAACATATGTGCTTTGACCTCTAGCCTCATAAAGAGACTAGTAGGGTGTGTTTAGAAATAAATACATATAATTTATATATATACCTGGTGTGGTCTCCTTTCATTTAGCCATTCAAGAGATTACAGACTGGTAAAACAAACAGCTTTACACTCATTCAAGGCTTAGCCTGAAGGCTGCTCTCCATAGCTACCACTAGGATAGCTTTCAATAAAGGTTGTCTTTAACCTATCATCAATAAGGGGTTGTTTGGACTGGTGCAAGGTGCCCACTATAACTAGTGGACAGCATATACCAGGCCAACTTCTCACACCTTGTCAGTCCCTAGTATATGGTACCCATGTACCCATGGCATAGGTACCCCAGAGGCCTCCCTTGGGCTGAAGCATGTATTATGCCACCTATGAGAGGCCATGCAAAATGGAACCTACAGTCCTGCCATTGCAGCCTGGGTAAGTTGGTGCATGCACCCCTTACTAAAGATATAGGTTTACTATATCTAAGGGTCACTGGACTTAAAACCTATAAGTCACCCCTCTAGCAGGCCTTTACAATCCTGAGGTCAGGGTGCTTGGTTCTAAGTGAGAGGGTGTCACTGCATGAGCAGAACACCCCTGTAGCCTATGGAGTCCATTCTCCCCGGATATCAGTGAAGCAGCCATATACGACATATAGAGGGGCATTACGCGACCGTGTGATGACCAACTCTAAAACGACTGAAACTAACCCTATCGTGTTTGGTGTCAAACATTTTGCAATCATACCCCCACACTGGTAACGGGTGTGGGAGGTATGATTCAACCCCTCAGAAGCGAGCTTCGTGGGGTCCCTGGTGTTCCCGGTACCAGCCTTCTAGTCCCAGACAGCACAAAATGGATGCTGCTGACCAGAGACACATTTCTGCCCTCCTGCTGCTGAGCCAAGCTCGAGCAGGTGAAGGGAGAACAATAGGCATCCTGTCACCGGGAGGTGTGACCACCTGCCAGACAGGATTTAGTGTATTAGGGCTGGGTGGGTGCGCTTGCAAGTGACTGAAAGTCTGTATCAGGGGCACATTTGTAGCCCCAACCTCTGGCCCCATTTCCTACCAAGAACTTTGACCTCTTCCACCGAGTGCTCCGGGGGCTGTTTGGTGAATTCGCTCGAGGTCCTCTCGCGACTCCTGTGCCTCCGGCCTGTGGATCCACTTGAGAGTCAACTTTGCTTTTCTTGGGCTCCCCTGGTTGCTCCAGGCCTGCCCTGACTCCCCTTGTTGTGGTGAGTCTCCTGGACCTTGCTGGTTTGAACTGTACACATCTTTGACCTTCTCCGTGGGTTGCCGTTGCCAAAGCTTGTTGGTGCTCCCGCCAGACACCGACCCCTCAGCACTCAACATACTTCGTGGGACAGCTCGTATCCAGCTCCTGGTTGTCCTCAACATCTCCTGGTGCCCGTAGCTGCAGAGTCAAAGACTCCATCAACTCACCTGAAGCACCCGACATCGTGGGCATTCGTCTACCGAGCCCGTGGTCACTCCTAAGTGACTCAGACTCTGTCCTCCCTGCTTTCAGGTACTCTTCGACAAGAATACACATTTGGATTCCAACGGATACTTTTCTTCCTTCCAGCAGCGGCTCTTCTTCAAAGTCCTCCATTGGGTTCAACTGCGGTTTCCGACGCCACTTCAGACCTATGCCCCGGCTTCCCTGAGATAGGTAACTTGGGTACCTCGGTATCCACGGGTGGGGTGGCTCTCCAACCTTCTGTCTTCCACAGGGTTTCTTTGAAGTCCACTGGTTAGGGTCCTTAAACTCTAAAACTTCAACCACGACTTTCCCATTGAATTGTACGGAGCACGCGGTCGTGTTCCCACACTGCACCCATCCTCCGTGGGGTCCCTATCTACTCACCTTGGATGGTTCCTTGGGGTCCCAGCGATTCTTCGTCCTCTCGACATCGTCCTGACTTGAGCCATGGTTCTTATACCACTTTCTTAATATATTGTTTGGTTACATATTTTTATAACTACTGTGTGGTTCTCCTTTCATTTAACCAATACTATAAGGTTGCATTCTGGTAAAGCAAGCTGTTTAACATTCCTTCAAGACTAAGCCTGAAGGCTGCTCTCCACAACTACCACTTGGATAGCTTTCTAAGGTTATCTTTGACCTCTTAAATCACCATAAGGGTTGTCTCGACTGGTGCAAGGTGCCCACTTACATTAGTGGACAGCATATACCAGTCCAACTTCTCACAATGTGTATATCTCACTGCTGGATGTCTCCTCTGCTCTGCGGCTGTCTCAGCTTCTCTGTCTCCATATGCATGTCTCAGTGCCAGATGTCTCTTCTGCTTTGCAGCTGTCTCAGTCTCTGTCATCATGTGTATGTCTCTTCTGCCTCTACGTTTGTCTCAGTCTCTGTCTCCATGTGCATGTCTCAGTGCCAGATGTGTCTTCTGCCTCTGCGGCTGTCTCAGTCTCTGTCTCCATGTGCATGTCTCAGTGCCAGATGTCTATTCTGCCCCTGCAGCTGTCTCAGCCTCTCTGTCTCCATCTGTATGTCTCACTGCTGGATGTCTCTTCTGCCTCTGCGGCTGCCCCAGTCTCTCTCTCCATGTGCAATTCTCACTGCCAGATGTCTCTTCTGCCTCTGCGGCTGCCCCAGTCTCTCTCTCCATGTGCATGTCTCAGTGCCAGATGTCTCTTCTGCCTCTGCGGCTGCGGCTGCCCCAGTCTCTCTCTCCATGTGCATGTCTCACTGCCAGATGTCTCTTCTGCCTCCGCGGCTGCCCCAGTCTCTCTCTCCATGTGCATGTCTCCGTGCCAGATGTCTCTTCTGCCTCCGCGGCTGCCCCAGTCTCTCTCTCCATGTGCATGTCTCACTGCCAGCTGTCTCTTCTGCCTCCGCGGCTGCCCCAGTCTCTCTCTCCATGTGCATGTCTCACTGCCAGATGTCTCTTCTGCCTCCGCGGCTGCCCCAGTCTCTCTCTCCATGTGCATGTCTCACTGCCAGATGTCTCTTCTGCCTCCGCGGCTGCCCCAGTCTCTCTCTCCATGTGCATGTCTCAGTGCCAGATGTCTCTTCTGCCTCTGCGGCTGCCCCAGTCTCTCTCTCCATGTGCATGTCTCAGTGCCAGATGTCTCTTCTGCCTCTGCGGCTGTCTCAGTCTCTTTCATCATGGGTAAGTCTCACTGCTAGATGTCTCTTCTGCCTCTACGTTTGTCTCAGTCTCTGTCTCCATGTGCATGTCTCACTGCCAGATGTCTCTTCTGCTCTGCGGTTGTCTCAGCCTCTCTGTCATCATGTGTATGTCTCAGTGCCAGATGTCTCTTCTGCCTCTGCGGCTGCCCCAGTCTGTTTCCTTCTGTAACCACAAAGTCCGGTGAAGTTTAGAGAAAGTGGAAGATAAGTTTTGAAAGTAAGAATGACTCATTCCATCCTAAATTTAGCAGAGGCCTCGTAGCCTCAGATGCGGTGGCCTACGCCCTGTCCTGTCCAGCCTTCCCTCTCACCAACCACTTTATATCCGCACCAAGTGGCCGCGCTCCTTCCCACATCCAGTACCAGAGAGACCCCCGTCACCCCCTTCCCTTAGCACCCACCCATCACCCGTTGGCTCCGAGCCCCAGCACCACCCGGGCAAGCCCACTGCCCTCTCACCCCACTGCTGCTTCTCTCCCCCCACTCGAGGCCACCGTCTCCCCCCTTTAACCTCCCGCCTCGCTGTCCCACCCCATTATTAATTCAGAAGGCGGTCTTTTCACAAGCGCCTAGAGCCAAACCCGACGGGCTATCGGCGCTAGCAGGTATACATGCTCATTGCTCTGTAAGCTGAGAGTGAGAACGGTCCTTTTATTAAAGTCACAGAGGCACGGATTTCGAGTTCACTTTCCTCATTACTGTCAGCAACGAAGTTTAACTTCAAACTAAGGAAGAGAAACTTTCCAGGAAGCCTGCGGGGTTACCCAGGCAACCGCTGGGCAGCCAATAAACAGGCGGTCCCTCCAGGGTCATGCCTGCATCCTCGGATGTTTCCACTTCTTATCTCTGTAACCAAGAGCGACAGAGGCGGGTCAGTGCTGGCCATGGGGTGTTTATTACTGACCGGAAGTACAAGTGCACGAGCCTGGCGGCCTTGGGCATCGGTCAGGGATCGGAAGAGCCCGGGGTACTCGTGGCACCACTCGCTTATAGCGCCTGGGTAAGCCGCCACTCTCATGTACTCTGGGCTCACAGCTCCGATGTCTGAGCGCTCTAACAGGGAGAACGACCCCTGAGAGGAAAGGATTCGGTACAACACAAGCCAGCACTAAACACCTTCCCCCTGTATAACAAACACACACACAGAGGAGTTAGAAGAGCAAGACGGGAAGATCAGAAACAGGAACTTTCTACGTGGATGAAGTAATACAAGGGAACATTCCAAATACTAACATTGAACTCTAGAACAATCTGGGTACAACCGCTGTACACCCTATAAAGACAAGATGGCACCGAAACATTAACATAAACACACAGAATGTTGAACACCCTTGGAACATTTGACAAAACACTGGGGAAGCTGCTTCCCCAAGTATCCCTCCCACATAACTCAACACATCTTTTGGGGTCCTTGATCATCAGTTTGTGACGCCTCATCACCAGATTATGCACCACAGGTTCCCTTGGTCCTTTCGACGGATCCACCAGACTGTGGGTAGTTTCAGATACAGACTCTTCTACTCCTGACGCCTAGGGAGTCACCAGTACCGATTTGCTTGAACCATCAGGTTCCCCCAGAGGACCCAAACTGCAGTAAGTTGTTGGGGGGTCCCAATGCCAAGGAAGTTCCAGGCACATGGATATTAGTAAATCCAGCAGAACCTTTACTCCTGACATCAGTACCCTTATCTTCCTCGTCATCACCATACTCATCCTCGGAAGGGGAAGCGCACTTATCTCTCCCACTGGGATCATCACAAGGCGTCACTCTACTCATATGCCAGCACCTCCCAGTATCCAACCTCGCTGTGTTTTTTAAGACCTGAACAATACAGCAAGGCTCCAATAGACACTCCCTCCGGTACTTTTCAAGGTTTCTCGATGCGAACCCACTAGCTTAAATTAACGCTTGTGATTTTTGCCCATCTGTCTCAGACCAATTCGAGTGGCAGCTACCTCAATTACTTTGAAAGATTAAGCAGTTTTAAGGATTTACAATTCCCAATATGAATTGTTTGTTATCACAAACTTGATGGATCCTTTAAACCCGGGTTAATGCATTGCACCATCCCATCACCAAAGGGATAGGATAGCAGTGCCGTTCTGTGAGAATCTCAGCACTCTCCATGTAGCCTTTTGCCTTATTGAGGTACACTGCACCCTATTATCACTGAGGACAAATGAAGGCCCCCCCACTTCGTCAAGGGAAGCTAGCACACTATCCATATTAGCCTTATTGATGATCGTGACCCCAGGCAATCTCGAAAAGACATCGATAGCAACAACAATATACTGTTGCAACTCACTCACTGGTCCCATGCTGTCTATCGCAACACTTTCACGTGGTGAATTTGGACAACCATCAATGCTCTTAAGGTCGTCAGAGATTGATCCGACGCCAAGCAATCACCACATTCTCTTCCTGGCCTTTCCACATCTGCATCAGTCATTGGCCACCAATATACACTCTTGACTGCAGGCACAGTCATCCCCCCTAGTCACTTTTCCTTGGCCACCCATCTTTCAGGAAATTCAAGATGTTTTGTAAAACTAAATCCTTATTGTGTTCGACCACGAATGAGTCTTTTTCAAAGATGTGCACACCGCCATCGCTCACAAGTGAGACCTGCGGTCATGCTGATTCTCCATCAGAGTGGAAGGCATTGTAGACAATAGCTCTGCAATGACCTTCTTGTTACCAGGAATGCCCATATTCTTATATAAGAAATCTTGTAAACGCGTAGAAAGGCAAGCTGACCTCGCAGAAGTATTGGCTGTGCCTGCTGAGGTAAAAAGTTTGACTAATGGGTTGTGATCACATTCAATAATAACTTTTACCCCAGATCAATGAACAGAAATACTCTCAACCACAGGCACAAGTCGATGCTTCTCACTTAACTACTGGGCACTTCTCCTCGAAGGGTTAAAAGGATCTAGATGCAAACGCCACAACCACCTCCTCTCACTGCCGTCCCGTTGCAATAAAATTGCACCTAATTCCTGATAGCTAGCGTCAGTGGTGATGTTGCTGGAGCAAAGTGGGTTAAAACTTTGAAGCACAGAAGTATCACAATGTTTAAAAAAATCTTTTTATTTGGATATAAACCAAAAAGAAATATGGTGACATTTTGGTTCTAGCATGAAGGAAAATGTACATTGGCACAGGTTGATAGAGTTTCAATCAATCTCTGGAGCCCCAGTACCCCCCCACTATCCACTAGGCAGTAAAGATGTCCATCCTCTCCCAATCCCAGGCATTTCAAGTGACACAACCGGATTGCACAGCTCCCCGGATAAGCATTTAGTTTCCGCTATACCTTGGTCCATTTGTTCGGACAACCCCTGGTATCATACACCGTCCTCTCCGCTTGCATGTACCAGTCCACGTCTCTCTTCCAGTCACGTAATTGTGGTGCTCTATCAGCTCCCAAAGTCTAGCTGTGTTGCGTTTGGCCACCATCAATCCCAATGTAAACCAGAGGCAATCCATACGGGCAAGATCTGTTTCACCCCTAACGTTCAGGAGACACCATTTTTCTGAAGGCTCCATTTCACTCACACAAACACGATTAAGACAGCCAACCACTGCAATCCAAAACATTTGGAGCTCTGGGCAACTCCATACCATATGATAAAACATGCCTTCTTGTCCACATTTCTTGGGTCAGAGCCATGTCTGCTTTACCCAATTTCACCTGTGTTGTAGCCGCATAGTATCATATATGGAGGATCTTAAACTGTATAAGACTAAAACGTGAGCGTATAGCTGCCTCGTGAGAGGAGTGCAAGGCTTCAGGCCATTCATCATCCTATAAATCACCCAGGGCTCACTCCCAGGTCTCCCTCAGTAGGGTCAGAGTATCGGGGGATTGTTTAACAGTTTCCGGTATGAGAGCAAAATCACCTTTTTAGGTAAGTAGTCATTTAGCAGCCAATCCTCAAGAGGGGAGGACTCCAGAAGGTCTTCTCTTTTCAGAAGCACTTTACACAGAGAATGACAGATTTGCAGATACCTGTAGGCCTCAGTGGGCGCCATTTGCTATTCGTTTTGTAATTCTGTAAATGAGAGCACCTCCCCATTCCTCCACAAGTCACCCACCCCAGACAGGCCTATGAGGTCCCACTTGTCGAAGCCCCGTTGCAGGGCAAGGGTGCCAAGCCGCGCGGTGTCCCACAAGGGGGTGGCCTGCATAATCTTACCTCACCAGCTCACAGTTGCCAGTGCTCTGTGCCGCAGAGAGCAAGTGACAGCTGTGGGATTGAAGGGGGATGTGCGGCGCATCCCCCCATAGATGGCTTGGAGGTAGCCTCCTGTATGCATGCTTCTCCTATTTACCTTGTAGGCCGATTCGTCCTCTGGGAGGTAAACCCAGTAGTTAATGATTAGTTGTGATGTCCAATAGTATTTCTGAACGTTGGGGAAGGCTATCCCACCATCTTACCACCCCCTCATCTTTTTCTGGAGCGCTATTCGAGGGGGGCCCCCAACCCAAAGGAGCGTACGAACCACGCTATATATGGCTTTGAAGTAGGACTGTGGTATTGGATAGGGCGTGTTCTGGAGTGCATAAACAAAATGGGGGAGAGCCCTCATTTTAAATAAAGCCGCCTTTCCCAATAAAGAAAGAGGCAGGTCATCCAGTGTTGCACATCTCTCCGCAAGCGCGTCAGTGGTGGCGCATGGTTATGGGCGTGAAATGCATCAGGATTTCTGGTGATAAAGATGGCCAGGTAATGGAATCCCCCTGTAACTGGCCTCACAGTCATCAGGGAAGCTTGGGGTCACCTCATGAAGGACATAGATCAGGGACTTATTCCAGTTAATTGTGTAGCCGGAGTATCGACGGTAGAGTGCAAATACGTGCATTACCCTGTCGAGCATGGAGGACGGATCGGCCACGTAGAGCAGGATGTTGTCTGCATAAAGGGAGATTCTCAGAAGCATCACAAATACCTTTTTGATCGCTAAACATTCCATTCACACTCATCTGACCACACAAATGTAGAACCAGCTTACAATAATTTCCTTAAATGAATAGTTTTTGCCACATATTTTTCACAAGCTTTGAAAAGAACTGTGCGAACCCTAAAAATGATCTCATCTCATCCATATTATTTTGAGCTGCTGCATCCCCGATGACTCTCAGCAGTTTATCTTGTGGCCTGATGGCTTTGATATTCATATCATGCCCTAAGTTGTAGTGTAGCTCCTATTTCCCTAATAGGCTCTGCGCATTGGAATAATATACCCTATAGGTTTTGACATAGGACTAAGGTCGATATGTCCCTATTGAGTATATTAAACTTAATTTCTTGTGCCAGCTAGCTCAGAGGCCACTAGAAACTTCTTGACGACAAGAAGGGACTAGTTTCTGGCGGCCGCAAAACATGACCAATATGTTTTCCTTTTAGAATCAGAACGTGTCCCAGAGTCGTGGAAACACTAGATAACTATTTCACTCAGCTCAGTCGTGCATGCTTAGTTTTCCTCAAAGTTACACAGAAAGAACAGACGGGCGTTTCAATAAAAGATTTATTGAACAGTCTTGTTTCTGGTGTAAGTTAAATGTGCTGTTACGATCACAAGACAGTATGCGAGATAAATAATGTACAGAGTGAGCAGTAGAAATAAATAATACTGCGTTAGCATTATCTTTTTAGCATATATGCATTTACATAAAATGACACAGACTAAAAGTGCGAGTACTCATACGATGCATTTCTAGCCTACCCAGTGTACCTAGCCTAGGTGTAGGGAGAAGTAGAAGTAGGTGAAGTATTCCTCACTAGAGTATACTAAGAGAATGTTACGCCCAGTATGCCTAGTATGCCAAGAGTCCCTCTAGGTTTCTAGTCAGCTCCATACCTTTAGAATGAGAGAGGTGGGAATCTCTTGCCAGACTCAAACTCCAACACCCCGCAAGGGAAGTTAGATCACTGGAAGCTGGACTCTCTGCGTGCAGGAATGACAGCGTCTTCTCAGTGCGTCCGGCTGGGAAACGGGCCCTCTGAAGTCGAGGTCTCCTCTGATTTACAGGGGTTCGGGAAGGTATATTTATACCTGAGAATTACCTAAGAATGTTAGCATTGACGTGAGTCGGACAGCGGAAGACGTCATGAATGAACCCCTAAGGAATAATGGTTCCTGCATAATATATGAGTCCTTGAAGAAATCAATAGTCCTGTGCTAGGGAAACTCCCGAAGCCTAAGGGTCTGTTCTTCAAGAACTCGTTGTGACGTTAGGGTGGACGGATGTCAGAGACCATGCCTGTATTTGGAGTGCACGGTTTATGCCTAAATAAGGACTGGGATTCTATGCCTATATAAGGACAAGGCGAATTGTGCCTATATAAGGACATGATTCTAGAAAGCCCGTTTATGGATACCCTAAGAAGAATACAACAAAGTGACCTCTACTTGCGAAAGCTTGCATTGGTCAAATTCAGCTGTCAAGCCACATTCACTGAGTATGCTTAAATCCTTCTCCAAAGTGCGACTGTGATCACTTTTGTACCTCCCCATGACCAAAATGCAGTCTTGGAAGAACAATGTGCTCTTCATTTTTCCAAACAAACTGAACATGAATTAACCCTTTTGGAAAACCGCGACCACAGACGCTGAGTCAAACAACATTCTCCTAAGTTGGAAACAACCATCTTGGGTAATGACATTCATATAACAGACCCTGGTAAAAGGCTGCAGAAAGATGAATGATTGTAAATAGATCTATACCTTTCACCAGGGCTAACATCTCGTTGATTTTTGGGCGAGGAAGACAGTCAATTAAAATACTGCAAATCAAATTGGTAATGTCGACACATAATCTGATTTTGACAATGACCTTGCCTTCTATGACTAAAGGGTCCACCCATTCTGACGACACAATGGGCTCAATCACAACAACCTCCATCAAATACGGTAATTTGCTAGACACCTCGTCCCTAGTCAAAATCGGCACATTCTTGAGTTTGTGAACTTCTGGTATAGCATCCTTCTTGAGAATCATTCAATGACCAAACCCCTTCATCATCCTGATCCTGTCACTAAATACCTCTGGAAACGTCTGTAATGCGATCTTTCCAGTAATTCTGCTTTTGTCTATCAGTAGAACCAGCTCCAGACTATTGGGATTGAAGACTATTTGGAGGTTCCCTTGGTCTCTCCATCCCAATACGGAAGGGCCTTTCTTAGCCACACACAAGTTCCCATTATTTACCCTGTTTTTTAACTTAAAACTAAACCCCGAAAGCCCAGCATTTCAATTACTTCTTCGCTGTACCCTCAGAGGACATATCGGACCCCCAGAGTTCTTCTCGAGGCAGCTCCTACACACATTCTCTTTACAGTGGCATATGGCAAACCAATTCTGCTACTTCCTGGATACCCACAGGTCCAATACTGATGAAACACATGGGTTTGTTCTCGAGTTTACTCCTATCAAGAACCCTCATACCTTTCTTTGATATTCAAAGCGTTGGAAGCCCCTGAACATCCTCATCACTCAATATTTCTTTGTACAACATTAGCAATACTCTCGCTTTAGATCTTTTTTGTGTTCTCTTCATGCATGCTTGACCAAAGTGTCCGACTTTACCACACTCACCACACTATTGCTTCAGGGCAGGACAGTTCTTACTGTACGCTAAATGGCGAATATTGTCACACGTGTGACAACATACTTCCTCCTACATGTGCACTATGGTCCGTACCTTTTTCCCCTGCCATGGACAGTTTTCGAACACAAGATTTGTCAGAACACACTTAGCAATTACATGAGGTCCCAAGTCTCGGGAATCTTTCTTAGAGCACAACCGCCCAAAGGCTCAGCCTACCTACCAATGGCGGTTACACCCTTTAAATCGGAGTCACTATTAATCCATAAATACTCCCATGCTGCAGAATTATAAGCATGACGACGACCTGATCGTGGATCAATTCATTATGTAATGCGCCAAACCTGCAAACCATCGCCAATTTCTTTAGTGCATTGACGTAATCAGCCACAGTTCCATCTTTTATTTGCTTCCTGTGGAAAAAAATGTATATCTTATGGTAAAGAAGTGAACTTGTGCTAAGGTTTGTACAGTAATAAGAAATAGAGACTCCTTTTCACCATCTTCACCACCTCAGTAGGTTCCAGTGAAAATGAAATGGTTGTGAGAAGGATAACCAGATATAAAGTTACAAGTTACGTATCAGAGTAAGAGGTTGTAGAAGATACCCCCTAACACTGGCAGAAGGAGCGAGCAGATGCCCATTGCTCAGTTCTACCAGTCACATGTGGGGTTATTCGCTGCAGCACCCTTTTCACTCACGTGCGCCTCTCCTGTCTTATCAGCACACAAAAGTCAAAAATGGCTGCCCTTTTGGTCACACCGCGTGACACCACGTGGAAATTCTTCTGTTGTCAATTGAGTGAACATCCCAACAGACCCGATTCACATGGGAGACCCCAGATTTTTTAAGACAAAAATGGCTTTATTTAAGCTGTCTCCTGCCTAAAATTGCCCCAGCTTCTCTAAAAGTCGATGTGAAAAATACATACCCCGGATTTTTTTCTCCAAATCTCCCACTTTCCTGTTCTAAAGGACTGAGTTTGACTCAGACATTCCCTCCCGTCTAGCGCGCCCCCTATGTACATCACATATGACTCAAGCGATCTGTGGAGGAAGGCGGCACAAAGGACGGTCTGTGCACCTGTAACCACAACGGGTATAATGGCTGGAGCGGGGATCCTCTAATCACTTACAAGGATGCTAATCACACTATCCATGATGCATCGTCAAACTGCCCCACAACCGTATCGCGGCAGCAGGTAGGAGTTACGACAGACCCAGGGGTTCTCTACTCCAAGGGCAGTGCCTCTATAGGGGTGTTAGGGCATTGCCCCTATGTCTGTTGCCCCAGTATTAACGTGTGAATTGTGAAATTCATTTTAAAAACACTATTTATTCATTTATTTTCTGCCCGCGACACCGCTTTGCTCTTTTTCCAGGCATGGGTGCCTTTCTATTAGTGCAGGGGCGGGGCTTAATGACTGCAAGCTGAGCTGGGATTCCACTAAGTCATGACTTGAAGTGCGCATGTTGGGTTGGACGGGTGCCTTTCTGTGTCCAGCCCGACGTGCGCACTTGAGGCCCCTCCCTACCTGCACAACTTTAATGAGCCTGGGGGGCCACAGTCACAGGCCCCCGGTCTCCTAAGGAGTGCTGGGTTTGCTTGCTCCAGCCAATCCTGGAGCTGCTCTCATGCTCTTGAGGAACATAAACATCAAGGGAGCAGCGTTTGGATTGGCTCAGAGCAGAAGGAGGAGATGTGAGTAGGTGTCTCTAGTCTCCACATTCATGAAGCAGTGCGGGGTGGGAGGTCGACAGACAATGGCCAATCACTGACCTGGCTTTATTTTGAAGCTTTGCAGTGATTGGTCATTTCCATCTGTCCCTTGCTCTCTTCCCTTCATGCCCAGCGGCAGTAACGGCATTGCACACAAGGGAGTGCAAGAGACGAGTAATGTGTTTCCTGCGGCTGCCTTCCCCATCGAAAGGAGCACGTGTATGTGGGCTGGGGCGGAGGCCTTCCCTTTCAGGAGTTCTGCTTTCATCCGCCCCCGCTGTCAGCAACCACCAGCAAGGTATCAGCCCTGTGACTCCCGAAAGAAAGCAAAGAATATGAGCAGTGAGCCGGTCTGCTCACTGCTCAGAGTCTGAGCAGGCCAGTCTGAGCAGGCACTGCTCAGAGTCTGAGCAGGCCAGTCTGAGCAGGCCAGTTCGGTCTGCTCACTGCTCATAGTCTGAGCAGGCCAGTCTGAGCAGGCACTGCTCAGAGTCTGAGCAGGCCAGTTCGATCTGCTCACTGCTCAGAGTCTGAGCAGGCCAGTCCGGTCTGCTCACTGCTCAGAGTCTGAGCAGGCCAGTCTGAGCAGGCACTGCTCAGAGTCTGAGCAGGCCAGTTCGGTCTGCTCACTGCAGGCCAGTCCGGTCTGCTCACTGCTCAGAGTCTGAGCAGGCCAGTCTGAGCAGGCACTGCTCAGAGTCTGAGCAGGCCAGTTCGGTCTGCTCACTGCAGGCCAGTCCGGTCTGCTCACTGCTCAGAGTGTGAGCAGGCCAGTTCGGTCTGCTCAGAGTCTGAGCAGGCCAGTTCGGTCTGCTCAGAGTCTGAGCAGGCTAGTTCTTTGTTTTTAATGCTCAGACTCTGAGTTTAGAATTATGTAAATCGTACGATTTCACATCTTTCTTCACCGTTGCTCCCAGTAGGATTGAAGCGGGGACACCTCCTCCGTTGTTTACAGTGCTGGTTCTAGCTTCTACTTTCCCTGTTATTTATTTTATATTTGCATCAAGCAGCCTTGGATATTAATCTATCACGCACACTTACCGAGGCGTCACTTTTTTTTGATGTTCTGGCGACGAAGAGTGAAGAGCCATAACTACGAGGCCACGAAAAGCCACTTTTCTTGGGCTCGTAGATAAGATGTCGCTGCGTTGCCTCACACTGCGTTGGGGAGGCATGACATGAGCGTTGTGGTGGATGTTCCCACTCAGCGCCCATGGATCTTGACACACTCCCAGATTTGAACATGCGTGAATGTGGGATTGCATTAAATGTCTCCCGGGGGGGCGTCACGAGGAGAAAAAACTTTATTTCTCCTATTTTTTTTTCCTTTTTCTATGTGTGCTACATTCAGCACACATAAAAAGAGAAAAACACCTCCATTGAAGGTGTCCCTTCCCGTACAAAAACAATCATTCCTGCAGCATGGACACCCTTGCGCCATGGTGTACGGGTGCCTGCGTTGGCACCAGGCAGCCAATTGTGCACCAGCGCACTGAAAGTGTGCAAGAAGGCGCCGTATCGCATAGATACAGCGCATTCCTGCCCTTTTCTTTACACGCAGGGCAGCCATGCAAGAAGCCTTGCGGCGCTGCCCTGTGCCAAAATGTTGTAAATGAGGGCCGTATTTCCCAAAATGAATCATGAAGTCTGCTTGGTCTGGCAATTAAATCCGACAAAGATGGAATTATTTATTATTCTGCGTTCCAATGCCCACTGTGACCGGCCCTTAAAATCTAATTACGATATAAGTGTGTGCGCCTGGGCAGATGAATGTCCAAGCCTGCATGATGCAAATATAACATGCAGAGGAAAGTGTGCGCTGGAGACCAGCACTGTGAGCAATGCTTTCCGATGACACGCTTCTTTTTTTTTGTTACAGTTTTATATAGCGCCAACTCGACCCGAAGGTATTGAGCGCTTCACATGAGCACCAGTTACGTTCCACAAGGACACATTCATTTTTGGTAAGCACAGGGAGATTAAGGGATCTGCCCAGAATCACAGAATGTTGAGCCGATGCCAGACTCGAACCTGGCTCCCCAGTGCCAAAGTCAGCAGCTCTGGCCGTTACGCCACATCCTCTCCCCCGTGGAAAGACTCCGGCCCTGAACCTTGGGCTTGGCGTTTTGTGTTTTTAGTTAATATTGAAGGCGAGCACTGGCCTGGCTCGTCTAGTGGCCTTAGCCACAGAATGCCCGTTGCTACTGTTGGTGAGTGGTTTCTGGGTGGTGCGTTGCCACCGCGGTATCTACAAGTGTCTTTTGGGTATGCGCATTGTTGGAACGCCTTGCCGCAGCTACGAATGTGCGCCTTCATCTGAACTGCGTTTCAGGGCACCATTCTGTGCTATGTATTTCTGTGGCTAGCTCAGAAGGTATTAGCACTACTGTCGATCCCTCGAGTCTAATCCCACAGGTCACTATAGGGTCCGTTTGTGGCAGCATCCCGGTAAGGGTCCCTCCTGCCAGCAGCGTGAGTGCTCCTGGGCTGGGGACATTCCTTCGCTTGGGGCTGTCAGAGAGATGGAGGTTCCCCTGAATACATTAGAGATTAACCCTCCGATGAAAACTGCATTTCCAAGGACAAATCTGTTTTGTTTTTTTGCATTGTTTTCGGTTTTTCAGTGCGGAATCCTTCTGCTAGTCCCTCGTGCAGGTGTGATTCACAGTGCTAACTGTCCTTATCATTGTGAACATGATTTTTCTGCCGACTCTAGACATGCTGGGTGCTACCTTAATGTTTCTTCTCTCCTGTACTCCCCATTTCACACCAAATTACGTTGTCTGTTTATTGAATGCTGTTCTCACTCTGTGCAGAAAGGGCTGGACAACTCACCTTTCAGAGTTTTGGAATCGCATTGTCAATGTCTTTTCAATAATACTAAGATATTTCCAAACCCACCACAGAAATTGAGGCAACCTTTTTAGCGAATTTTATGTATTTTTTTAATCTGGATTTCAACGATTTCCAAAGTTTTCTGAAAGGAATTCCGAGGATGTCCTGGGAAGCTCCTCATAATCGCTCCTTCTGTAGAGGATGAATTCAGAACAAAGGTTTGTTGTGAATGTGTCAGAGCGGTTGAGAGCTGTGAGGAATGAAAAGCAGGACATGGCAGAGTGGTCGATGCAGCAGTGCTGTAGGTATGTTATGCAGAAGACACACAAATGATGGATGGACTGTGGGACAAATCAAACATTCACCCCCAGTCAAGAGATTTGGTATAATGCGTCATTCTTATGCTCACTTCGCCACTCCAGTTCAGATCCAGCCATATGCAAATCAGTCTTGACCCTGTGCCTCATGGGAACAGTCCAGCCCGAACTGCCAAGTCAGGTCTTCCCTGGACCGGAATCAAGCATCCTGGGACCGGTTTCGGGGTAACACCTCTCATCAGCCAGGCTAGCTTGGATCCAGTGGCAAAGTGACCCACATCTGGGCATACCCGGCGCACTTAGGGCGAGAAAGCAAAAGACACACAATTGATGGGCGGAATGCTGAACAAATCAAACATTCACCCCCAGTCCAGAGATTTGGTATAATGCGTCATTCTTATGCTCACTTCGCCACTCCAGTTCAGAACCAGCCGTATGCAAATCAGTCTGACCCTGTGCCTCATGGGAACAGTCCAGACCGAACTGCCAAGTCAGGTCTTCCCTGGACCGGAATCAAGCATCCTGGGACCGGTTTCGGGGTAACACCTCTCATCAGCCAGGCTAGCTTGGATCCAGTGGCAAAGTGACCCACATCTGGGCATACCCGGCGCACTTAGGGCGAGAAAGCAAAAGACACACAATTGATGGACGGAATGCAGAACAAATCAAACATTCACCCCCAGTCAAGAGATCTGGGTTAAATCTACCGGTGTTTTGCTCCCCATGTCACCCCAGTTTAGATGCAGCCATATGCAAATCAGTCTTGACCCTGAACCTCATGGGAACAGTTCGGCCCGTAGTTATGCTTGGGCTGTGTGTGTTGTGTATGACCCTTGAGGTGGATGAATTGTATGAGAGATGGGAAATTGACCAGATGAGATGCAGATCCGAGGGTGACCTGCCCTGTGCCAAGACGTCGAGGAGAGTTGAGGGTGAACTATATTCTGCTTTTCCTGAATATCTTGTGCACAACATTGCCAGTCGCCAATGATGCCAGCGAGTCCTCTAGGACACCAGAAGCATAGGTGGGAGTCTATAGAACATATGTCCCTGCTAAGAGCATCCAAGGGAGGGAAGCATTGTTCAATACATTTTGTTGCATAAACCTTTTTTTCTCAAATTTGCTCTAGAATACACAATTTGTCACTCGTTTTTTCCAAATGTTCTCAGGGGAGAACCCTTAGAGCACCCCCTCATGTTGGTCGGACTCGTCCGCTTAGACTGCGACATACCACTCATCCACACAACAACTTTTACGCCTCATCACTTTCAAATATCACCAGCCGCCACTGTCCACTGTGCCTCAAAATGGGTCCTGAGACTCCGGTGATCCAGCACAGGGGGCTCCGCTGCATGCTTTGCAGACCCTCCTCTCCTTGCCCAGTCATAGGCGAGCACCAGAATTAGAATTTAATGTTTACATTTTTATGCTTTCAAACTGAGACTTCGGCTGCTGAAAACAGCTGAAATCTCTGTGTGAAAGTCCAAGGAAAAATGAGGAATTTCAAGGGGGATCTGACCCAGGATTATGGATTGTCTGGTAATGCCTAATTTCTGAGTTGACACAAGGGCCCAAATTAGCAAGAATTTTGCATCAGGTTTGTGTCACTTTTCTGACACAGACCCAACACAAAATCCATTTTGGTATTTAAGCAACGCTAATGTTGATTTCCTTAGCTTTGTTAAATAAAAAACGAATGCAAGGCACAGCGTGACGTTGCTTGAGTTTCTTTACGTGAGGGCGGTGATCCATGGGTGGTGCACGGGTGTTCAGTGCATCTAGACATGGCTTTTGATGCAAAAACATATTTACAAAAAGTTGTAGACATGGCTCTCCGCCTCCCTGAGGTTATTTCTCCCAGTTATTTTCTCTTTGCATGTGCGCCTCATTCGGCAGCACACATGTAGAAAGGAAAAGCCTTCACAGATATTTTTGTGCAGGAAGGTGTCCCTTCCTGCACAAAAACTAAGCTGACCACAACGCAGGCAACCTTTCACTATGGTGCATGGAAGTCTGCCTCGACACTAGGCAGCAACAAGGGAAGCCTTCGAAGGGAGAGAGCAGAACTGCGCCATTTCTTTAAAATATGGTGCACTCTGCTGTCTCCCGTTCACGTAACACAGCAGCTTCAGTGTCCAACTCAGATCTGGTGGTTTTGTAAGAGACAATGGTTCATAAAGGGCCACTTGGTCCTGGTAGAAGTAAACATTTTCAGAGAAGCGAATCAATCAGTAATCCTGTGGCATGGGGAACCTTTTTAGAAAACATGAATAGAACGGGACACATGTGAACATTGTAAGGCAGTTCATTTATTTAACAAAATTTACTTTATCATTACGAGCGGATTATAGATCCAGTGCTCACAATATAGTGAAAAGGAACGTGATGTAGTGAGAGTAGGAAAATTTAAACGCATACATCGCATTGACAACAAGAGCAAAAACTCCTTGCAAAATTAATTTATGAAATTAAGGAGTTTAGTTGTAGAAGGCTCGACGGCGTTTCGATCTCAACAATTTGAGATCTTCATCAGGACAGAATTGTGAGCATGTGATATCTATAGGGTAAAAACAATGCAAGGTTCAAAATCCATGAAGTGGTCCCGCAATAATGTCAATAAACATTGTTTAATGTTTAACCTTTCCATGCTCGACTAATGCGGGAAGAGCTATATATAATTATCATGCCAGAGAGGACAGAATAAAATTAATCAAGGTATGAATGAGGAACTCACACGAGAGGAACTGGAGCAAGGTCACAGAGGAACACCTCAACACCACCCTCATCCATGACCCCCCCTCCGCCACGACCAACGCCAACTCTGCAGCCAAAGAACTACACCGCTGGATCACCAGCTGCGCAGATAAGCTCGCACCCCTTCGCCACCCCGCTAGACAACGCCCCCTGAAGGCTGCCTGGTTCACCACCGACCTCCAAGAAGCCAGGCGCTCCTGCAGACGCCTCGAGAAACTCTAGAGGAACAGGAAAACCACCGAAGACCAGAACACCTACAGGAACGCCATGACTGAATACAACCAGCGCATAAGAGACACCAAGAGGACCTTTATTTAGAACAAAATCCACACCAACGCCAGTAACGCAAAAGAACTCTTCAACGTCACACAGCAGTTCACCAAGCCCCCCAGCGAAGCCACGGATGTCACACCATCCCAGGACCTCTGCAACAAACTCAGCTCCTACTTCCACCTGAAAATCAAGGCCCTCTACGACAACTTCAGCGAACAGACTCCAGACACCACCCCCCTCTCCACCACCGACAACCAGCCGACCTTCACCGCTTGGAAACCTGCCACCACTGAAGACACCTCCACAACCATGAAGAACACCCACTCAGGAGCCACCAAGGACCCCTTGCCCACTGCACATCTACCACAGAGCCGCCGCCGCCATAGCACCCGAACGATGCCGGACCATTAACGCCTCCTTCGAATCCGGCATCTTTCCCGACGACTGGAAGCAGGCAGAGGTCAGGCCCCTCCTCAAGAAACCCTCGGCTGACCCGACGGACCTGAAAAACTACCAGCCCATATCTCTCCTTCCCTTTGCAGCCAAAGTCACCGAGAGATTTGTCAACGCCCAGCTGACCACCTTCATCGAAGAGAATGCCATCCTCTACTCCTCCCAGTCCGGATTCCGCAGCAACCACAGCACCGAGACCGCCCTCCTCGCCGCCACCGATGACATTCGCTTGCTACTCGACCAGGGCCACACTGTGGCCCTCATCCTACTAGACCTCTCCGCAGCCTTCGACACCGTCTCCCACCTCACTCTCGCCGTCAGACTCCACGACGCCGGCATACGGGGTACCGCCCTCGACTGGATACACTCCTTCCTCACCGGCAGAACCCAAAGGATCAGACTCCCACCCTTCCTCTCCGAACACTCAGAGATCAACTGCAGAGTACCCCAAGGATCCTCGCTCTGCCCCACGCTCTTCAACATCTACATGGCCCCCCTCGCCACCATCGTTAGACAGGATGGGCTCAGCATAGTATCCTACGCCGACGACACCCAGCTCATCCTCTCCCTCACGAAGAGCCCCTAAGACACCAGACTCAGCTTCCAGGAAGGAATGAAAGACTTTTCAGCCTGGATGAACTACTGCTGCCTTAAGCTCAACTCGGAGAAGACAGAGGTCCTCGTCCTTGGACCCTCCTCCACCGCCTGGGACAACACCTGGTGGCCTTCCGCCCTCGGAAACCCACCCACTCCATCAGACCACGCCCGAAACCCCAGCATCATTCTAGACTCCTCCCTCACCATGACCCGCCAGATCAACGTCGTCGCCTCCACCTGCTCCAACTCCCTCCGCATCCTCCGCAAGACCTTCAAGTGGATCCCCCCCGAATGCAGAAAGACCGTCACCCACGCACTCATACCAGCAGACTGGACTACGGTAACGCCCTCTATGCCGGAATCAACAAGCTCCAAACCATCCAGAAACACCGCAGCCAGACTCGTCCTCGGAAACCCACGACACGAGCACATGACCCAGCACCTAAAGGACCTCCACTGCCTCCCCATCGAGAAGAGAGTAACCTTTTTTTTTTTTTAAGTTTTATTTTTCCTGGTCAGCATAAAAGGTGGTACAAAAAGAGAAATACAGATGTACATATTTCCAATCTCTGTGAGACATGCAGCTATAACACAGAAAAACATCCAGGCCCAGTACATACGCTTAGTAAGAGGGTCAACATTTCGTGATGTAGCACATTGATCCCACCACAACGGTAACAGTAATCTACACGTTATGTAATATACCGTATGCAGCTATCCCATTCTAGCGTCTCCATCAAGTCGTGTGGCTTATCTGGGCTGGTTAGGGGGTTTCTTGAAATCAGGTGCTAGGTGGCGCGCCGGGGGACACTACCTCGTCCTCATGTGTAGACATGAGGTATTGAACAAAAGGCTCCCAGAAGTCTCTAGGTCTGGAAGCCCGTGGTAATTCCTCTACATATACCTCCAGGGTCTCTTTACAGTATGTCATGTCAGCGACCCAATCCTTAAATCTAGGAGGACGCTTGCTGCCCCATCTCAATGCTATCCGACGTTTGGCTAACAGCAGGGCCACTGCCAGTAGTTTCCGTCTCTTAGCCAGTCTTAGCTTGTGGGTTCCCAGTAGGCATGTTAGTGGGGTGTTTGGTATGAATTCTGATAGCATAATCGTGAGGGCGTTAGTGACCTCTTGCCAGTAGGCTTGAAGCGGGGGGCAGGACCATGCCATGTGCAAGAAGTCCGCACCGGGGGTGCAGCATCTATGACACTTATCGTCTGCGCGAAGACCGTATCTGTGTAGTTGCGCGGGAGTGTAGTATATTTGGTGCAGGAACTTAAAATGAATAATGCGAAGGTTACAGTTTGAGGTCAGCAGGTGTAATTGCGTGCAGCTGTAATCCCAGTCTCCCTCATTTATAGTATCACCTACTGAGTGCTCCCATTTTTGAATTGACGTATTCTGCGTCTGGTGTTGTTCGCCCTGTGAAATGTTATATAAACGTGTTACCAGGCCCTGCCTTGTGGGTGCCTGTAATAGGAGTTGTAATGCGTGTAGCTGGGGTGGCTCGCACGGAAAGGTAGGGAAAAGTTCCTTGATAGCCATGCGCAGTCGCAAATATGCGAATATCTTCAGTGGCGCGCGATGTGCGCTAAGAGACGGTTCATCCTGTGGGATGAATCGGTTGTGTGGAAAAATGTTGCTCATTTCAGTTAGGCCAATGTCCCTCAGAAGAGCAAGCATATTTTTCTCTTGAGTAACTGTGATCCTCGGGTGATGGTCTATGGGAAGTGCAGGAGCATATATTGGAAGTTTCTGTGCCCGGTGTGCTAGCGTGTACCACGCTCGCGACGTACAAATCACAGGGTGTATTTTGTCTCTAGGAGTGTGTTTTTTCGGGTCGGAGATGTAGGCTATCAGTGGGGAAGGTAGCACGCTTACATGTTCCTCAGCTATGTGGGGGATGTACGCATGTGGTTGTAGCCAGTAGTGAGCATGTTGTGCTTGTGCACAGTAAAAGTATAGTTGAAGGTCTGGTTCCCCGAAGCCTCCCTGGGGGTAAGGCTTGGTGAGGGTTTTCCAGCTCACTCTCGCCTGCTTCCCAGCCCATGTAAGCCTCTGCATGGTTGACCTCAATTTGGAAAAAAAGGCTTGTGTGAGCCAGATCGGAATATTCATGAATAGATATAGGAATCTGGGCAGTTCTACCATCTTTTGTATGGCGATCCTATCTGCCAATGAAAGCGGTAATCTAATCCAGCGGTCTACCTGTTCGTCCAATTTCGCTATAGCCCTACCGTAGTTTTCTCTAATCACCGTTTCAGGGTTACTATGTACCCATATACCTAGGTATTTTACTGGGTCAGCGTGCCATTGTAGTGGAAAGTCCAAGACTGGCTGGGTCGTGGCGGGCGTGAGTGGTATTACCATTGATTTATCCCAATTAATGCCGAGACCCGAGTAGTGTTCGAACCGTATATATTCCCTGATGAGTGGATTGAGATTTGAGTCCGGGTGACGTGCGTATAGGACCATGTCGTTGGCATACAGAGATATGCCGATGGGCCGGAGTTGGAATTGTAGTGCGGAATCTGAGTGCTTTTGACGAATCTTACAGGCTAGTGGTTCGAGTGCTAGTGTAAAGAGGAGTGGTGAGAGTAGGCAACCCTGTCTCGTTCCTCGGCTAACACTAATTGGGGTGGAGGTGTTCCCGTTGATTCTGATTTGCTCGCTGGACTCAGTGTAGAGAAGAGCTATCCACCGCAGGAAAGGTTCCGGAAAACCCATCCGACGTAGGACGGTGAACATGAAGACCCATTCCACGGAGTCGAATGCCTTTGCAGCGTCCAAGAGGGCCGCGGCAGCCGGCATTTTGGGGTTTAAGTGGTGGAACATTGTAAAAATGGTACGTAGATTTTGCGTGGTAGATCTAGTTGTATGAACCCGGCCTGGTCTGGTAGCACCAAATTTCGAATCAATAGCTGAATGCGCGTCGCTATGATTTTAGCTAGGATTTTTACATCTATGTTTATTAGAGACAGCGGGCGAAATGATTCACAGTAAGTCAGGTCTTTATCAGGTTTAGGGAGAGCAATTAGTAGCGCCTCTCGCAGCGAGGTCGGTAGTATACCGTCCTCATATGATTCTTCGTACATCTCAGCTAAGTGCGGGATTAATATGTCTCTGAATGCTTTGTAGAATTGCCCAGGGAGTCCATCCGTGCCAGGAGCTTTGTTATTTGGGAGGGAATTGATAGCGTCAATAATCTCATCCCGTGTGATGTGGTGGCTAAGGAATTCGCGATGGTTGTCTGATAACCACGCCAGTGCAATGTCATCCAAATATTGGTTAATTTCAGGCGGGGAAGTGATCGATTGCGTAGAGTAGAGGCGGGTATAGTAGTCAGTGAAACTGTCCAAAATCGCAGGTGTATCGTAGGCATGTTGGCCGTGTTCATCTGTGATCTGTGTGATGTAGGTGGCCTTATGTGTAGAGCGAAGTCTATGAGATAACGCCCTGCCTGGGCGTCCCCACTACCCGTAGGTACGCGCAGTGTATCTGCGCAAGATGTATTTGATCTCAGCTGCCACGTGTTCATTAAATGTGTCAATTTTCTGTCTGATTTCAGCTAACAGTGCGGGGTTTTGCGTGTCCACAAAAGCTGCCTCTAGCCGTTGGATTTCTCGTTCTACCAATGATAGCTGCTGTCGGATATCTCTCAGAATGCCTGCGTGTTTGCTTATGCAATAACATCTAATTGTGACTTTAAAAGCCTCCCAGAGTGTTTTTGCGCTGCTCACTGAGCCTGTGTTTAACTCAAAAAATTCCACAATGGCTTGGTGAAGTTCGACACGGTATACCTGATCTAGGAGTGCATTCTGTTGCAGGCGCCAAGCAAACTGACGTGGAGTGTGCGTGGGGATATCGAGCGCGAGTCATACGGGTGCATGATCTGACAGTGTCCTAGGCATGTGCTCAATCCGCGTGGTCCAAGTGCTGATGTCGTGTGTGGCTAGCCAGAAGTCTATACTCGACCACGTGTTGTGTGTTGATGATGTACAAGTACCTTTCTTGCGGCTGGGGTGTCGTAAGCGCCACAGGTCGATCATCGCGCATTCTAGCATACCATCGCTAAGCGCTATAGCCGACTGTTTCCCATACTGGTCATTGCCTGTGGATCTGTCTAGTGCTGGGTCGAGACTTGTGTTAAAATCCCCTCCCCATATAATGGCGGTGGGTGGTAGTTCGCGCAGTTTAGTCCAGATATGTGTGTAAAAGCCTGGATCGTCAGTGTTTGGGCCGTATGTAGTGACCACTGTCAGTGCCGTGCCTCCAAAGTTGCCCTGCACTATAACATAGCGCCCCTGGTCGTCCTTGATAGCAGTGATGGGCGTAAAGGGGGTGCCACGTCTAACCAGGAGCATGACCCCCCTAGCGTAGCTGGAGTAAGAGGATGCCATGCGGTATATTGCTCATTTGGCGCCTATCCTCCCCTCAGTGGTGGTTGTGAGATGCGTTTCTTGTAGGCAGGCCACGTCTATCTTGTGGCGGCTAGGTATGCCAGGACCCTTCGAATCTTTTGTGGGTTTTGAAGGCCCCTCACATTCCAGGTCAGGAACACCAGAGGCCTAGTGTTTCGTGGACTGCTAGCCATGTGTGTCAGCTCGTCTCGCGGGACCTGAACTGTGTTTTATAGCATGCGCTCTACCTGCACAATCTGTATACTGTTGTTTGATCTCTGACCAGTGTTTTGTGATAATACTCTGCCCCGCCCCCCACCCACTCCGCATACTTTTTGCAGCAGAGACAGTCCCAGAAACCTCGAACATTCCCAACATATTCCCTCAAGAACAGTAACTAAACAATTTAACTATTTGTGGTGTACACACGTGGGCTGGAGCTGCCGCCCCGGGTGCCCTGCGATTTAGCTCACAGGGGTGGCCACCGTAGCGGTAGTGTATTAGTCACAATCGAGCCCGCAAGGACATCCCCCCAGTCATTTCGGTAGTTCTTTAGTTCTGTGGGCATATCGCCGTCTGTCTCTGTATTGCAAGGTAATACTTGACACTATTGTACATGGCTACTACCCCTAACTCCCCCGCCCAAATAGCCCACTTATCTGCATCCGCAGTGTGCATATGTAGGTGTCCAACATCCGGAAATCAAGGCGGCACCCCGGCACGTGTAGAGCAGAGGTCAGTGCAGAGGGAGCACGGTCACAATGAGTCTCAGCATCCGTAGGTGCGCTGTGTTTGAGGGTGGTGTATCCGTAGGTCCGACCTGCGGTGCTTGCTCGGTGGTGCGTCCAGCAGTGAGGGAGTGTCTCGCAGTCGGTAATCTGTTATTCCACGTCCGATGTGGTCACCTGTTCATCTGGTCCTCCCCTCGGTGATCTTCTACGTGTGGGTTGAGCTCCTTTCTGTTATAGGAATTTTTGTACTTCCTTTGGGTCATTGTAGATTTTTGGTTTCCCTCCGTCTGTTACTCGTAACCTGGCAGGGTATAGCATTGCGTAGGCTATGTTCATGTCACAGAGCTTCTGTTTGACAGGCACAAACTTCTTCCTCGCCTCTTGAACCAGCGGCGTGAAGTCAGGGTAGAGCGAGATGTCCATGCCCTCGTGTCTTAGACTGCAGAGTTCTCTAGCCTTACGAAGGGCTGCATCCCTGTCCCTGTAATTTAGAAGCCTGGCTATTATCGGTCGTGGCCGCGCAACTGTTGGCGGCGCCGGAGCAAGCGATCTGTGTGCCCTCTCGACAATGAAGACTTCTGAGAACGTTACACGGCCCAATAAGGTTGTGAGCAGGTTTTCCACATAGCGTTCCATATTACCTGTGTTGGTTGTTTCTGCCACCCCCACTAGGCGTATGTTATTTCGGCGGGAGCGCGCCTCCGTGTCCTCAGCCCGTGCCACCAGCACCGCCAGCTGCTTGTCTATTTTCCCCTGCTTGGTCTCCATTTGCGTGTGGGAGTCTTCCACCTCGGAGATTCGGCGTTCCACCATGTCCAGCCGCTCCGTGTGGCGGTCCAGGCGCTCTGCCATGCGATCTACCCTGTATGTTAGTGAGTCGATCTTACCGTCGATGCTGGAGAGAGCTGCCTGGATCATGGTGAACATGGCCTGTACATCGCCAGTTGGGACTCCGCTTGCATATGCCACCAACTGTTGTGAGTGCGGTTGATCTTCCGAGCTGTGTTCCGATGGTTTTTTAGTTTGGTCAAAATTGAGTTTGGGCTGGTTCCTGTCGGGTTTGCCCATGATTCTTCTGTTAGTATTGAGCTGTATGTGCTTTCGACTTCTGGCTTCGTTGTAGGATGTGCCCAGTACTCTGGAAAAAGTAGGGTATGCTGTTGGTCTACACTTAGGGTTATGATACGTCTACATCGCCGTGGAGGTTCCGTGATCTGGGTGGTTTTGTCCACAGTCCCAGAGTGTGCTGTCGGCATCCCCAGTGAGGCACAGCTCTATTTGGAGGGCACAACGTTGTCGCCGGCGCTGACCTCTGTATCTGCGTGAGTGCGCACCCCCGCCGTATATTGGGTTTCCCAGTGTTCAATTTACGGGCCAACTGTGAGGCGATATGTGAAAGTGGTGTGGCGATGCACAGAGCACAGGCAGAGGCAGCCTCCTCTGGGTCAGGTATTCTGAGGGTTCGCTGCAGGAGCACCGATTGTGTGGACTGCGTGGCGGCGCCCCAGTGCTGTTGTGTCTTCCCCCCACCCGGGAGGGTCGTGCGGCGCTCGCTCTCACCCACCAAGCACCGACCGCCGACAGCACAGGCCCCCAGGCTCACCACGGGGGCATGGTCCAAGCAGTCAGGAGGGCGCCAGTGCCACTTGCTGTGGGCCCTGTGTCGTCACCGCTCCGGTACCTCCAATGTGCGGCGTAGTGGTTCTGCCGACCCTGCTCAACTCAGTTCGGGTGTCTAATGAGTGCTGTCTATCCGGGCTGTGTGTGGTGCCGAGAAGTCCCTCAGTCACGGACCAATTGCAGGACCCCACTCACCCAGTGGTGCCCGATGGGGGTCAGGTATAGGTGTGCAGTAGCTGAAGAATTGCTGTTGTGCCACCGGTGCATAGTCCGGTGAGTTTTGCAGAGCTACTTTCTCCGGGCGGGGGCTGCGGCGTGGTTTCCGCCGGTGTGCGTGCCCTGCGTCTCGGTTGAGGTCTCACACAAGGCCGCTGCTAGGTCCATGCATCCGCGATGTAGGCCCCGCACGTCGCCACCGAAGCTGCAGAGCCATGGGGCAATGCCGGAGCCCCGAAAATCGGCGCGGGTGAGGGCAGCCAAGGCGGCGGATGTGCCCGCGGGTAGGCAGGGGAACCTCAGGGCTCTAATCATGCAGGATTGATGAAGGATAATTAGGCAGCCAGAGGAGCGCGCCTAGGAAGCGGCCATCTTCCAGCGCGGCAAGCTCCGCCCCCGAGAAGAGAGTAACCTTCAAGCTACTCACCCACGCCTACAAATCCCTCCACAACATCGGACCCAAATACCTCAACGAAAGAGTCTCCTTCCACGTACCCAAGAGGAACCTCCGCTCCGCCGACCTCGCCTTGGCAGAGACCCCACGCATCTGCAGAACCAGAGCAGGTGGAAGAGCCTTCTCCTACGCCGCAGTAAAAACCTGGAACGAGCTCCCAGTCAACATCAGACGCCCCCTTACTCTGCACACCTTCAGGAAGAGCCTCAAGACCTGGCTCTTCGACTGATCCGGATCTGCTCCCTCCCCCCTCCCCCAGCACCTTGACACCCTCACGGGTGAGTAGCGCGCTTTATAAACCCCTGATTGATTGATTGATGTAGAAATATAGAATATTAATAAAGGGTTTCGGCGGCGTGATTAGTGCCTAATTCAACGATACATCAGTGAATCACATGAGACCAAGAAGGTCTTGGCAGCGTGGAAGGTGCCTGCCTCAATGGGGGTAGTGGCACCCTGGTGAACGGGATTAATAAGCGTCAGTGAAACATGCAAGGGCACCAGGAGGACTGAGGAAGAGTACCCACGCATATTAAACAGAACTTACTGAATGACCCTAACGCAGCGAATCAAATCTCGGGTCTAGAGATCAGCGCGGCATCGTTGGCTGATAAATCACAATATGAAGGCACGTCCTAGCAGAAAAATATTGAGACGGTCTGAGAATGACAGCTGCGATAGTGGTGTCGGCATACACCATGAGTTGTGAAGTCAAAACTCACTTAGTTATAGAATAATAATAAGATAGTGCCCGGTAGAGTAATCACTGATCTCCTATGACCAGGAGATTTAAATTGGAAGGAGGGGAACTAAGCCCCAATTAGGCCGGGTGCGGATAATCGCTGTGTCAATAGGCCATGAGATTTATGAGGGAGGTAAACCGGAAGGTGAGTTGGATGTATGGGACATCATTAAATGGAGAAAAAGGAAAGCGAAGTGCATGGAACTTACTTATTGGTGTACTGCATTAGTCGGTAGAAGAAGAGGACAGGCAGGAGCTTCGTCTGTCTCAAGGATGCAACTCAGCCGCGAGGACTGATTGCGTTATGGTTAAATACCAGGAAGTGAGGCATGCAGGTCACCAACTAGACCGCTGCTGAAGGAATGAAGCGCGCATGTGCGACCTAATGCGTGCATGTGGAGAGAGAGTTCCTAAGGAAGTGCTTCTAGTCTGGGCGAATTGCATCATGGCTAATCACGAGAAAGTGAGGTGCGCGTGCAAACGACTGGACCGCTGCTCGAGGAATAAAACGCGCATGCGCGAGCTAATGCATGCATAGGGAGAGAGAGTTCCAAGAGAAGTCTTGGAAAGGAAAAGTTATCTCTTCATCCCTTCACAATTGTCCATTGGGTAGACTTGAAAACTGACAGCGAAGGAAGATGAACCAAGATACACGTACAGGAGAACAATTGGAAGTAGGATAGATTAGAAGATGCAGACGACGGGCAATGGCCTCAGGGGCAGGCATATGAACAATTACATGAATATATGTTCATCAGTTTATGAAAGGGACGAATGGAACAGCTGGTTAAAGATGAAAAACTTTAATTACAACACATTAACAACCATTATTAAAACTCTTATAGCAAGACTGGTGCATTCAGTTGTGTATATACAGTGACAACAAGATTGGCTGAAGGAGGGAGAAACCAGGAATTCAGAGAATAGCATTCCACTCCTCCTGTGTATTCAGTCCATGGGTGATGGATTGGCAATTGAAGATCCATTTACATTCCATCCTGTTCAGGATCAGTTGGTTGTTGCTGCCTCTGGGCTGTGGGAGCAGAATTCATTGCAAAGTCATCACAGCCTCTAGTGGAACATTTCTTGGAAAAAGGACATTCTGAAAATGACTTCAATTAACAAGTAATTGACATTTTGCGCACACAACCCAGAACGTTTGGCCCGCCGTCTCGGGCCGGCCAAACCGTCATGCGCATTTTTGCATGTTCTCCACCCAGGCTGCATTCCAGCCTGGGTGGAGAACATGCCCAGGTTCCCTGTCCTCGTCTGAGTGCCGAACCATGGTGCTCAGACCAATCACAACGCTGTATTGTAGCATTGCGATTGGCTTAGGGAGGCCTGGGTGCTTCCTGTTCCTGCTTCCTGCCCTGGAAGTGGGTGAAGGGGACTGAGAGGCAGTGGCACACAGGTAAGTGTTTTTTTTTTCATTCCCTCTCCAATCCCCCCACTCCTGTGACCCCTCCCCCCCATCGGTGTTAACTAGCAGCCACCACTGTACTCATCATTGGTCAGTGCCTCCCTCACTCAAGGCAACTTTGCAGAAGCGCTGAACATGGGCCAGATCCTTCCACTGCTGAAGAAACCCACACTAGACCCTCACAACCTCGCCAACTACGACCCCATCACTCACCCACCCTTCATCTGCAAGTTCATCGAAAAAGAAGTCCATGCACCACTTTAAGACCACATCAACACCTACTGTCTCTTGCACGACCACCAATCTGGCTTCAGAACACGGTTTCGCAGATAAAGTTAGTTCCTGCCGTGTGATATGACTGGATCTCTCAGCTGCCTTCAGCACCATCGACCGTCCTTGCCTCAAACACCCCTGAAGTCTCAAATGGATTCACAAGCAACATTCTTCACTGCTTCTCCTAGTAGTTTAACCGATGCGAGTCGTTCACATTGGCCCTCTGAGCTCAAGAAGATCCCTGCCACCCCCGTACGCTGACAATGCACAACTGTGTCTGAAAGTCCCCTCTGCTCCCGGTAACAAAAGCCTCAAATGCTGCCTGCTCCTCAGCTGAATCTGGATGTCCAGCACCAACCTGACGCTTACGCCAACCAAGATAGAATTCCTGCTATTCACCACGAACAACAAGTGACAGTCGTCCAAATCTGAAGCAGTAGCATGAACCTGGATGGGTTATTATGCCAACTTTCACCCAATGCCAAGCCACTCACATTCACTCTATAAACCTGCCTCACACTTGAGGGACACATCATCACGAAAAACAAGATGGCTTGGGACCCGGCACCTCCACTAAAGAAAGCAAACTCTTTCACCACAGACAGAGATTTCAGAGCTGCTGTTCATGCCCTCATGCTCCCGCATCTCCACGGCTGACCAGACCTACACTGGCCTCCCTACATGACGCAGCCCGCCACAGCAAGAGCTGGCACAAATATGAACACACTACCCTCACTCAGACGGACCTACACTGGCCCCCCTTGCCAATCTGGACCGTCTTCAAAACCAAATGCATCATATACAAAGCCATCATGACCAGCAGGCCTCCCTACCTAAAAGACAAGCCTAGCCTCTTCGGTGGCTCTAAGTGCGCTTGGAGCCAGGGCTGCGTCAGATTAGAGACAAAGAGATGAAAAAAGAAAAAAGTCAACAGGCCTTCTCTATCTTTGCATCGAACATCTGTAACAACATCACTGTATCCATGAGAACTGCCTGAAACCTTGTCCACTTTAGGAAAGAGCTGGAGACGCAGCACTTAGAAGAACACCGCATCATGACGTAGTAGCAGACCACTCTCACTCTTAGAATCCAGGTACCGCTCCAGTCACACACATTGCCTTGGACCCTGCACTGTGCTCTGCACATACATACATATATGCATTCATACATATATACATCATTGGCCAAGACAGACTACCCCTTAGTGATAGGCACAGTTGATGGAACCTGGCAGTCTGCTACAAAAACCACGTCTGGCAGAGTGCTTGGCGATTGTTGCCCTCTCACCTTCGATAAAGTGGTCCTGTGAAGTCCTTCCGTATCTTAACTTTTTACCAAACTTTTTTCAAAAAGAACCAGAGGCTACCACCAGACAGCAGCCGAGCTGCACCTGATGAAGTCACTTCGCTGGTCAGATTCAACTTGCTGGTTTGCACTGCTAAAAGAGGTTTGAATTCCAGAAAAGTTTTTAAGTCCGAAAATAGAGGGATTCAACTAAGGCCGACGTCGAGGAGTAGCCGACCGCCGATGAGATTTCCTCAACCACAGACTTGGCACCTAGCCAGCTCTCAACTTTCCTGCTGTCGACGCCACGAGCTTTGAACTTCTCACAAACCTAAGGCTCCCACCGAGGCCCTGCACTCCAGATGGCTGGCGACGACCAGCTCCTCTTCAGATCCAGAGGGCACCCCAACCCTCTGACGGGTTTGTCAACAAGGATTTTCTCCAAGAAAAATGCTAATTCAGAAGGTAAACTTTACACCGGACCGAACCTGGTCCCTGCATCCAACCCGGGGTCCATCGCTGTCAGTGTTACATTTTGACTTTGACTTGGTCTAGCAGGACTAGATTCTACCAGGTGTTGCTTTGTGCTTTTACGTGCTCGAAGGTAGAGGCATCTAAAAGTTGAAAAAATCACACCGCTGGTTCCCTACATCCGATGTTTGTCATTTTGATGACTTTTTGCTCATTAAAATGTTAATCTACTTTTATCAATTGGAGAGCGGTTTTTAATATGTTGTGTTTTCTACTTATTAGCTGTTTTGATTCTGACAAATGCTTTACACATTTCCCCTATAAGCCCCGGTTTAAATTAGTGGAACCTAACTGGACCTACTAAGGAATAATGCGATTATTACTCGAAGAGGCTACCTCCCACTTCAACTAATAATTCACTTTCACACCGCCTCGCTGGTACTCTGGTTAGTGTTTCATTTTTAGGTCTCGCGCAGAGAGCGCATGTGCTGTCGCAAGACCTATAGTAAACACAATATGTAGGGTCATTTCTCCTGTCGCTTGCCATTGGTTGATTCTGGCATTCCTCTTCTTGTCTCGCTTACTGTTGGCTGTTGATCCCATACGTCACTTCCGTTTTTGTAGGAAGCAGCACCGACCAACTATAGTTTCCCTACACTGTGAGTGTTTCTATATTATTTTGGGGACTACTTCTTTTTAGGTCGAGCATCACACACACACATGCACAGCGCCCTTACGAGCGCCGCTGTTAATGGTGTCATGGTTCCCTCCACCCTCAGCTCTCCGCTCTCACTCCCCCTCCCTCCACTTCATCGACCTCGCTGCCTCCTTCCTCTGCATTTCATGAAGCAAATATAATCCACATCCTTAGAACCGCTGAGCGTCGCGCGCCTTCACAAATGCCTTTTGTAAGAGCGCTGCAACGTCGCGCTTTAACTTTAAATATTTCTTTTTTATTCATCTTTTTAGCATCGGTAAGATGCCGCACTCCCATGCGCCTATTTGTTAAGAAGATCCAAAGTCCAGATAAAATATAATGTAGATTTATTATCAGCACAGCAATGTAGGTCCTTCAATATTCAGCTCCAGATGCAACTGGACAACAGTAAGGAATCTCATACAGGTGGCATTCTACAGAATGTGGAATGCAGACAGAAAGAAAACAAAGCGCATGCCAGGGTTGGCTGTCAGGAAGATGATGTAATGAGGATAGAGGAAAGATAGTAAAGAGAGATAGGAAATGATAAGGAAGAATGTAACACATCCCCTTACCAATGAGAAAAGTAAGAAGTAAGAAAGCAAGACATGACTAAACAAAATCATTAAACCTTCTAGGAAATTGTCTTATACGATCAGATAGTTTAACTCTGAAAGCAACAGTCTCCTTATTTTGTTCATCACCAGTACTTGTGGTTGAGTGATTAGTACTCCTGAAACAATCATTCTGAGTAACATCATTAAAAGGACACTTAGCTATTTTTTTGACGTTCCAAACTTTTCCATCCTGAGTAATTACACTATTGGTAAAAACTTTCTTAATCTGGATTGCTTTACCAAATTTGTTAGCTCCTTTATTCATTAAACCTGGTTTAAGAATTCTGACCCAATCACCGACCTGAAATTTATTTACCTTGGTATTCCATTTGTTATTATACCATTTCACAGTTTTGTTCTGCTTCGTTTCAACTCTTTTTGCTGTATCATGCACACATTCCTTATCCGAAAACCTAGCTTGACATTTGTTCCTAAACCACCATGGGCATACACACGATGCCGGGTTTCTACCTTTAAGTAGTTTAAAAGGGCTAACTTCTGTCGTGGAATGGGGTGTAATGCGATAAACCCACAAATGTTCTCTTAAAGCATTTATCCAATTGGCACCTAACTTTATGGAATCCGTAACAAAATTCTTGAGCACTCTATTAAAGCGTTCCACCTGTCCGTTTTCGTGTGGTTCGTACAGGGATGTAAATTTGTGTTTGATACCACACTCCTTAAGGTAACTCTCCATCTCCATAGAAGTTAATTGCACTCCATTATCTGTAACTAAAATGGAGGGACAGCCCTCCCGTGCAAAAATTTCCTTAAAAAAAACAATCACAGCACTCGTTGTAGCTTTAAGAACAAATTTGACCTCTGGCCATTTGGAATGATAATCAATCATAACCAGGGCAAAACGTGAATTCTCAGGCAAAGAATTAAATGGGCCTGAAATATCAAAAGCAACTTTCTGCCATGGTTCTTCAGGCCATTTGACCACTTTCAATGGTGGAACATGCAACCTTAACATTTTTTCACTTGATACACACTCATTGCATTCTCTGACTACTCGATCTATAAATTTATCCATGCCTGGCCACCAAAAGAAACTTCTCACCAATCGCTTCATAGACGAAATGCCGGGATGTGTTTTATGGGCTATGTTAAGTATGATGTCTTGCATGCATTTAGGAGGAACACACTTTCCTGATTTGAATAACAAAGAACCTTCAAACTCTAGTTCTCCTGATACATTAAAGAATGGTAATAACTCTGGTCTTACCATATTCCTCCTTGGCCACCCTTCTAAAACACATTTTTTAAATCACCCCACCTGTCATCTAGTTGCTCACAGTTATTCCAACTATCTTCTGTGATATTTTTGAATTGGGTAGGAACTATATCACTAATGGCAAGCTCAAAATCACATTCTTTGATGATATTAATTTTATCTTGTTCACAAGGTAAACGAGAAGGAAATCAGCCGTGACGTTTTTCTTTCCCGGCACGTACTCTGTATTAAAATTATATTCTTGCAATTTCGAGGTTAACCTTGCAATTCTAGCTGTGGAGTTCCAACCCCCACCTGTGGATAAAATGTTCACTAATGGTTTGTGGTCCGTCCTAAGAGTAAATTTACTGCCCCACACATATAGTCTGTAGTGTTCTACAGCCCAAACGCATGCGAGGAGTTCTCTTTCTATCACGGCATACTTACGCTCACACTCATTTAAAGTGCGTGATGCAAAGGCAACATTCCATTCTTCTTTACCTTCTCTTTGTGAAAGCACTCCACCTAGACCATATAGACTAGCGTCTACCGTGATAATGCATTCCTTTTTCATGCGAAAGGGTTTTAGGGTAGGAGCATTTACAATATCTTTTTATACACTCAAAAGCTTTTTGTTGTTCCTCTGCCCATTCATATTTTACATTTTGTCTCAACAGAATTCTTAAAGGCTCCATCTTTGTTGCGAATCCTTCCACAAATTTACTATAATATTCGCACATGCCTGCGAATGATAAGAGTTGTTCCTTATTGGTTGGAGAGGGAGCTTTCATAATAGCATCAACATTAGTTTTTTTGGTATAACCCCATCTCCAGACAAAGTATGTCCCAAGTATTCGACTGAACGTTTGAACAGCTTACATTTATGTGCCTTTAGGGTAAGACCATGGTTTCCTAACCTCTTACAAACTTCATTCAAATGTAACATATGCTCAGACTCACTTCTTGAAAATATTAATATATCATCCTGGAAACACTTAACATAGTCATCCACATCCCTGAATATGTAAAACATGACCCTCTGGAAGACCGACGCGGCTGACGCCAGTCCAAAAGGCATTCGTGTGTATTGGTATAAGCCAAAAGGCATAATGAAAGCAGTGTATTTCTTTGATTCTTCCATCAATTCTATTTGGTGGTACGCGGAGCGTAAGTCTAGCGTTGAAAAAACTTGAGCACCCTCTAACAAAGAAACTACTTCGTTAATATTCGGTAATGGATGACAGTCGATTATAATGTTTGAATTAAGTGCTCTCAAGTCCACACAGACTCTCAGTTTTTGGTCTGGTTTCCGAACTAGAACAATGGGTGAAACCCATTCAGAGGATTCGATAGCTTCAATAATGCCCTCATCTGACAACTCTTTTAACATCTCCTTTAACTCCTCCCTTACGTTGATAGGTACTCCCTTATCTTTTGCTTTACAGGAACAGCATTAACTTTTAAAACTATTTTATGTGAGAAATTCTTCAATTTTCCCAACTTATCACAAAATACTTTGTCATATGTATTGATCAATTTGTTTTCTCTATCACTTACTTTGTCTTCTGTGTTAACCACTGCAATCTTTTTTAATAAACGCTCATCACATAAAGATACTGGTTCACTAGACCTCGGGTTCAATGTTAAACCCAGCTTCCATTGATCACGCCAGCCTAAAACATTCACTCCTTTTTAGCAATATACAATTTCACTTCTGCACACCTGGATTTGAACTGTAAATCTACGTGAAAAAAACCTTCAATATCAATCTTGGTTCCGTCAAAACTCTCTGCTATTATGTCAGAAGGAAGTAATTTATCATACTGAACAACATGACTTAAGGTTTCTTGGAAGTATTGATGCGTGATGATTGTCCATGGTGAACCAGAATCTACCATGAGCATGAGATCTACACCTAAAATTTGAAATTTACATTTTGGAGATTTCATCACGTTGTCTGGTATACTGTCAATGATAGAAACAACAAAACCTTTGTTAAATTCAGCTACATCACTGACTTTGATGGAATTATCACTATCAACTACATAGGACACTGCTCCACGTGCCTGAGTAGTGTGAAGTTTGTTGTCTCTGCACATACTACTAAAATGTCCTTTTCTACCACAGTTTTTGCATTCTCTACTGATTGCCGGGCAACCTGGAAAGGAAGCAATGTGAGATCTATTACCACATCTATAACATACATTATAATTAGTAACATTGTCATTCCTCTTATGAAAATGCGAATTGTTGAACCTGTTGAATTTTCCAGTAGGTAGATGAAATTGCTGATGATGTTCATTCTTATTCTCATTTTTTTGTTTAACGATACATATTTCTTCTTCCATAGATGTTTTATTAGAATTCTTTTGTTTTACTACTTCCATCCATTTCTCGGATTGTTCTAAAGCTTTAGCCTCAGTTATGGTTTCAGTCAAACTGGGATCACCCATGACCCATAATTTCTCTTGAATTTTCTTATTTTTGACATGTACAATTATTTGGTCTCTTATCATTTCATCAGACATAGCGCCAAAATTGCAGTGTAAAGACAGTGCCCTTAAAGCAGTCAGAAAATTATCGAAAGATTCTTCCTCCTTTTGTGTTCTGGTATAAAATTTAAATCTGTTCAAGGCAATGCTCATGACTGGTTTAAACCTTTTCTCCATTCTCATCAAGGCTTCAACATATACATTCAAGTTATCGCCGCTTCCATCGTTGGGTGCAACAATTTGAGGTAAAGTTCTAAATATAACTTGACCCTCAGAACCTAGGCAGTGTAAAAATATATTTTTCTTCCGTTCAGCCCCCATGCGTTCCCCATCTATGGCCTTCATGTAGGTAATAAATTCCTCCTTCCACCTTGACCATGGCATAGGTGGATCACCTTTTATTTGTAGGAATTTGGCTGGAGGATCAAATTGCATTGTTTGAATAAATTTGTTTGAGTTGTTTTTTTTGTTTTTTTTTGACAATTCTATGGAGCTAGGAATGGCAATAATATAAATTGAATGAGGCTGATAGTCTTGTGCAATTATAGCTGCTGCTTAGCGTTTAACTAAAGATGGATTGAGTAATATGAAATATGGCACAAGGTATTGAAAGACGATAAACTAAATAACTTACGGAATTCACTTAGATCGTTTTCGCCGCATCTGAACTGGAGTGAAAGTTCCGGCGTTATGAAAACTCCGATGTTTCTAACAACCTAGTCTGGTAACCACAGTAACCCAAAATGGCCGCCGGTGACGTGGCACGTAGCGTTAGACAGGCACGTCAGCGTCCAACATCGTGCGTAATCCGTGACAATACTCAGTGCGGATAATGCTTACTGTGGAATGCGCTGACTTGAAGAATGCCAAGGAGGATGTTCCGTTCTGCGTGGCACCCGGTGACTTGAAAGATGCCCTTAATAACGGAACACTCGTTGACGGTAAGATTTCTAAATTAGTGCAGACTTGAAATTGGGCAGCGCAAAGTCGATTCTCCCAAAACAAAACATCCAGAAGCGCTGAAACCACGAATCGCTATCCTTAGTTACAATGAATTAACCAAATACTCCCGCAGGTGCAATCAGAGCACTTCACTCACAGAGACTCAGCCGCTGGTGCGATCAAAACACGCGAAATACATCCAGTAAGCCACATGGAATCCAAGTATAATTTTAACAAATTCAACAGCTTGGCTCCACAATCAACCAGTAGAAAACGAGGGAGAGAAAAAGAAAAAAAAATCTCTCATATGGCAATGAAAGTCAAAAATTCATGGGTTCAAGAAACACTCTGTACCTGTGCTGATGATGATGACAAGAGTGGTTCTTTAGCTCGTCGCCATTGTTAAAAAGATCCAAAGTCCAGATAAAATATAATGTAGATTTATTATCAGCACAGCAATGTAGGTCCTTCAATATTCAGCTCCAGATGCAACTGGACAACAGTAAGGAATCTCATACAGGTGGCATTCTACAGAATGTGGAATGCAGACAGAAAGAAAACAAAGCGCATGCCAGGGTTGGCTGTCAGGAAGATGATGTAATGAGGATAGAGGAAAGATAGTAAAAGAGAGATAGTAAATGATAAGGAAGAATGTAACACTATTGTCAGCAGTTCGGCAGCTTGTAACATGACCAGAGGTGTTTTTTTCCGTCTCCCCTCTTCTTTGCATGTGTGTACGCAATTAAATAGAAAAGAAAGGCGGCGGCCACCTTTACTTCACTGCCGGCTCTGCAGACACGCACATAAGCAGGGCCACCTTTACTTCACTGCCGGCTCTGCAGACACGCACATAAGCAGGGCCACCTTTACTTCACTGCCGGCTCTGCAGACACGCACATAAGCAGGGCCACCTTTACTTCACTGCCGGCTCTGCAGACACGCACATAAGCAGGGCCACCTTTACTTCACTGCCGGCTCTGCAGACACGCACATAAGCAGGGCCACCTTTACTTCACTGCCGGCTCTGCAGACACGCACATAAGCAGGGCCACCTCTACTTCACTGCCGGCTCTGCAGACACGCACATAAGCAGGGCCACCTTTACTTCACTGCCGGCTCTGCAGACATGCACATAAGCAGGGCCACCTTTACTTCACTGCCGGCTCTGCAGACACGCACATAAGCAGGGCCACCTTTACTTCACTGCCGGCTCTGCAGACACGCACATAAGCAGGGCCACCTTTACTTCACTGCCGGCTCTGCAGACACGCACATAAGCAGGGCCACCTCTACTTCACTGCCGGCTCTGCAGACACGCACATAAGCAGGGCCACCTCTACTTCACTGCCGGCTCTGCAGACACGCACATAAGCAGGGCCACCTCTACTTCACTGCCGGCTCTGCAGACATGCACATAAGCAGGGCCACCTCTACTTCACTGCCGGCTCTGCAGACACGCACATAAGCAGGGCCACCTTTACTTCACTGCCGGCTCTGCAGACACGCACATAAGCAGGGCCACCTTTACTTCACTGCCGGCTCTGCAGACACGCACATAAGCAGGGCCACCTTTACTTCACTGCCGGCTCTGCAGACACGCACATAAGCAGGGCCACCTTTACTTCACTGCCGGCTCTGCAGACACGCACATAAGCAGGGCCACCTCTACTTCACTGCCGGCTCTGCAGACACGCACATAAGCAGGGCCACCTTTACTTCACTGCCGGCTCTGCAGACATGCACATAAGCAGGGCCACCTTTACTTCACTGCCGGCTCTGCAGACACGCACATAAGCAGGGCCACCTTTACTTCACTGCCGGCTCTGCAGACACGCACATAAGCAGGGCCACCTTTACTTCACTGCCGGCTCTGCAGACACGCACATAAGCAGGGCCACCTCTACTTCACTGCCGGCTCTGCAGACACGCACATAAGCAGGGCCACCTCTACTTCACTGCCGGCTCTGCAGACACGCACATAAGCAGGGCCACCTCTACTTCACTGCCGGCTCTGCAGACACGCACATAAGCAGGGCCACCTTTACTTCACTGCCGGCTCTGCAGACACGCACATAAGCAGGGCCACCTTTACTTCACTGCCGGCTCTGCAGACATAATCAGCAGGGCCCCTTGTACAGCGCCGCGCTGTTAATGGAGCCTTCTTCAAAGCGCGCCGTCCACTCCACACTCCTGTGCCAACGTACACATGGAGGGGAGGGCTCTGCTCAGCAGCTGCTTATAATGTCTGACCTATCTTTTCACTAAGCATCTAATCAATACATGAGGTCAATAAAGAGCTGGCAGTGAGGTTTAACATTATCAAATGTTCTGGGAAACACTTCTGCTGACTTACAAGCACATTCATGATCGAGTACATTCGTATATGTGCTGAGGAAATACAACATGATTTATTCATCACAGTATTAAGCCTTATAAATATAACATCGTGACCTTCAAGATAGAGTTGTGAGTTTTAAATCTAATACAACATTTTGAGAATTCAATTTGCGAAGCTGATCAATTGATTAATGATTAATTAAAGCCAGGAGTCTCTCCACTGGCTACTACCAGCCGCCTCCAGCGGTAACCAATTACAGAACACCGTATTCAGGGGGCATTAGTTTAGCAGTTGTAATTGTTCAATGTTACAGATGCTCTGAATAATCCCTAAATTTGACAGATTTTCTCAAATTGCGCAACACTTATTTTTTACACGATAGGTGGTTAGTTTTTCAGGTGATTTTTTGTTTCTAGTCGAATGTTAATCTGTCCATACCTAGACCTGTTGAACAAGAACCCAGGCACTATACAAAATACATCGATGTTTCCCTTAGCACTCTGCAACAAAGAATAAATGCACCACAAATGCCAAGGGTCTTAAAGTAGAATTGTTTCTAATGTTCAAATCATTTTTAGGACAGCATTCCACTTGGAAAGTGGAAACGTAGATTTGCAACACACACATCAACATGCAATCAAAGCATAACTATAACAAGTGATGACAAAAACAAGCATTTGCAATGCAGTAGGTCTCGCATTTGCGAGAGTTTGAGCTATTGGCATTGTAAATGACGATGCCTTTTATTTATGTGTTTTTAAAACCTGCAAGCGATGGGTAAACCCGCACTTTGTACAGATAGTCCTTGATTATGAGAAGCAAGGCTGGCAGTAAAAGAGGCGCAGTTATTGCTGGCCTTGCTTCTCCTAAGCACAGACTATAAGTACAAAGTCCATGTTTACGCACCGCTTGCAGGTTTTCAAACCACATAAATAAAAGACACCTTCATTTACAGTGCCAATAGCTCAAACTCTCGCAAATGCGAGGCCTATTGCATTGCAAATGCTTGTTGACTGTGTCAGCATCCCTTTGCCACCACAGCCTTCTATCTAGCCCGGATACCACAAGACAGAGGTACACTACACACACTGATTTCATGCATGGGTCCAGTTATTTCTATTTTTACTCCATCCCTGCTTGCGTAGTGTCAGGACATGTAGTCAGGCCGGCCACCAATAAGAGGAGCTACACTCTTCACACAGCGCACACGTGGCGCACACCTGAGAGCAGGTCAGGTGTCGGTCAGGACTCCCACAACATCCTGAACTAGAAGCCAAAATGTAAGGAAACCCAGAGGGACCGCGCGAGGCAGATTTGTTTTCTACTGTCCCAGTGCTCCTGCCACAGCACAGATGTGCAATTCACTGCCCCAAGCTCGGAACCATGCTCTCTGGGAGTAAGCTGAACAAACCAGCTCCAAGAGCAGTGTTACTCAGAGTAGACCACACCGATCCCATGTCCCTCCTGAGGTTCTGTTGTCGGCTTCTACTGTTGTCATCTCCTCCATCAGCTTCTTCACTCTTAGGGTAAAAAACACAAATTTCAAAAGTGTCAAGAATGTAAACAATGCTTGGTCTTCACCCACTGTCGCATCAGGACCCCTCTCAAGAAGCCGTAGAACATTTCTTCTCAAGATGGCCAGACCTCACCAATTCGTCCTGTCTCATGGAAGTCAAAGGACACTTGCACCTTCTCCCATCTTTGGACCTCAACGAAGGCCGCGCCTGATCAGGACTGAACATGTCCTGATATCTTTGGGGGCCCTCAGAGAAATCAAAATGTGTGTTCTCTTTTGGTGCATATTTTACCTGCTTAGCCGCATGTACCTGCTGTCCCTGTTGGTGGGTAACGCCCTGCCAATTCTGATGCCACTTACAAATTCCGATAGCCAGAACCTATGGCATAAATAATGCTTTGAACAACCTCTCTTCAAAACATGAAGTACAGACTAGGCAAAATACCCGCAACAGATCTGATCACAGATCTGCTGCCTTGCGTCTCCTGTCGACATTCTTCTTCCCTATTATTCTTTCCCATTATTTCTACCGCTGTTGACCTTCTCACCTACTTTTGGTTCATAACCCCACACCATTTCCCAACAATGGCCATCCCACAGATTTTACTGCAATGATGGAGGTGCCAAGGTCCCGCCTGTCAAACCATGAACATATCTGACGAACCCATCCCTGCACTTCTCATAACCTCTTGTAGTTTGAGGTCCATACCTTGCTGCATTGGCAAACTAGATCTGATCCTTCCTGAAACAGAGCTGTGTGGATGCTGTTAGAGGTGCTTCCACCAGATAAGGTGCCTCTAGGCGCCTATAGTCCACATCTTCTCTGCCATCTGAACTGGGACCCTCAATGGTTCTGGTGTCAGCCCAAGGACTCTCACCCACAGTGAACAAGGCAGTGCATCAACTATCTCAGTGTAAGGACCTGGGATGTTCCACACTGGAGACTGCAAAGTCCATATTAAGTCCTGTAGAATCCCTGCACGCCCCGTTGAGGGTCTGCTGACAATGACCATTGCTACATGGAGATCCACTCAAAAAAGAGCCTTCTTGTTCCCATAACTGAACTTCCATTTCCACCATTAAGATTTTCAAGGACTCAATGTGGTGTTTTACCTCTTTTTACTCCTTCCTCCACTACCTAGTATGCCACTTACATTCCTAGAAAATCCAAAACTTTTTGCTCCTGCTGTGTCCAGAGACATTTTCACATGACAATGAGTCTGCCTTTGGCGATTCTAAAGAACCCCCATTGGAATCCTACAACAATCTGCAACACATCCTCAGGCCCTCCTGCCCGATCCTGGGTGCCTTCATCCTTCCAAAGAGGCTTTACTGCCCTCACATGCATGAGACCATGTTCCTACTCATCACAGGCCTTTGCTGTCCTTCGGGGTTCACTGTCCCGGTCATGAAAGAGGTCGTGTTCCTTATCATCTTGGGGCTTTACTGTCACTCTCTCGGAAGAAGCCATGTTCCATCTTATCATGAGGCCATGTTCCCTCTCATCATGAAGCCATGTTCCTTCTCACCATGAGGCCGTATTCCTTCTCATCATAAGGCCATGTTCCCCTTCATCATGAGGCCATGTTCCCTTTCATCATGAGGCCATGTTCCCTTTCATCATGAGGCCATGTTCCTTCTCATCATGAGGCCATTTTCCCTTTCATCATGAGGCCATGTTCCTTCTCATCATGAGGCCATGTTCCTTCTCATCATGAGGACATGTTCCCTTTCATCATGAGGCCAAGTTCCTTCTCATCATGAGGCCATGTTCCCTTTCATGATGAGGCCATGTTCCCTTTCATCATGAGGACATGTTCCTTCTCATCATGAGGCCATGTTCCTTCTCATCATGAGGACATGTTCCCTTTCAGCATGAGGCCAAGTTCCTTCTCATCATGAGGCCATGTTCCCTTTCATCATAAGGCCATGTTCCCTTTCATCATGAGGACATGTTCCTTCTCATCATGAGGCCATGTTCCCTTTCATCATGATGCCATGTTCCCTTTCATCATGAGGCCATGTTCCTTCTCATCATGAGGCCATGTTCCTTCTCATCATGAGGACATGTTCCTTCTCATCATGAGGCCATGTTCCTTCTCATCATGAGAACATGTTCTTTCTCATCATGAGGCCATGTTCCTTCTCATCATGAGGCCATGTTCCTTCTCATCATGAGGCCATGTTCCCCTTCATCATGAGGCCATTTTCCCTTTCATCATGAGGCCATGTTCCCTTTCATCATGAGGCCATGTTCCCTTTCATCATGAGGCCATGTTACCTTTCATCATGAGGCCATGTTCCTTCTCATCATGAGGCCATGTTCCCTTTCATCATGAGGCCATGTTCCTTCTCATCATGAGGACATGTTCTTACTCATCATGAGGCCATGTTCCTTCTCATCATGAGGCCATGTTCCTTCTCATCATGAGGCCATGTTCCCCTTCATCATGAGGCCATGTTCCCTTTCATCATGAGGCCATGTTCCTTCTCATCATGAGGACATGTTCCCTTTCATCATGAGGCCATGTTCCTTCTAATGATGAGGCCATGTTCCCTTTCATCATGAAGCCATGTTCCTTCTCATCATGAAGCCATGTTCCTTCTCATCATGGGACTTTACTGTTTCTGTCGCTGAAGAGCCCATGTTTCATCTCATCATATTTATGTACTGTCCTGGTCATGGGAGATTCCATGTTCCTTCTTATCATGGTATATACTGTCTCAGTCATGGTAGTGTCCTTGATTCTTCTAATGATGAGAAGTGTCCATGTCATGGGAGAGGCCAAGAGTCCAAGTACCTTCTCATCATGAGGTGTACTGTCCATGTCATGGAAGAGTCCAAGTACCTTCGCATCATGGGATGTACTGTCCATGTCATGGAAGAGTCCAAGTACCCTCTCATCATGGGATGTACTGTCCATACCATGGAAGAGTCCAAGTACCTTCTCATCATGGGATGTACTGTCCATGTCATGGAAGAGTCCAAGTACCTTCTCATCATGGGATGTACTGTCCATGCCATGGAAGAGTCCAAGTACCTTCTCATCATGGGATGTACTGTCCATGTCATGGAAGAGTCCAAGTACCTTCTCATCATGGGATGTACTGTCCATGTCATGGAAGAGTCCAAGTACCTTCGCATCATGGGATGTACTGTCCATGTCATGGAACAGTCCAAGTACCCTCTCATCATGGGATGTACTGTCCATGCCATGGAAGAGTCCAAGTACTTTCTCATCATGAGGTGTACTGTCCATGTCATGGAAGAGTCCAAGTACCTTCTCATCATGGGATGTACTGTCCATGTCATGGAAGAGTCCAAGTACCCTCTCATCATGGGATGTACTGTCCATGCCATGGAAGAGTCCAAGTACTTTCTCATCATGAGGTGTACTGTCCATGTCATGGAAGAGTCCAAGTACCTTCTCATCATGGGATGTACTGTCCATGTCATGGAAGAGTCCAAGTACCTTCTCATCATGGGATGTACTGTCCATGTCATGGAAGAGTCCAAGTACCTTCTCATCATGGGATGTACTGTCCCTGTCATGGGAGCGTCCATGTACCCTCTCATCATGGTATGTACTGTCCATTTCATGGGAGCGTCCATGTACCTTCTCATCATGGGATGTACTGTCCATGCCATGGAAGAGTCCAAGTACTTTCTCATCATGGGATGTACTGTCCATGTCATGGAAGAGTCCAAGTATCTTCTCATCATGGTATGTACTGTCCATGTCATGGAAGAGTCCAAGTACCTTCTCATCATGGGATGTACTGTCCATTTCATGGGAGCGTCCATGTACCCTCTCATCATGGTATGTACTGTCCCTGTCATGGGAGCGTCCATGTACCCTCTCATCATGGGATGTACTGTCCATGCCATGGAAGAGTCCAAGTACCTTCTCATCATGGGATGTACTGTCCATGTCATGGAAGAGTCCAAGTACCTTCTCATCATGGGATGTACTGTCCATGTCATGGAAGAGTCCATGTACCCTCTCATCATGGTATGTACTGTCCATGTCATAGGAGCGTCCATGTACCCTCTCATCATGGGATGTACTGTCCCTGTCATGGGAGCGTCCATGTACCCTCTCATCATGGGATGTACTGTCCATGCCATGGAAGAGTCCAAGTACCTTCTCATCATGGGATGTACTGTCCATGTCATGGAAGAGTCCAAGTACCTTCTCATCATCGGATGTACTGTCCATGTCATGGAAGAGTCCAAGTACATTCTCATCATGGTATATACTGTCTCAGTCATGGTAGTGTCCTTGCTTCTTCTAATGATGAGAAGTGTCCATGTCTTGGGAGAGGCCAAGAGTCCAAGTACCTTCTCATCATGAGGTGTACTGTCCATGTCATGGAAGAGTCCAAGTACCTTCGCATCATGGGATGTACTGTCCATGTCATGGAAGAGTCCAAGTACCTTCGCATCATGGGATGTACTGTCCATGTCATGGAACAGTCCAAGTACCCTCTCATCATGGGATGTACTGTCCATGCCATGGAAGAGTCCAAGTACTTTCTCATCATGAGGTGTACTGTCCATGTCATGGAAGAGTCCAAGTACCTTCGCATCATGGGATGTACTGTCCATGTCATGGAAGAGTCCAAGTACCTTCGCATCATGGGATGTACTGTCCATGTCATGGAAGAGTCCAAGTACCTTCTCATCATGAGGTGTACTGTCCATGTCATGGAAGAGTCCAAGTACCTTCTCATCATGGGATGTACTGTCCATGTCATGGAACAGTCCAAGTACCCTCTCATCATGGGATGTACTGTCCATGCCATGGAAGAGTCCAAGTACTTTCTCATCATGAGGTGTACTGTCCATGTCATGGAAGAGTCCAAGTACCTTCTCATCATGGGATGTACTGTCCATGTCATGGAAGAGTCCAAGTACCCTCTCATCATGGGATGTATTGTCCATGCCATGGAAGAGTCCAAGTACTTTCTCATCATGAGGTGTACTGTCCATGTCATGGAAGAGTCCAAGTACCTTCTCATCATGGGATGTACTGTCCATGTCATGGAAGAGTCCAAGTACCTTCTCATCATGGGATGTACTGTCCATGTCATGGAAGAGTCCAAGTACCTTCTCATCATGGGATGTACTGTCCATGCCATGGAAGAGTCCAAGTACCTTCTCATCATGGGATGTACTGTCCATGTCATGGAAGAGTCCAAGTACCTTCTCATCATGGGATGTACTGTCCATGTCATGGAAGAGTCCAAGTACTTTCTCATCATGGGATGTACTGTCCATGCCATGGAAGAGTCCAAGTACCTTCTCATCATGGGATGTACTGTCCATGTCATGGAAGAGTCCAAGTACCTTCTCATCATGGGATGTACTGTCCATTTCATGGGAGCGTCCATGTACCCTCTCATCATGGTATGTACTGTCCCTGTCATGGGAGCGTCCATGTACCCTCTCATCATGGTATGTACTGTCCCTGTCATGGGAGCATCCATGTACCCTCTCATCATGGTATGTACTGTCCATGCCATGGAAGAGTCCAAGTACCTTCTCATCATGGTATGTACTGTCCCTGTCATGGGAGCGTCCATATACCCTCTCATCATGGTATGTACTGTCCCTGTCATGGGAGCGTCCATGTACCCTCTCATCATGGGATGTACTGTCCATGTCATGGGAGCGTCCATGTACCCTCTCATCATGGTATGTACTGTCCCTGTCATGGAAGAGTCCAAGTACCTTCTCATCATGGGATGTACTGTCCCTGCCATGGAAGAGTCCAAGTACCTTCTCATCATGGGATGTACTGTCCATGCCATGGAAGAGTCCAAGTACCTTCTCATCATGGGATGTACTGTCCATGTCATGGAAGAGTCCAAGTACCTTCTCATCATGGTATGTACTGTCCATGCCATGGAAGAGTCCAAGTACCTTCTCATCATGGGATGTACTGTCCATGTCATGGAAGAGTCCAAGTACCTTCTCATCATGGTATGTACTGTCCATGCCATGGAAGAGTCCAAGTACCTTCTCATCATGGGATGTACTGTCCATGCCATGGAAGAGTCCAAGTACCTTCTCATCATGGGATGTACTGTCCATTTCATGGGAGCGTCCATGTACCCTCTCATCATGGTATGTACTGTCCCTGTCATGGGAGCGTCCATGTACCCTCTCGTCATGGGATGTACTGTCCATGCCATGGAAGAGTCCAAGTACCTTCTCATCATGGGATGTACTGTCCATGTCATGGAAGAGTCCAAGTACCTTCTCATCATGGGATGTACTGTCCATGTCATGGAAGAGTCCATGTACCCTCTCATCATGGTATGTACTGTCCATGTCATGGGAGCGTCCATGTACCCTCTCATCATGGGATGTACTGTCCCTGTCATGGGAGCGTCCATGTACCCTCTCATCATGGGATGTACTGTCCATGCCATGGAAGAGTCCAAGTACCTTCTCATCATGGGATGTACTGTCCATGTCATGGAAGAGTCCAAGTACCTTCTCATCATGGGATGTACTGTCCATGTCATGGAAGAGTCCAAGTACATTCTCATCATGGTATATACTGTCTCAGTCATGGTAGTGTCCTTGCTTCTTCTAATGATGAGAAGTGTCCATGTCTTGGGAGAGGCCAAGAGTCCAAGTACCTTCTCATCATGAGGTGTACTGTCCATGTCATGGAAGAGTCCAAGTACCTTCGCATCATGGGATGTACTGTCCATGTCATGGAAGAGTCCAAGTACCTTCGCATCATGGGATGTACTGTCCATGTCATGGAACAGTCCAAGTACCCTCTCATCATGGGATGTACTGTCCATGCCATGGAAGAGTCCAAGTACTTTCTCATCATGAGGTGTACTGTCCATGTCATGGAAGAGTCCAAGTACCTTCGCATCATGGGATGTACTGTCCATGTCATGGAAGAGTCCAAGTACCTTCGCATCATGGGATGTACTGTCCATGTCATGGAAGAGTCCAAGTACCTTCTCATCATGAGGTGTACTGTCCATGTCATGGAAGAGTCCAAGTACCTTCTCATCATGGGATGTACTGTCCATGTCATGGAACAGTCCAAGTACCCTCTCATCATGGGATGTACTGTCCATGCCATGGAAGAGTCCAAGTACTTTCTCATCATGAGGTGTACTGTCCATGTCATGGAAGAGTCCAAGTACCTTCTCATCATGGGATGTACTGTCCATGTCATGGAAGAGTCCAAGTACCCTCTCATCATGGGATGTATTGTCCATGCCATGGAAGAGTCCAAGTACTTTCTCATCATGAGGTGTACTGTCCATGTCATGGAAGAGTCCAAGTACCTTCTCATCATGGGATGTACTGTCCATGTCATGGAAGAGTCCAAGTACCTTCTCATCATGGGATGTACTGTCCATGTCATGGAAGAGTCCAAGTACCTTCTCATCATGGGATGTACTGTCCATGCCATGGAAGAGTCCAAGTACCTTCTCATCATGGGATGTACTGTCCATGTCATGGAAGAGTCCAAGTACCTTCTCATCATGGGATGTACTGTCCATGTCATGGAAGAGTCCAAGTACCCTCTCATCATGGGATGTACTGTCCATGCCATGGAAGAGTCCAAGTACTTTCTCATCATGGGATGTACTGTCCATGTCATGGAAGAGTCCAAGTACCTTCTCATCATGGGATGTACTGTCCATGTCATGGAAGAGTCCAAGTACCTTCTCATCATGGGATGTACTGTCCATTTCATGGGAGCGTCCATGTACCCTCTCATCATGGTATGTACTGTCCCTGTCATGGGAGCGTCCATGTACCCTCTCATCATGGTATGTACTGTCCCTGTCATGGGAGCGTCCATGTACCCTCTCATCATGGTATGTACTGTCCATGCCATGGAAGAGTCCAAGTACCTTCTCATCATGGTATGTACTGTCCCTGTCATGGGAGCGTCCATATACCCTCTCATCATGGTATGTACTGTCCCTGTCATGGGAGCGTCCATGTACCCTCTCATCATGGGATGTACTGTCCATGTCATGGGAGCGTCCATGTACCCTCTCATCATGGTATGTACTGTCCCTGTCATGGAAGAGTCCAAGTACCTTCTCATCATGGGTTGTACTGTCCCTGCCATGGAAGAGTCCAAGTACCTTCTCATCATGGGATGTACTGTCCATGCCATGGAAGAGTCCAAGTACCTTCTCATCATGGGATGTACTGTCCATGTCATGGAAGAGTCCAAGTACCTTCTCATCATGGTATGTACTGTCCATGTCATGGGAGCGTCCATGTACCCTCTCATCATGGTATGTACTGTCCCTGTCATGGGAGTATTCCTGTTACCTCTTATTATGAAGCTGTTCTGTCCACTATATATCCTTGTTTCTTCTCATAAACGGTCTCCAGGGCAATACTGCTTTCGAAGCAGTGCACCATTGCCCAAACAATTAACATACATGTATTAGCAATGTAGAAGAGTTTTAATTAATTAGAAATTGATTAATAATTTAGGTGTATCAGTTAACATGACAAGGCTGCAAATTTGCAGCATTGAAAATCATTTACATTTACTGAAGAAGAAAAGTGTCTGTTTATTTGATGCTACTAGCTTTCCACATGCACGCGTCTTTCTTTCTTTACAGACATTTTACGAAAATACGACCTCAGCAATGGACGCTGTGTATGAATCTAACCTGGAGGAAGAGATGTCTTTTGTAACAATGTCAAGCGCACTCCAAGCTGCTGAACGTCTGCACTGTCTGTGGTTAAAGCAAGCTATTGTTCGTAATATGTGAGCTCATATCCTTAATTAATTATGCGTTGCCTAAACCAATAGGCTGTTCTAGGAAGTAGGTGTTAGGAATGTCATAGAAACTAATAGTTTGACTATTATGACTGTAACATTGATTCTACGTAAAATCATGTAATGAAATGCGTGTGCCTTCTGTACCAAAATTATTATAAAATGATGTGCTTTTGACATCAGACTTTTAGACCCTTTTTAGGTGTCGGCCTGCACCAGCGCTTGCGCTGGTCTGGCCGAGAGTTTTAGGAAGCGGGTTTTGGAAGTGCAAACCCACTGGCTTTCGACTGGCGACCAGCTTGCGTTCACGATGGCGTGCACTCCATTCATTCCTCGCATCGCTGGCGAGGCGCCATCTGCCTTTCCTCCCCCTCCCTCACCAGAGAGCGCGTTTCTTGGCCGCGCGTCTCGTCTTGTTTTTTTTTACTTTAACAGAGACATCTTTTAATATGCTTTCATGACAGGGTCACAGAGTCAATTTCCTGTCATCGCTGTGCTGAAGGCGGTCGTGCCTTTAACACTCGTCCTGCCTTTGCATTATTAAACAACCTCAGGTGGATGTATGTTTCTACGAAATTAAACGCCGGCGGCCGCAGACCAGCCCCGCCACGGGTACAGCAGGCACTCACAGCACCCCTCCCCCACTCTCAACAAGCATTTGCAATGCAATAGGTCTCGCAGTTGTGAGAGTTTGAGCTATTGGCATTGGAAATGGCAATGCCTTTTATTTATGTGTTGGTTTTTAAAACATAAATAAAAGCGTTATCATTTACAATGCCAATAACAAACTTTCGCAAATGCGAGCCCTATTGCATTGCAAATGCTTGTTTTTTTTTGCACCTTTGCCGCCACTTAATCTCCTTGTGTTGCCCCCTCCCACCGTTCCCACAGCACTGCCTTTCTATATATATATATTTTTTGCAGTATTATAAAGTGCAAACTCAACCTGAAGGGATCAGAGCGCTTTACATGACCACCAGCTGCAGTACAGATGGACACATTTGATTTTCAGGCACGGGAGATTAAATTATTTGCGCATAATCACAGGATGCTTGCTTATCCCAAATGGTAGCCTTTCGGATTTTATTTGTGATGTCTTCAGTGGAGGCTGCTTTGTGTATGGTGGAAATGACATTAATGTCTCGGGCACCAGTTTCCTTAGCAGAATGGTAACGTAATGCTGTGCATCTCACAGCCGGTCTAAACTGACTTTTCTATAGCAACCTCACTGCAATAGTGGCCAATAGCAACAAAACGCTTGCAGGATTTTCTCAGAGGGCTTTTGCTAATGCTAGTGGAAGTTCCTACTAACATATTATTTGCATGGCACAATTCCACAACTAACAATTCCAATACGACCCACATAATTCCACTACACACCACATACATCCACTCCAATCCATACCACATAGGTAAGAGACAGTTACGCCAATAGCTCTAACTCTCTTTCTTTTTTTTTTAACACCCAAAAACACAGGTCTGGGGTCTGGGGTCTGGAGCTTAGCTCCTACCTATTTGTTCTTTTTCGTCACCAAAAGGCAAAGCTATCCACACAGTTCCACGACACACAATTCAACTCCACACATTTCCAATCCAAACCACATAATTTGACACCAAACCACATAATACAACTCAACAACACATTTACACAACACACCACATACATCCAATACACACAATTCTACATCATGCCACAAAATTCAACAGCATACTACATAATTAAACTCCACTACATACTACTCCACAACACAAAATACCATTTAACATAATTACACTCCATAACGCACAATACCACTCCACATAATTCCTGTACACTCAATACCACATAATTGCTAGCCACATAATTCCACAGCATACCATGCCACATAATTCCACTACACAAATCCACCATACCAAACAATTCCACGCCACACAATTACACAACTAACGAATCCACATATTCCACTTTACACCACAAACATACACTCCATAGCACATAGGTAAAAGACATTGCCATATACAATGCTAATAGCTCTAACTCAAACAAATGCGAGACCGATTGCATTTCCAATGCTTGTTGTTTTTTATTACAGAGAAATGAAAGTAAATGCCTGTGTAAAAACGTTTTCTTTCAAGTCTGTATCTTCTTATAAAGTAAATGTACATAAATCACAGAAAACTCATACGAAAATAGAAAATCGGTTTAAATAAATACAGAGCAGCATTGCAGCCAAACATGATTTTCATTTTCTAGCTTTTAAAACTGTAAATTTAAAAGGTAAACTGCTGCCACAAACATATGAAGGAATTAATGATACATGTATAGAGTACCCCTGCTATCCACAACCGAGGCGACCAGACGCTAGAGACCAAGACTTGTGTTCCGCAAGATGCAAGCTGGATTAACTTAATTTGAATGAAATAGTCTGGTTTTCAGAGGTTTCCAAAAAGAGGCTTCTGTGGAAGCAAGGCGGAGGTCCTGAGGCAGGGAATCCCACTACTTAACTGCCAGATATCCAAAGAAGCGCCCTCCCCGTCTAGCTTGTATGAACACGGGATCAACCATAGCCTGGCACCAAAGAACCGGAGGGGCTCGCCGGAACACAAGGAAGAATACAATTCTAAAGGTATTTAGGCCCATCTTCGACGAAAAGTCAGGACTAAGGCCTTGAACGAGATCCGTTGGTGGCAGAAAGACTATTTTGTATGGAAGAAAAGCAAGAGCTCTCCATAGTCCTAGCCTGCAGCACAGTCACAGATGGTGCCCCTGTTCATCTTGACCGTCTAAAGAAACAAAGCCTAAAGCTTCCCTTCCATTGCTGTACTGGACATGAACGGAGGGTTGGTCATTATTTTAGTGGAGATTTTCATTATGGATGGCTACTGTTACATGGATCTTTTTGTTCGTCCTGTGATCTTCATTAAGATTTGTAAACACTGAATTAAATAGCAGAGGAGACAAGAGAATTGTAAGGAATGTAAGCAGAGGACATACGACCAAACAGGCATGGACTGCTTACAATCTGTTTTTATAAGCAGGACCAGATTTAAGCCAAGAATGACCGCTAGGATTCCAATTATCATTGAAACTGAAACTCTAGTTCATCGTCCTTCAACATGCACCAGTCGAGACGATTTTAAAAGGCAGCAGTGAAACCTTGACTTTTTGTACTACTGAAATGCAATAGTGTTCTGTTGAAACAAAGGGTTATTACCTGTTCAATAATGCAAAGAAGCAAGTAGCTATAAGCAAATCAGCGGTAGGCGGTTCTCTTATTGCCAACTTTGAACAGAAGTACTTTTAATTCCTAACACATCCTTTTTGGATGCATTAGTATTTGTGCCATTCAGGCAATTATCAGAATTACCTTCATTTCTAGAATAAAATAAAAAAAATTACATTCGGACAAAAGGAGTACCAGATACACAAACTGGTATACAACAAATAAGTAAGGCCTCTATGTACAGAGTAACATTAGAAAGACAAAGGGAAAAGAGTGTGGATACTTAGACCCATTCAACTCCTAGGTAATAAAGCAATACATCGTTAAGATCCTAGAGTTTAAATGTCAGATCAAACAGTAGTCCACCAAGAATACAAATTCTACGAACTATTAACATATTTAAACAAGCTCGGGACATTGCGCAAAAGGCTCTGAAGCCCGCGAGCCGCCGTGCGTGTGCACATCTGCTGTCCGGCGCTGGGCGACGTCAGTTGCGTGGCGCATGGGCGGCGCATGGAGCGCGCGGCCGGAGGTGTCCGGGGCTCCCGTGAGCTGAGGGAGCCCCGTGTGTTGGAGAAGTGAGGCGGGAGCCCACCCCGCAGAGGGAGTCCGGCGGAGCCCACCCCGCAGAGGGAAGTCCGGCGGGAGCCCACCCCGCCTTCGTGAATGCCGCATGGTGCGGCCGGAGCAAGATTCAGCGCTGAGTACCCACAAGAGCCGGTGAGTGGGGTTGAGCGGGAGGCATGCTGGGCGCCTGGACAGGACATGTGCGCGCGTATGGTGCGAGCAGGAGTTGTAAAAAGACACGAGCCGTACGCGTGCACATCTCCTGTCTGTTAAGCTTGAGCACAGACAGTCGATGTGCACGCGTACGGCTTGCGGCGTTATTACAAATTCTGCTCACACCATACGCGTGTACATCTCCTGTCCAGGACTTGCCGTACGCGTGCACCTGTCCTGTCCCGCATCGGAGCAAAAGTCGGCAACAATAGATCTCGCATAGCGAGCAGCGCTTTGCGCTGCATCGCTAGGCGAGACCTAAAAACGGCTCTGTAGTACATTTTATTTCCCTTCATTTGCACCTCACCCGCATCCTTTTAATGTTCCCCTATCTCTCTCCCACTCACTCCTCTTCAAAATATATGTTCCAATCGCGTAAGTGCAAAAAATAAAAAAGGCTCAAATACCAAAAATTTCAAAATAATAAGTATAAAGTCACTATTGAAACAAAAATACAAGGGCCTTAATTTAAGCCGGTGTCTGTCGGTACACACATCGGCAATTTCTAAACTGCTGGTTGTAAGTTGCCTAAACAAATGTGGGCCTATCTTGGCACATTTATACTCTGGCGCTGCCTCTGTGCCTTATACACTATTATACGTACAGGACAAATAATTTGTGAGCCTGTCCTTTATTCTAAGGTTGTAGCGTGTGTTTGCTCTCTAACAGTTACTTTTTATACACCCACTTCCTACACACCATGGGCCCTCCTCCTGGCATTCATTTTACTCAGTTTGCCAGGGGGCTTAATTTAAGCCGGTGTCTGCCGGTACGCACATCGGCAAATTCAAATAAAACAAAATAAATTGCAAATATTATCTATAGCTTCACTATTTAAACTACACTGAACATTTTGGCTGTAATTTCTCCTAAGGTACAACTTTGACACAGATGTAATCAAGTCCTGCTGCAGCCTCAGCGCAAGCTTTCGATGTATCTGGAATTTGTCATACACCCTCTTCATACACCCCACAGGGACTCTTCCTAACCTTACTTCTTCTGAGCTTCCTTATGTTCAAAAAATGATGGCCTCCGCTTCTTTTTACCCTCCTCTATTCCATGTGCCTACCTTTCTCTTTTTAGCTCACTTGCTCTCTCTCCCCCGCCCCCTCCTCTGCGTTTCATTCAGTTCCTCTCATTCTTGCCCCTTCTCGCCTCTCTCGGTCTCCCTGTCACTGTCTCTCCCCCTCTTTCTTTATCTTTCCTCCTCCTCTATTTTATCCCTATTTGTCCATTTATCTCACTCGCCCTGTAGCAAGCTGCGTCTTGCTCTTTCCTCCGTGGAATGAATAGTGTGCCTGTCCTGTACACATTTCAATACTTCAGGCGCAGCGCACTGTAATTGGGCATATTCACATTCCAGAAAGCGGCTCTTCTGTATGTACTGGTAATGTACACCCCTGCAGGGAGCTTAATTTAAGCCAGTGTATGCCAGTACGCATATGGACAAACTCGAATAAAACTTGCTAATTTGCGGAAAATATATAAAATTCTAGTATGGCAACAACACTAAGCATCCTAGGCTCCGCTGTCGAAATCGGAATACCTCTAACTTTAAATATTTTTTTTTTCCAGAACTTCACTTCATAATTCTTTCCTTTTTCTCACCTTCCTCATCCCCTGTCTTCCCCCCCACCACCATCACTTGTTATCTACATGTTATAAACACGTCCTTGGGCGCTTGCCCGCACTTGTGACAACTCTTAACAGGAAGCAGACCAGCGTTGCCACGGTAACAGCAGGCAGACACAGCACCCCTCCCTCACTCCCAAAAAACGGCTCTGCAGTACACTTCATTTCCTTTATTTGCTCCTTACCCGCATCCTTTTAATGTTCCCCTATCTCTCTCCCACTCACTCCTCTTCAAAATATATGTTCCAAAGGCGTAAGTGCAAAAAATAAAAGAAGCTCAAATACAAAATATTCAAAATGATATGTATAAAGACAGTATTGGAACAAAAATACAGGGGGCTTAATTTAAGCCGGTGTCTGCTGGTACACACATTGGCAATTTATAATTACAGATTATCACCAAACGTGATTCCATCTGCCTATTGCAAACATTTAAAATTACACCATAGTATTTAATAGTGTGTGTATTAGAAAGGTATGTATGCTTTTTGAATTAAAAAAAAGTACATTTTTATTACTGTTATTAATGCATATTAGTACAAGCCGAAACAAACTCCCTTTAATAAGCCTTCAACTACACTACAGTAAAACAGTAAACTGCTACAGGTGGGTACTCAAATTTCATTTTACAGGACAATATGCAAATTATTACTTATGGACTCCTCATATACAGCAAAACTACTTACACCTCCCAAAGGCGAGACCTATTGGCTATGCCAATGCTTGTTTGTTGTGGGATCTCTGCTCTGAGACCTTGGACATGAGATGAACTGCTCTGCTCTGAGAGTGGTTAGAGCTTTTATTTTGAGACAGACCTTATGTCAGTCTGCTTGCTAATCTATCAGATTTATTAACTGCTTTGCCTTCTGTAATGAAACAAAAGTTTTTAATAAACACACAAGGCAAAGATTTAAGAATCTTGCTCTGTGCGTTTATAAAAAAGCTTTTATCTTAGTTTATAAGAGGCTCAGACAGCCCCATTCCCGCAAATGACCCTTTGATTTATTAATTTGAGCATCAGCAGCAAAAACAGCTTCTCGCTCGTTCTCTCGTTCTCTAGAACGTCACAGCTTCTCCACTTTTAGTCCACGCTCCATCTTTTTCCTCACTAAATAGCAATAGAGAAACATAGTTAATCTTATGTGGCTTCAATTTTGTATTTATTATTAGATAATGCTTTTAGTTATTGACATGAGTTGACAATACTACAGAAATCAAAATTCTGAAATTATTAAAACCACATAATTATTGTGTTTTTATTGAAAAAAGTATGAGATATACAATTATGGGACACCTTGGAATAAATAACATTTTTGCGTTCCTCTTCACGGACCGTGCATGCTTTTCATTCACCCCTCTCTCAGCCGCTTGCAAGAGTGTATGCTCTGTTTTAGCAGAGCCGTAATTTATGTAATCCTCAGTAATCTATAGGATCTCATTAATTCATCATCCGACAATGCGCAGTTAACCTGTGCTGCAGCAACACGTGAGCATCAACAACTTCAAACATGTCCATAGTATATGAATATCAGGTCTGGGGTATAAAGGGAGTTTGACGATAATCCGCCTCAAACCCTGGTTTGTGCCTTAAACCCACCTTATTGTAAACCAGGGGCCTTATTTACAAGCCCATTGCGCCACCAGGGCATCACTTTTTTAGACGCACCAGCAGCGCAGTTTGCTTGCCCATCTTTACAAAGCCACGTAAAGTCACTCTGCATGACTTTTCATGGCGTTGTTACTATGGGCCCCTTCCACGCATTACTCTGCATGAAAGGGGCGTTCCATGGGTGTTGCTGTGGGTGTGTCTGCATGAAAGGGGCGTTCCATGGGTGTTGCTGTGGGTGTGTCTGCATGAAAGGGGCGTTCCATGGGTGTTGCTGTGGGTGTGTCTGCATGAAAGGGGCGTTCCATGGGTGTTGCTGTGGGTGTGTCTGCATGAAAGGGGCGTTCCATGGGTGTTGCTGTGGGTGTGTCTGCATTAAAGGGGTGTTTCATGGTTTATTTATGCGCTTTTATATAGCGCAGACTTTACCCGAAGGTGTCAGAGCGCTTCTTTCACTTTAGGAAATTCTGAACTTCCTTGAGGGAGTAGAGAGGGCATGAATTAGATTTGGAAGTGTCTTTGAAGGAGGAGAAATTTGAGGTCAGTTTTGAAGGACCTGGAAGAGGTGGCGGTCCGGAGCTGAGGCGGAAGTGAGTTCCAGATTCTCACCGCGTTGCCTGAAAAGGATTGGGCCATCGATCTTTCCCTTTTGAAAGTGGGAGGTTCAAGCAATAATTTTTCCGCATTACGTGATGGTCTAGAGCCTCCAGAGAGTTTCAGTTTATTCGCCAAGTAGCGAGGAGAGGAGGAGTGCAAGGCTTTGTGGGTGATACAGGCAGTCTTGTAGATAGATTTTGCCTCGATGGGAAGCCAACGGAGGGAAGATAAAATGGGTGTGATGTGGTCGCTTCTTTTGGCCCCATATATGAAACGAGCTGCTGAATAGACAACAGATTTAAGGGGGGACAGGTGGGATTTGGGGAGGCCAGTAAGAAGAGAATTGCAGTAGTCCAATCTAGAGAGAACAAGCGATTGGACCAGGGTTTTTAGGTCTTGCTCCGGGAAGAAGTGTTGAATCCCCCAAAGAAGGCGCAGTTGGTATCGAGCAGACTTCGCAATGGAATTGATGTGGGAGAGTAGATTGAGTCTTTTGTCGAGTACGACACCAAGGGATTTTGCGCTGTCGACAATGATGGGTTTATTGTTAAGTAGATTCATCTGATCCATCCATGATTGAACCGGAGGAGGAGAGAGTGAGGAGGAGAGGAGGAGGAATTCAGTTTTGGAGGGATTCAGAATCAGTTGATGAGTTAACATCCAGTTTTGAATGGAGTCGAAAGTAGAGTTTAGGATGGAGAGATCGTGTGTGGAGGACACCTTAAGGTAGATTTGAGTGTCGTCCGCATAAAGATAATAGAGGATCCCAGATTTACTTAGGAGATTTCCCAATGGTTCCAAATAGAGGTTGAACAAAGTGGGTGCAAGTATAGAGCCTTGAGGAACACCTTGACCTACTGCCAAAGGAGATGAGAGACTGTTCGCTATTTTGATCATGTGGGATCTATCAGAGAGGAAGGAAGCAAACCATTTAAGCACTGTGCCTTCCATGCCCATTCTCTGTTGAAGAGTGTTAAGGAGAGTGTTGTGATTGACAGTGTCAAAGGCTGCAGAAAGGTCAAGGAGAATTAGAAGACAAGACTCCCCTGAATCAAGTATCCGCAGCGCGTCATCGATCACTTGCAGCAGGGCTGTTTCAGTGCTGCAGTTTTGAATGAAGCCAGACTGGTAATTGTCAAGAAGATCATTGTCCTTGATATGACGGAAGAGTTGTTTCGCTACACATCTTTCTGTGATTTTCGCAAGAAAAGGTAGGTTAGTGATGGGGCGGAAGTTGTTGAGGTAGTTCGCATCAGCGGTGGGTTTTTTAAGAAGAGGGGTAACCTGCCCAGTTTTGAAGGAAACAGGAAGGGAGCCTTGACTGAGGGAGAGGTTAACCAGAGTGGTCCAATAGGAAAGAGAATGGGTGTAGAAGTCGATGGCAATGGCACTAGGGATGGGGTCAAGAGAATGGTTGGAGGGCTTTGTTTCGAGGATGCATTTGAGGAGGGCAACTTCAGAGATGGTGTCAAAGTTCTGCCAAATGACTAAGGATTTGCGCTCCTTTGGAGGGGTAGGATGAATGACCTGATCCACAAGTGATTTCACTTTTTCGTCAAAGAATATAGCGAATTCCGCTGCTTTCTTTGTAGAATCCTCCAACTTGGAGGTTGGGGGAGAGCAGTTTGGATTCTTGATGAGGTCGAATAGGGTTTTGAAGTGCAATGCTTTTTCAAGGAAGATGTGCTTGTGGTACTTGGACCTTGCTGAACGAAGCGTAGCAAAATTATTGGTGGAGGGCGCCTGTCTCCATTGTTTCTCCAGGATTCTAAGGTACTTCCTTTCTTCATAAAGGGATTTGTTGAACCAAGGTGCTGAGGGAGTAGGCCTTTTCCTTTTGCTTTGAAGAGGAGCGACATTATTGATTTCGACTGCAAGGACTGAGAGGCATTGGGTGGTGAGTTCGTTGACATCCAAGTTCGGGTCTAGCCTTGGTAGTTATAGCAAAGCCGAATCACAGAGAGTACCGAGGTCAATATTTTTCGTGTTACGGAACCAGGAAGTAGTCCTCTTAGATTGGCCGAGAGTTATAGAGTGTGATAGGTGAAGAGAGAATGGGATGAGGAGGTGGTCAGACCAGTCTACATGAATAGGGATAGCGATAGTAAGCATGCCTGCTTTAGAAATAACAAGGTCCAGGATTGAGCCTTTAGAGTGTGTTGTTTCTGTGCAGTGTTGGATAAGATTGTTTGCAGAGAGAAAGGTGGCCAGCATATTCGCAGAAGAGTCTTCCAGCGAGCCCCAGTGAAGATTGAAGTCTCCCAGGAAGATCTGTCTGTCACTTTGTGAGTATTGGTCGCTGATGAAGTCAGTGAGTTCCTCCATAAACGAAGGGCCGCTGCCAGGCGGGCGGTAAATGGCATGGATTCTGAGGGGTGAGCGTTGGTGCAATTGAAGCTCAAGAGACAGGCATTCAAAAGTGCGGAAGGAGCTGTTAGGAAAAGCCTTGAGTTGAAGGGAGTTTCTAAAGATGACTGCAACACCTCCCCCAACTTTGTCTATTCTGTCATTTCTCAATATAGAGTAGCCTGTGGGTAACAGAAGATCAAATATAGAATGAGAGGTATCGTTGAACCAGGTCTCTGTGAGGAAGAGCATGTCGATATTGTGAAGGGTGATGGTATCAGAGATTTCAAGTTTGTGTTTTATTGCAGATCTGCAGTTGTGGAGCAGACAGCGCAACTCTGCCGAGACTGTTTTGGTGACAGGGGCACTTGGGCTATGAGGGGTGATAGGGATATTGTACTTATTTGAGGGTGCCCGGGAGGATTTAGGTGGATGATTGGTTCTGACGGAGGAGATGGTCGGAATAGTGTAAATAGTAGGGTTACTTGGAGAGGAAAGTGGAAGAAGGGTGGCGTTCGAGGACTTGTGTGAGTTCGCGATGTTTGCAGACGACAGATTATGATTGGCTATTTTGGGGTGTGGGGGCGAAGGTGCATCTCGTGGGTTTGGGAAGGTGAGTGTTTTCCAAAGGAATTGAGGTGTATGGAAAGGTGGAAATCTTGGAGCTTAAGAGGGAAATGGTAGCTTCAAGCTGGGAGATGGAGGTGATGAGAGATCCTAGCTTATTTTCCAGAGAGAGTAGGGCAGAGAACGGCATGTTGGGTGGCTCGATGGAGACAGGAGGGGGTGCAATTGGTGGTGGAGGGCAGGGAGAGGTGGGGGTACGGGAGGGGAGTTCGGGTACAAGGTTCAGGGGTGGGGAAAGGTGGTGGTTGAGAGCGGGTGTTGGTGCATCAGAGGTGAAAGGAGAGTTGTCTTTGTTGAAGTTGCAAGGAGGATAGGAATTGAGGACATAATTAGGGGGAGATATGTGAGGAACGAGGCGGTGAGGTGGAAAGAGAGGAGGGGAATGTGTAGAGTCATAGAAAGGGAGGAGGTTTGGGAGAAAGAGGGGGAGGGGGTTGGAGAGGTCCTGTAAGCTAGATGAGGTGGATGTGAAGGAACGGGCACCTGGCAGAGTGAGGGGGGTTGGGAGATAGGGTAGTTGAAGAAAGAAAGTGGTTCTGCTAGGTCCGAGGGAGGGAAAGGGAAAGGGTTACCAAGGGGGGATAGGGGGTAGCACAGCATTACTGGAGGAGTGGGGGAAGAAGAGAGAAGCAAGGGGTTTGTGAAGAATTCGGGTACACGGCGAGGGGAGGAGGGGGTAGAAAAAGGAGAAGAGGAGGGAATAGGGGGAACGTAAGGAAAGTTAACTTGGGGAGTAGGTTGGAGGAGAGGTGGACTAAATAGGGGGGTGGCAGGTAGGGATAGGGGGGAGGAGATAAAATTGGAGTACCGGGATGGTGCAGATTGGACGAGGAGCGTATTAGCTAGAGGTAAGGCTGATGTGATGAAGGGGGGGGCACACTGTGAGGGGGTAAGAATGGGAGAGGAGGGAACAGGGGAGGGGGGAGAGGGTCGACCTGTGCCTCCCGAGGGTGCAGCCTATTGGAGTGTAGGGGGGTTAGGGGAGGAGATAGGGAGTAATGGGTAGAGCTAGATGAAGAGTCAAGGGAGAACCCGATCGCAGGGGAGGGGAGTAGGGAAGGGAAGAGGTGGTCAAAGAGAGAGAGACAGGTGTCTTTAGCTCCGATCAAGACAGTACCGTTGTTATAGAGTGAGATAGTGAGGGAGCCGTTAAAACACGCAGAGGGGAAATTTTTTAGCTGTTTCCCATGAGGGATAGAAGAGGAGGAGGTGACGTTAAGGGAATTATATAAGCTGGTGGACCAGGAGGGGATGTCGTGAGTGAAAAAAATGAAATTGTTTTTGAGCCTCCCATACCGACCATTGTAGAATTGATCAACAAAAAGGGAATCAGGGAAACATTCAATGGTGTTATGCTTGAATCGTTTTGCTGAAGCTTTAGACAGGTTAGGAGGATAAATGATTTTGTAGCAATTAATTCCAGACTTAACTCGAGTGGTGGCCATGTTGGGAAAATTAAGAGGAGGAGGGTGTTGGGGATATGAGAAGGGTGTTACTAGGGTAGCGGTGGTGAGGAGAAGTATAAGGAGAAGAAGGGGGCACATATTCCAGAAGTCGGGTGAAGATACCCAAACTAATGTGCGGTCAGGGAAGTGATGCGATTAGGAACAGGTTGTTACTTCAGAACAGGACTGATTCAACAAGATAGGACTGAAGATAGAGCGGTGTAAGAGGAAGAAGAGGGCACAAATTCCAGTAGTCGAGAGAGGTTAACCCCCTTAATGCGCGGTATGGCTCTTTTGTAAAGTCAGGCATTGTAGACTCAAGCCTCCTCAGTCGTCATGAGGCCTCATAGAACTGCTGATCGTCAGAGTCAGTCAAGGTACCTTGGTCACTACCTTGGTCACTACCTTGGTCTCGGGATCGGTGCTCACTCTGGGTGGGATCAGCGCTCACTCCAAGGGCTACTCGGGATCTCCCAGGGTGCCCCGGTCCTCAACAGCCACTCAGGTAAGGCACTACAGCTCTCTGGACTGCTCCGGTTGGGAGTAACAGCAGCAGGCTCGCGCTTCTTCGCTTTGCCTGTGTACCAAAGCCCCATTCAACAGGACACACGTAGTCGGCCCTCCGGAGCAAGCGTTCTGGGGTGCTTTGGTGGCATAGATGCGGTCTCTGCCGTGCCCGAAGGACTCCATAGCTCCCCTGCTCTTTAAGTGTACTCCAGCCCCGCCTCTATGTTTTACTGCTTGGGAGTCTCTATGAATCCACTGTACTCCAGCCCGCCTCTATACTTTACTGCTTGGGAGTCTCTATGAATCCACTGGTGTTAGAAATGGGGGTCTCTAGTTGGCAATGGCTGGCCACTGTCCAAGTAGGGACCCTTCTTCCTAAGTCAGAGTGAGAGGGCTACCCTCTTTAATACCCCTGCTCAACCCTGTGGTAACGTAGCACGAGCAGGTAGGCTTATCTCAGAGGCCGGGTGTGAAGCATTTATGACCATACACAGTAACACAGTGAGGAACACTACAGAGGGACACCACACAAGTAGTTATAAAAAAATAAGTATCTTTATATAAAGGCAGATTTATCACAAGACCAATAACTGTAAAAGCCACAATACTGTCAAAAATAGGATAGCTGTTGAAGGGCTGTCAAAGATAGTTCAAAGGTTGCAAGAATAAGGTTCAAATTCAAGGCAGGGGTCTCTGCGCCCTTTTCTCGTTCAGAGGTTGCAAAAATAAGGTTCAAATTCAAGGCAGTGGTCTCTGCGACCCTTTCTCTCATAAGACTGTCAAACATAGGATGGCTGTTGAAGGACTGTCAAAAAATAGTTCAAAGGTTGCAAAAATAAGGTTCAAATTCAAAGCAGTGGTCTCTGCGACCCTTTCTCTTACAAAGTACCTGGGTTTAGTAGCAAAACCAACAAAATGTCGCAAAGAAGTGGTAGCGATGATTCTCGGCACGCGAGGCTGGCGATGCGTTGAAATCCTTGCCGCAAGGGAGGATGATGCGCCGATCTGCGTGATGCGTGCGAAGACACTGCGACCAACTTCTGCACGCTAGGCCGCCGATGCGATGACTTTCTTGCCGCGAGGGAGAAGTCGATGCAACGATCCTGTTGCGCTGTGCGATTGTGTTGCGATGCGAAGAGATGAGCGCTCCGCGAGGGAGCGACGAAATCCGGTGCGATGCGATGAAAATGGCGGACGCACGGCGTCCGCAAAGCGATGTCTTGAAGCGATGATTTCTTTAGGGGTTGCGAGCGCTCGGCGACAGCAGCGAGATGATTTTTCCAGCGCGTCTCAGCTGCAGCGGCTCGCAAAGGGGCGTTAGCGATGGTTTTGTGTTGTGAGCACCCAGCGGCAGCAGCGCGATAATTTTTCCAGCGCTCTCGGCTGCAGCGGCTCGCAAACGTGCGTTAGCGACGATTTCCAGCACTCTTTTCTCTGAAGCAAAACTAGAGGCCCTGGAACTCACAGGAGCCTCATCAGCAGATAGCAATCCTCGCAGGGAGGAAGCAGGAGGTTGGTGGTGGAGTCAGTTGTGCCTGAGACTCCAGCAGGAGGCTAGCTCTTTTCCTAGCCCTTGGGTAATTGCTGTAACAAAAATAAAAGTTCTCTCAAAAGTTCCTTTTCCTCTTCTTCAAGGTCCAGTGGTCACTGCTGCAGGCCAGTGCAAGAAACAACACACAAGCACAGGGACAGTCACTTTCTGCAGATTCCTCCAGTGGCACGGACAGAGTTTCCTCTCCAGATCCAAAAGCAATACAAAAGTATAGGGGTTTGAGCACAGATATTTATACCCCAAAAGTCTTTGTTCTTAGAAGCTACCAGTCACTGAACCTAGCCAGAACCAGTTCTGCTTAGGCCTGGAGCACTTTGTTTACCAGGCTGCATCCTTCCTTTCAGAAAGAGGGGGTCTGCTAGCAGACACACAGTGGGAGGTGGAGCCAGCATTCACCTTGCCAGGCACAGCCCTATTCAGGTCAAGGAGCCACCCTCCCCACACTCTAAATGCAGATCTCTCTATTCAACCCAGGTCTGACTCAGCCTGCCCTGCCCCTCTAAAACCAGACAGCCAATACACATAACAGCAGAGCGCACTGGAAGGCTTAGGCAAGAAAATACCTACTTTCTAAAAATGGTATTTTCAAACACAGAATATAAAAATAAACTTCACTAAAAGATGTATTTTAATATTCTGAGCTCAGGCATACTAAATTCGTTTTTCTACCATGTTCCTGGGGTCAGATAGGACTATAGAATGTAATAGTCAAACTGCCCATTCTAGCCTATGAGGAACAGGTAGCCTTACAGTAGTGAAACACGAAATGGGGCATAATTCACTACCAGGACATGCTACACACACCAAGGCATGTCCTACCTCACACATACAATGCACCCTACCATAGGGGTGACTTACATGATGCCAAGGGAAGGTTCAGGGGCTGGGAAGTGGGTGCACTTCACAGCCAAGATGGCAGTTCTGGACTGCACACAGACACTGCAGTGGCAGGTCTGAGACACACTTTACAAGCTGCTTCTGTGGGTGGCACACATCAGTGCTGCAGGCCCACCAGCAGCATTTGGTTTACCAGCCCTGGGCACACACAGGCCACACTACTAGGGACTAACAGGTAAACCAAATAAGCCAATCAGGGACATACCAATTCATATAGACATATTTACAAAGGGAGAGCATATGCACTTTAGCACTGAACAGCAGTGGTAAAGTGCCCAGAGTCATAAAACCAACAGAAACAGGTCAGCAAAAATACAGGAGGCAGGCAAAAGTTTAGGGGTGACCCTGCAAAAAGGGCCATTTCCAACACAACCTCCTTCCAGCCCAAACGCAGGGTAGACCAATCACTACTTTGATGGGCTTCCTGCTTCGGGCGATAGAACACGGAACTGGCCCGCAACTGCAGGGGCATATGCCAGCTCTACTCCAATCTGAACCCTGGTGGATCCCTCTGTCCACACTCCTAGGGCCCACTAAGATAACCAATGGGGAACTCTTCCCCTCACCTGTGGACACCACCTGTGCAGCATCTAACCTTAACTGGCCCCCAGGTGTGTCCCAATAGATAAACAACAAGTCCCAGTAGTCACTGACAGTAGTCAGTGATGAACTCCAAGCCCTATACCTCTCAGGGCTCTCAAAATTTTGTGGTATCAGAGAGTGCGGGGCAGTAACCCCAGGTGTCTGGCACCTTTTGTCCACTCTCCCTCCTGTCAGGTCAGGCAACGCGTCCTGACACTGACCCACCAGCCCTGGGCCTGTACCCAATGGCGGGGCCAGCGACTGGGTGGGCTCCCCCACACCCGGTCCTTCTCTTTGGGGCTCGGTACCCTCCCACTTGGAGCGGTACCCCCCTCCAGAATTGTCAGGGCACCTGAGGCAGGTGTCCTGTATAATTCGCCCACCAGTTCAGGGGCTCTATCCTGCAACTGGTATCCCAACATATGGTCTGTACCCTTAGACTGGGCGGAGGTCAGGGGTGAGGCTGCCCTCTCCCCGCCCCCTTTACTGGGGCCCGGCACCCTCCCACCTGGAGAGGTGCCTCCATTAGACAAACCGGGAGGGGCACTGTTAGCAGTTGCCCCTTCCTCCAGATCAGGGGGGACACCCTGAACCTGGCCTCCCAACCTAGGGTCTGTAGCCTTAGGCTGGGCCTGTGCCTGGCAACCCAGGACTTCTGGGGAGTACACCAATTCCCCCAAGGAAAGCACACTCCTCTAGAGTTGTGCAACAGTCTGCCTGGCGCACCAGGACTTCCTGGGAGCACACAGGCCCCCCTCAAGGAAAACACACCCCTCCACCAGTTCAGGGCTTGGACCCTGCAACTGATCTACCAACCTGAAAAAACCCTTAGGTTGCACCGGGGTCAGAGGCGAGGACTCCTTCCCTCTGCACCCCCTTCCAGCATACTGCACCCTCCCACCTGGAGTGGTGCTCTTCGAAAAAATGGTCGGGACACTGCTTACAGTTGTCCCTCCCTCCAGGGCAGACAACTCCTGGATCTGACTTACCAACCCAGGGACCAACCCCTGTGGCTGAACAACTGCCTGGCCAACCAGGACTGAAGTGGTGTCACCATGGTCACTCCTAGGGGGCTCAGCCCTTCTGACTGGCCCCTGATCCACTGGCTCTCCCACTGGGGACTCCTTCCCCCTTTCATCCCTCAGACTGGACTTCCGTACCCTCCCCCTAGGAGTGGCACTGCCAGGCACAAGAACTGATGGAGGCCTGACTACAGGCACTCCCAGCTCACCTAACACTGGGGTACCCCCCACAATAGACGGTCCTTCCAGACAGACTAGGCTCCCCACCTGGTGTTCCCTCATGGAACCATCCAGTCCTGGGGACTGAGGCTGGGGCACTTCGGGACCTATCCCAGTCTCACTCCTGCTCCCACGAGACAGGATGTGAGGCCCTACAACCTCCTCACAACAAGGGGACCCAGCTGTAACACTCCTAACCTTTCCCAGCACTCTGGGTTGGAAAACTTCTGAACCACTTCTCTTAGGGTCATTCCCTAATGCCTCTACAGAGCCTCTGGTACTCACCCAGAGGTCTGCCTCCTGCGCAAGTTCCCTAGGATCAGAGAACTCGCACTCTAACACATGTTGGTTTAGCTCTGGAAAATAGGAACTCACAATATGCTCTCCCACAATTGGATTACACAGTTCCACGCAGGTGCTAACCTTTACCTCACAATCCAGTGTCTCACACACGTACCCCACACCACTCTCTTGAAATGGGTGAGACATTAACTGAGTGTCTCTATCACTCAACCCACACTCTTCTGGGCGGTCCTCACACTCATACACCAGGACTTCAACCACGGGGGAACCCCTCTCCCTGCACCTCTCATCCAGAGTCGGTAGAGTATCCCTCCTTTCACTAGGACTATGGGCCCCTGCGCTAGTTCCCCAATCCACCTCAGGGACACTGCACACTAATGGAGCTACCTCATATCCTTGAATCCCCTGGTGTAGATCAACCCCCTCCTTTAAGTCAGGTGCTACATCTCTGGGTGGGTGTACTACACTGTCATCACTATATACTTCAATTTTGCTGCCACCACTGGACCCCACCCTCTCTGGGGAATCCAGACAATTAAAACTGCGCTCCAGGGGTAACCTACCCTCTTGAGCTAACTTCTCCTTTTCTGCTATCTGCGCTAGGTGTGCCTCCAGCTGGGCAATCTCTATTTGGAGCCTCTCTAATTTCAGCTGGTTCTCCCTCTCCCTCTGTCTGTCCAACTCCTCTGGGGACCATGAAGGGGAGTGGGTGCTACCCTGTGCACTAGATCCAGCAAGGGACTCCCTACCTATGGGACCTTCCCGCCTGTCCCCCAACTCCTCTGGGGACCATGAGGGGAATCTGGCACTACCATAGGCACTAGACTCATCAAGGAACTCCCCACCTATGGGATATTCCATAACACTTTCTTCCTCCTCTTCAGACTCTCTAGAGCCACCCTCAGACCAACTACCCTCTTGGTAGGTGTACTGGGACTCCAAGAATCTCCATCTGTCTTGTTGCCAAAGTCTCAGGGATGTCTGCAGGGATAGCTGAGTCTCCTTCCTACTCACTGCTAAGCCCCTCTCCTCACAGAACATCCTTAGCTCCTCTAGACTGTAGGTTAACAGATCATCTATATAAAAGGTAGGTCTCATTTCAGCAAGACCCATTGTAACAATCACGGGCAATATCAATAACAGATAGAAGAAAACTTCTCAAGAAAATGTATGCGGGTAAAAAATCACCGGCAATATCAATTACAATATAGGATCCAACAATTCTCAAAAATGTATGCGGGTACTATCACCTGGCAATATCAATAAAACATAGGCTTGCCCATTGTAACAATCACGGGCAATATCAATAAAAGATAGAATCAAAAATAAACTTCAAAAATATATGTGGTTGCGTTATGGTCTGCACTCACTAGTAGTGTACACTATAATTACTGTATGCGATCATAATTGCAAGTCCAGATCCTCACCGCTGACCACCAATGTTAGAAATGGGGGTCTCTAGTTGGCAATGGCTGGCCACTGTCCAAGTAGGGACCCTTCTTCCTAAGTCAGAGTGAGAGGGCTACCCTCTTTAATACCCCTGCTCAACCCTGTGGTAACGTAGCACGAGCAAGTAGGCTTATCTCAGAGGCCGGGTGTGAAGCATTTATGACCATATACAGTAACACAGTGAGGAACACTACAGAGGGACACCACACAAGTAGTTATAAAAAAATAAGTATCTTTATATAAAGGCAGATTTATCACAAGACCAATAACTGTAAAAGCCACAATACTGTCAAAAATAGGATAGCTGTTGAAGGGCTGTCAAAGATAGTTCAAAGGTTGCAAGAATAAGGTTCAAATTCAAGGCAGGGTCTCTGCGCCCTTTCTCGTTCAGAGGTTGCAAAAATAAGGTTCAAATTCAAGGCAGTGGTCTCTGCGACCCTTTCTCTCATAAGACTGTCAAAAATAGGATGGCTGTTGAAGGACTGTCAAAAAATAGTTCAAAGGTTGCAAAAATAAGGTTCAAATTCAAAGCAGTGGTCTCTGCGACCCTTTCTCTCACAAAGTACCTGGGTTTAGTAGCAAAACCAACAAAATGTCGCAAAGAAGTGGTAGCGAGGATTCTCGGCACGCGAGGCTGGCGATGCGTTGAAATCCTTGCCACAAGGGAGGATGATGCGCCGATCTGCGTGATGCGTGCGGAGACACTGCGACCAACTTCTGCACGCTAGGCCGCCGATGCGATGACTTTCTTGCCGCGAGGGAGAAGTCGATGCGACGATCCTGTTGCGCTGTGCGATTGTGTTGCGATGCGAAGAGATGACGCTCCGCGAGGGAGCGACGAAATCCGGTGCGATTCGATGAAAATGGCGGACGCACGGCGTCCGCAAAGCGATGTCTTGAAGCGATGATTTCTTTAGGGGTTGCGAGCGCTCGGCGACAGCAGCGCGATGATTTTTCCAGCGTGTCTCAGCTGCAGCGGCTCGCAAAGGGGCGTTAGCGATGGTTTTGTGTTGCGAGCACCCAGCGGCAGCAGCGCGATAATTTTTCCAGCGCTCTCGGCTGCAGCGGCTCGCAAACGTGCGTTAGCGACGATTTCCAGCACTCTTTTCTCTGAAGCAAAACTAGAGGCCCTGGAACTCACAGGAGCCTCATCAGCAGATAGCAATCCTCGCAGGGAGGAAGCAGGAGGTTGGTGGTGGAGTCAGATGTGCCTGAGACTCCAGCAGGAGGCTAGCTCTTTTCCTAGCCCTTGGGTAATTGCTGTAACAAAAATAAAAGTTCTCTCAAAAGTTCCTTTTCCTCTTCTTCAAGGTCCAGTGGTCACTGCTGCAGGCCAGTGCAAGAAACAACACACAAGCACAAGGACAGTCACTTCCTGCAGATTCCTCCAGTGGCACGGACAGAGTTTCCTCTCCAGATCCAAAAGCAATACAAAAGTGTAGGGGTTTGAGCACAGATATTTATACCCCAAAAGTCTTTGTTCTTAGAAGCTACCAGTCACTGAACCTAGCCAGAACCAGTTCTGCTCAGGCCTGGAGCACTTTGTTTACCAGGCTGCATCCTTCCTTTCAGAAAGAGGGGGTCTGCTAGCAGACACACAGTGGGAGGTGGAGCCAGCATTCACCTTGCCAGGCACAGCCCTATTCAGGTCAAGGAGCCACCCCTCCCCACACTCTAAATGCAGATCCCTCTATTCAACCCAGGTCTGACTCAGCCTGCCTGCCCCTCTAAAACCAGACAGCCAATACACATAACAGCAGAGCACACTGGAAGGCTTAGGCAAGAAAATACCTACTTTCTAAAAGTGGTATTTTCAAACACAGAATATAAAAATAAACTTCACTAAAAGATGTATTTTAATATTCTGAGCTCAGGCATACTAAATTCGTTTTTCTACCATGTTCCTGGGGTCAGTTAGGACTATAGAATGTAATAGTCAAACTGCCCATTCTAGCCTATGAGGAACAGGTAGCCTTACAGTAGTGAAAAACGAAATGGGGCATAATTCACTACCAGGACATGCTACACACACCAAGGCATGTCCTACCTCACACATACAAGGCACCCTACCATAGGGGTGACTTACATGATGCCAAGGGAAGGTTCAGGGGCTGGGAAGTGGGTGCACTTCACAGCCAAGATGGCAGTTCTGGACTGCACACAGACACTGCAGTGGCAGGTCTGAGACACACTTTACAAGCTGCTTCTGTGGGTGGCACACATCAGTGCTGCAGGCCCACCAGCAGCATTTGGTTTACCAGCCCTGGGCACACACAGGCCACACTACTAGGGACTAACAGGTAAACCAAATAAGCCAATCAGGGACATACCAATTCATATAGACATATTTACAAAGGGAGAGCATATGCACTTTAGCACTGAACAGCAGTGGTAAAGTGCCCAGAGTCATAAAACCAACAGAAACAGGTCAGCAAAAATACAGAAGGCAGGCAAAAAGTTTAGGGGTGACCCTGCAAAAAGGGCCATTTCCAACAACTGGTATTTGATGGGCCCTTCACCTAGGTAGCTTGAGATGCTCCTCATAGTAAATTATCTTAATGGCGGCCATCTTAGGGTCAGGCAAGGTTTAATGCTCCTGCTGTCAGTGATATGGGCTCTTTTCAGTGACCATGCCTTTTTGTATGCTTGTCAGGCGCCCCACCAGCTCTTTTTATGTCACCACGACTGACCAGGTAAGTCCCCTCTTAGATTAATGCAAAGTGGAGCCTGATTGCCGCCATTTTAGAGTCAGGCGGGAGTGAATCTCCTCACCGCCTCGCAGATATCACATGTGCCCCCCAGTGCCTCCTTCTTTTCAACGCGGGGGCCCGTCGCGCATGTATCCCTGCAGGGGCCCTCCGCTCACCTCTGTTCTCTCGTCGCTCTTCAGGACCCCACCCACAGAGCTCAGAGCTCTACGTCGGGCCGCTTGACGCCTGCTCTCGCCCCCGCCAGTACCCCCGCGGACGAAGAGCAGTTAATCCACTCTCCGCTAAGGGGCTAACGGCAGCAATTCACCTTCCGGACCTCCTGTATGCGCCAACAGTCCCCGCTTCAGGCTGCGTGGCCGGACGGCGCCATCTTGGCTCGCGGCCCTCACCGTTGTTTATTGACTTCGCCGCAAGTCTGAAAGGCTCTCGTAGGCAAATGCAGGGAAGCTCTGACAACAGGCGATCACTCCAGTCCATCCACCGCATCACTTTCACCAACACGGAGCCCGACAAGCTTGGGCTCAGTCGCTTGCCCGCGCCTCACCTCGGCGCTCATGCAGCCTGCAGAGTACATGAAGCCCGGGACCCGCTGCAGATCTCTCACCACGGGCAGCAGACCTCACTCACCCTCATGGCAGCCGATCTCACCTCTACGGGCTTCCGATCCAAAGCGGCAGGTCTCACCCACCGAGACTGCCGATCTCACCCTTCAAGGGGTGAGATCGAGTATAAGCGGGCCGAAGTATCCCCTTCGTTTCTCTGCCCACAGATTAATGATGCCAATGCGAACTTCTCCGGTGCGATCTGCAGGCTCGTAGGAATCGGGCCCTCATCTGAACAATGCCGCAGAGATGGGAGTCAGAGGCAGCCTCCGATCGCCGGTGTCTCCCCTGATCTCGCGGCGATCTCCTGCGGTGTTTGTGGTTGTGCTGTCGCCACCTCAGCCCTCCGTGCCCTGTCCTCCGCTCCGTGGGCTGAGTCACGGGGGCTGCCAGGTACAGGTCCGGCTGATTGGTTGTTGGGGTCAGGGGCGGAAAGACGCCATCTTGTCTCTGGGTGCCGGAGCCGATAAAGTCCAATTTTCCCCAAAATCCGCTTTATAACCAGCCTCAGTGATCATCGCCAGGTGCTCCTCATGTTCCGATTCCCCGGTGTCGGTTTTCCGGCCAGATTCGACGCAGTGAAGCGGGCGAGATGCCTGCCCGAGCGTGGAGCCTCAGCAGCCCATCTCTTGCCCCCTCCCTGCCCGTCCGGGGGAGTTTTGCCCCTTCAGCCTGCCTCTTAAAATTTCAGAGAGGCATCGCAGAAAACAAGAGAGTCTCCCCTTTCCAGTGAAGCCTTTCTCGAATGAATCCCTACTCGTGGATCGCAGATGCACTGCGATCCATGTGCAGGGACCACTAGCATGGTTGTTGCTGTGGGTGTGTCTGCATTAAAGGGGTGATCGATGGGTGTTGCTGTGGGTGTGTCTGCACAAAAGGGGTGTTCCATGGGTGTTGCTGTGGGTGTGTCTGCATTTAAAGGGGTGTTCCATGGGTGTTGCTGTGGGTGTTCCTACGCAACATCCATGGAACCGGACACATTCCCAGGTTTACAAAGTGTTGTAAACCTGGGAATGCGTCAGAATCCTACGCCTCCCCAGAGGAGGCGTAGGAGTGGGTTGAAACAAGGAGAAATACTTTTATTTCTCCTTGTCTTTTGTTCATTCTGCAGCACACATAGAAGGAGGAAATCGCCTATAAGGGTCAAGGGACACCTTCCTGCACATAAACAATCATCGCTGCAAAATAGGCACCCTCGCACCATGGCGTGAGGGTGTCTGCGCTGGTGCACAGCTCCTGTTTGTGCACCGGGGAGAAGGACAGATATGCGTCCAGGGGCGCCTGCCCGGACAGCCCCACACTGCACCTTTTTGCTGCCACTGTGCGCAGCGCATGGGGGAGATCAAGCAGACACACATCTATGGGGATTTCTCCCAGTCCCCCTCCTCAGATAGAATGGCCAACATTACAGGTTCCAGGGTGGTCCTCCCCACGAAGTCAGCGGGCAGCGCAGGAGGGGGTCATCCGTGAAGAAGACTCTTGTAGAGATTGGCAATAATTCATGGCTATGAGTGGCATAGCTGCCAAGGTTTCAGATTGCTATGTGTGACATTGTCATATTTTCAGAGTAATTATGAGTGACATTTCAATGACTAGGAGTGACACTTTCTTGCGAGCTAAATCAAGCAATGAAGACAAGGGAATTATACAAATATCAGAAACTACATCCATTTGAGTAATGAGAAACTCTATGAATGCCGTTGGTAGCATTCATAGAGTTGCCAGCATTCGGAACCACCGTTCGGAATAGCAATCATCAAGAATGCCGAAGCTAATTGACAGAAGAGAAGAGTTGGCACAGGATTTATTTGGAAAAGGATTCAGTGCGGTGTCACTGGGGACACCAAGTGAACAATCTAATGTGGGGTTACGTGCATGTTTTGTCAAACTTGAACGGGTAAAGGAACAGGAACTTGCCCGTTGGTGGGACGGTGTCCCCTTATAACAATATATGGACAACAAAAAGATCCCAAGGGGGTTGAGGATCCTCATTTTTCCGACTTTTGAGGACCTTAGTGAAGAGTTACTAGGAGAGTGGGAACACAACTTGGAAGGGGCATCCGTCACAATGATGAAAATCCTTATCAAACATTCGAGTGAGATGGGGTTAAAACTTCAAACAGAAATAGAAGACCTAGAAAGACAGATAGAGGCCATGGATTGTAAGGACCTCATAGAGAAAAATTATGCCATCTTGAACAAGGTAATAGAGAAGCCCCAGAAATATCTTAGGGACAAGAAGTTACGCAAGATCAGACGTGACGACCGTGATTATAAAGATGGTCGAATATACACGTTTGCTAAGAAATATGATATCCCCAATATCACTGAAGACAGAAAGAGGGGTAGAGAGGAAAGCGTAGAACAGATATCAGCTAGCAGCAGCTCATTAGCCTCTAGTGAGAGTACCACTTCCAACACTGTACAGTCAGACACCCCTTTAGGGGAAGGGGCCTCCAGTTTCCAGAAAGAACTAGAGAGACTTCGTATAGGAGATAGACAGTGCAAAAAAGGACCCAGAAAACAAGGTGGGGGGGAGAAGGTGGAAGAGGCAGAACAGACAGCCATTCCATGTTGACTCGCTCAAAGAAAAACTAAACCAAGTAGATTTAGGAAGTGACGGAATACAAGTGTTCGGTCAACATACCCCTAATCATTCTATGTACTCTGTGGAACCCATTCCCGATAACATGGACCTTCAGATCATCAATTTATCAGATAGGACACTTGATAAACATGAAACAAGTATTCTCAAGAGGGGTCTCGGTTTTTGTCCCACACAACATGGAGATATTGTAGATGTCCATATTGACTTGTTTGAATTCTTACGTGTGTTGAAATTAAAGGAATTCTTTCTGCAACAATCACCCAAACCTGTGTTTGATGTTTGTACAGTACCACCAGCAGTACAGACGATTGGGGATATACGTGATGTACAAACTTTATTATTAATCGAGAATGATGATGTTTTTGATATGAGAGAAGTACTTGATGACCTCAATATTAGGGAAAGTGTGAGCACAGACACAGGTTTGAGATGTAAGTCCAGATTTGTTCCACATGGGGGTTATAATGTCAACATTGATGAATTCGGTGAAAGAATGACGCAAGAACTCAGAGTATTGGAATCTCCAAACAGATTCAGCCCTAAACCTTTAGGGAACTTGTCAGGAGCAGAAAAGCAGGCACTCAAGAGGTTACAAGGTGACATGTCCATTGTCATACGTGAGGCCGACAAAGGTGGTAACGTTGTGGTTATGGATAGGTCGGCCTACATGAATGAGATCTCCAGCCAATTAGTGTTGACCTTCACTCACCTGAAATCCAGGCGTTCCAGATGAGAGATGAGAAGATATTTTCCTATGCCCCCTAAGACCTAGGTCCTCCTAAGCCTTTGTCTATTAACAGCCTGGATTCTTAGGTCCTCGGGGAAGGGGAAAAAGGGACAAAAGAACCAAAACGATAAATAAAAGGACACTCTCACCACTCTCTTCACGTCAGTAAGGACACGTCCGACGGCTAACTCTGTCGCAGTCCAAAGCCTATAAAACAATAAACAATGATGAGTGCCACCCTATTCACTCCTAAGACTGTCCTTCACATGTATCTAACATTGACGCTATTCGTTGCTCTGTTAATACCTTAGCATTATCCTTATTATTCAGGGATGAAGTTAAAATGCTTGTCTCTTTGTCTCTTTTCTGCAATAAATATAAACACATCAATTCTCACGTTTTAACTTCACATCTTACTTAATGTAAGCCTAGTCATTTAAATCACTTACAAAATCAGGTGTCTATTGACGCTTTACAAGTGTCCCAAATAAAACATTAAATGAGCGTAATTGTTTTTTCGCAAAGATTGATTCACAGAGCCTTCTTTCGGTAACTCTGTTGTAACCTTAGCGTTGTCTTTTCTCTTTTGTGTGTCTTAGGTTCTGACGGGGAGATCGCGGCAAGATGGCTTACTTCAGCCAAACTGTTATTGAGATAAGTATCTCCTTTCTCTGAGCACTTTTCAATTGTCTTTATGCATGCATGCGAGTGCGCTCCGCAAGCGGAACGTTCTTACTTGGTTTGTTGATTCTTTTTCTTCTTTCTTTGTCTCTTGTTGCAGGTCGGGTGAAGAATCGGGAACAGGAAGCGAGCGCCGGAAGATTGACGGGGACGGACCAGGATCTGACTTTGCCAAGGTGGAGGGGAAACAACGCAAGCCAGAAGAAGAACCGGAAGTTGGAGAGGAGCCTGGAGCGCGAAGCGTCGTCGGGAGATTCCAGGTAAGTGGAGATGCTGGTTAGCGGTAAACGAACACAAGCAAGCGTAAGCGGGTGTGGCAGTCTTTTATAGCTGCAGAAGGGTGGGGTTTCTCTGCACGTTGCCAGACACGCGTCTAGCAGCGTAAGAGGAAAGCAACGTGCTCACAAGGCAGAGCGCCTGTTCCTGGATGTTTGAATTAGTGACAGTCTCTTGGGAACCATAATAAAGCACAGGCAAATACAAATACAAATAGCAGCAAACTTCGAAAAAGTAAACAGATTACCATGGGCTTACAAGAAGGGCATCATGACCAGATATAAAACAATGCTAAGCATAAGGATGGCATTACCACAGAGTAAACCTGACCAGTCAAACACAGCTTGGTCAAGCTTACCCTGCTGTGTTCAACAAGGTCATACAAATCCCTGCAACTTAACACTGGAGGGCAATCATGACGGTTGCGCTCTACAAACCCCAACAATTAGGTGACAACCAGTGCTACGAGCAGGTTAGAATTAATCCGATGCCTGAACTCACTATGTTAATCAATGCCAGGTTAAGTGAGTGTCGGGATGAGTGCCTGATCACTGATGATGAATGGAGATATTTACGGATAGACAATGCCAGATTCCCCTGCATCTACATTCTTCCTAAGGTGCATAAGGGTGGAGCATTGCCACCCGGGAGACCTATAATATCGGGGTGGGATCGCCCACCGAAAGGTTATCCGAATTCATTGACATCACCTTTCAGAGACACGTGACTAACCTTTCATATATCAAAGACAGCAATGATATCTTGGTGAGATTTAATGATTTCCCTTGGTCCGAAGAATTATCCTGTGTGACATTTGACGTTGTCAGCTTGTATACATGTATACAAAGGGACTTCGGGCTCATGGCCATCCGTTATTATCTTGACAGGGATGGAGCAGATCACTATGCTTATAACACCATGATTCTTGAGATGATTGATCTTATTCTGACGAAGAATTTCTTTAAACATGATGAAAAGTGGTCCCATCAACTTCAGGGTACCGCCATGGGTTCCCGGTTTGCTCCCTCTTATGCCGGACTATTTATGGGCTGGTATGAGAGGGAGCATGCCTGGGGCAGAGGTGCCTCCCCCTGGAATAAGTACATCATTTCTGGGGGAGGTACATAGACGACCATCTGTCTATGGTCGGGCCACGAAGATTCTCTCTTCACATACTTAACATACCTGAATGAAAACCCGTACAATGTGAAGCTCACCATGCACCATCACAAAGAACACATAGACTATTTGAATATACATTTCTATGTCAAGGATGGCGTTGTACAGAGCGCCATGTACCGTAAACAAACGTCATGCGACAGTGTTCTGTACACATCTAGCGCACATCTGAAGGCTGTGGTTAATAACATCCCGTACGGGGAGATGGTGCGTACTAGACGCATCTGTAGTGAGGAGAGCAAATTTCGGGAGAACATTGATGATATAAAAGAACGCTTCCTTCATAGGGGGTATGATCTTGGAACACTTGAACGGGCAGAACAAAGAGTAAGGAACTTACCAAGGTCAGACACCCTGAAAGAACACAGACAGGGGGCTAGGCAGAAAAGATCTGATTCTGTGCAAACTGAGAGAAAACTAGCCTTCTATACGAAGTACACTGTCCATAATGACAAACTCTTTAAGGTCTTTAGGGAACACTGGCATCTGTTATGGGATATTCCTACGTTACGCCCTTATATTAACAGCAATCCAGCGATAGTGTACAGAAGAGGCTGTACTTTACGTGAATCCCTTTGTCCTAGTTATGTCATCATCATAAATACTTTATTTCGGCCGCTAGGGCCATAAAAGTGCATCAATAAAACAAACAGTCAATACATCTGTGTTAAAAAGATCGATAAATACTCGCAAAGAAATTCATATACAGTAATCAGCCCACAGTAAAAACTGGAAACACAAACACAAAGCACATGCCTCATAGGGACGGCAGGGATGAAAATTATATATATAAAACATGAACAATTGTAATACAACCAACCGGATAAAAGGACACTAAAAAAATCACATCTAATACATAAAAATATCCAAACAGTAAAATCTTGAACAAAAATCTTATAATAAAATAGAGCTGTGAGGCTACAGTGCAGGGCCGGAGACCATAACAAAAACCTGCTCACCCCGGCACAAATTCCCTGGACCCCAGTGGTCACTTTATATAAGCCCGGCGGATGTGCCACATACAATTTAAAAACGCGATACAGCAAAAACAATTGGGGGTGAGTATCGTATTTTAAAACTCTATGCGCCTCTATAGCGCGCACAAACCCTAGATTTTTACATAGTTGGATTAACCACCGCTTGCGTGGCAGCCGATAGGCGGGGCAGAGGAACAAAACATGGATTTCAGACTCCACCTTGTACTTGCACGCAGGGCATTCACCGTTTTGGTCTCTCAGACATTTATTGGAATATGCTGCAAGTGGAAGAGTCCCCAACCTCAATTGCATATATAGTTTCCTTGCAATTGGGGGTTCAACATAGTCCAAAAAGGTTTCCCTGCTATATACATCCTTTGTTAATAAAAACTCTAGGGTTAAACGACCACTTGAGGCGCTTTCTCGGATGGCACTTAACTTTACTGCTCTATATGAATTAACTAAGTCCCGCCTTGAGAACTTAACACACGAGGTCTCAGGCGTGTTCCAAAGGTCCGGCTTACCTATCTTACGTGCAAGGTCCCTTATGTGGCAGAGCCATGTAATTTTCTTTATATTACACATAGTTAAAAACTCGGAGAGTTCATCCCTAAAAACAGACAACTCCGGAGTCACCCACATCCTCCGCCAGAAAACTAAGGGTCTTATAGCAATTTCTTCATCCAGCGGTCTCAATCCGAGGTCCAAACGAAGGGGAATTAACGGGGTGCTACGGGGTAAACCTAGGACTTGTCGCATGAAATTGTTCTCTACCTTTGTCAGGCTTCCAGTTGGACAGTGTCCCCACAGCTCTGCCCCATAGAGTGTGGCACCCCTTGCCTGGGCTTTATAGATTTCCACCACGGGGGCGGCCGGTTTGAAAGCAGAAGATCTATACAGTTTCATTATACCTCCGATAGTTATGTCACATCTACCCCCTTACAAAAACATGGTTACCTATGGGACCATCTGGTTTCTACACTTGTAACAATTGTAACATATGTTGCTATGGTCGTAACAAACAGAAGGAATTTGGCTTCAACACCGAGCAGATATTTAAGATCAACACTTTATCAACTGCAATACAACGCAAGTGGTTAAGATCAATTGGCTGCCCTTCTTTACATATTGACATATAAACTCTGCCCTCCAACAACAAGTGGCACCCACGATTATCGGTGATGAAAACACTTGTTATTAAGTTACATGAGGAGACGACAAAACAACTATCAATCCTTTGGCTACGGCAGTTTGGAAAACATGATGACCGCGAGTTGGACTTTAAAGGGTTTAACATTACGTTTGAGCAAGAAAAAGAACATCACATTGTATTAACAATGAAGAAAGTGTTTAAATCATAATTATATGTTTTTAAATACAAGAGTAATACTGTTTAATCGACGTACGATGTAGGAAGGTGGAATCTGACTATATGGTTGCCCCCACTTTTTTTATGGTGTTTTGCTGGTTTATGACTTAGTTGGACTGGGACCCTGCTATTCAGGGCCCCAGTCTATCTGCTCTCTCTAAACGACATGGAGTGCACTCTAGGTGCACTAGTGATTGGATACTGTGGTGCCTTATGAGTCCCTAGTATATGGTACCTTAGGTGCCAAGGGCATAGGTACTTCACAGGCCTCCCAGGGGCTGCAGCATGTGTTATGCCACCCCTGGGAAGCAGTCTAAATCTGACACCACAGGCCTGCTACTGCAGCCTGGGTGAGGTGGTGCTAGCACTCCTCACTGAGATATAGGTTTCCTATATCTCTCCTGCACACACATATAAACCTATCAGTCACCCCTAAGGCAGGCCCTATCAATCCTGAGGGCAGGGTGCTTGGCTTCTATGTGAGGGGGTGCCTCTGCCTGAGCAGGGCCCCTCTGCAGCTCTCAGAGTCTATTCTCTGGTGCTGTTTGTGGATGCGGTTAAACCATATACTATTTAAGTGCATTATATCCTCGCGGTAAATGCTAACTTTGGAATGGCTGCATCAAAACATGTCGTGTTTGGTGTCAAACATCTTGGAATACTACCCCCCGCCAATCTTGGCGGCGGGGGTAGCATTCCACCCTTCTAGAGGGATAAGACATGTACCTGCTGTGGAAACGCGGTAGAATCCTAAAGAGCCCTGGCATCACAAAATGGATGCCACCAGTCACAGACACTGGGCTGCCCTCCTGCTGATGACCGAAACTCACAGTGGAGGAAGCCCAACAATAGGCATCCTGTCACAGGGAGGTGTAACCACCTCCCAGACAGGGTTTAGTGTATTGGGGCTGGGTGGGTGCACTCTTAGAGTGCTTTGAAGTCCTGCACTGGGGGAGCAGAAGGCTCCTCTGTGCATATGCCAGTTCAAACCAGCTCAGGGGCTACCTGCCCCTGCTCTGGCGCGAAACTGGACAAAGGGAAGTGGGTGTAGCCACCCCCTCCCTTGACCCTCCCATAGGTGGGGTCATAGAGCTAGTCCATCCCCTCTTTTTAGTATAAGAGGGGGAACCTTGCCATTGCAAAGCAGATAACCCCTGGACGACGCTCTACAGAAGAATCCTGGCCCTTCGACGTTCCACTACCTTTGGAAGACAGAAGAATCTCCTTGGAGTCAAGGAGTGACTCCCCTGCTTGGCAGGCACCAAAAACGACAACGACGGTCGCAAACTACGCCGCTCCCGCCGGAGTCCGAAGTCCCTGCAGCCCAAGAAGTGGATTTCCTGACCTCTCCCAGGCCATCGTGAGTCCCCAGCGAAGCTGAGGCAAGTGGACCCCACGAGTAACGAGGAACCGCGACCCCTGGGTACCGTGCACTATTGTCGAGTGCAACCCCTTCACAACGTTCTACGAACTTGTGCTTTGGACCACGTGTGGTCCCGACCTCCAGCAGGAATCCCTCCGAATATCAGAGGTCTACACTGTCCCGAGTGACCGTGGGCCCCTGTTGAGTGATTCCGCCCGAGGTGTCTTTGCGATCCCTTGCCCGCTGGCTTGTGGGTCCCCAGAAGACTTCTTAAAGAAACCAAAGGGCTCCCCTGGTTGCTCCAGGCCTGCCCTGACTTACCTTCGCTGGGTGAGTTCCACAGACCTTGCTGGTCTGCGCCATCGACTTTTCTTCATCTCCCCGAGAATTGCGGCTGCCAAGGCTTGTTGGCTCCGATCGAGTTGCCGACACCGCAGTCAGCTGCAGACGTCGAGGGACACACCGAATCCAGCTCCTGGTCGTCGTCGACGCCTCCTGGACCACGTGGCTGAAGAGTCAAGGCACCTGCAACCGACCTGAAGCGACCGACGACGGTGGGCATCCATCTTCCTTGCCCCGGGTCACTGCCAAGTGACTTTGAACACTGTCCCCTCTGCTTTCAGGTCCTCCTTCTTCAGAATCCAGGCTTGGATTCCACCGGACACTTCTTCAGCTCCCGCAAGCAGCAAGTCTTCTTTGGTCGCCATTGAAAACGACGCCGCGACCCGACACCAAAGGACACCTGTGCACCCGGCTTCCCTGGGTGAGGTAACTCCAGCACTACGGTGCTCCTGTGGGTGTGGGCCCTAGAACTACTTACCCTGTAAGTGACTTGCTTGTAGGTTCTCCCGAAGTATCCTAAAACTCTTTATTTCCAACCGCGACTTGCCCCATTGAAGTTAACGGCGATCCGCGCCTGTGTATCCACACTGCACGCGTCCCCCGTGGGTCCTTTACTTACCTGCCTTGGGTGGTTTCGTGAGGCCCCTGCACTTCTGAAGGCCCTAGGCCTTGTCTCCCTGCAAGTCGTTGTCCCTAAGTCTCTTACTTAGTATATGGTCTGGTACGCCCCTAGGGCCCCAGCCATATTTTGTGCTTAACTTATTGTGAAACGTTGATTTGTGCATATGTTTGTCTTCTAATCTCATAAAGAGATTAGTAGAGAGTTATTTAGAAATAAATACATATATATTTGATATATATACCTGTGTGGTGTCTTTTCATTTGGTGATTCAAGAGATTATATGGTAAAACAAGCTGCTTTACATTCCTCCGAGACTTAGCCTGAAGGCTGCTCTCCACAGCTACCACTAGGATAGCTTTCTTTAAAAGGTTGTCTTAAACCTATCTACCATAAGAGTCGATTTGCCCTGGTGCAAGGTGTCCACTTTAATTAGTGAACAGCATATACCAGGCCAACTTCTCACATTGGTGGGCAGCGTGTGGGATTCTAGCTTGCCATTGTTTTACCAGAAAATCTCTATTTGAATTACTAACTGAAAACCATTATAGGTACTCAAGGTACATATAAAGTCAAGCTTAGTATCAATAAGTTCTACTGAACTTAGAGCTGTGTTCCAAGGGATAGCACACCCTTTCCACAGCTCAAGCTAGGATCAGTAGGCCACAAACTAGTGTAGGTAGTACAACACTGCACAACACTAGAATGTCCTTAAAGGGTGGACCCAGTGGATCCACTCAGCCTCAGTATAAGGACATGGCTTTCTCTGACTTGAGAGCCATGTGTGTTGACAGACACCTGAGGCTAGGACAGAGTCCCTCAACCCTGCACCTGATAGATCTGCTGACAGCAGATGACCTTAGATTGGCTCTAGGAGCTAAGGGGTCTGAATCAGTGGGTGGGTCAATCATAGTATCTGGGTCAGATGAGGACAATCCGAATGACCAAGACTCTGTGGTTGAAGGGCCAGGCTTCAAGGAGCCTGAACAGGACAGAGGAATTCTCCCTAAGAGAACTGGCAGAGTGGATGAGAGGCACAGATCCCCTTCCAGGGAATCTGAGCACTCTTATCACTCTGGCAGAGAATTTGTCCAGGAGAGGAGCTCATACTTTAACTTAAGAGAGACCTCCTCTGAGAGAAGGTGCAAACTGCTCCAGTATGAGGAAGCCAAAGTGGCCCTCAGAACCAAGCAGTTGGCACTGGATAGAGAAGCCCTGGAGATCCAGAGAGCTTCCAGAAGGGAGGGTTTAGAACCCCCTGGTGGCAGCAACAGTGTCCCTAGAGGCAGAGAATATGTCCCTGACCATAGGAACCTGAGCAAGGTTGTTCCTCCCTACCAGAGTGGGGATGATATCCACAAGTGGATAACTGCGATGGAGAGGGCCTGTAGAGTACAGCAGGTCCCCCAAAAGCAGTGGGCAGCAATCTTGTGGCTCTCCTTTTCAGATAAAGGTAGAGACAAGCTCCTCACTGTTAGAGAAGAGGATGCTGATAATTATGAAGTCCTGAAGAGTGCACTGATAGATGGGTTTGGCTTAACCACTGAGGAGTACAGGTTGAAGTTCAGAGATACCCAGAAGGCACAGACTCAGGACTGGACTGACTTTGTAGATTGTGCATCCAAGGCTCTGGAGGGTTGGCTGGTTGGCAGTAGGGTTACTGATTTCAAAGGATTTTATAATCTAATGATGAGAGAACAGATCCTTAATAATTGTCAAAACCAGCTTTTACACCAGTACCTGGTGGACTCTGATCTGACCTCTCCCCAAGAATTGGGAAAGAAGGCAGACAAATGGGTCAGAACCAGGGTAAGGCCTAAGAATCAGGGTGGTGACCACAAGAAAGATTCTACCAAGTCCCAAGAGAAAGGTGGGGATAAATCCAAGGATAAGTCCCCTGCAGGGCCCCAAAATTCCTCTTCTGGGGGTGGGTCCCAAACTCCTTCCTCTCCTGAAAAGAAACCCTATTGCCATGTCTGTAAAAAGCCTGGGCACTGGAAATCTGATCCCAGTTGTCCCAGGAATGGCAATAAAGAAAATGTTCCTCCAACAACTACTACCACCCCTCCTGGTACTACCAGTAGTAATCCTCCAGTTGGGAGTAGTGCACCCAAAAAGTTAGGTGCGTTTGCAAGAGGAACAGAGGTGGGCCCTAGTTTAGACAGGACCCCCTCAACAGACTCCTCAGATTCTGATGGTGGTGTAGGATATGCCACCTTTACCATGGGTCCCATAGCATTGGGCAGGTACAGACTGGAGCCAATAATTAATGGTCAAAAAGCTGTGGCATTTAGGGACACAGGGGCTAGTGTCACCATGGTGGCAGGGAAACTAGTCCCCCCTCACCAGCTTTTACCTGAGTTTAAATACCAGGTGACCAACATTGATGGTGTCAGAACAGATCACCCCATGGCCATAGTCAATCTCAGCTGGGAGGGAGTCACAGGCCCAAAGAGAGTGGCAGTGTCCCCAACCTTACCTGTAGATTGCCTGATGGGCAATGATCTGGAAATTTCAGCCTGGGCTGAAATTGAACACCAAACCCATCTGAAGATGTTGGGTGTCCCTGTAAAGGTTAGTGGGGCTGTGATGGCCACAGCCCCAGCCCAAGATTTTGGAAAGATGGAGCCTGGAAGAATGGCCCACTCTCCCCCAGAAGAGAGCACAAGGGTTGAAGAAAAGTCTTCTTCCCTCCAGACAGTAGGTAAGGGTCAGCCTCCTCAGGGAACTGACCCTACCCCTAGTGAAGGAACTGCCACAGAGGTAGTCAGGCCTGGCCTGGCCACCCCCTGATGGCAGAGGACCCTTCCAAGGTGGTACCCAGTCTGGAGCAGGTAACCTGCCCCTCTCTACCCTGCCTCAGTCAGCCCAGGGCTGCAGAGGTCAGGGAGGTCAGTGGACCCCCAGGGCCCCCTGTCCAGAGGAACCCCCCATCAGCAGATTAGGGGCACCCAGGCTAGTAGCCCTAGCCAGGTAGAAATTCCTCAACCCACTGAGGGATCCCCCATACCTTTATGTAGGGACCTCCCCAGAAGGACTCTGTTAGGCAAGGGCAAACCTGGGACCAAAAGGTTCCAAACATGCCATGTCCCTCCAGTGTTCTACCCAAAGGGACCCAACCCCCGGCTGTAGGCAGTCAAAGGTTGACCCTTAGAGCAGAGTACCACTCAGTCATGGAAAGACAGGCATACATGGTGACCAGTGAGCTGAGAAAGCTGAGGCCAACATTCCTAGGGCCACACTTCCCTACTCAGACACCTCACCAGCCTGGTACTTTACCAAAGCACACCACAGGTAGTGATTCCCCATGGTGGAGACCCTCTCATACCCTTAGGGTGAGGGATTGCTTAGTGGACCATAAGACAGGGGGCAACCATGCTAGTGCAGGTGCTTCCTTATATGGCCACTTAGTCAATAAAGGCTCAACTGGCCAAGGTTAGCCTTATCTCCTTTCGTTTGGGGGGGTTATGTAGGAAGGTGGAATCTGACTATATGGTTGCCCCCACTTTTTTTATGGTGTTTTGCTGGTTTATGACTTAGTTGGACTGGGACCCTGCTATTCAGGGCCCCAGTCTATCTGCTCTCTCTAAACGACATGGAGTGCACTCTAGGTGCACTAGTGATTGGATACTGTGGTGCCTTATGAGTCCCTAGTATATGGTACCTTAGGTGCCAAGGGCATAGGTACTTCACAGGCCTCCCAGGGGCTGCAGCATGTGTTATGCCACCCCTGGGAAGCAGTCTAAATCTGACACCACAGGCCTGCTACTGCAGCCTGGGTGAGGTGGTGCTAGCACCCCTCACTGAGATATAGGTTTCCTATATCTCTCCTGCACACACATATAAACCTATCAGTCACCCCTAAGGCAGGCCCTATCAATCCTGAGGGCAGGGTGCTTGGCTTCTATGTGAGGGGGTGCCTCTGCCTGAGCAGGGCCCCTCTGCAGCTCTCAGAGTCTATTCTCTGGTGCTGTTTGTGGATGCGGTTAAACCATATACTATTTAAGTGCATTATATCCTCGCGGTAAATGCTAACTTTGGAATGGCTGCATCAAAACATGTCGTGTTTGGTGTCAAACATCTTGGAATACTACCCCCCGCCAATCTTGGCGGCGGGGGTAGCATTCCACCCTTCTAGAGGGATAAGACATGTACCTGCTGTGGAAACGCGGTAGAATCCTAAAGAGCCCTGGCATCACAAAATGGATGCCACCAGTCACAGACACTGGGCTGCCCTCCTGCTGATGACCGAAACTCACAGTGGAGGAAGCCCAACAATAGGCATCCTGTCACAGGGAGGTGTAACCACCTCCCAGACAGGGTTTAGTGTATTGGGGCTGGGTGGGTGCACTCTTAGAGTGCTTTGAAGTCCTGCACTGGGGGAGCAGAAGGCTCCTCTGTGCATATGCCAGTTCAAACCAGCTCAGGGGCTACCTGCCCCTGCTCTGGCGCGAAACTGGACAAAGGGAAGTGGGTGTAGCCACCCCTCCCTTGACCCTCCCATAGGTGGGGTCATAGAGCTAGTCCATCCCCTCTTTTTAGTATAAGAGGGGGAACCTTGCCATTGCAAAGCAGATAACCCCTGGACGACGCTCTACAGAAGAATCCTGGCCCTTCGACGTTCCACTACCTTTGGAAGACAGAAGAATCTCCCTTGGAGTCAAGGAGTGACTCCCCTGCTTGGCAGGCACCAAAAACGACAACGACGGTCGCAAACTACGCCGCTCCCGCCGGAGTCCGAAGTCCCTGCAGCCCAAGAAGTGGATTTCCTGACCTCTCCCAGGCCATCGTGAGTCCCCAGCGAAGCTGAGGCAAGTGGACCCCACGAGTAACGAGGAACCGCGACCCCTGGGTACCGTGCACTATTGTCGAGTGCAACCCCTTCACAACGTTCTACGAACTTGTGCTTTGGACCACGTGTGGTCCCGACCTCCAGCAGGAATCCCTCTGAATATCAGAGGTCTACACTGTCCCGAGTGACCGTGGGCCCCTGTTGAGTGATTCCGCCCGAGGTGTCTTTGCGATCCCTTGCCCGCTGGCTTGTGGGTCCCCAGAAGACTTCTTAAAGAAACCAAAGGGCTCCCCTGGTTGCTCCAGGCCTGCCCTGACTTACCTTCGCTGGGTGAGTTCCACAGACCTTGCTGGTCTGCGCCATCGACTTTTCTTCATCTCCCCGAGAATTGCGGCTGCCAAGGCTTGTTGGCTCCGATCGAGTTGCCGACACCGCAGTCAGCTGCAGACGTCGAGGGACACACCGAATCCAGCTCCTGGTCGTCGTCGACGCCTCCTGGACCACGTGACTGAAGAGTCAAGGCACCTGCAACCGACCTGAAGCGACCGACGACGGTGGGCATCCATCTTCCTTGCCCCGGGTCACTGCCAAGTGACTTTGAACACTGTCCCCTCTGCTTTCAGGTCCTCCTTCTTCAGAATCCAGGCTTGGATTCCACCGGACACTTCTTCAGCTCCCGCAAGCAGCAAGTCTTCTTTGGTCGCCATTGAAAACGACGCCGCGACCCGACACCAAAGGACACCTGTGCACCCGGCTTCCCTGGGTGAGGTAACTCCAGCACTACGGTGCTCCTGTGGGTGTGGGCCCTAGAACTACTTACCCTGTAAGTGACTTGCTTGTAGGTTCTCCCGAAGTATCCTAAAACTCTTTATTTCCAACCGCGACTTGCCCCATTGAAGTTAACGGCGATCCGCGCCTGTGTATCCACACTGCACGCGTCCCCGTGGGTCCTTTACTTACCTGCCTTGGGTGGTTTCGTGAGGCCCCTGCACTTCTGAAGGCCCTAGGCCTTGTCTCCCTGCAAGTCGTTGTCCCTAAGTCTCTTACTTAGTATATGGTCTGGTACGCCCCTAGGGCCCCAGCCATATTTTGTGCTTAACTTATTGTGAAACGTTGATTTGTGCATATGTTTGTCTTCTAATCTCATAAAGAGATTAGTAGAGAGTTATTTAGAAATAAATACATATATATTTGATATATATACCTGTGTGGTGTCTTTTCATTTGGTGATTCAAGAGATTATATGGTAAAACAAGCTGCTTTACATTCCTCCGAGACTTAGCCTGAAGGCTGCTCTCCACAGCTACCACTAGGATAGCTTTCTTTAAAAGGTTGTCTTAAACCTATCTACCATAAGAGTCGATTTGCCCTGGTGCAAGGTGTCCACTTTAATTAGTGAACAGCATATACCAGGCCAACTTCTCACATACGAGATATACATCTAAGGGTGGGCGGGGTACACGAGTGAGAAGCTTACATAAGTTTTGTGATAAGAACATGAACAAGGGTTAAGGCAATCAAAACGATTGGTTTATTTGAAAATTAGGTGGACGTGATTGGTGAAAATAGCACTCCATGTGAGTCGTAGCAATAAGGGCAGCGTAGGGAAAAGTCCGGTCTATGTCATTGGTTGATAGAGAAGGGAGGAGTTTTTGAGTCATCAGTTAAGAAGGAGGATGGTATTAGTGAGAGCTTAGCTGCATTGTGAAAACGGAGAGAATAGGTTGGGAAGGAGTTTACAATGACAGAGGATGAAGGTATGAAAGGTGGGTGAATGGAGTTGTTTAAGGAGATTGTTTCATTGTTACGGCCTAATTTACGGAGGTACATACATGGGGAGTTTTATATCTAAAAAGTAAATGCCAATGCGAAGGGAGGGGAAAGACTTGGTTGGGCGGGAGATCGTAGCGCTTAGACAACGCGCATAGAGGGAAAACGTTGATTATAGGCATGTGATGAACTATTGATTATCCAAACGTACGTTTTAGTCTGTGTATAATATCTGATGGTTATTATTTTTTTAAACTTTTAGTGAACCCCTGAAGAAGGGCTATTAAATAACGCCCGAAATGCATTGGGAAGATCGATCACTAAGGATTTATTCACGTATGAGGCATGCGACAGAAAAAGGCCCAAGGCATATCTGCCGTTGTAGAAGCTGAACATACACATACATATATTATCGTTTACCATGTAACATGATGAAAAGTAATGAACTTTTGACAAAAAGGAATAAATGGATAAAAATCTGGATGAATTTGGTGTAATTTTGTTGCACACTTTGGATTACGCAGTGCGTCCGAGAGTTGGAGTTAATTGACGCTTCAACCTTTCTACGGTATTTTCTAACACGTGGCTCTGGGGCAGACCACGATCGGGCTGCACGCTACAACTTCAGAACAAGGATAAACTATGGGAAAATGGAATCTGCATCGCATTTGGCGATGCAGCGCTCACAACGAAATTCGTTTTATTGATTTAAATGTTTACTTACCTGTATTGGTCCGTAATCCGTACTTTGCTACCCCCCCATCCTACCCCTCCCCCGCCCCACGTCACCGCCCAGCCGGCACTCCTACGCGGACCGCGACTGGTGGGTAATAAAAACCGGCGGAAAATCTGTTGTGAGTCAGTGAGGTTCGAGAAGCTGCCCAAGAAGAAGGGCCTCTGTGCCTTGAAACGCGTTGGCTATAATAAAATAATTGGAAAGTTCCTGACGAGCTGTAATTTATGCCGGAGGCGTGGAGTGATGTTGAGAGCTTCCCTAATGCTCACGGGCATCTTGTTGATGCATTTATTTATGTATTGAATTTATTTTGCTATGTATTTTGTGTCTACCGATTGGTAGATTTTTTTGAAGCATAGTTTTAGACTTTTCTTTTATAACTATTTCATCTTCTATGTGTTGATATGTTCATTCATCAATTGATTAATACCACTGTATGTTATCATCTTGTTTCGCCAAGCTACTACTGTCAATAATTATTGATTGTCTATTGCTCCTTTTCCTGTGCCTTCCTTTTTGATCTAGTACGTTAAAGAAACATTTTTCAATGTTGTGATGTTTGTCGTTTTTAACAGCATGTTTTATGATTGGACACTTTGCACAGTGTGTGTTAAATAGGTAGTTATGCTGGTTATGTGTAGGTGTGTCCAGTTTGTGTATATTTATGTTTTTATATATGTATTATCCACAGCCCTGATGAAGTTCTATCAACTGATTGGAACGAAACGCGTTGGCTGGATGAAGCTCTGTTTGTACCACCTAAATAAATGCTGATGACTGAATTGGACATTTGGCTGGACTCATTTTCTGGCAGTGGGTATTGTCTAAGGTGCACCACCCCATTGATTCTACTCTATGAATTTAACTGCTGCAAAGCAGGAGAAAAATATGCAGCCAGGAAGCAAGCATTCTGTGAAATTCAAATACAAACTGCTACTTTGGTTCTTTATTATGTTTGATGGGTGACAGCACAACACGTCTTTAATTAAGATTAATATACCGGCTCAGTCTCTCAGGCACTTACTTCTTTGGTTGACGTTCTCAGGCGTGCAGGGTCCGTGGCAACAGGTGAGCCCCCTGCTTGGCCAGGCCGCAGCGATTTGGACTTCGGTGGGTAACCAACCCCATCTACCTGGTCCGGGTGGGTCTGGCTCATGACTGTGAGTCAGCTGTCGTTGACGCTGGTGGGGCCGGGGTCGACTTTGTCCAGGATACATAATGCTCAATATAATACCGGTGCCGCCGCGGTGGTGAGAGCGAACCGCTTAACTGCTGTGCCATTACCCAGACTGAGGAAATGCTGCAGCGTGGTGTCAGTTCTTGTCGCACGTGCTGCTTACTCCAGACCCGGAGCTGGTCACTGGTCCCCCACATCTCTTTTTGAGTTGCGGGCTGTAGCTGGCCTCCGGGGCACCAGCAAGGGCTGGCAGTTCTGGCCAGGGCACATCTGGCTTCACCCGCCCGGCGCATTCACCAGGCAGGGCGTATCAAGGCCTCAGCCTGCGCAGATTCTCTTTCCTCTTTACCTTGCGGTCCCCCTCGTGCCAGGAGGAGACCCAATGAGAGTGTTATTGCTGTGGGCAATAGAGGATTTTGTAGCAGCAATAGGCTTTTCAAGGATATTTCTGTTCCGTTCCAAGGAGCTATCGCAAAGTGCTGCAGGCTGATTAACTTGTAAATGCAACTATAAAAGACTCACACACTGTCTCCACAGTAGCCATTGGGCGCACTGACAGTGACTCCTGAGGTCAAAGTTATCGTGCAGCTGTAGTGTGGATTTGTGTTACATTGTAGCAACGCTGGTGCAGATGAGCCCAGCCAGCTCCTAAGTGTGCCGGGAGCATCTCGCACCACTCTCACAGCTTTCAGCATGGTGTATACATTATAGACACTCCACTTGACAGCTGTGAGAGGCGCTATAATGCGTGACTTTCCATCGCTTGGTGCGATAGTCTCTCTAGTTTTTTCATGGACAAAATTCGCACAATCGAGGCATCTTTTACCTCCTGCAGCAGGGCTACAGCTGGGTCCCGGCCTCCGGTGACTCCACCTGTTAATCCTACTCACTCCCTGACTGCCTTTACTCCCATCGACCTGGCTTGCTCTCTAAAGATTCTTAAGGGCTTGAAATCAGGCTCTCCATCGGACCCCTGCGCAGCCAGACTGCAGAGACTATCAACTTTGAAATCAATAGCATCATTAATATGTCCCTTCAGGAGGCGCGTGTCCCAGAAGTCTGGAGGCAGGCCAAGATTCTTCCCTTACTAAAAACGCCATCTCTTGATCCTCTTAGCCCAGGGAATTACCGTCCCATCTCCCTTTTGCCTAGCGTGGCAAAGGTGTGCGAAAAGGTGGTGACTAAACAACTCACAGAGTTCATCGAAAGCTCGGGCCTCTTGCACCCAGCACAGTCAGGATTTAGGGCTTCTTATAGCACCGAGTGGTGGAAATCTCGGAAGCCATCCGGGAGTGTCTGGATGTCGGCGGGAGGGCAGCATTGATTCTGCTTGACCTGTCGGCGGCGTTCGACACGGTACCACACTCACTGTTGCTCACCCGACTTGCCGAGATTGGTGTTTCTGGCTCTGCTTGGGGATGGCTTAGGTCCTTTTTGGAAGGGCAGATGCAACAGGTCTGGCTCCCGCCGTCCTCTTTATCCCCTCAGATAGTGGCCACAGGTGTCCCACAGGGGTCTTCCCTCAGCCCCCTTCTTTTTAACATCTACGTTATCCCATTGGTCTAATTAGCTGAGGACTTGGGGGGCAAAAATCATTGCTTACGCTGACGACACCCAGCTTCTATTTACATGGGGCAAAAACGAGGATTCCATCTCCTCTGCAAAAAATTGTTTGACCTCGGTATTTAATTGGCTAGCCGCTGCTCAACTTAAGTGTAACGAAGAGAAGTCTGAAATACTCCTCTACGGAAAATTCCCCTAATTTCAGAGAAACGCTCTGGACATCTGAGTTCGCCATGCCATCCTCAACAGGGAAACCCGCTAAGAACCTGGGGGTTTGGTTTGAGGAGAACCTTTTGTTTTCCACTCAGGTCAAGAGGCTTGCCGGAAATTGCTTTGGGCTACTTAAAACCCTCAGGAAATGTCTTCCTCTTCGTCCGAGGGCTGCTAAAGAAACGGTCACCCGTGCCCTTATCTTATCCCGGTTGGACTATGCTAACGCTCTGTATGTTGGCATCCCTGGCTATCTGCTGAATAAGTTACAGGTGGTCCAAAATCCTGCAGCCAGGCTTCTTCTCGACATCCCTACTAGAAGCAGCGTGAGACAACACCTGCGCTCACTGCACTGGCTTCCCGTGGCTGAACGGGTCAAATTTAAATCCCTAGTCATTGCTCATCGCGCCCTTCATGGCTTAGGCCCTATCTACCTGCAAAGCGGTTCTCCTTTTATGCTCCTACGAGACAACTACGCTCTACGTCTCAACTCCTAGCCCAGGTTCCTCGCTTCAAACGACAAAGGTTGGGTAACTGCTCCCTTGCCCTGAAAGCTGCCCTGGCCTGGAATGCATTGCCATTTGTTTTACGCAACACTCAAGACCCCACTGCTTTCAAGAAAAACCTGAAAACATTCCTCTTTGCTTAGCTCAACTCTTCCTACCCCTCACGGCTCGTGCCGGGATACTCCTCGGAGTATCTGTGCGAGTTATAAAATAACATAACATAACATTTCAGTGCGGTGATGCGGACCACCGCACTGATATGCCTTATTCTACTGCCTGATGTGTGGCACTTGGCAGGGCTGGAGTGGGTCTGCAGTGGCGGCGGATAGCGGTGTTGGACAACAGGCAGTGACACCTCTGCACCACAGCCAGATTTGGTAGCCAGTTTACAAGTGCTCTGCTATTGCTGCCCAAGGTGGGGAAGTTGTTCACGGTCCTCACAGGGGGTATGTCTTCAGGGGTACCTGAGGAGGATAACTCAGCTAAAGCTCTTTTTAGGAGCAGGGGTCCACCCGGCACCCCAGCCTAGCTCCACACTGGTGATTAGTTCTAAACTGGTGGCGCAAAAGTGTAGCAAGATGCTTGTAAATAGGCCCCATAGTTTTCTTTTCTGGTCTTGCATTTACATACATTGTAAAGTAGTTGAAATTAGGATAACGTACACTGCACAAAGCCTCTTGTTTTCTTTTACAAACCTGCGTAATTGGAGAGCGGAGATAGGGAGTGTGTCCTGGCTTGTTTGTGACTCCTCTGTCTGAAGAGCCCCTGAGCTGAGCTAGAGCCAGACCTCAGGCCGATCCAGGATTGAGGCAGCCCTGGCTCACTCACCTGTAATCACACCATGGCACACTCACCTGTAATCACACCCTGGCTCACTCACCTGTAATCACACCCTGGATCACCTACCTGTAATTACACCCTGTCTCACTCACTTGTAATAACACCCTGGCTCACCTACCTGTAATCACACCCTTACTCACCCACCTGTAATCACACTCTGGCTTACCCACCTGTAATAACACCCTGGCTCATTTACCTGTAATAACACCCTGGCTCACTCACTTGTAATAACACCATGGGTCATCCACTTGTAATAACACCCTGGCTCACCCTGCCTATCTGGGGGAACAGGAAGTATTCCCTGTTTGACGTTTTTCTTCGGGCTAAGTGTAACACCACCTGTGACCTATCAATCGGTAGGCTTGGGTCGCAGGGCCTGTCTGACCATGTATCTGTGACTCGCAGTTGATGGGGACGTCGTCTCGGGTGAATTTGACAGCAATGATACGAGTTCGTTATTTCGTGTACATATAACATGGCGGTCATTGATATCATATTTACTGACATTCTCATTATTATGCATACATTTGGCATAGCACACATCAACATTGCTTTTACTGGTATTGAGATTGCTATGCGTGCATAGATTATGGCGTACATTGACACTGCATTTACTGGAATTGTCTTTGTTATGCGTGCATATATCATGGCGTACATTGACACGAATTCACCGATATTAACAATCCCCCCTCTAGCTGATTTTTCAACTACATAATTTTTTTCATGTCATGACAGTCACATTATTCGAGGCTGTGTGTGTCTCTGTAGTGTCTGCTATCCTTTCTCTAGCTATTTGCATACTAGCCTATTTGAGGACTGCGTTTTTACAACAGGAAACCCCCATTTGTAGGAAACCACACAACAGTAGCACAAATATGATAACTGGAAGCAATGATGTGAACAGTTTGGACACACATAGGGGGAGCCAGGAAAAAATACTATGAAACCAGTCCTGCTCAGGGGCACCTCCCTCCTTCTTCATGTCAGCTTGTAGACAAAGCAGTGCTTGGATGGCTAGAGCGAGAGTTCTGTTTTCAAGATCATTTCCAGGAATAAACGAACAATAGGAAGCACTAATCTTAGCACACACCCCACCCTCCATCGCAGTCAACTCCAACACATACCGATGTTGCATCACCATGAGGTGGATGGCTCTTAGTCTTTCATAGATAGCATTTAGACTGAGCTCAGAGTCGTTGATCATCTTCAGCACTTCCCACCTGCCTGTCTGTAACCAGAGGGCGTTCGCCTTCATTTGCAAGGTAAAGAAGGGTATGAATCCTACTGCATTTACTTGAGTTTCAGAAAACAGTCAACATTTTTCCAGAATGTCCCAGCCAAAATAATCAGCAGTTCTTCTTTTTCGAGCCTGATGCAACAGAGTTGTTTTCTTCTGTAGTGGATGTTGGGACAACTCAGACAGATCTACTCCAGGTATGACCAGGGATGGGGTGTATAGTCACAAGGGTGCAGAGACCCACCATCCGGGGACGAGCTGGGTATAGTCAAGCTCGCCACACTGCCAGTACATATCCATCAACATGGGGAAGCCCCATTGTAGGTCCGGTATATACAGTATTGCTTCACAGTTCTCATTTGAACCAAGTGGTATGGTTCCTTTGCCTCTGAAACACAAAGAATACAGTGTACGTTTCCGTACAATTAAGGGTTTCCCCTTCCCTTCCAACCATGTACACCTATTCATCTCGGTATCCCAGATTTCCTGGCATGGGGTGTCTGTGCTGGCATTTGACCCCTTCCCATGGGACTCATTTCCCCTAGCGTTGTCGAGGTGAATGGCTCTGCACTGGAATTCCATATTGGGGGTCCATTTGTCATTAAAAAAGGCGGCCCCAAATATGTTAAGGGCCACTCTGGAACCACAGACGGAGGAGGGAGCGGACATATTTGTGCCCTGTGCGGATGTCTTGCTACCTCCAAGAACCTCTTTTCTATGAAGTCTCTGGGCTAAACAGTGTCCTCCCCTATATCTTGATCGGATAGCCTTGCTGAGGTTCTTTTGGGAGTTTGGGTTGAAGGGGCGATGGGCTGCTGTAACGATGGTGCGCATATGGCTCAATTGCAGACGTGTTGAATAAGAGCTGTGGGTTGGCCTGGAAAAAACAAATCATTAGACAGTTTTCAGAAAATTCCTAAGCCTTCTTTTTAGGTGTACACTCTATAGCTTCACTGTGCGCAAAACTTTCTAGTGGGGTACTGAAAGGAGGTAGTGGCACTTTTTAGGGAACGGTGAGTTTAATTTAGCGTCATTTAGTAAGTACTTTGTCCCCCGTCTCCTTGCTATGTCAGGGAGAGTACTTTTCGCTGCGGGCTGCTTCAGTTAAATGTATGTGTGTGCTATTTTTATTGGTGCAGAGGTGTCCTTTTGACCTGCGTGTGCTGCGTGTAATGTGAGGGGAAGTGGATGCTTAAATATTTTTAGGGGCTCGTCAGAGAGTGCACCCTGGCCTAATGCTTTAGCCGTACATCAGGGAGGTGTGCCCTGGTTGAGGTGTCTGGTAGGACAATTTGGTGCTGGTGCCCTTAGAACTCCAGTGGTGAACCTGTTTGGATAGGAACTTGGGTGTTTTTGTTAATTTGGACAGGTACATGTGCAATTCATCTCCTAATGTCTGAGAGCTTTCTTCAGCGCTTAATTTGGTCCGGGTCGTTTGGATGGGTGTTGCCAACAGGCTACCGGTTGCAATCTAGTGAGGTGATGGTCGCTGCTAGGTGTGTTTCTTAGTGCAAACAGGGCTGAGGTCTCTCCGCTTCTCCGGCGAGTCTCGGAAGCAGGAAGCACACAAGTTCCCCTAGGCCAATCACAACGCTACAATGCAGCATTGTGATTGGTCTGAGCACCGTGCTTTGGCACTCAGATGGGGACAGGGAGCCTGTGTATGTTCCCCACCAGGGTTTGCATTACAGCCTGGTGTGGAACATGCAAAGTGCGCATGACTGTTTGGTCGGCCCCAGACGGCTGGCCAAATAGTCATGCGCACTTGAGTGCATTACCAACTCCGCCTCCTGCGCCACCGGCCCCGGCCAGCTCTAACGCAGCCCCTCTGCTGCCCCTGGGTGTAGTTGAGGTTAGGCTATGCTCACTAGACTGTGGAGCATAATAGGTTTCCCAGTGGGTGTGTGGCGATGAATGAGGTCGTGTGCGATCTGTGTGCAACCCCTAGCTAGCCATTGTTTCTTTTCATCAGTCTGTGCTGTCTCTTGTAATTCTCTCAAATACAAGCTTGCTGTCTCTGTGTATGGATTGTCGAGTGACAGTTCGGTCCTCTCAATCTGCTGTAGGGGCAGTATGTGTGCCTCACTGGCCTTCCCGTATGCAGCTTTTTTTGCTGTTTTGTTGGGCAATGTGTTTCCACAGGATACGTAGTCTCTGCCCCCGGTATGGGCGGCACACTTAACTACGGCTATGCGCTTAGGTAGGGTTAGTGCATCTATCAGTACCTCCAGGAGGTCCTGGTTAGGGGTGGGAGGCAAACTCCACTCCGCTGGCAGAATTCGCAGAATTTTGCCGATTCCGTGCTCCGCTTACAACACGAAGTTCGTCCAAAAACTTCGCCCCGCTGGCAGAGCGAAGTTTACTGATGTTGGTAGTAATCGGGCACCATACTTGTTATTTAGAGCGCTACGAAATGGGGAAAAAACTGTATTTTGTTCCAAAGGGCTACGTTAAAAATGCACAACTGGCCGCCATCTCCCAGCACGGGCCCAGACTTTTGGAGATATGTCCCAAAAATATAAAGCATCATCACCCCAGAAGAACGTGATATAATTAGGTGAATGAATTTGATTCATTTTTAAATGTCATTTTTTGCTGTTGCTTTTTGTTTTACTTAGGGAGCTGGACCATCCCAACACACAACTGTACGGAGGGGTATTCCCCATGAAACCCCCATAATGTTTGGCATTAATGGTAGAGGCCGTGACATGACATGCAAGTTAATAAATTTCCCAGGGCCCGCCCTGGACCTCATGGCAAACAGAATATACCAGTGTCTGCGTGGTCAATGGTCATTTAGTTTATGCCGGTCCATGAATCCGAGTGGGCCTGTATTTAATTATTACTCCAGCCATCACCCAGAGTCCAGAGTGCACAGGGTGCTGCAGGAGTACACACTATCTGGCTATTTCAGCCCAGACAGGCAACAGGCATGGTGCAGCAGTGGCCATGGCGCAGCTTGGGATGTTCACGGCTCACGCATTCATGCCGGAGTCTGCTGCTGTACTCTGGGTGGACACTTACAGCCTTACAGGGGCTAAGCACGTCATTGTCCTGTCCTCTGAGAAATTAATGGCCATGTTTAATTTGGTCATCAAGTCTCTGCCCGGCAATGAGGGGTGATACAGTAGCTGCCCTTTCACTCGGTTACCTCCCACTTCTAACTCTATGGTGTTTGTGAAGGGGACCCTCATGACCTCATGACTGCGCCCGAGAATCCCTGTGTGTCCATGTAGTCCCTGGACAGGGGCATGATCCCTTCATTTAAACAGGGCTTTGTTGTCCCTGTGTCAATTAGGAAGCTGTAGGGTGTGTTATATATCAATATCGTCACGGCGAGCTCCTCATCGAATCGTCGGGTTACAGATAATACAGGACACTTGGGGGTGGGGGAGTGGTTTCTCCCTATGGGCAGTGGGCTGGCCAGTGTTTGCCCAGTTGTTTACTTGGTGTTGTGAAAGGAGGGGGGTGGCTTGGTCCTGGCTTGGTGGGGTTCTCTGTACAACCTTTGACCCTTGTGACTACATGCTGAATCCTTCTTGAACCTCTATGGCGGTACCCCCATTGGTGCCGTTGCCTTCTTTGCCATTGCGGCTACAGCTGCTCCGATCTAGGCAGCCTTCTCGCTGTGCAGGGTCTCTGCAACGGCAATCCGGTCCCGTTCCACTTGCTTCTTAATTATTCTCCTTTCCCTTCCTTTCTCTACTTACCTCCTTTCCCACCTTACGAGGAATTGCTGCACGTAGGGGAATCCCAGTCAAGATTTCCTCTCCCATATCTGATGCAATCCTCCACCGTAGCCATGTACTCTGACTTAAATGACCCCCCTTTCAGGCCAAGACCAGCGAACCGGTTCCCCTCCTTAGTCCATTCGCTAGTAGGTCGGAAAAAGGGTGAGCAAACCTTTCCCCATTCTCTTCTGCTATTACCTCTCTTGGGGTCAGTCAATACTCTTCGTGTGCTTGGAGCCGGTAGCGGCTATCCTGGCTGTTAGCCTTCTTATGTCCCAGGAGCCTGGTCTGAATGTGTCTTCTTGTGTGCTCTATTATGTTGGTATTGAATGTTCCCCCTCAGGCCAGGGAAATGATTATGCCTTGGTATGGGTGCGCCCTCACTGCAGTGTTTCTCTAGCTTCCGAACCTGTGTGGGGAACCTAGCTTGCATGTGGTCTAGTGGTGTCTCTATGATGGATTAGGAGACTTGTTAAGACGTTTGTAAACTTTTGACTTTTTCAAGTTTTAAATAATTGCACATTCTACTCTGCTCATGGGGAAATTGTGTACACAGGGTTGTACCGGCAACAATCTGCTGGTTATGAGCTCTATTTTAAGAAAAATGATGCATCACAAAACACTTAACAATTAACAAAGACAATGCAATGAAATAGTAAACTGTAAGAAAGTGCAATGGTTAGTACAAAACAGTACAAGTTGATGTTTAGCAGCAAAATAGTAAATATGGAATACTGATTTGTGGGGGAAAAAAGGTTATTTCATAAACCCATAAACTTACTAACGGGACATAACATTTAAACAAGAAATACAATTTCAAAATCTAACAGCACCACAAGATCAACAATGTGTAAATGGAAAAAAACCTAAAAGAAACTAGTAAAGAAAGATTGACAGAAAAAATTATTATTTTGTCCGAAAAATCTTAGCCCCCTCCTAGCGCCTACAGCCCGAGGAGAGGGGATACTCTATGTGGTACAGGAAGCTAAGTGAGCCCGATAATCTGTTAGTATCGGCTCGGGTACAAAAATAGCAATGACCTATGTGGAGAAAAAGGAACAACCTGACCACTATCAGCCCTCCCTGGCCAGACACAAGCTGCACCTTATTCACCAAGGTCTTCATTTTTCCCTAATGCACAAATTACACCCTATATCACACCCAGGGTTTTTTCAGACACTGTCAGCGTTAAGAAACCGACAGGCCCTAAGAAAACTCCTTTATACCAAAAAATACGATCAAGGTGGTGACCCTATATCGCACCCAGAGTCTATGCTTACCATCTGTGTAACGCTCAGCGGCCCAAGTGAGAATAAATAAGTGACCCTATATCACACCCAGGGCCCATGCGTACCATCTGTGTAATGCTCAGCGGCCCAAGTGAGAATAAATAAGTGACCCTATATCATACCCAGGGCCTATGTTTACCATCTGTGTAACGCTCAGCGGCCCAAGTGAGAATAAATAAGTGACCCTATATCACACCCAGGGCCTATGCATAACATCTGTGTAATGCTCAGTGGCTCAAGTGAGAATAAATAAGTGACCCTATATCACACCCAGGGCCTATGCGAACCATCTGTGTAACGCTCAGTGGCCCAAGCGAAGTAAGCTACTAGCTACCTTCACCTTCTCTAGTGTGCTGACTAGGAAAAAAAGTGATTTTCGCACTTGTCCTAGTTTGTATACATCACTTTCTGGAACTAAGGATCAGACGTAGTCTCGTACACTGTGACGGCAGCCTCCGGACGGAACTCAGTCCCGTGGATTCAGCTGAACTTTCAATCAATTATGGCTTCTGCTCATGGTCTTGCTGCGCAAATGTGAATCCGTTCGGGAGGGGTCCTTGTCCTTCGGCAGTTTATCAAGTCCTTCGGGCTCCATAAACCAATCGCTCCTGGCTGGCTCGCCAAAATGTTGCTCGGATATGAATTTACTTTGGAAAAATGAAAAGACAAGAGGCGTTTGGCAAAACAGAAACAAGTTGGTTTAATTAGACGCAGCAGCCAGGAGAGCATCGACAGAGTTGTGTCTGAAGACAGTCTCAATATACAGAACTTTTGGCCGGTAATATATACAGTTCTTGAGGTTGAATAAAACAATTACACATTCTTATGAAGCATGTAGATCAGGGCCTAGTCATGTATAATGGGAATATGAATAAACACTACGCACTTAAAAATTTGTAAATGAACGATTGGAAATTATTCCACCAAAACTTATACAAATTTGGAAGGCACAATCCTCCACCCATCTCTAGACTTACCCTATAATGGCTCTTGGGTGTAGCCATTTGTGAGGAACGTGCCACCGCCAAAATTGGGCCCTGACAATTGTAGCACAAAAGTCCAGATTTTCCCACCCATTAGAGGAAACCCTAGTCCTGAACCATAACTGCAACCATCTGATAAGGGGGACACAGGTGACTCGCGACCTCGGGGAGAGCTAGTGTGAGCCAGTGTGTATGTGTCCAGATGTCCGGCATGGGGAGCGTGTGATCACTGCATGTGGTGTGCATGCTGTGTTCTGATTGGCTGAGTGTCCCTAATCACATGTGGCATCTGACTTTGTGGTATTTTGGGAACGCTCACCTTTGGCCAAGTGTGTTTTATTGGGACCAGTCTCCTCGGACCTGTTTGTGGTGCCTATCTAGGGAATCGATCAGGGTTTTCCCTGTTTGCGTGTTTATCTTCGGGCTAAGTGTAACCCCACCTGTCAATCGGTAGGCTTGGGTTTGGGTCGCAGGGCCTGTCTGGCCACGTATCTCTGACTCTGGGTTGATGGGGAGGTAATGTCTGGTAAATTTGACAGCATTGATACGAATTTGTTGTTACGTGTAAATATAACATGGCGGTCATTGATATCATATTTACCAATATTCTGATTATTTTGCGTACAGTTGTCATAGCGTACATCAACATCGTTTTTACTGGTGTTGACATTGCTATACGTTCATAGATTATGGCGTACATTGACATTGCATTTACTGGTATTGACTTTGTTATGCATACATATATCATTGCATACAATGACATTGCATTCACCGATATTAACATTACACCCTGGCTCACCCACTTGCAATAACACACTCCAGCACTCATTCTTCTGTCCTTTAGCATGAGGGAGATCTGTGAGCAAGAAGGCATGCTCTGCAGACCAACTCCTGGTGAGATCTGTGTACTAGAATGTGTTGAATGTGGTGCATGGCTCTTGCACACATTACAAGAAAGTGGTACACGGGTCTTGTGCCTATTACAAGAGAGTGGTGCATGGCTCTTTCACACATTACAAGAAAGCGGTGCACGGGTCTTGTGCCTATTACAAGAGAGTTGTGCATGGCTCTTTCACACATTACAAGAAAGTGGTGCACGGGTCTTGTGCCTATTACAAGAGAATAGTGCATGGCTCTTTCACACATTACAAGAAAGTGGTGCACGGGTCTTGTGCCTATTACAAGAGAGTGGTACACTGGTCTTGTACATATTACAAGAAAGTAGTGCATGGGTTACAAGAAAGTGGTGCATGGCTCTTTCACACATTACAAGAGAGTGGTGCACGGGTCTTGTGCCTATTACAAGAGAGTGGTACACTGGTCTTGTACATATTACAAGAAAGTAGTGCATGGGTTACAAGAAAGTGGTGCATGGCTCTTTCACACATTACAAGAGAGTGGTGCACGGGTCTTGTGCCTATTACAAGAGAGTGGTACACTGGTCTTGTACATATTACAAGAAAGTAGTGCATGGGTTACAAGAAAGTGGTGCATGGCTCTTTCACACATTACAAGAGAGTGGTGCACGGGTCTTGTGCGTATTACAAGAGAGTGGTGCACTGGTCTTGTACATATTACAAGAAAGTAGTGCATGGGTTACAAGAAAGTGGTGCATGGCTCTTTCACACATTACAAGAGAGTGGTGCACGGGTCTTGTGCGTATTACAAGAGAGTGGTACACTGGTCTTGTACATATTACAAGAAAGTAGTGCATGGGTTACAAGAAAGTGGTGCATGGCTCTTTCACACATTACAAGAGAGTGGTGCACGGGTCTTGTGCCTATTACAAGAGAGTGGTACACTGGTCTTGTACATATTACAAGAAAGTAGTGCATGGGTTACAAGAAAGTGGTGCATGGCTCTTTCACACATTACAAGAGAGTGGTGCACGGGTCTTGTGCCTATTACAAGAGAGTGGTACACTGGTCTTGTACATATTACAAGAAAGTAGTGCATGGGTTACAAGAAAGTGGTGCATGGCTCTTTCACACATTACAAGAGAGTGGTGCACGGGTCTTGTGCGTATTACAAGAGAGTGGTACACTGGTCTTGTACATATTACAAGAAAGTAGTGCATGGGTTACAAGAAAGTGGTGCATGGCTCTTTCACACATTACAAGAGAGTGGTGCACGGGTCTTGTGCCTATTACAAGAGAGTGGTACACTGGTCTTGTACATATTACAAGAAAGTAGTGCATGGGTTACAAGAAAGTGGTGCATGGCTCTTTCACACATTACAAGAGAGTGGTGCACGGGTCTTGTGCCTATTACAAGAGAGTGGTACACTGGTCTTGTACATATTACAAGAAAGTAGTGCATGGGTTACAAGAAAGTGGTGCATGGCTCTTTCACACATTACAAGAGAGTGGTGCACGGGTCTTGTGCCTATTACAAGAGAGTGGTACACTGGTCTTGTACATATTACAAGAAAGTAGTGCATGGGTTACAAGAAAGTGGTGCATGGCTCTTTCACACATTACAAGAGAGTGGTGCACGGGTCTTGTGCCTATTACAAGAGAGTGGTACACTGGTCTTGTACATATTACAAGAAAGTAGTGCATGGGTTACAAGAAAGTGGTGCATGGCTCTTTCACACATTACAAGAGAGTGGTGCACGGGTCTTGTGCGTATTACAAGAGAGTGGTGCACTGGTCTTGTACATATTACAAGAAAGTAGTGCATGGGTTACAAGAAAGTGGTGCATGGCTCTTTCACACATTACAAGAGAGTGGTGCACGGGTCTTGTGCGTATTACAAGAGAGTGGTACACTGGTCTTGTACATATTACAAGAAAGTAGTGCATGGGTTACAAGAAAGTGGTGCATGGCTCTTTCACACATTACAAGAGAGTGGTGCACGGGTCTTGTGCGTATTACAAGAGAGTGGTACACTGGTCTTGTACATATTACAAGAAAGTAGTGCATGGGTTACAAGAAAGTGGTGCATGGCTCTTTCACACATTACAAGAGAGTGGTGCACGGGTCTTGTGCGTATTACAAGAGAGTGGTGCATGGCTCTTTCACTTATTATAAGAAAGCAGAACATTGGTCTTGTGCGTATTAGAAGAGAGCGGTGCATGGCTCTTGCTCATACTACAAGAAAATCGTGCACAGGACTTGTGCAAATCAAAACAATGTAGTGCTCACCAGAGCTACCGTTCCAAATATTTCGACGTTTGTAAAAGCAATGGCTGGCACATGAAGGCCTCGCAAAACGTCTCATTTCTACCCTTTCATTATCTTTTTAGTGCTGTTGATTGGCTGTTTTGTTCTTTCTATGTTATGTTTGATAATTATGAGGCGCATACGTACGGTGATAGTGAACACACACATTGGCTCACAGAGTGAGCATGTCGGCACTATGTCGGATGGATGTTGAGCAGCACAGGATAGCAATGCTTGCTCATTTGGAGTAAAACAGAAGAAGCACACATTGAGTACTTTTTAAAACTTTGAAATGTACTGGTGTGAGATTATGTAATTACTAGATGTGTGCCTGGCGGATACAAATAATTAAAATCAATTAAATATGTTTAAAAATCATAGCATGATGCCCCGCTGCTGTATCGGTTGGGTAGGAGACCGAACGCCCTCTGTCTTCGACACTGTAATCAGACAGGTACCTTTATGCATATTTTATGGGACTGCCCCCACATACGGCGGTACTGGGCAGACGTCACCAGACAACTAGCTAGGACCTGTGACAAGCCCCTACACCCAACGTCCACACTGTGCCTCCTTAATATTTAGGTAGCAACTGACCTTACACAAGCCGAACAAACATGGGCCATGACGGGGTGGGGCATAGCGAAACGGAACATAGCTCAGAAGTGGGGTGTGGACACACTGCCATTGCTGTCAGACTGGGCTAGAGATATGGACCATGCATGATTGCTGAGAAAACTGTTTACAAAGGGAGGGGATGCCCACGTAAATGGGATCAAAATGGGGACGATGGAACAAATACAGGGGTGAGATATGTGTTTCCCCGACGGTGGAACTGAGAAGAGAGAGATTGGTGGAGTGGGACGGAGCGGATGATGAGTTGAAAGCATGTAGTGAGAGTAATCAGGTTTAGATTAGATTGTTCTCGCTTCCCTACCTGATGGTGGGTTCTCCCTCCCCGCCCCCCTGAAGGATCGTAATGTATTGCTTCGGATGTGCTGCGCTGGGCTTCTACTGGGTCAAGAACTGGACTTATTGTGATGTCCTCTTACTCACCTCTATCCAAGATGTCAGTGTACTGTCATTTATTGCTGCATATGTTCTAATAAAAATTGTTTAAAAAAAAAAAAAATCATAGCAACGTGGTGCACGGGTCTTGTGCACATTATAACCAAGTGGTGCAAGGGTCTTGTGCATATTACAAGAAAGTGGTGCACGGGTCTTGTGCATATCATAAGGAAATAGTGCACATGTCTTGTGCATGTAGGACCCAAATACCCCCAGTTTGGCCCGCACCCCCAAACGAGGCACCAACAGAACTTACAGAGTAAAACTTGGTTTTAGTGGAGCAGCTTTATTCAAACCACACTTGTGAAAAAACAGCCATCAAGATTCAAAGTGATAAAAAGGCGCGTGAGGAATGAAAACATCACAATCAATCAATCAATCAGGGGTTTACAAAGCGCGCTACTCACCCGTGAGGGTCTCAAGGCGCTGCATATGCACAAGAAATAGCATTGCATATGTGCAAACCACACTCGTGAAAAAACAGTCATCAAAAATTCAAAGTGCACCATCAACATCAGGGCCATCCCGTAATCCCAACCGCCATTGGACCACACAGGTGCAACCACCTGCATCCATGAGGGGCGATCCTGTGCCACTGTACCCTTGTCCTGATTATAGGCACTTCCCCCGAACACCAAACTCCCCAAGAGGCTGCGAGGAGGTGGGCAGGAGCTGCGACCCCGTGCCTTCCCCCAATGATCTAATTGCACGCCCTAGCCCCCAAGCTAGTGTGTACATCCTCTGGTTAGCTCAGGACTGCTGGACCTTACCCCTTAGTGATGTTCTGGGGAGTCTGGTTTGGAGGACTCACCCTGCTAACTAGGGGTGACTTTAGGATTCGAGACCCCGCCACAAAGGCGACCAGGGCCCAGAGGTTCTTCGCCCTCCCCATCCCAAAACATTCGCTGTGCAAACGCCCAAATGTCCTTGATGAATAAATCAGTCCGTGAGTCTGAGAGGTGGACACCATCCTCGTGAAACATTTCATTGCCCCTGAGAGGTTTGTGGGGGATATTCCAAAGGCGACCCGGACCTGGGCACAGCCTGGATATCTCAGAGTTCAAGCGCCTCACCAATAAGTTGATCACCCTCGACTTGATATTCTTAGCCCAGTTCCGCTGTGGCACCATGTGTGACCATGCGGTCGATAAAATGAGTACCGTTGGGTAACAATAAACATCTGTTATTCAGTGCCAAGATGCCCCGTTGCTGGGGTGAACGTGCGCTTTACAAATACACATGTTATGTTATTGTGCTATTTACTGTCGTTCTAGTACTGTAATATTGCGTTCCTTGTTCTCTAATCTCATAAAGAGGTTAGTAGAGAGTGTTTAGTAATAAATACATATATTTTATATATACCTGGTGTGAGAAAGTGCCATCTTTCTTGCATGGTATGCCCCCACTTTTTGCTGAATTGCTGATGTGCTTTGACTGAGTGTGCCCTGGGCTCCTGCCAACCAGGTACCCAGGGCCTGTGTTCCTTCCCTAAAACTGCATTGATGCCTACACCCAATTGGCATCCCTGGCCACAGGTCAGCCCCTGGTAAATGGTACCATGGGTACCCAGGGCACTGTGACCAGGGAAGGCCCCTAAGGGCTGCAGCACTTGTTGTGCCACCCTTAGGGACCCTGTACCTTTACACACACACTGCCTTTGCAGGCTGCGTGTCTTGGTGCAGAACAAAAGTGAAGAGTCGACATGGCACACATCCCTGTGTGCCATGCCTACAAACCACTGCCCTGGCCTAGGTCAGCCACCCCTCTAGCTGGGTGCACTATGCCAGTGGTGAGGGCACAGAGGCAGGAGCCCTGTGCCCCTACAGTGCCCAAGTCCATTCTTGGGCATTGTAAGTGCAGTGCTGCCATTAAGATTATATGGTGCTGGGAGTCTGTCATTACGAACTCCACAGCACCATAATGGCCCCACTGAAAACTGAGAAGTTTGGTATCAAACTTCTCAGCACATTAAACCCACACTGATGCCAGTGTGGGATTTAATGTAAAACGCACTCCAGAGGGCATCTTAGAGATGCCCCCTGAAACCAACCCGACCTCCAGTGTCCGGACTGAGTGGCTGCCCAGGCTGCCACCACCAGACATGTTTCTGGACCCCTGGAACCAGCACCCAAGGACCCTCCTCGACGGTCCTGACGACGCCTGCAGCCTCAGAACCTGGGCCCCCTCCAACCGCGACCAGCCGAGGGTAAGATTTCCGACGCCTAAAGACCCCCTTGGACCCGACGTCCCACGGCCTCCTGTGCCCAACTCCTGGGTGCCTACCCTTCCTACAGCTCCCCAACTTACCTCTCGAAGTAGTGGTCGCACCTGAAGAATCACCGTCCCCGAGCTTGCAGCCTTTGTTCGTTACGCAGCTTTCCCATTGAAAACCATTGGGCGCCCGACGGCCCAAAAGCCCACTGCACCCGGCCGCCCCAGTGCCGCTGAGGGTGCACCCACTACCCTGTTCGACTTCCCCACTTGCCCTGAGTAAGTGACCAGGAGCTTTGCTCCCACAGCCGAGTGGCCTGCCTGCCAGCAGCCACCAACCCGAGGCCCCCTGCGTGCCATAGGATAACATTGGGCCTACTCACTCTGCTCCCGGCCGCCCCTGTGCCGCTGAGGGTGTAACAACTGTACTTACCTGTCCCTGGGGGACCCCTGAGTCTATGCCCAGAACCTTAACTCTGCCAGTCGAGTACTTACCCAAAAACCGATAACTCACTTTTCTTCCATAGGGTAACATTGACTGGTTTCACTTGGAAATTCTTCTGTGTGGAGTTTTGAAACTTTAAAATATTCACCTAAAATCAACCGAGTAACGAAAACGGCAATACTCTCCTGCTATTAGGAGAGATCCCAGTGCTGGATCTTGGTGCCCAGCACTCACCCTGAAAAGTAATCACAACATTACTTACCGCTAACTCAATGTTTTTCCATAGGGATCCATTGACTGGTTTTCTGTGAAATTTCTTCTAAGTGTCCACTTTTGAAATACCAAAATATTGCTTAAAAATCACAACAGTAACGAATTCCGATTTACTCACCTGTTATCAGGAGAGACCTCAGTGCTGCATCTTTTAGTCCAGTACTGACCCTGAAAAGTAATTTTAACCGTACTTACCAGTAACTTGAAATTCCTTCCTTAGGATATCATTGCCTGCTTTTTGTTGAAAAAGTTTTTGTGTCGATTTCTGAATCTTACAAATATTCTTTAAAAATCGTGCCAACGATACAAACGTAATTACTTGCCTGTTTTAGATAGATATCCCAGTGCTGAACCTGAGAACCCAGCACTGGATTACAACAGTAACGTAAACATACTTTACCCGCAAACTGAATTTCCTTCCATAGGATAACATTGGTAATTTTACCCAGAAAAGTTTCTAAGTGTCAACTTTTGAAATACAATAATATTCCTCAAAAATCACTACTATAACCAAAACGCTTTTACTTAACTGTTTACAGGAAATGTCCCGGGACTGAATCCAAGATCCAGTCCTGTGGTTAGAAAAGTAATCCACAAAGTAATTAATTGCATTTAACTAAAACTTTCCATTGAGCTCAATGTTGCATTGTGTTTGAACTTGTGTTGCCTCTTGCACCAACTGTGACTACTGTCATCAAAAAGTCTATTGCCTATTTGAAAAGTGTTTAAACAAGGGAACCCATTCTGAGAAAGTATATTTGGATACATGAGAGAATGAATGAGCAACGGCGGATCTGAGTAACCGCACCTCCCTGCTTTATTCCTTTTCTTGTTTAAGAAATTGTAGCGGGTAGTATGATTGGGTGTGCACACACAGCTCCTGCACCTGCCGTTGTTGGATGCCAGCTGCCAAGCAGAGAGAAAACTGTGAAAATAGTGGAGCGGTGCACTACCAAAGAGTTTTCTTCAATAAATCCAAATGTTCATTTTGTATAGTGGTTTATCAATCCTTTATTTTCAATATCAAAATGTGCAAATTCCAGCCAGGCTTTGGTAGTGCACCGCTCCACTATTTTCACTATATTTGGATACATATTGTGGTTCTAAAATAAAACAACTATATTTTTATACCAACAATTGGCCTAGAGTTCAGTTCTTGAGTGTGTGAGACCACTTGCTGAGTGTGTGCAACAAATGCTTTACACTGTCCTCTGATACTGCCTTACTGCTCGACCAAGCTACCACTTTAGAGAGTAAGGTTATATCTAACTTTAACCTCTGCCAAACCTCTGGAGACCCTTGGACTCTATACACACTGTACCTCACTTTGGTGCAGTATATACAGAGCCACTTTCTTACACCTTGTGTGGTTCTCCTTTCATTTGGTCACTCAAGAGATTATAGACTGGTAAAACAAGCTGCTTTACATTCCTTCAAGACTTAGCCTGAAGGCTGCTCTCCATAGCTACCACTAGGATAGCTTTCAATAAGGTTGTCTTTAACCTAATCATCGATAAGGGTCGTTTGGACTGGTGCAAGGTGCTCACTTTAATTAGTGGACAGCATATGCCAGGCCAACTTCTCACAGTGGTGCACAGGTCTTGTACATATTACAAGAAAGTGGTACATGGGTTACAAGAAAGTGGTCCACGAGTCTTGTACATGTCACAAGAAAGTGGTGCATGGGTTACAAGAAAGTGGTCCACGAGTCTTGTACATGTCACAAGAAAGTGGTGCATGGGTTACAAGAAAGTGGTCCACGAGTCTTGTACATGTCACAAGAAAGTGGTGCATGGGTTACAAGAAAGTGGTCCACGGGTCTTGTGCATATTACAAGAAAGTGGTGCACGGGTCTTGTGCATATTACAAGAAAGTGGTGCACGGGTCTTGTGCATATTACAAGATAGTGGTGCACAGGTCTTGTACATGTTACAAGAAAGTGGTGCATGGGTTACAAGAAAGTGGTCCACGGGTCTTGTGCATATTACAAGAAAGTGGTGCACGGGTCTTGTGCATATCATAAAAAATAGTGCACTGGTCTTGTGCCCATTATACAATAGTGCTCTTGATGTATTGTACACAATCTGTGTGAACAGAAAATAGGTCTCAAGCCCCACTTCCTGCCTCTGCGACATCCAGGCGCTGTCTCCCGAGTCTGTCCTTTAATCTCCGTGGCCTCAGTGGCTCAGAAAGTGCCTCGAGGCCACGACGGGGTCATTCCAAGTGTTTACTCCAAGAACACGTTTTTAAAGTGCATGGGTTTGTGTAGATCAGTGCTTTAAATGGGCCGGTACTCACCGGTACGGAGTACCGGCACTTTTATATTTTCTCCCCTTGAGTACCGGGACCTTTCCTCGGGAAAGGAGAGTACCGGTACTCATAACGGCCCGGTTTTGATGCGCTCCATCCTTGGCAGGTCTTTCTGCACGGCCTACAATGGGTTAAAGCGCCTTTCAAACCAAGCTGAAGCCTGGGCTGCGCTGCGCTGGTTCAAATGCGCCAGCAGAGCAGCTCGCCTTCAGTAGAACACAGAGCTGCGGTGCATCTCTGGAGTGAAAGGTCGAGTATCGCTGCAGGGTCCCTTTCAGAGGGGGTCTGAAGGTGACAAAAAAACCTGATTGGCGCGAGCGTGGGCCACATTGTTCAGGGACACAGCTTGTTAGTATGCCCATTGTTTTAATCGCGCGCAAATCTTCGCCCATCAACAATTTAAATGAGAGGGATTTGCCTGAAACAAAATCCAGGCCCTCTAGATTACATCAATGCATTCATGCTTTAAAAAAAAAAACTGCAGCACTAGTACTGATTCGTCAGTGTGCCATTTATTGGAAAACATAGCCCCTCCCCCTTGCCCCGCCCCAAACTCCGCCCCCAATCCACTACTTTTTTTCTGTGAGTACCTGCACTTATTGTTTTCCATTTAAAGCACTGGTGTAGATCAACTGTTAATGGTGGCAGGAGGCGAGGAATTGTGTACCCCGAGGACAGTCGCATTCTTAAAGGCCTGTCTTTGTCAACAGTGGAATGTGCAGGTCGTGAGACACACGTGGAATGCGCAGCCTCGGGGCCTCGTGCGACCCACGTGGAATGCACAGCCTCGGGGCCTCGTGCGACACACGTGGAATGCACAGCCTCGGGGCCTCGTGCGACACACGTGGAATGTGCAGCCTCGGGGCCTTCACAGCCACCACAATGCTGCGCTCATCTCAGGTCAGGGGGTTTAGTGCGTGCTGCTGAGGTCTGTCTCCTACCTGATGTAGGCTATGTCTGCTCAGCCTTTCATCATTTTGAGGTCGATAACATGAGCGCTGCTGGGGTCGGTGAAGGTAGCCTCTGACACGCACACACTGTGCCCAATGACGCACGCTGCCCGGTACAGGTTCTGGGCACAGCTCACAGCTGGCACGACGGGTCCCGTGCTTGCTGAAGGCGTGCACTCTCAGTGTTTGCTTTTGGAGTTTTGGGATTCTTGACACAACCGACGAAAGTTTATTTATTTATTCGCTTCTCTGCGGCGCTGCTGCCCTCTCCGAGCCAGAAGCCTGAGGTGACAGCCCACGTCAGAAAAGATGAAAGGCGTGCCCGAGGTAGTGCCTCGGGTGTCTGGAGGGAGAGAGGCGCCCTCTCAGAAGTTCCCATGGTATTCACACTGCCCTCCCCCACACTGTGCTCCTTCCTGCCCGGTGGCCCCTCTGCCAGGTGCTCCTGCATGTGGTAACTGGACCCCCCCACCCCCCTTCATCCTGTCCGGATAATCCCCGCACTCAGCCCCATCAGGGGCTCCTGGGGCCGTCTGGAGGGGTGGGGGAGGGGGCAGGAAGGGGCGGGGTGGTGTCAGCAATCCAACAATTATCGCCTCCTCTGATCCGAGGATGGGGGTGTTTGAGCCAGGCAGGGATGGCCCATTAAAAGGCCTTTATGGGCTGTTAATGTCTGGGCGGGCAGGATACAGCTGAGCACACCTTATATCAGACCCCCCCAAACGTGCCGAGCAGCGCAACACGTGCAGTGCGTGAATCACTGCAGTGTCGTGATGGCAGCCGGACAAGTGGGCAAGAGATAGGGCCACGGAGCCAGAGCTGCGCACTTGGGAACAGGAGAACCGAGCTCGAGGCTGGCACTGGGAGAGGGTGTGGCGTAACGGCCAGAGCTGCCGACGGTGGAGCTGGGGAACCAGATTAGAGCCTCGGCTTCGGCTGAGCACCCTGCGATTGTGGGCAAATCACTTAATCTCCCCGTGCCTACCAAACATGAATGTGCCCTTGTGGAACGTAACTGGTGCTCATGTAAAGCGCTCAATACCTTCGGGAGGAGTTCGCGCTTTATAAATCTGCAGAAAAAAAAAAAAAAAATCCTGTGATTCTGGGCAAATTACTTAATTTCCTGTGCCTAAAAACTTTAAACAAGCATTGGTAACCCTGTAGGTCTCCCCTATGCAAGAGCTATTGGCTTTGCCAATGTGTTGTACATAGGGTTGCCACCTTTCCAAGAGAAAAATACGATCTGTTTGTTCTTGTTTTAAGAGTCTGCAAAGGTCTGGCCATGATACGAAAGAGGACGTTAAATGAAACAGAATCTTCATTTGCAAGGTGACTTTACTTGTAATTATCAGCCCGGGATCCTTAACGCAGCTCTTTAACACTATTTAAAAATGTTTTCTATTCATATCTGCTGTGTAATTATGTACAGATCACGGCTAAAAATACCAGCTTTATGTGACTTTTGCTTATTTTGGTACCGGCCTGGACATTCACATACCGGGGGTGCGGTAGAAAACCGGCTAGGTGGCAACTCTCCTTGTACATCAGCCCACCCACCGACCCCTCCAACCCCGCCGCCGCCGCCCGCAATCTCAGACGATGGATGGACGACTGCGCCAACACCTTAGCCCCGCTGAAAAAACCAACCTACAAAGACACCAGCAAGAGAGCCAGCTGGTTCACCCCGGAACTCCTAGCATCCAAGCGCACCTGCCGGAAACTGGAGAACAAATGGCACAGCGAGAAGATGCCGGACAGCCGCGCAGCCGCGCAGCCCACAAAGACGCCATCCGCAACCACCATCACCTCATCAGGTCCACCAAGAGGACCTCCTTCAAAGACCGCCTCGACAACAACGCACACAACAGCAAGGAGCTCGTCAGCATCGTGAAGGAACTCTCCAACCCCAGCTCCAACGACATCCCGCCGTCGCAAGCCCTGTGTGATTCCCTCGCCACCTTCTTCCACTGCAAGATCGCCGACACCCACAACAGCTTCGACTCCCGGACGACCCCAACAGGCCCGACACATCAGACCCGCCGCACCCCATCGACCACGACCCCCTGACAGCCTGGGTCAACGTGAACACCGAGGACACAATCAAGACCATGGGCACAATCCACTCCGACTCCCCATCAGACCCTTTTCCACACCACATCTTCAACAAAGCCGGCAGCTCCATCGCACCCCACCTGCGCAACGTCATCAACCTCTCCTTCGAGACCACGACCTTCCCACAGAGCTGGAAACACGCCGAGATCAACGCCCTACTCAAAAAACCCAAGGCGGACCCGAGCGACCTCAAGAACGTCCGGCCCATCTCCCTGCTTCCAATCCCAGCTAAGGTCATCGAGAAGATCGTCAACAGACAGCTCACCCGCTACCTCGAAGATAACAGCATCCTGGACCCCTCCCAGTCAGGATTCCGCAGCAACCACAGCACCGAGACCGCCCTCATCGCCGCCACAGACGACATCAGGATCCTGCTGGACAACGGCGAGAAGGCGGCCCTCATCCTCCTGGACCTCTCCGCCGCCGTCGACACTGTCTGCCACCGTACACTACGCACACGCCTCCACGACGCAGGGATCCGAGACAAGGCCCTGAATTGGACCACCTCCTTCCTTTCCGGCAGAACCCAGAGCGTCCACCTCCCCCCATTCCGATCCGAAGCCTCCGAGATCATCTCGGGCGTACCCCAGGGATCTTCCCTCAGCCCGACACTGTTCAACATCTACATGGCTCCACTCGCACGCATCGCCCGACAGCACGACCTCAACATAATCTCCTACGCCGACGACACTCAACTGATCCTCTCCCTCACCAAGGACCCCCTCACCGCCAAATCCAACCTCCACGAAGGAATGAAAGCCGTCGCCGACTGGATGAAGTGCAGCCGACTTAAGCTGAACACAGACAAGACGGAGATCCTCATCCTCGGCTCCAACCCATCAGCCTGGGACGACTCCTGGTGGCCCTCGTCACTAGGGGCACCCCCGACACCAACCGACCACGCACGCAACCTGGGAGTCATCCACGACTCAACGCTCACCATGACCAAGCAAGTCAACGCAGTCTCCTCCTCCTGCTTCAACACCCCCCGCATGCTCTGCAAGATCTACAGGTGGATCCCGACAGACACGAGAAGAACAGTCACCCAGGCCCTCGTCAGCAGCAGACTCGACTACGGAAACGCCCTCTACGCAGAAGCCCCGACCAAGCTCATCAAACCACTGCAAAGAATCCGAAATGCCTCTGCACGCCTGATCCTCGACATTCCACGCCACAGCCACATCACCCCCCACCTGAAAAACCTGCACTGACTCCCCGTCGACAAGAGAATCTCCTTCAAACTCCTGATCCACGCACACAAGGCACTCCACAAAACCGGCCAGCCTACCTCAACAGTCGACTCTCCTTCTACGTTCTCAACCGTCAGCTCCGCTCCACCGACCTCTCCCTGGCCACCGTCCCGCGCATCCGGAGAACCACCACCGGAGGAAGATCCTTCTCTCACCGTGCCGCCAAGATCTGGAACACCCTTCCCCTCAACCTACGACAGACCCAAGACCTGCTGACCTTCAGGAGACGACTCAAGACCTGGCTATTCGACCAGTAGCGGCAACACCCCCCCTCCGCTCGTTCAGCGCCTTGAGACCCTCGCGGGTAAGTAGTGCGCTTTACAAATCTTGTGATTGATTGATTGATTGATTGATTGATCAGGGGGGCTGCTGTTCAGCATGGCTATAGGACCCTGACACCCCCAGTTTGACCCGCACCCCCACACCGCCGAAACCAATGCCCCAACAGAACTTTGGTTATGGTGGATCAGATATTTATTACAGGCAGGTAAGAAACAGGCCTAAAAATTGTCAAACTACACTCATGTAAAAAACACTCATAAAACAAAGGGGCAGATTTACGAGCCCCCTGCGCCACCAGTACGTCACTTTTCCTGAGGTACTGGTGGCGCAGGGGGCTGCTCCATATTTACAAGGAGAGGAAAAGCCACCCTGCGTGACTTTTCCTCACCTTGTAAATACGGCCCCTTCACACGCAGCACTTTGCGGTGAAGGGGCATTCCATGGGTGTTGCTGTGGGTGTTCCCACGCAACACTCATGGAACAAGACACATCTCCAGAATTACGAGAAATCGTAACTCTGGAGATGCGTTTGAAAGCTACGCCGCCCTAGAGGTGGCGTAGCGAGGCGAACCGAGGAGAAATGTTTTCATTTCTCCTCGTTTTTTCCTCTTTCAATGCGTGCTGCATTCTGCAGCACACATTGAAAGAGGAAAATGGTTGTAGTGATTGTTTTTGTGCAGGAAGGTTCCCCTTCCTGCACAAAAACAATCTCCCACGACGCAGGCATCCTTGCACCATGGTGCAAGGGTGCCTGCGCCGGCGCATGGCTGCAGTTTGTGCGCCAGCGCAGGGGAAGCACAAGGATGCGACATATTCTTGTAAATATGTCGCATCCCTGTGCTTTCCAAACTAACGCAGCATGGCGCAGCAAAATGACTTGCTGCGCCGTGCTGCGTTAGTTAATTGTAAATCTGCCCCAATGTGTTAAGGGCACGTGAGAAATGAAAATGTCACATGAAATAGCACTGGATTATGTGAAGCACCTTCAACACCAGGGCCACTCCGCAATCCCGAACGCCATCGGAGCACAGGTTCAACCACCTGCATCCGCAAGGGGCGGTCCGCGTCACTGTACCCTTGTCCTCATTATGGGCACCACCACCCCCCAAACACCAAGCTCCCCAAAGGGGTGACTTTAGGATTCTAGATCTCGCCACAGGAGCGACCAGCGCCAAGCGGTCCTTCGCCCTTCCCATCACAAAACATTCGCTGTGCGAACGCCCAAATGCCCTTGATGAATAAATCAGTCGTGAAACATATCATCACCCGTGAGAAGTTTATGTGGGATATTCCAAAGGCGACTCGGGCCATGGCACAGCCTTGACATCTCAGAGTTCAAATGCTGTTCTTACCCCAGTTCCCGCGTGGCACCATGTGTGACCAGGCAATGGCCGCCTCCGGTAAAGTCTTGCCCAATTGTGCAAATTCCTTCAGAATTGTCTCCCTGGGGCCCTTATGGCCCATTCCTACCAATTAAATACCTACAAGTTGTACAACGCTGAGGTCCGGGAACTGGTGTCCCGCGCAACCCCTGGCTATCTGGATCAGCTGCTGTAAGTGCAAAATATGGAGCCGCTAATCCTGCACCACTGGAAGGAAATGTCACCCTGGGCTGCTGTCTTGGGGCCACAGAGCAGTTGCAACCCGTAGGCCACCCGACGGATGAAGGATTGACCAACCACCCACACAACCTTGGATGGCATCCTTAAAAAAAAGAACAGAAACAAGCATTGGCATAGCCAATAGGTCTCGCTTTTGGGACCTTATAAGTATTTAGTTATGCAGCATAATATTCTTGGTGCAACAACATCAACTGTTGCGTGGCTAAACACTTATAAGGTCCCAAAGGCGAGACCTATTGGCTATGCCAATGCTTGTTATTTTTTGTTCTTGGGGGAAACCGGGCTTAAATGCAAGCTATTCTATTTTACTTTATTCGAAATTGGAATTCATGGTTCTGGCATTTTTATGCCTTTGTTATTTTGTGTCAGTCTGGGGTGCCCGTTGTCTGGTTCAGGGGTTCACATTGGCAGCAGTTATTGTGGCAAGGTATCATTATCCAGGCAGGGCCTTTGAAGTGTGTGCTTGTGTTGTTAGGGTGATTGAGACATAATATTGGACGCTTCATCAACGTCACAAGGTCAGCTTTCTTTTTCCTTTTATGTCTTTTAATTTGTTGTGTGCGTTTATAAAGTGTAAACAATATAGGAACTAATGTTGGGCAAAGCATGCAACTTTCCTGGGAAATGTCTTTGCATCCATAGAAATTCTAAGAATTTAAAATATATATATAAAACCGTCAAAGGCACGTGGGGCTTTGAAAGAATCTTCTCATTACAGGGAAGCTGGCGGCTGCCTTTCAGGACCAGGCTTCAAAGTGAATTCAAAGAGTACCTCCAGGGTGTAATGACACGAGAGCCAGGCACGATCAAGGGAGCAAGCGACAATTATACAGCAGTTATCTTTAATGCCGAATTAAGGTTATTTTGCAAATAAAATGATGTTGAAATATTGTTAATGGGCTCAGATCAGTGTTCAAAAGGCAGACGAGGAATAGTTAATGCTCATTTACTGTAACAAAGGCTGAGAAGATGGCTGGTGCTCCCGCGTGCCACGTGCAGTGAGGGGGGCTCCATCAAAGGTGAATTAGGCTAACTTTGGAATCTGTGCTGTTAGCCATCGAACACTTGGCAATGTTAAAATAATAATACTGGCAGCTCTAGATTTTACATGGAGGCCACCGCAGGTTGAATAAATAGCATCTTGTTTTCAAGTTCATAAAATGTAATATCGAATTAAATTAGTGATTGGTGAAGTTTTAATTATGTCTGCGTAATCGAGAGTATTACTGTGTTTTTTTGTCATTTTTACCCATATTAATGCTGCCCAGCAAAGATTTCACCTCATTAATACCACAATACAGCAATAAGCTAATGAAAGAGGGAAACGTCCTTTTTCACGACGGCTTTATCACGCAAATCTTTTACCACGAAAGTTCTCGCGCGAAGACAGGTAGAGGTACTGAGAGCAGACTTTAGGAAAAGTAGGGGAGGGTTGCGCCAGGTGTGGGTCTTAAGGGTCAGAGCTGGGGAAGGGGCGGGAGCTATTTTGCATTGGGAAATGTGGGAGATTGTTAGTAAACAGTGAGGTAGGACTACATGTCCATTACCTTACTGCATATGCACGTTGTGAGCCAGTAGACCTTCAACACCAATCAATACACTTCCCAAAGCGGTTATGTTTCTTGGCTCATTTGAAACGCTCTCCAAATTGATAAAGTAAGGACATTGGTTGTTTGGCTGCACATTATTTTTTAAAGAGCTTCTGGCGCATATATCTATTTTGCAATGTAAAGGTGAACGTTATTATTGAACACGTTATGAGGGCGTTCGTTGTTCTGGTACTTTAAATAGCATTCTATTTGACAGCGTGTTTTTGGACTTCGTTGTAGAAGCTGGTGTTATAATGCCAGTTTCGTAATAATGCCTTCATTGGAAAAGCCGTTGTGATTCCGGCCATACAAGACGCGCTCTGTGGTGGGGGAGGGGGAAGGGCAAAGTGCAGGCGCCGAGTGTGAGAGGGAGGAAGGACGGACATGAAGGCCAGTAGAGTGACGCGATCTGTGGTGGGGGAGGGGGAGAGAATTGAAGCGCAAGCAAGGCGGAGAGAGGCAAGCAAGGCTTAATGAGCCATGACAGAAAGCCACATGGCGGCTGCGCGCGTGCACGCTCACGTGAACGCAAGCTTGAGGCCAGCAAAAGCCTCTGGTAGCACTTTGAAAACCCCATTACTAAATGTCTCGCAGAGCAGCGCATGCGCTGGCTCAGGCGAGACCTAAAAACACAGAGTGAGCACACACGAAAGAGAGAAGAATCATGTACCAGCACCTTCATTGCAAGTCAGCGTGAATGTAAGGCTTGTAAAACGTAGACGACCAGCACCCTCATTTTTTAACCTCTTCGAAAGACATGCCCCCAATGCTGCCTCTGTGGCTGCCCCTATTCTGAAGGAGTGTGCGGAGTAACCATCTGGATTGATGCCTGCAGCCCTAAGGGCGGTAGTCAGAACTGCTGTGAACTGGTAGCGCGAGAGGCAGTCCCCATTCGGGTGGATGAATAGAGCAGAAGTCACCATGTCGGGACGAATGGCTAAGTAAGACGCCAATCGAGTTACAGGACAAAGATGGGAGCCCTGAGCTTGGTCACAGACCTCTCCCTTTCTGATCTGTTTTGGACTTTCTTAACCAGATCTCCAAGCATTCATCGCCCAACTTACGCCTGCCCACTGCAGGCCCCCGGCCTAGTCAGTTCTCGCAGACCCTACCAGTTCGCTAACCCTAAAGGCGCCGTAAAAGGCCACAGTGAAGGTCGCAGCAAACATGCTGTCTCATATGGGGACGTGCACACCTTAGGCAGAGTAGATAAAAGGAGGCCCAGGACATGTGTATTGAGGGGACGGCTGCCGTCTTTCTCACAACCATCAAGTCTAGCCCACCCTGCTAATGCTTTCCTAATGAGGAAGGAAGTATTCAAGTCGCTACGCCCTTCAATTTAGTGAAAAACCTTATGGCTGAGAGTTGGACCTGAGCACAAGATCCTGTCTTGCCCTGCTCTCCAGGGTTACCCAGAAAAAGATAGACGGCCTCTGGGGTGAACATGTCAGGGATGACGAATGCCAGGCACATGCTGAGCTCGAAATGAAATATTAGATTTCAAGCACAATAGGACCAAATGTTTCAGCAATCTCAAAGCACATTTGCATGATGCCCGCTGCCTGTTAATGGCCTCCACTACCGCCATATTGTCGGACCCGAAGATCACACTCTTATCTCGGAGGGCCTCCACCCATATGGTCACCGTTAAAATGATAGGGAGCAACTCAAGAAGGGAGGCATTCCTAGGGATGCCGCTGTCCTGCCACACAACCAGCTCTTCTCCCCTACACCATCCAGTGCCCAATATAACTCCAAAACCAACGCTGCCCCCGCAGCTGTAGAGAGGCCCAGGGCGCCGCTGGACATCGGGGGCGAGGGCCACATAACAGAGCCGTTAAACTGTTGCAGAAAGGCGTGCCATATCCCAAGTCTTCTTTAACCTCAGTTGATAGCCGGACATTGACCTTGCAACAGACCGAGAAAAGGGGCGAGCCCTGGGAATGATCCATAAAGCGAAATTCAGTTGGCCCGCTAAAATCTGTAGCAGGTGGAGTGTCACATTCCTAGACGACAAGACCGTGTCAATCGACTGCCTGGAGGCCTGCACCTTCTCAAGAGGGAGACGGCATTCACCGGCTACAGTGTCAATTTCAATACCCAGGAAGGTAATACACGTGGAGGGACCTACAGTCTTTTCTGGCGCTATGGGAACCCCATGTTCCTTGAAAAGGGAAATCACTGCATCCACTGCCCCGAGCAAATGTCAGAATCATGCGGCCCCAAAACTAGAACATCCTCCAGGTAGTGAATCACATCTCTGTGGCCTGTGCATGAGGTGAATATCCATTCAAAATAAGCGCAGGACACACTACACCCCATTGGCGTACACTTATCATTGTAGTGAGAGCCCGCAAATTGGAATCCCAAGAGGTGATAGACATCAGGGTGGACTGGGAGGAGCCGGAAAAGCAGACTCTATATCTATTTTCACCAGCAGGGCCCCCCCCCCCCGGCCTTGTTCGCACAGTATTGCCAGAGCTTGGTCAATTGATGCATAACGCACTGCGCATAACTGCGGGTCAATGGCTTCATTCACTGAAGAACCCTTGCGAGCCGAAAGGTTGTGGATCAACCTGTACTGCCCCGGTTCGTTTTTTGGGAACACACCCAATGGGGAACACACAAAGTTCTCGAAGGAAGGGGAGGAAAATGGGCTGGCTATCCTACCAAAAGCGCTCTCCTTTCTTATTTTCATGGACACAACATCCTGATGCATGCGGGCTGACAGTAAATTGTTGCAGAGAGTGTGGGGACCCTAAAACCCGAAGAGAAACCAAGATATACCAACTTTGCTGTGTCGTTGCACGGGTACAAGTTCAGCCATGGAATCGGCATGATGATCTAGAGCGGAGTGGGCAGCTCACACTTAACTGGAAGATTTCGCTCCCTCTTTCCCTTTATCCCTTGGCTTCTTGTTGTATTTGAATTCTGGATGGGAAGGCCCAACATGAACCCCTTCTATCCCCTGCCTGTTGCTGGCGAAAAACCGGCTTTAAAGGGCCTTGCTATTCACACTCTCCAGCCATAAATTTACCTCTGTCTGGTCCCACCCTATATTCGGATCTTTAACTTTTGCCCATCTGAAATCCTGGTCATAATCTAACCAAGCGGTACCCCGTAAACATAATGGGCCCGATTCACAAAGGCAATCTGAGACAAAAGTCTAACTTTACGACTTTTGGTATTCATGGCGGTCATTTATGATTTACATCTGCAGTTGGGCCGGAATCTCCGACTTGGGCCGTACTCTCCAGCTGAGGCCGTACTCTCCGGCTCGGGCCGGATGCAGTGTAATCAATGGGCCGGAATGCAATTTTTACAAAAAGGAATATTAAGAACGTGTGATAAATGGTAGAGGAGGTCATGAAAATCAGTTTGGGTAGGGAAAAGGGTGTGGTCAGACACTACATCATATCCCATAAAAGTTTCCTCATGGTACATCCAGTCCACAATTTGCGCTTCCTTCAGTGTTGACTGTAGTGTCAACACTACAGTCAATACTAAGGGGAGTGCAACGTTCCCCTTAGTGTTGACTGTAGTGTAGGGTTTTCCAGTGAAGGCAACACCAGGGCACGGAAGGTGCAGCCACGCAGGGACTGCATGTGGTCGGGAGGAGGGAGGAAGGGGTGGGCGTGGAGTGCGGAGGCGAGGGGGCGGTCGCGAGCCCGCACTAGGCCTCGCCTCCCCGCGGTAGGATTGGCCACAGTCTCGCTTCAGGGAGAGGGCGGCGGTGGGCTACGGGAGAGCTGCCGGATGTGAGGGAGCCCAGGCCACAGTGGAGGGAGGGATAGACAACCAGGTGGAGGGAGAGGCCCAGTGTGACTCACAGCTCCTGCTGCCCGAGACATAGAGAGACCGCTGGCAGTGGTGGAGGGGATGGACGGGGAGAGACACAGAGGTTTGACCCACACCGGGCAGCGGCGGATATATCTGGCAGCGGGGCTGTACCCCTCCATTCATTCAGTGAGGAGCGGGGAGTGCAGGCTGGAGTCTGTGGCAGAGAAGGGCGCTGCTCCCCGTGCCGCGAGCAGAAACCGAGCAAGTTACCGTTTGAACAGTCACGAGTAAATTGTGACTCCGCATGCTGCCAACCAAATACGAGGCATCAGCGATCTTAACTTGAGAGCATTAATAAGCTCCCTTTGCAACAAAGTATAAGCCACTTTGCGAACTTTCACGTATCCTTCGTGACCTTGCAAGTGGTCCCACAATAAAAGTCACCAGCGTCTCATTGAAAATAGGAACACTCTGAGATTTTTGTTTAAGTACTTGAACTGTTCGTGCTTTTCGTGGAATGCCTGAATAAAGAAGGCTGTTGCCTAGCCCTGGGGTTTGGAAGAAGTAGAGTATTCCAGCACACTACTCCCCATCACTGGAGGGATTCATCCAGTCCAGGATCAACCGATCAAATCAGTTTCTTTCTTCAATACTTAACCTCCCGGGATCGATCCAACTTGAGGAATCGGCTGTCCTATTACCTTTTTGTCCTGAAGAAGACCCGCATTGACAAATCCACATTATTGCCACTGTCGGGGTCAAAACGTCGACGGTTTTAATTGTCCAATCCCTAATAGGTCTCTCTGCTTCCAAATTATTGTGGTTCAATTCCCAAGCTTGAGACACTTGTATTACTTTCTGTATTTGGACTTGTTTTCTAAAAATCTTCACTTGTAAATATATCTCAATTGTTTTTGTTGTCACTTATAGGTCAAACACATTGATCTTGTCACTCATGCACTTTATTCACCTTGTCACTGTAAATAATAATCACTTGCGTCGTTTCATTAACTGAAGAATTAGACAGCCCGCTCTTATGAAAAAATGTTTATTGAATAAAACTCTTGATTTTGAAGTTCCAGATTTAAGCTAATCATTGATCAATTTCCTTAAATGAATTTGCAATTTCTATCAGTGTTTTAGCGCCATCTTTTTGATTTATTGTTCATATGATTGTTTCAAAGTTATAAAGAAATAGCTATACCCAACAGAACCATAGTTGTTTATAGTGGGTCAGGGAAGAAGGGCAGGGCAGGCAAGGCAGATGCTCTAAACCGAGCTGATGCAATAGCCCTGATTAAGAGGAGAGAGGGTTAGAAAAACACTGCTGAGGACCGCCTGAGAAGGGACAGAGAAAGGGCTGATGGTCCACCAAGGAGCACAACGGCCCATCTGGGCGGCTGGAGCCTGCTCCTGTAGAGAGTTGCATGAGGAAAATTTCTGCAGATCCGCACGCCACTGCTGCCATGGACATGTCCAAAAAGAGACCGGGGGCAATCTTTATACCACAATGGCCTCCGCGGTGGGCGCAAGTGATGGAACACTCGCACAACCGGAAACAGAATGCTTACAATCTGCTTGCCCATGGGGATAACCCCACAAGTAGAGGATTGCACCTCTTGGGGTACAGTCTTTGCTGCCATATATACCAGGACACATGGTATTCTTCATCAGCGGTGATACCAGATGTATTAAGACAAATACAAAATGAGTTCGGGGCAGAGCCTGCTCTAAACTTGGGGATGAAGTTATTAAATAACTATAACCAGGTATCAGCCATAATACTAGCTAATATTAAAGGGGAAGCAGCTTCAGTGGCGATCCGCCAACGCCTAAGGGAGTTCAGTCCGTTGGATCAACAACACGAACTACCAAAAATAACTGAAACTGCGTATGCAGAATTAGGCAGAGGCAGTTTGGGTGGGAAAGCATTAAAACCACAACTGATGGGCAGTCCTGAAAAGGACACTACAAAGCAGACACCTGCTTCTTCTAAAAAGAAGTGGGATAATAATAAACAACAAAACTTTAAGGGAAACAGATCTGAATCCTGAGGTAGATCTCCTCCCCAGGAGTCCTCCGATAGGAGGTATAATCTCAGGAATAGGAATAACATTAGGAAGCCTGACAGGTATCAGGATACTGATACACGTTCCTCTCGTTCCTTTCAGGGCTCGTCGAAAAACTCTGAGAGAGAAGGACGGTCAGAACACAATGAAGAGCGTAGAAGTCCAGAGACAAGCAGCACGCTCAAGACTATACTTCCAAAAAAGAAGAAAAGCCACAATCAAAACCTCAGTTTAAGAAGAAGAAAGTTGCAGGCATAAGGATCAGACATGCCCAGAATTCTGAGGACGCAACTTCTGAACGGGGAATGGGCTCTGACGATGCTAGTCAGTGTGGCAGAAGTAACAATAGTTTGCCAGAACCTGATGGAATGTCTGGTGACAGCTGACTTGAATGATTATATCACGGTGGAAACACCAGATACAAGGGTGAGCGTACCACACAGGTTACACGAAATAACACTCCAAATGGAGGGGGACAAGCCCAGGAAAGTTAAAGGTCTCTTTTGGAAAAACCTATCATCTGGTTATGACACTGTGCAACAGACATCCTGTCTTGGACTAGCCAAGAACAAGGACCTGAACACACCTCGATTTCCAACACCATCGCAGATGGAGGGGTGGCAAAATTCGACTTCAAAAGAAGGGCAACAATAGATGACATTTTACAGTACAATAGAACAGACCCCGATTGGAAAAAATGGGTGGTTTGGCCCTTAGACACGAGCACATGTCAGAAAAGATTCTGGGGTATAACCGAAGGGTTCAATATCCACAGGCCAGACCCACGCTATGTACAAAGAGAACATCCAGGGGTAGTGATGTCCTAAAGGGTTGGGAAGTTGTGCCTTGATTGGCTAGAGACCTCAACACTCACAGAAGTGAAACAACACTTAGCCTTACTCTCACAAGACATAGATCTGAGGGATTTTTTACTAGGTCCCACGAAACCCCATCAGAAACGTTTCATATATGCTGGCATTTATGCTGCCTACAATGAAAACTCTCTAGCAGTGGTAGACAACAGGTTAACAACTTTGACCTCCAGGATATATTCCTTAGGCAACATTGTGTCCTCCGCGATAGACATACTGGAACAAGATTTGGCCATATTACAACACGGGCAATCTCAGTTACATTCTGTTATGTTATTAAGCTGGACGTTGCAATCTTTGCGTGCAGGCTTTGTGCCTTAACGTTATATCAACAGTACGTCTCTGTTTTCTGAATATAATCTAACAGATAAACAGATGCAAATGGCACAAGGGGAGCAAAATATACAATGCTGCGTATTGAAAAACTGGTCAGACTACCATTTAGGGTAGCGGAATCTCCGTCTACGGAATGGCTTATCCATGGCCACATCACTCTACCGGTCACTACTTTTCAGTTTCAATATTGCCTTGAACAAAGGCAGGCGGGCAAATATGAAAAGATGGGTAAGGAATACATTAAGGAATCTTGGGAGTTACCATACAGATTTCGATGCGGAGTGGGGATCGAGAAGTGTTTCTAAGCGGTACAAACTGCAAGAACACTTTAAGCAGTTCGCTCATGTGCCAGGACATTTAATTGCACGGAGCTTGTTATGGGTCGGTAGCAAACTTGTCTTGCCACATGAAAGGGACTCCAGCTGCCGTGATTAAACCGGTATTCGAGCTGCTCTCGAATGGGAGTTACTTGATGTGAGAAGTTGGCCTGGTATATGCTGTCCACTAATTAAAGTGATACAAAAGGGGATGATGGACGGAACGTTTGAGCCAATCAAACACTCACCCCCAGTCAACTGATCTGGGTTTAATCCATCATCATTCTTTAGCTCACTCCACCACCCCAGTTCAGACATGGCCATATGCAAATCAGTCTGACCCTGTGCCTCATGGGAACAGTCCAGCCCGAACTGCCAAGCCATGTCCTCCCTGGACCGGAAACAAGCATCCTAGGACCGGTTTCTGGCATTCCAGCCGTCATCAGCCAGGCTTGCTTGAATCCAGTGGCAAAGTGAGCAAGGGACCCACGTCTGGGCATACCCCCGCCAACTTAGGGCGAACAAAGCGATACAAAAGGGGATGATGGACGGAACGTTTGAGCCAATCAAACACTCACCCCCAGTCAACTGATCTGGGTTTAATCCATCATCATTCTTTAGCTCACTCCACCACCCCAGTTCAGACATGGCCATATGCAAATCAGTCTGACCCTGTGCCTCATGGGAACAGTCCAGCCCGAACTGCCAAGCCATGTCTTCCCTGGACCGGAAACAAGCATCGTAGGACCGGTTTCTGGCATTCCAGCCGTCATCAGCCAGGCTTGCTTGAATCCAGTGGCAAAGTGAGCAAGGGACCCACGTCTGGGCATACCCCCGCCAACTTAGGGCGAACAAAGCGATACAAAAGGGGATGATGGACGGAACGTTTGAGCCAATCAAACACTCACCCCCAGTCAACTGATCTGGGTTTAATCCATCATCATTCTTTAGCTCACTCCACCACCCCAGTTCAGACATGGCCATATGCAAATCAGTCTGACCCTGTGCCTCATGGGAACAGTCCAGCCCGAACTGCCAAGCCATGTCTTCCCTGGACCGGAAACAAGCATCCTAGGACCGGTTTCTGGCATTCCAGCCGTCATCAGCCAGGCTTGCTTGAATCCAGTGGCAAAGTGAGCAAGGGACCCACGTCTGGGCATACCCCCGCCAACTTAGGGCGAACAAAGCGATACAAAAGGGGATGATGGACGGAACGTTTGAGCCAATCAAACACTCACCCCCAGTCAACTGATCTGGGTTTAATCCATCATCATTCTTTAGCTCACTCCACCACCCCAGTTCAGACATGGCCATATGCAAATCAGTCTGACCCTGTGCCTCATGGGAACAGTCCAGCCCGAACTGCCAAGCCATGTCTTCCCTGGAACGGAAACAAGCATCCTAGGACCGGTTTCTGGCATTCCAGCCGTCATCAGCCAGGCTTGCTTGAATCCAGTGGCAAAGTGAGCAAGGGACCCACGTCTGGGCATACCCCCGCCAACTTAGGGCGAACAAAGCGATACAAAAGGGGATGATGGACGGAACGTTTGAGCCAATCAAACACTCACCCCCAGTCAACTGATCTGGGTTTAATCCATCATCATTCTTTAGCTCACTCCACCACCCCAGTTCAGACATGGCCATATGCAAATCAGTCTGACCCTGTGCCTCATGGGAACAGTCCAGCCCGAACTGCCAAGCCATGTCTTCCCTGGACCGGAAACAAGCATCCTAGGACCGGTTTCTGGCATTCCATCCGTCATCAGCCAGGCTTGCTTGAATCCAGTGGCAAAGTGAGCAAGGGACCCACGTCTGGGCATACCCCCGCCAACTTAGGGCGAACAAAGCGATACAAAAGGGGATGATGGACGGAACGTTTGAGCCAATCAAACACTCACCCCCAGTCAACTGATCTGGGTTTAATCCATCATCATTCTTTAGCTCACTCCACCACCCCAGTTCAGACATGGCCATATGCAAATCAGTCTGACCCTGTGCCTCATGGGAACAGTCCAGCCCGAACTGCCAAGCCATGTCTTCCCTGGACCGGAAACAAGCATCCTAGGACCGGTTTCTGGCATTCCAGCCGTCATCAGCCAGGCTTGCTTGAATCCAGTGGCAAAGTGAGCAAGGGACCCACGTCTGGGCATACCCCCGCCAACTTAGGGCGAACAAAGCGATACAAAAGGGGATGATGGACGGAACGTTTGAGCCAATCAAACACTCACCCCCAGTCAACTGATCTGGGTTTAATCCATCATCATTCTTTAGCTCACTCCACCACCCCAGTTCAGACATGGCCATATGCAAATCAGTCTGACCCTGTGCCTCATGGGAACAGTCCAGCCCGAACTGCCAAGCCATGTCTTCCCTGGACCGGAAACAAGCATCCTAGGACCGGTTTCTGGCATTCCAGCCGTCATCAGCCAGGCTTGCTTGAATCCAGTGGCAAAGTGAGCAAGGGACCCACGTCTGGGCATACCCCCGCCAACTTAGGGCGAACAAAGCGATACAAAAGGGGATGATGGACGGAACGTTTGAGCCAATCAAATTGGTAAGTTGGCCTGCTATATGCTGTCCACTAATTAAAGTGGGCACCTTGCACCAGTCTAAACGACCCTTATTGATGATTAGGTTAAAGACAACCTTTATTGAAAGCTATCCTAGTGGTAGCTATGGAGAGCAGCCTTCAGGCTAAGTCTCGAAGGAATGTAAACCAGCGTGTTTTACCAGTATATAACCTCCTGAATGACCAAATGAAAGGAGAACCACACCAGGTGTATATAAAATATATGTATTTATTACTAAACACTCTCTACTAACCTCTTTATGAGATTAGAGAACAAGACACACAATATTAAATCACTAGAACGACAGTAAATAGCACAATACACAGCGGGCTCCAGTGGGAGACCGAACCATATACTAAGAAAGTGGTATAAGAACCACAACTTGACTAGACACAGTGCCTAGAGTACGTAGAATCACTGGGACCCCAAGGTAGTGACACAGGGGACCCACGGAGGACGGGTGCAGTGTGGGAACACAGACACGAGCTCCGTACAACTCTATGGGAAAGTCGCAGTTGGAAATTTAAAGTTTAAGGACACTTAGGAGAGGACTTTAAGCAAACCCAGCTAAACATAAAAGGTTCTAAGGCCAGCACCCTTGAGAGTACCGAGGTACCTCGTGTTACCTATCCCAGAGAAGCCGGGTGCATAGAGGTCAAGTGGTGTCGGAAACCCTCATCGTTTTCAATGGCGTAATGCGAAAAAGCACTGCTGCCGTGGAGAAGAAAAGTGTCCGGGGTGATCCAAGCCTGGATCGGAGATGTGAAGAACCTGAAAGCAGAGAGGACAAAGTCTGGGTCACTTCACGTGACCAGGAGCGGAGCAATCAAATGCCCACCGATGTCGGGTGCTTCAGGTGAGATGAGGTGGAGCTTGACTCTGCAGCCACGAGGACCAGGAGACGTCTGCGACAACCACAGTCCGGATTCAAGCTGTCCCACAAAGGATGTCGAGTGCTGGGGGGTCAGTGTCCGGATTAAACACCAACAAGCCTTGACAACTGCAACCCACACGGTCAGAGGAAAGATGCTTCTGTGAGGACCAGCAAGGTCCTGTAGACTCCCCAAGCGATTGAAAGTCAGGGCACATCTAGAGCAACCAGGGAAGCCCACTGAAAGTTAAATTTGCCTTCTCAGGGACCCACAGGCCAATGGACCAGGGATCGCAAAGGGACCTCAAGCTGAATCACTAAATACCAGCCCACGGAACACTCGTGGAGTGTAGGCCGGAAATCTTTGGAGGAATTGCTGCTCGGGGTCAGGACTACCAGCAGCCCAAAGCACAGCTTCAGAGATCACCGAAAAACATATGCTGCTGCAAATGTACACGGTGCCCAGGGGTACGGGTTTCACGGTCCCCACGAGGGATATGGGCCTCAGAATTGCTGAGAGCGCAGATCAATCTCGGAGACTTCGGGAACCCACCTCGTGTATTGCAGAATTCTTCGGAGTCCTTCAGGAGCTTCGTAGATGCAAACCGGTCAGATGCGTTTAGGTGCCTGCTCAGCAGGGGAGTAACTCCTTTACTCCAAGGGAGATTCTTCAGTCGTCCAGCAAAGCGTAGATCATCGAAGGTTACTTGGTTTCTGTAGCAGAGTTTAGTCCAGGTAATATCTAAAGTCCTGTAGTCAGGGGTTCCTACTTTATACCCAAGGAAGGGGTGGTACCAACTCTGGGGACCCACCTATGGGAGGGTCAGGACAGAGGGGTGGCTACACCCATGTCCTTTGTCCAGTTTCGTGCCACAGCAGGAGCAAACGGCTCCTGCAACCGGTTTGAGCTGGACTATGCACAGGGACATCAAATGTGCCCCCAGTGCAGACTTCAAAGCACTCTGAGAGTGCGCCCACCCAGCCCCAATACACTAAAGCCTGTCTGGGAGGTGGTCACACCTCCCTGTGACAGGAAACCTATTGTCAAGCCTTCCCCTGCCGGAGTTTCGTCCAGCAGCAGGAGGGCAGACTCGTGTCTGTGGCTGGCAGCATCCATTTTGTGATGCCAGGGTTCTGTGAAGCTGGTACCGGGTGTAGCAATGTTGTCATATTTCTCCCTCTAAGGGGGTGGAATCATACCTGCCACACTAGTTACTGGTGTGGAGATATGATTCCAAGGTGTTTGACACCAAACACGACATGTTTCCATGCAGCCATTTTAAAGTTAGCATTTACCGCAAGGTTATAATGCACTTAAGAGTATATTGTTGGCTGCATCACAAACAACCCCGGAGAATTGTTCCGAAGGCTGCAGAGGGGCTCTGCTCATGCATGGGCACCCTCTCACATAGAACCCAGCACCCTGCCTTCAGGATTGATAATGCCTGCCATAGGGGTGACTGATAGGTTTATATGTGCAGTGATTAGGATAGATATAGTGAACCTATATCTAAGTAAGAGGTGCATGCACCACCTTACACAGGCTGCTGTAGCAGACCTGTTGTGTCATTTTAAATGGTCTCTCAGGGGTGGCATGCTGCAGCCCCTGGGAGGCCTCTGGGGTACCTATGCCCTGGGTACATAGTATACCATATACTAGGGACTTATAAGGGTACCCCAGAATCCAATCTGGAGTGTACATAAAGTACATTCAATCAATTTAGAGGAGAAAGCAGATAGACTGGGGTCCTGAATAGCAGGATCCCAGTCAGACTAAGTCGAAAACAGTGATACATCAGCAAAAAGTGGGGGTAACCATAAGAGGCAGATCCTACTCTCCTACACAACCCCCCCCAAATGCAGGGACATTAAACTAACCTTGATCAGTTGAGTCTTCATGTTCTAAGTGGAAATATCTGGAGAGTCCATCTGCATTGGCATGGTTACTCCTAGGTCTATGTTCCACTGTATAGTCCATCCCCTGTAGGGAAATGGACCACCTTAAAAGTTTGGGGTTTTCACCCTTCATCTGTTTTAGCCATAAGAGGGGCTTATGGTCTGTCTGAACAATGAAGTGAGTGCTAAACAAGTATGGCTTCAGCTTCTTCAGAGCCCAAACCACAGCAAAGGCTTCCCTCTCAATGGCTGACCAATGTTTCTCTCTGGGGGTCATCCTTCTGCTAATAAAAGCTACTGGCTGCTCCTGACCTTCATCATTCAATTGTGATAACACAGCCCCTACCCCCAACTCAGATGCATCTATTAGGACAATGAATTGTTTGGAATAGTCAGGACTTTTCAGAATGGGAGCAGTGCACATGGCCTGCTTCAGGTCATCAAATGCCTTTTGACAGCTAACTGTCCACTGAACTTTCTTTGGCATTCTTTTGGAAGTTAAGTCATTCAAAGGGGTCACTATGGATCCATATCCTTTGACAAACCTCCTATAGTACCCAGTCAGGCCCAAGAAAGCTCTGACCTGAGTCTGGGTGGTTGGAGCAACCCAGTCCATGATGGTCTGGATTTTGCTCTGCAATGGTTGAACCTGGCCTCCACCCACAAGGTGGCCCAGGTATACAACTTGACTCTGCCCTATCGGGCACTTGGTGGCCTTGATAGTGAGGCCTGCTTTCTGCAGGGCCTCCAAAACATTTCTCAGGTGGACCAGGTGATCCTCCCAGGTGGAGCTAAAGACAGCAATATCATCTAGATAAGCTGTACTATAGGCTTCCAGGCCTGTAAGGACTTTATTCACAAACCTTTGAAAAGTGGCAGGTGCATTCTTCAAACCAAAGGGCATCACCACAAATTGGTAGTGCCCACTAGGGGTTGAGAATGCTGTTTTGGCTTTTGCATGTTCAGCTAATCTGATTTGCCAGTAGCCAGCTGTTAGGTCAAATGTGCTCAGAAACTTGGCTGAGGCCAAAGTATCTATAAGCTCATCTGCTCTAGGGATTGGATGGGCATCAGTCCTAGTGACTGCATTGAGACCTCTGTAGTCAACACAACACCTCATCTCTCTCTTACCACCCTGGGTGTGAGGTTTGGGTACCAAGACTACTGGACTAGCCCAAGGGCTATCTGAGGGTTCAATCACACCCAAATCCAACATCTTCTGGACTTCAGTCCTGATGCAGTCCCTGACATGGTCAGGTTGCCTGTAAATCTTATTTTTAACAGGCAGACTGTCCCCAGTGTCCACTTCATGAGTGCACCAGGTAGTCTGACTTGGAGTCAGTGACAACATATGTCTAAACTGGTTGAGAACTTTTCTGCAATCAGTTTGCTGCTGGTCAGTGAGGCTGCCTGCCAAGGCTACACCATCCACTGAACCATCATCAGGGTTCTGTGAGAGCAGGTCAGGGAGTGGATCACTCTCTTCCTCCTGTCCCTCATCAGTAGCCATGAGCAAGCCCATGTCCGAAAATCGCCGAAAATCGCCCCGATGCGATTGTGGCTGCTCGGCCCTACATCCGGTACTGACTGCATCGATAAGCGATGATGGTCTTGCACCCGGTAACTCCTAGCGGATCTTTGCGGCCCTGGAGACAGTTGCTGCCGACAACCGCTTCTACTCCGGTCCGGCTGGTGTGAACCGCGACCTGGGCATCCCGCGATGCAGCAACTCCACTGCGATGCCTTAGATTGCTTCGGCTCTCCCGCCTGATCTCTGTCCCCCCGGCCCTCCTCCACGATACTGCTGCCGACGATCTCCGTGCGTTTGGAGAGGACTGCTTCCTGACCTCCCGCTACGCATCGGCTGCCACGTTTGGTTTCTGTCTTGCCCCTCTCTCCCCACCATGAGCCAGACTCCCTCGAGAAGGACTTCACCAGGAGCAGGACACCGAAGATCTCTAGTCGGATGGTGAATACCGGCGGCCTGCCCTCCTGCGACGCAACATCCCATGTTTTGCTTTTGTTCTTCTGTGTTTGTTTGTCTCTGAGCCCCCCTGCCCCCAATTGTGAACCGGCCGCCGCCTAGAGGGTCCTCGTAACACACGGGCATCGGCTCGGTAGCCATTATGCAAGCTGCCGCACCCACCTCTGATTGCTGAGGGAGTCTACGGAGCGCGCCCCCATGACTCAACGAGTGGCCTGATCTCGCTCTCCTCAGGCCTTCTAACCGATGATTTCAAATGCCAGATTGCCTCTCCACGCGGAGGATGGGGTAAGTGCCCGCTCTTAGATCTCCTTCATGGATTTCTTGACCCTGATTCCTCATAATCCTGAATCATCTAAAATGGCTGCTCCCTGAACAACGGTGCATCAGCTGACCCAAAGACCTCCTCGGAGACCTCCCTCTCCCGCTATGCTCCCGCTGAGCTCTAACATTATGATAACATGAGTGCTTAACCCCCATTCCTCATTAACCCTGTAAGGTAATAAGTCCACCCTGAACTCACTACCCAACTTTGGACTAGCCCCTGTTACATCGCTAGTTAACACCCCTTGGTCTTACCTCACTTCATACATACAAGTGAGAATTCCATTTTATTTTATTTATTTTATGGATGAGACCGGGGCTGCATTGATCGGCTCAGTGACGGACTGGGAAGCGCTACACTACAGTGCGCGATGGATGCCCGAACGCGAGACTGTGGCGGCGCGACTTGGCATGTTCCCCTAATTCAGAGGCTATGTGCGAGGAAGGAACATAGCCTGCGGTGACTGCCCCTAGTACGCACGGCGCACATTGGAGAGCGTGCACCCCCCTGATCTTGGTTAGAGACCTGCACCTCCTACAGCAGAAAGCCCAGCGCCGTGCTCTCCCCGAGCGTGCAACCGCCCAGATAGGTAAATTTGAGGAAGTAGGAAGTATTTTTGAAATCACTGCCGGGGGTTTCTCTCAACACGCTATATGCAGGGGCTCGCGCTATACAAACAAGCAAGACTCGTGAGTCGCCCCACCTGTCCTGCAGATGGTGGCTGTCTCTCCCTCGGGCGGAGATCACTCGACATCACGCGCTCCCCCTAAAGACTTGCTGACCCTGGCACTGCTCATCATGACGATCCCCTGCCTAGTCTGCACCCCCTTTCATCCGGAGTATAGAAAATTGTGGGGATCCTCCGAATTTCTACATCAAGGACCCATCCCTCCCTGACCTTAAGATGGCCGCCTCAATCATTGACGCTGTAAATCTCTCCATCGACAGCTGAGACCCAGCCATTTTGACTGATGCCCGGTGGAGCTACCTCGCGAGCTATAGGGGAGGTGGGCTATGGATTCCCTCCTTGGCCATCACCTACCCAGCCGGTCCTTGGGCAAACTCTCCTGAGTCTCTCCTTGACCTTATCTCCCCCCCTTCACCCTACCCCCTCCGCTCTACTCTTCTCTTCTCTTCAATTATCATCTCCTGCCCTCACCCGTCCTTGCTCTCAGTTCCCACCCTGTTTATCCACTGAACTTTCTTACGTGAACTCTCCCTCGTCAGTTTGAGACCTAGACATTTGACTAATGCCCGATGGAGCTACCTTGCTTAGCTAAAGGGGAGACGGGCTGTGGACTCCTTCCTCGGTCGTCACCTACCCAGTCGGTCTTTGGGCAGACTTCCTTCGTCTCTCCTGCCGTTTTTTCCCTCATCTTCCCCCTCACAATTCCCCCTTCCCCCTCCTCCCTACTTCTCTCTCCTTTCTTCCCTCTTTCAATGTGTTGCTTATTTTTTGACGTAATGTGTAATTGTTTTCATTTTCTGTAACATTGTGTAACCGAATGTAAAGCGCTCTGATACCTACGGGTCTAGCCAGCGCTATATAAAACTCATAAAATAAAAATTACAAAAATGTGTATTTTTCTTGATCCAACCCCCATCCGTTTCCCAGGCCGGACTACCTGACTCCTTAATGGCTGCACTAACCGAACAAAAGTTTCTGCAACACAACTATCCCTGACTGTCCATGAGGTGTTTCTTTCGTAAGGCCTCCGCGCTGACGGGAGACGGAGGAGCCCATAGCTGGCTCTACCTGCTGAACATCGCGTTGGGCCTGATTTTGACTGCTCGTTCCTCCTACCTCTGTCCTGACACCTGGCATACCTTCCGCCGCCTGGGCAGGAGCCAGCACTGGACTTGAATTCGGGCTTCTTGGCTTGATATCTTGACGTGTGTAGTTCATTAATCCTAAAGCTCCACGTGCTCCTAAATTGCCCTACCCCATCACGACATCATATTATATTGAATTTTTACTTTGGATGCATACTCCTGTATTATTAGCTGAGCTGTTTAACGACTTTTTATCCTTATTGCTCTACATTTATTGTTTAACTGTCCTGCCTCTTCGTGATCACCTAATTTTTTACCATTTGACATTACCCACAGCAAGACAAGACGCGTTATAACACATTGCACTTTCGTCTTTTTGTACGCTAGGGAACTGTTCGTACTTGTGGTTTATTTATCTACCATTCTCTCTGCATCTTTGTGTTATCTCGCCCCATCTTTTGGCTTTTTAACAGGTTTATTACGGATTTACAATGCCCCCCCTCACGCACCCCCTTACCACATTGGATTCACCTATCACTAGACACGGCCCAAACTCTTGGACCATCCTTTATCCCCCTAACCTCTCCAAAAATGCTAAGAAAAACTTTAAACACAAACTACTAATTTGTCATCAAGAAACGCTATTTGTAGATAACTATCGCAGTCTTACCTCGATTGTAAAAACCAACTACATCTTCTACTCCAAGCGCCCCTCTAAATGGAAAAGCATCTTCCTCCACCACCTCCCGATCACTAAGTCATGCAAAATCCCATATGGTTTGAAACTATCTACCACCCCTTCCCCTACTTTTCTTGGCGAAATAGACATCTCCATTTTCAAATCTGGAAACATCCTCATTCAAGCCTCTGAAAAACATCTTACCATCTTTGAACACCATTTCAGCACCTTATCCTACCTACTCTCGATACCTTCCTCTGACCCTACAGCCTCCCAATCACAGTCTGACCCTATACCTCCTCTTTCACCTACTCTAACCCCTCCGCATACAGACATTGAAAACACCATGGAAATCTCCCAAACACAGATTCTCAATCTCTCCCCTGCCTTAACAACTTTCACTCCTACTGACTCACAAACGGCCTACTCAACCACCCAAACTCTCTCTCCTCCTCTTGAGGCTCCAACAACTCACATCAGTTCCTCCCTTCTATCTTCTTCTTCCTCCCAGCCCCCTCAATTTAACCTCCCTACAACTCAATCACTTATTCCTACTTCTTCCCCCCTAATTGACCTTCCCCTCCTTAACCAGGATGTCAACCCCCCTCAATTTGACCTCCCTAAGACTCAATCACTTATTCCAACTTCTTCCCCCCAAATTGACCTTCCCCTCCTTAACCAGGATGTCAACCCTCCTCACTCTCCCCGAGCACCCTTTCCTTCTCTGGACTCTCTTCAGTCTCCAGTGACTGCCCTGTCCCACCTCACCTCCCTCCCTTCGGCCATCAATCGGAACTCCCCTCTCCACCCCCCACCTGGGCTCCCACCCCTCCCTCACCCCAGACTTCTCGTCCTAACTAACGCAGAACTTCCTCCAAGTCCCCCCGAACTCCCAGCCTCCTTCCCCTTCTCCCTGATTCCCCAGACACTTTTTAATATAGAACTCCATCTCCCTAACCTATCGTTTGAACTCTCCTCTCTTAGAAAGGATGTTAACTCCCTCTCCTCACTTAACAGCCCCAATCTTTCTATTTCCCTGTGTACTGAAAAAAACAATACTACACTCCAACAACAACGGGATACTACCCCCTCTGTAACGATACACTTAGTACATTCCGCGCCTCGAACCACCTCCCCGCCTCTGACCTACCTGACCTCTGTAATCCTTTCCCCCCTGCTCTTTGACTACTGACCCTCCGATCCCACAGGCACCTATCCCCGTGATCCTTGGGACTAGCAGAATTCCAACTTCCCTAGCTTCACCTAGACTTCCCCCACAATTTACCACTATCCACTCCTGCCCCCCGCCTACAACCAATCCTATACCCCTGACTTGCATGCTGGTTAACTGTCGCTCGGCTGTCCAACATGCGATTGAAAATTCGGAAACCATCCTTAGTGAATCCATTGACATCGCCTTTCTTACTGAAACTTGGCTTAAAGATCACTCCTCTTCCATTCTTGATATGCTCTCTCCCCCTGGCTACTCCATCCTCAGAAAAGATAGACCTGTCAAAATTGGAGGCGGTCTAGCAATAATCTATAAAAAAGAACTCCAACTCTCCCCTGTGCTAAATTCTGATCATTCTACTTTTGAATACCTCGGAGCGGAACTTAAAGTGCAGGGCTCCCCTCCAATTCGATTACACAATATCTATCATCCTCCCTGCGACCCACTTCCTTTTGTAGATGAATTTTCCGACCTTCTTACCCAATCCTCACTTTCCAACTCTAAAAACCTCTTCCTCGGAGATTTTAACCTTCACTGGAACAAAAAGGACGATCCTATGGTTAACCTCCTCACTGATCTACTTGACATCAATGACCTAAAACAACTATGCCACTCTCCTACTCACTCCAAAGGAGCCACTCTCGACGCTATCATTACTAGCAATGAACTGGCCTCCCTTTCCTCCATCGTTCCCATCGACTGGTCCGACCACCACCTCATCCTTTTCTCGATCACTAACACTTTACTTCCCCTCCACCCAAAACCATCAAACAGATGAAACTGACCAGAAATCTTCATCTTATCCCCCCAGGCGAACTTGAGACCAAAATCAAAGCTCAACTTCGACTCTCTCCTCCCTCCAAAAATGCCAATGACCTCACCAAACACTTTAATAAATCCATTGTTGAGGTCCTTGACCAAATTGCCCCAGCCAGACTAAAACAACAGAAAAACTCCTCCTCCAAATCCTGGTTCAATCCAGATCTCAACAATGAGAGGTGCGCACTTAGATCGACTGAACGCATTTGGAGGCAAAACCCTTCCCCCTTTAATCTCTCTATCCTCAGAACAGCTAGGTCCAACTATAAAAAACACATCCTCAATGCTAAGACTTCCTTCTTCCGCTCACAACTCGACCGGGCCAAAAACAGACCTAGGGAACTCTTCAGCATTGTTAAAAACCAAACATCCTCTGCACCTCCCAAGGTGATTGCCACCACTGAGAGATGCGAAGAAATTGCCAACTACTTCTCAGAAAAAATCTCCAAAATTGAACAATCCTTCGCCCTAACTCCCCTCCCTCTTAACCTACTTCAATCCCCGGACATTCCCCCCAACTCTCCTTTACTCTCCACGCTTCCTCATGACTCCTCATCGTTCCCCCCTTTCATCCCGATTCCTGAACCCGGCCCCATCTTACTTGAGCAAAAAAATAATGCTTCCTGGCATGACTTCCAACCAGTAACTGAACTTGATGTCCTTAACGTCCTTTCCAGACTTAAACCGTCATCTCTCACTAAAGACCCTCTCCCTTCAAACCTTGTCCAAGATCTAAAACATATCATTGCCCCCTATTGGACCTCTATCATCAACTCCTCCTTTACCTCCGGTTGTGTCCCTGCTTCCCTCCAACTGGGTCAAATCACTCCCATCCTCAAAAATCCTGCTGGTGACCCTAATGACCTAAATAACCTTCGTCCTATCTCTAACCTTCCTCTTCTCTCAAAAGCCCTTGAAAAATGCGCCCTGCTCCAACTAGATAGACACGTTGACTCATTCAATCTTTTAGACTCTTTCCAATCAGGCTTCAGAAAGGGCTGTAGTACGGAAACAGCCATGCTAAATATAATTGATGACATCCATCACTCCCTCGACAAAGGCGAGTCCTCCCTTCTCATTCTCCTTGATCTCTCCGCTGCTTTCGACACTGTCAACCACTCTACTCTACTTAACACACTTAAAGATCGTTTTGGCCTCAACGGTTCAGTCCTCAAATGGTTTACCTCCTTCTTCCAACGCAGAACCCAACAAATTAAAATCCGTGACTGCCTTTCCAAACCTTTGCCCGTCTCTCTAGGGGTCCCCTAGGGCTCTATCCTCTCCCCCTCTCTATTTAATCTCTTCATGGAACCCCTCACCCTTATCCTTAAACAAGCGGGAATCAATTACCACCTAAACGCCGATGACACCCAACTTTACTATAAGATTCAATCCCGCTCGGATGTTCTTCACCTCAATGATGCCTTGACTAAGATTCAATACTGGTTCCACTACAACCACCTCAAACTCAACCCAAAAAAGACTGAAATCATTCTTTTCTCCCCTAAGAATAACTCGCTCCCGATTCTTTCATGGATGTCTGACCTTACCGCACTCAACTGCTCTCTCACTATATCTAACTCAGTTAAATCCCTCGGTTTTAACATTGACCAGAACCTTACCCTTATCCCCCACATAAAAAATTCGGCCAAAAGCGCTCTCTTCACACTCCATCACCTCAAGAAAATAAAACCCTTCATTCCTGCTGACGACTTTAAATTAGTCATCCAATCGCTGGTCTTGTCGAAAATTGACTATGGGAACGCCATCCTCTCTGGAACCCCTAAAGCCCACCTAGCCCCAATCAAATCTGTTCTGAACCTGGCTGCTAGGCTCATTACCGACCTCAAACGGTTCGATCACATCTCCCCTACACTTAAAGCCCTCAATTGGCTTCCCGTTGAAGGTAGAGCTTCCTACAAGACAGCTTGCATTACGCACAAAGCCCTGCATCAACACTCCCCGCAGTACCTCTCAGATAAACTTCACAAAGCTGGCTGCTCTAGATCATTGAGGAGCTCCAACACCCTCGCTCTTGTCCCTCCTCTGTTAAACAAGAAAACCACACAATCTCGCTCCAGCGCTATATAAAACCTTTTAAATAAATAAATAAATGTCTGCCCTGTCAACATATGGTTTGAGCCTGTTGACATGGAGCACTCTATGGGGGCTCCTGGGAGTTCCAAGGTCCACCAGGTAGGTAACCTCTCCCTTTTGCTCAATTATGGTACGGGGGCCATTACACTTGTCTTGGAGAGCTGCTGGGGCCACAGGCTCCAACACCCATACTTTCTGTCCTGGCTGATAAACAGTCAACACAGCCTTTTGGTCATGCCAGGCCTTTTGCTATTCCTGGCTAGCCTCAAGGTTTTTAGTTTCCTTCTTCATGTACTCAGCCATCCTGGAGCAGAGACCAAGTACATAGTCCACAATATCCTGTTTAGGGGGTTTGAGAGGTAACTCCCATCCCTCCTTCACTAGACACAATGGACCCCTAACTGGATGTCCAAACAAAAGCTCAAATGGGCTGGAACCAACACCCTTCTGAGGAACCTCTCTGTAGGCAAAGAGAAGGCAGGGCAAAAGTATGTCCCATCTGCGCCTAAGCTTTTCTGGGAGACCTTTAATCATGCCCTTTAGGGTTTTGTTGAACTTTTCAACTAACCCATTGCATTGTGGGTGATAAGGGGTGGTAAATTTGTAATTTACTCCACACTCCTTCCACATAGCAGTCAAGTAACTAGACATGAAGTTTGCATCTCTGTCTGATACTACCTCCTTAGGAAAACCCACCCTGGAAAAGATTCCCAGGAGGGCCCTTGCCACCACAGGAGCTGTGGTAGTTCTAAGGGGAATTGCCTCTGGATACCTAGTGGCATGGTCCACCACCACCAGTATAAGTCTGTGCCCAGATGCAGTTTGAGGATCCATGGGACCAACAATGTCAATCCCAACCCTCTCAAAGGGAACCCCCACCACAGGTAGTGGTATCAGGGGGGCCTTTGTAGTACCACCTGCCTTACCACTGGCTTGACAGGTGACACAGGAGCGACAAAACTCCTTGGTGTCTTCAGACATATGAGGCCAATGAAAGTGAGGGACAATTCTGTCCCAAGTCTTGTTTTGGCCCAGGTGACCTGCTAATGGGATATCATGTGCTAGTGCCAATAGGAAGCCCGTAAACTTCAGAGGTATAACCAACCTCCTGGTAGCACCAGGCTTGGAGTCTCTACTCTCTGAGTAAAGGAGTCCATCATCCCAGTAGATCCTATGGGACCCACTAGCACTCCCAGCAGCCTCAGCAGCAGCTTGCTGTCTGAGGGGTTCAAGAGAGGGGCAGCTCAGCTGCTTCTGGCTCAGATCTGCCCTGGAAGGGCCCCCTGTCCCCAAGAACCCAACATGATCAGGTTCAAGCTCATCTGGGACAGTTCCTTCTTCAGGACTAAGATCAGCTCCCTCAAGAGACTGATCTGGATTCTGAGGCAGGGGGGAAGACACTGCCTTAACCCTACTGCTCCTTCTCTTGGAAGGCGCCTGGTCCATTTTTCCAGGATCCATGGCTGTCAGGGTCTGTCCGGGACTATGTGGGGAACACAGTCAGGGACTTGGGCAAGGACTGGGAACAGGGTAGAAAACAAAGACAGAGAGGAGTACAGCGCTGCCCAGGAGCACACAGGAAGTCAGAGGAGAAAAGAGATCCAGAAGGGGAAGCCTGTAGAGGTGAACAAGAAGGGTCTGTCAGGGTCTGTCCGGGACTATGTGGGGAACACAGTCAGGAACTTGGGCAAGGACTGGGAACAGGGTAGAAAACAAAGACAGAGAGGAGTACAGCGCTGCCCAGGAGCACACAGGAAGTCAGAGGAGAAAAGAGATCCAAAAGGGGAAGCCTGTAGAGGTGAACAAGAAGGGTGAGACTTAGAAAAGAAGGGCACTCATGAGGCGGCTCAGCATTCAGACTAACTACACCCAGGACGGACGTGCAAGACATATATATAATACAACATTAACAATAAAGGGAGTGTGGGGTAAAGCACTCAGGAGCTCCACACGGTAAGACTGAAGCTCAGTAAGTTCATCACCCACAATTGCTGTTACAGATACTGACTAAAAATACCCACATATAGGATATGTATGCAAAGGCAGGGTCTGTGGAGCTTATACCTATGGTGATGTTATAACAGTAACTCAAAGACAATACTCACAGTGAACAAGAAACACCACCGAGGTAGTCAGCCGTGCCCACGGATCCTGGCGATCAAACAGGAACACGCAAGGCAGTAACAGCAAAGGGGGTAGAACTAAACACAAGCACAACAGACAAGGAGCTAGCAAGGAGGAGTGCTTAACAGGAAAGGAAGGAAATCACAGGGCACACTTGGCAGAAAGCAGGTAACAAACATACAAGGTAACAGAAGCAAGACAGCAGAAATAGAAAGACAGCAAACTAGAACTGGAACCAGGGAAATGGGATGAAAGGCAGGGACTGGAAAAGGATATACAGAAAGGGAGGCTACAAGGGTGTACTAGAATAGTGCAGGGTTAGGAAACCAGAAAACAAAGTAGCATAGGATGCAGTGCTGGGGCAAGAATTGAGCAAAGGCTCAGGAGTCAAAGTAACACTACAGGTCAGGAACAAGGAAACGTAAAGGCTCAGGAATCAAGGAAGCACTGCAAGCAGTGCTGGTTCAGGAAAGCAGGAAATAGCAAAAGCTCAGGAACAAGGACTGGTCTCACCGGATAACAGCTTACAATGACCAACACTGGGCTGAAGGGAGCTGGGGCTTAAAGAGCTCACTGTAATCATATGCAGCAGGTGTGAGCAGGCTAGCAGCAGCCAGCCACAGGTGAGCTGAATTCCTCCACCCATCCTTGGCCTGCAGGGGTGGAGACTAAGCAGTGAGCCGGGAATCCTGGGTAATGGAGTTTTCAGGCATGAGTAGGCTGGCTTCACAAAACCCGGCATGGAGTGGGAATGGATGTCCGTTCCCAATAAGTGTCCAAATGGCTGGAAGTCAGGATTTGCATGCAGGGAGGGTCTGGAAGTTTATTAGAGGACTGGAAAGTCCCCCAGTTCAGCCCCCTGGTGGTGGACACGGGAATGCAGGGAGCAAGTCGTGACAATGGCCTGTTCAGTGTTAGACATTTTTGCCTGTGACCTGGTCATAGCAAACACATCTGCAGGGATACCCAACATTTCTGCATGAGTCCTGAGTTCCACTTCAGCCCAAGCTGAAGTTTCTAAATCATTGCCCAACAAGCATTCAACAGGGAGGTCTGCACTTACCACAACCTTCTTAGGGCCAGAGACCCCTCCCCAGGTGAAATTAACAACTGCCAAGGAATGGTCTGTCCTGACATTGCTAGCATTGGTCACTTGGTACATCTCACCAAGTATGATTTGCTCAGGAGCCACAAGATCTTTTGTCACCATGGTGACACTTGCTCCTGTGTCCCTGAATGCCAAGGCCTCCTTTCCATTGATTATAAGTTGTTGTCTGTATTTGCCCAGTTTACTGGGGCTTACAAATAAGGAGGCCATATCCATGCCTCCATCACAGATCAACATAGCCTGAGTGTTGGATATGGCCCTTTTTGCAGGGTCACCCCTAAACTTTTTGCCTGCCTCCTGTATTTTTGCTGACCTGTTTTTGGTGGTTTTATGACTCTGGGCACTTTACCACTGCTGTTCAGTGCTAAAGTGCATATGCTCTCCCTTTGTAAATATGTCTATGTGAATTGGTATATCCCTGATTGGCTTATTTGGTTTATCTGTTAGTCCCTAGTAGAGTGGCCTGTGTGTGCCCACGGCTGGTAAACCAAATGCTGCTCTTGGGCCTGCAGCGCTGGTTTGCGCCACCCACAGAAGCAGCTTGTAAAGTGTGTCTCAGACCTGCCACTGCAGAGTCTGTGTGCAGTCCAGAACTGCCATCTTGGCTGTGAAGTGCACCCACTTCCCAGCCCCTGAACCTTCCCTTGGCGTCATGTAAGTCACCCCTATGGTAGGGTGCATTGTATGTGTAAGATAGGACATGCCTTGGTGTGTGTAGCATGTCCTGGTAGTGAATTACACCCAATTTCGTTTTTCACTACTGTAAGGCTACCTGTTCCTCATAGGCCAGAATGGGCAGTTTGACTATTACATGCTATAGTCCTAACTGACCCCAGGACATTGGTAGAAAAACGAATTTAGTATGCCTGAGCTCAGAATATTAAAATACATCTTTTAGTGAAGTTTATTTTTATATTCTGTTTTTGAAAACACCACTTTTAGAAAGTAGGTATTTTCTTGCCTAAGCCTTCCAGTGTGCTCTGCTGTTATGTGTATTGGCTGTCTGGTTTTGGAGGGACAGGGCAGGCTGAGTCAGACCTGGGTTGAATAGAGAGATCTGCATTTAGAGTGTGGGGAGGGGTGGCTCCTTGACCTGAATAGGGCTGTGCCTGGCAAGGTGAATGCTGGCTCCACCTCCTACTGTGTCTGCTAGCAGACCCCCTCTTTCTGAAAGGAAGGATGTAGCCTGGTAAACAAAGTGCTCCAGGACTGAGCAGAACTGGTTCTGGCTGGGTTCAGTGACTTGTAGCTTCTGAGAACAAAGACTTTTGGGGTATAAATATCTGTGCCCAAACCCCTACATTTTGTATTGCCCCTGGATCTGAAGAGGAAACTCTGTCCGTGCCACTGGAGGAATCTGCAGGAAGTGACTGTCCTTGTGCTTGTGTGTTTTTCTTGCACTGGCCTGCAGCAGTGACCACTGGACCTTGAAGAAGAGAGAAAAGGACTTTTGAGAGAACTTTTATTTTTGTTACAGCAATTACCCAAGGGCTAGGAAAAGAGCTAGCCTCCTGCTGGAGTCTCAGGCACATCAGACTCCACCACCAACCTCCTGCTTCCTCCCTGCGAGGATTGCTATCTGCTGATGAGGCTCCTGTGAGTTCCAGGGCCTCTAGTTTGCTTCAGAGAAAAGAGTGCTGGAAATCGACGCTAAAGCCCCTTTGCGAGCCGCTGCAGCCGAGAGCGCTGGAAAAATCATCGCGCTGCTGCCGCTGAGTGCTCGCAACACGAAACCATCGCTAACGCCTCTTTGCGAGCCGCTGCAGCCGAGACGCGCTGGAAAAATCATCGCGCTGCTGTCGCTGAGCGCTCGCAACCCCTACAGAAATCATCGCTTCAAAACATCGCATTGCGGACGCCGTGCGTCCGCCATTTTGATCGCACCGCACCGGATTTCGTCGCTCCCTCGCGCAGCGCCTTTTCTTCGCATCGCAACACCATCGCACAGCGCAACAGGATCGTCGCATCGACTTCTCCCTCGCGGCAAGAAAGTCATCGCATCGGCGGCCTAGCGTGCAGAAGTTTGTCGCATCGTCTCCGCACACGCAACAGGATCGTCGCATCGCCTTCGCCCTCGCGGCAAGGTCTCAGCGCATCGGCGGCCTAGCGTGCAGCAGTTGGTCGCATCGTCTCCGCACGCATCAGCAGATCGGCGCATCATCCTCCCTTGCGGCAAGGATTTCAACGCATCGCCGGCCTCGCGTGAGGAAAATCATCGCTCCCACTTCTTTGCGACATTTTGTTGATTTTGCTACCGAATCCAGGTACTTTGTGAGAGAAAGGGTCGCAGAGACCACTGCTTTGAATTTGAACCTTATTTTTGCAACCTTTGAACTATTTTTGACAGTCCTGCAACAGTAATCCTATTTTTGACAGTATTGTGGCTTTTACAGTTATTGGTCTTGTGATAAGTCTATATATATATAAAGTTACTTATTTTTTATAACTACTTGTGTGGTGTCCCTTTGTAGTGTTCCTCACTGTGTTACTGTGTATGGTCATAAATGCTTCACACACTGCCTCTGAGATAAGCCTACCTGCTCGTGCTACGTTACCACAGGGTTGAGTGGGGGTATCAAGGAGACTAGCCCTCTCACTCTGACTTAGGAAGAAGGGTCCCTACTTGGACAGTGGCCAGCTATTGCCAACTTGAGACCCCCATTTCTAACACTGAGTTGGAACACTGACTAGGCCAGAGTCCATCTCAGATCCCAGGGTTAACCCTACTACACCCTTATTTGGAACACCACCACTTGGAGCTGAACTAGGGGGAACAGTTGCCTTAGGGGCAGTGGTGGTTGGAGTTGAGTCCTTGGACTTGGTACAATCACTTGTCCAATGGGTCTTCTGTTTACAGATTTGACACCATGACTTCTTCTTGCCTTTTCCCTTGTTTGATTGTGACTCCCCACCAGATGCAGATTTTTGGGGCCCTTGAGAAGGCTTCTGGTCTTTACCCTTCTCCGCACCCTTATCAGAGTTTTTAGAATCTTGCTTCTTGGAGTCACCACCTTGATTCTGAACCTTCTGCCTCACCCTGGTTCTGACCCATTTGTCTGCCTTGTGGCCCAATTCTTGGGGAGAGGTCAGATCAGAGTCCACCAGGTACTGATGCAACAGCTGATTTTGACAATCATTAAGGATCTGCTCTCTCATAATTAAATTATACAATCCTTTAAAGTCACTCACTTTACTGCCAAGTAACCAGCCTTCCAGAGCCTTAGTAGCACAATCTACAAAGTGAACCCAGTCCTGAGTCTGTGCCTTTTGCGTGTCTCTGAACTTTATCCTGTATTGTTCAGTGGTTAGGCCAAACCCATCAATCAGAGCACTCTTCAGGACTTTGTAATTATCAACATCCTCTTCTCTTACAGTGAGGAGCTTGTCTCTACCTTTGTCTGCAAAGGAGAGCCACAATATTGCTGCCCACTGCTCCTGAGGGACCCTCTGTACCTTACAGTCCCTCTCCAGTGCAGTTATCCATTTGTGGATGTCATCCCCACTCTGGTAGGGAGGGAAAATCTTGTTCAGGTTCCTATGGTCACGAGTATGGTCTCTACCTCTAGGGATACTGTTGCTGCCACCATGGGGCTCTAGCCCCAACTTCTGAGAAGCTCTCTGAAGCTCCAGGGATTCCCTATCTAAGGCCAATTGCTCTCTCTTGATTCTGAGCTTAGTTCTCTCAAACTCAAGCAGTTGGCACTTCTTCTCATAAGAGGACTCCCTTTTATGAGAAGCAGAGGTCCTATGAGAAACAGAGCTCCCTACAGATGTACCAGAATGATTAGATTCCTAAGAAGGAGATCTTGTTCTTCTTGGTAAACTGTTAACCCTTCCAGGTGGGGTAAAGAGAGGCCCATTGAGGCCTCCTTCCCCACCTTCAGGAAGAATTGGATTGTCCAGGGTAGAATCATTTTGATCCTCCTGGCCAGCATCAGAGTCCAGGTCACTGAAGTTTTCACTTCCTGGCCTTTCCTCTTCTGCTGCCCCACCCCCTTTGCCTGCCTCATCAGACCCTGGGGTCTTTCTGAGGTCATCTAAAAGCAAAGTCTCTATGAGACATTGAGTTTTAGGGTTTTTCCCTGTCTTCAGTTTCCTAGATGTACACATGGCTCTCAATTCTTGGAATGAGAGATGGTCATACTTAGTTGGCAAGGAGCCACTGGCTTCAGGCCTAGAAGACATGCTAGTGTGGTGTGGTGTATGCACCTACCTACTCTAGTGGGAACTGAACTCTCTTGAGTTGGAGAAAGGGTGTGCTAGGCCCTTGACTTACCCAATTCTAAGTTCAGTAGAACTTACTTTATTCTAGTCTTGATTTTTATGTACCTAAGTACCTTTAGTGGTTTTTAGTTAGGCACTCAGTGAGATTATCTGGTAAAACAATAGCAAGCTTGAATCCCAACCGCTGCACACCAAATTGGTAAGTTGGCCTGCTATATGCTGTCCACTAATTAAAGTGGGCACCTTGCACCAGTCCAAACGACCCTTATTGATGATTAGGTTAAAGACAACCTTTATTGAAAGCTACCCTAGTGGTAGCTATGGAGAGCAGCCTTCAGGCTAAGTCTCGAAGGAATGTAAAGCAGCTTGTTTTACCAGTATATAACCTCCTGAATGACCAAATGAAAGGAGAACCACACCAGGTGTATATAAAATATATGTATTTATTACTAAACACTCTCTACTAACCTCTTTATGAGATTAGAGAACAAGACACACAATATTAAATCACTAGAACGACAGTAAATAGCACAATACACAGAGCTCCGGGGGAGACCGAACCATATACTAAGAAAGTGGTATAAGAACCACGGCTTGACTAGACACAGTGCCTAGAGGACGTAGAATCGCTGGGACCCCAAGGAACCACCCAAGGTAGTGACACAGGGGACCCACGGAGGACGGGTGCAGTGTGGGAACACAGACGCGAGCTCCGTACAACTCTATGGGAAAGTCGCGGTTGGAAATTTAAAGTTTAAGGACACTTAGGAGAGGACTTTAAGCAAACCCAGCTAAACATAGAAGGTTCTAAGGCCAGCATCCTTGAGAGTACTGAGGTACCCGTGTTGCCTATCCCAGAGGAGCCGGGTGCATAGGGGTCAAGTGGTGTCGGAAACCCTCGTCGTTTTCAATGGCGTGATCCGAAAAAGTACTGCTGCCGTGGAGAAGAAAAGTGTCCGGGTTGATCCAAGCCTGGATCGGAGATGTGAAGAACCTGAAAGCAGAGGGGACAAAGTCTCGGTCACTTCACGTGACCAGGAGCAGAGCAATCGAATGCCCACCGATGTCAGGTGCTTCAGGTGAGATGAGGTGAAGCTTGACTCTGCAGCCACGAGGACCAGGAGATGTCTGCAACGACCACAGTCCGGATTCGAGCTGTCCCACTGTCGAGCTGTCCCACGAAGGATGTCGAGTGCTGGGGGGTCAGTGTCCGGATTGAACACCAACAAGCCTTGGCAACTGCAACCCACGCGGTCAGAGGAAAGATGCTTCTGTGATTACCAGCAAGGTCCTGGAGACTCTCCAAGCAATGGAGAGTCAGGGCACGTCTGGAGCAACCAGGGAAGCCCTCTGAAAGTTAAAGTTGCCTTCTCAGGGACCCACAGGCCAACGGACCAGGGATCGCGAAGGGACCTCGAGCTGAATCACTGAATACCAGCCCATGGAACACTTGTGGAGTGTAGGCCGGAAATCTTTGGTGGAATTGCTGCTCGGGGTCAGGACTACAAGTAGACCAAAGCACAGCTTCAGGGATCGCCGAAAAGCATATGCTGCTGCAAATGTACACGGTGCCCAGGGGTATGGGTTTCACGGTCCCCACGAGGGATACGGGCCTCAGAATTGCTGAGAGCGCAGATCGACCTCGGAGACCTCAGGAACCCACCTCCTGTATTGCAGAGTCCTTCAGGAGCTTCGTAGATGCAAACCGGTCAGATGTGTTTAGGTGCCTGCTTAGCAGGGGAGTAACTCCTTTACTCCAAGGGAGATTCTTCAGTCGCCCAGCAAAGCGTAGATCTTCAAAGGTTACTTGGTTTCTGTAGCAGAGTTTAGTCCAGGTAATATCTAAAATCCTGTAGTCAGGGGTTCCTACTTTATACCCAAGGAAGGGGCGGGACCAACTCTGGGGACCCACCTATGGGAGGGTCAGGACAGAGGGGTGGCTACACCCATGTCCTTTGTCTAGTTTCGCGCCAGAGCAGGAGCAAATGGCTCCTGCAACCGGTTTGAGCTGGACTATGCACAGGGACACCAAATGTGCCCCCAGTGCAGACATCAAAGCACTCTGAGAGTGCACCCACCGAGCCCCAATACACTAAAGCCTGTCTGGGAGGTGGTCACACCTCCCTGTGACAGGAAACCTATTGTCAAGCCTTCCCCTGCCGGAGTTTCGTCCAGCAGCAGGAGGGCAGACTCGTGTCTGTGGCTGGCAGCATCCATTTTGTGATGCCAGGGTTCTGTGAAGCTGGTACCGGGTGTACCGGTGTTGTCATATTTCTCCCTCTAGGAGGGAGGAATCATACCTCCCACACCAGTTACTGGTGTGGGAGGTATGATTCCAAGGTGTTTGACACCAAACACGACATGTTTCCATGCAGCCGTCTTAAAGTTAGCATTTACCGCGACGTTATAATGCACTTAAGTATATTTGGTTGGCTGCATCACAAACAACCCCGGATCATAGGTTCCGAAGGCTGCAGAGGGGCTCTGCTCATGCATGGGCACCCTCTCACATAAAACCCAGCACCCTGCCTTCAGGATTGATAAGGCCTGCCATAGGGGTGACTGATAGGTTTATATGTGCAGTGATTAGGATAGATATAGTGAACCTATATCTAAGTAAGGGGTGCATGCTCCACCTTACACAGGCTGCAGTAGCAGACCTGTGGTGTCATTTTAAATGGTCTCTCAGGGGTGGCATAATACATGCTGCAGCACCTGGGAGGCCTCTGGGGTACCTATGCCCTGGGTACATAGTAGACCATATACTAGGGACTTATAAGGGTACCCCAGTATCCAATCTGGAGTGTACCTAAAGTACATACAATCAATTTAGAGGAGAAAGCAGATAGACTGGGGTCCCTAATTGCAGGTTCCCAGTCAGACTAAGTCAAAAACAGTGAAACATCAGCAAAAAGTGGGGGTAACTATAACAAGCAGATCCTACTCTCCTACAATTGATGCTGAACGATCAAGGTTGCTGTGGGATGCTTCCGGGCATTGCCTATCTGGTCACTGTTAACTCCAGGGTTACTTGCTGTACGCAAGTATTGTTTCCCCCAACAAGTACAGTCAGGGAGGCGCCGTTATGGCCTTCGTTAAATGTTTCCTTTATACAGTTTGATACTTTGAGCAGACTGAAAGCCATGCTTTTGCAGCAAACTGTAGCCTTAACCTCCGCTCAACGCATCCATCACTGTCCTGCCCAGGGGCACATGGAGCGACGCTTCCATCGCTGTCCTGCCAAGGGGCACATGGAGCGACGCTTCCATCGCTGTCCTGCCCAGGGGCACATGCAGCGACGCTTCCATCACTGTCCTGCCCAGGGGCACATGGAGAGATGCTTCCATCGCTGTCCTGCCCAGGGGCACACAGAGCGACACATCCTTCGCAGCCCTGCCCAGGGGCACAAAGAGCGACACATCCATCGCTGTCCTGCCCAGGGGCACATGAAGGGATGCTTCCATCGCTGTCCTGCCCAGGGGCACATGGGGCGACGCTTCCATCGCTGTCCTGCCCAGGGGCACTTGGAGCGATGCTTCCATCGCTGTCCTGCCCAGGGGAACATGGAGCGAAGCTTCCATCACTGTCCTGCTCAGGGGCACCGGGAGCGACTCTTCCACCACTGTCCTGCTCAGGGGCACTGTCGAGCTCGGGCACATGGGGCGACGCTTCCATCACTGTCCTGCCCAGGGGCACATGTGGCGATGCTTCCATCGCTGTCCAGCTCAGGGGCACATGGAGCGACCCTTCCATCGCTGTCATGCCAGGGACACATGGAGCGACGCTACCATCTCTGTCCTGCCCAGGGGCACATGGGGCGACGCTTCCATCGCTGTCTTGCCCAGGGACACTTGGAGCAACGCTTCCATTGCTGTCCTGTCCAGGGTCACATGGAATAACACATCCATTGCTGTCCTGTCCAGGGGCACATGGAGCGACACATCCATCGCTGTCCTGCCCAGGGGCACATGGAGCGACGCTTCCATCGCTGTCCTGTCCAGGGGCACATGGAGAGACACATCCATCGTTGTCCTGTCCTGGAGCACATGGAGCGACGCTACTATCGCTGTCCTGCCGAGGGGCACATGAAGCGACGCTACCATCGCCGTCCTGCACAGGGGCACATCAAGCAACGCTACTCTTTCTGTCCTGCCCAGGGGCACATGGAGCGATGCTTCCATCGCTGTCCTGTTGAAGGGCACATGGAGCTACGCTTCCATCGCTGTCCTGCCGTAGGCACATGGAGCGACGCATCCATCACTGTTCTGCCCTGGGGCACATGGAGTGACGCATCCATCACTGTCCTGCCCAGGGTCACATGGAGTGACGCTTCCATTGCTGTCCTGCCCAGGGGCACATGGGGGCGACGCTTCTATCACTGTCCTGCACAGGGGCAGACAGAGCGACGCTTCCATCGCTGTCCTGCCCAGGGGCACATGGAGCGACCCTTCCATCGCTGTCATGCCAGGGGCACATGGAGCGACACTTCCATCTCTGTCCTGCCCAGGGGCACATGGGGCGACGCTTCCATCACTGTCCTGCCCAGGGGCACATGGGGCGACGCTTTCATCGCTGTCCTGTCTAGGGTCACATGGAATGACACATCCATCGCTGTCCTGCCCTGGGGCACATGGAGCGATGCTTCCATCGCTGTCCTGCCCAGGGGCACATAGAGCGACGCTTCCATCTCTGTCCTGCCCAGGGGCACATGGAGTAACGCTTCCATGGCTGTCCTGCCAAGGCGCACATGGAGCGATGCTTCCATCGCTGTCCTGCCCAGTGGCACATGGAGCGACTCTTCCATCGCTGTCCTGCCCAGGGGCACATGGAGTGGCGCTACCATTGCTGTCCTGCCCAGGGGCACATAGAGCGACGCTTCCATCGCTGTCCTGCCCAGGGGCACATGGGGCGACGCTTCCATCGCTGTCCTGCACAGGGGCACATGGAGCGATGCGTCCATCGCTGTCCTGGCCATGGGCACAGGGAGCGACACATCCATCGCTGTCCTGCCCAGGGGCACATGGAGTAACGCTTCCATCGCTGTGCTGCCCAGGGGCACATGGAGCGACGCTACCATCGCTGTCCTGCCCCGGGGCCAGTGCTTAATTTGTAAAATATTAAGTGCCAGGGCTCTGACTGGGAGGCCACTGCAGCTTGCACCACCCATCACCCTTGTCATCGCTACCAAAACAACTAGTAATCATCTCTCTCGCATGTAAATGCAACTGTTCAGATTATTCCAGGTCCCCAAAGCTAAAGGAATGTCTGGGGAGGCAGGTATTTGCAATTTTAATGTATATTGTATTCCTAAACAACGGTTGATCTGCTCATCTCTAAATGAGATGAGCAGCGCCACCACGTGGTAGACCGTTCTATGTATGGTGCTGACCATTAGGTGCCGGTGCCGAGCACCGAAAACCAATTAAGTGCCGGTGCTTAGCACCGGAAAGCCCCGGCTCAAATTAAGCACTGCCAGGGGCACGTAGAGCGACGCTTCCATTGCTGTCCTGCTCAGGGGCACATGGAGCGACGCTTCAATCGCTGTCCTGCCCAGGGGCACAGGGAGCGCCTCTTCCATCGCTGTCCTACTCAGGGGCACTGTCCTGCTCGGGCACATGGGGCGACGCTTCCATCACTGTCCTGTTCTGGAGCACATGGAGCGACGCTTCCATCGCTGTCCTGCTCAGGAGCACTTGGAGCGACTCTTCCATCGCTGTCCTGCCCAGGGGCACATGGAGCGACTCTTCCATCACTGTCCTGCTTAGGGGCACAGGGAGCGACTCTTCCATCACTGTCCTGCTTAGGGGCACTTTCCTGCTCGGGCACATGGGGCGACGCTTCCATCGCTGTCCTGCCCAGGGGCACATGGGGTGACGCTTCCATCGCTGTCCTGCCCGGGGGCACATGGGGCGACCCTTCCATCGCTGTCCTGCCCTGGGGCACATGGGGCGACGCTTCCATCACTGTCCTGTCCACGGTCACATGGAATGACACATCCATCGCTGTCCTGCCCAGGGGCACATGGGGCGTCGCTACCATTGCTGACCTGCCCAGGGGCACATGGAGTGACGCTTACATCGCTGTCCTGCCCAGGGGCACATGGAGCGACGCTTACATCGCTGTACTGCCCAGGGGCACATGGAATAACACATCCATTGCTGTCCTGTCCAGGGGCACATGGAGCGACACATCCATCGCTGTCCTGCCCAGGGGCACATGGAGCGACGCTTCCATCGCTGTCCTGTCCAGGGGCAAATTGAGAGACACATCCATCGTTGTCCTGTCCTGGAGCACATGGAGCGACGCTACCATCGCTGTCCTGCCGAGGGGCACATGAAGCGACGCTACCATCGCTGTCCTGCACAGGGGCACATCAAGCAACGCTACTCTTTCTGTCCTGCCCAGGGGCACATGGAGCGATGCTTCCATCGCTGTCCTGTTGAAGGGCACATGGAGCTACGCTTCCATCGCTGTCCTGCCGTAGGCACATGGAGCGACGCATCCATCACTGTTCTGCCCTGGGGCACATGGAGTGACACATCCATCACTGTCCTGCCCAGGGTCACATGGAGTGACACTTCCATTGCTGTCCTGCCCAGGGGCACATGGGGGCGACGCTTCTATCACTGTCCTGCACAGGGGCACATGGGGCGACGCTTCCATCGCTGTCCTGCCCAGGGGCACATGGAGCGACTCTTCATCGCTGTCCTGTCATGGGGCACATGGAGCAACGCTTCCATCACTGTCCTACCATGGGCACATGGGGTGATGCTTCCATTGCAGTCCCGCCCAGGGGCACACGGAGCAACGCATCCATCGCTGTCCTGCCCAGGGGCACATGCAGCGACACTTCCATCACTGTCCTGCCCAGGGAAATATGGAGCGAGGCTTCCATCATTGTCCTGCCCAGGGGCACATGGAGCGACGCTTCCATCGCTGTCCTGCCCAGGGGCACATGCAGCGACACTTCCATCACTGTCCTGCCCAGGGGCACATGGAGCGACGCTTCCATCGCTGTCCTGCCCAGGGGCACATGGAGCGATGCTTCCATTGCTGTCCTGCCCAGGGGCACACAGAGCGACACATCTATCGCAGCCCTGCCCAGGGGCACATGGAGCAACGCTTCCATCGCTGTCCTGCCCAGGGGCACATGGAGCGAAGCTTCCATCACTGTCCTGCTCAGGGATACAGGGTGCGACTCTTCCACCACTGTCCTGCTCAGGGGCACTGTCCAACTCGGGCACATGGGCCAACGCTTCCATCACTGTCCTGCCCAGGGGCACATGGGGTGACTTTTCCATTGCTGTCCTGCCCAGGGGCACATGGAGCGACCCTTCCATCGCTGTCATGCCAGGGGCACATGGAGCGACACTTCCATCTCTGTCCTGCCCAGGGGCACATGGGGCGACGCTTCCATCACTGTCCTGCCCAGGGGCACATGGGGCGACGCTTTCATCGCTGTCCTGTCTAGGGTCACATGGAATGACACATCCATCGCTGTCCTGCCCTGGGGAACATGGAGCGATGCTTCCATCGCTGTCCTGCCCAGGGGCACATAGAGCGACGCTTCCATCTCTGTCCTGCCCAGGGGCACATGGAGTAACGCTTCCATGGCTGTCCTGCCCAGGCGCACATGGAGCGATGCTTCCATCGCTGTCCTGCCCAGAGGCAGATGGAGCGACTCTTCCATCGCTGTCCTGCCCAGGGGCACATGGAGTGACGCTACCATTGCTTTCCTGCCCAGGGGCACATAGAGCGACGCTTCCATCGCTGTCCTGCCCAGGGGCACATGGGGCGACGCTTCCATCGCTGTCCTGCACAGGGGCACATGGAGCGATGCTTCCATCGCTGTCCTGCCCATGGGCACAGGGAGCGACACATCCATCGCTGTCCTGCCCAGGGGCACATGGAGTAACGCTTCCATCGCTGTGCTGCCCAGGGGCACATGGAGCGACAGCTACCATCACTGTCCTGCCCCGGGGCCAGTGCTTAATTTGTAAAATATTAAGTGCCAGGGCTCTGACTGGGAGGCCACTGCAGCTTGCACCACCCATCACCCTTGTCATCGCTACCAAAACAACTAGTAATCATCTCTCTCGCATGTAAATGCAACTGTTCAGATTATTCCAGGTCCCCAAAGCTAAAGGAATGTCTGGGGAGGCAGGTATTTGCAATTTTAATGTATATTGTATTCCTAAACAACGGTTGATCTGCTCATCTCGAAATTAGATGAGCAGCGCCACCATGTGGTAGACCGTTCTATGTATGGTGCTGACAATTAGGTGCCGGTGCCGAGCACCGGAAACCAATTAAGTGCCGGTGCTAAGCACCGGAAAGCCCCGGCTCAAATTAAGCACTGCCAGGGGCACGTAGAGCGACGCTTCCATTGCTGTCCTGCTCAGGGGCACATGGAGCGACGCTTCAATCGCTGTCCTGCCCAGGGGCACAGGGAGCGCCTCTTCCATCGCTGTCCTACTCAGGGGCACTGTCCTGCTCGGGCACATGGGGCGACGCTTCCATCACTGTCCTGTTCTGGAGCACATGGAGCGACGCTTCCATCGCTGTCCTGCTCAGGAGCACTTGGAGCGACGCTTCCATCGCTGTCCTGCCCAGGGGCACATGGAGCGACTCTTCCATCACTGTCCTGCTTAGGGGCACAGGGAGCGACTCTTCCATCACTGTCCTGCTTAGGGGCACTGTCCTGCTCGGGCACATGGGGCGACGCTTCCATCGCTGTCCTGCCCAGGGGCACATGGGGTGACGCTTCCATCGCTGTCCTGCCCGGGGGCACATGGAGCGACGCTTCCATCGCTGTTCTGCCCATGGGCACATGGGGCGACCCTTCCATCGCTGTCCTGCCCAGGGGCACATGGGGCGACGCTTCCATCACTGTCCTGTCCACGGTCACATGGAATGACACATCCATCGCTGTCCTGCCCAGGGGCACATGGGGCGTCGCTACCATTGCTGACCTGCCCAGGGGCACATGGAGTGACGCTTACATCGCTGTCCTGCCCAGGGGCACATGGAGCGACGCTTACATCGCTGTCCTGCCCAGGGGCACATGGAGTGACGCTTCCATCGCTGTCCTGCCCAGGGGCAGACAGAGCGACGCTTCCATCGCTGTCCTGTCCTGGAGCACTTGGAGCGACGCTTCCATCGCTGTCCTGCTCAGGAGCACTTGGAGCGACGCTTCCATCGCGTTCCTGCCCAGGGGCAAAAAGAGCGACACATCCACCGCTGTCCTGCCCAGGGGCAAAAAGAGCAACGCTTCCATCGCTGTCCTGCCCAGGGGCACATGGAGTGACGCTACCATCGCTGTCCTGCCCAGGGGCACATGGAGTGACGCTTCCATCGCTGTCCTGCCCAGGGGCACATGGAGCGACGCTTCCATCGCTGGTCTGCCCAGTGGCACATGGGGCGACGCTTCCATCACTGTCCTGTCCACGGTCACATGGAATGACACATCCATTGCTGTCCTGCCCAGGGGCACATGGGGCGTCGCTACCATTTCTGACCTGCCCAGGGGCACATGGGGCGTCGCTTCCATCGCTGTTCTGCCCAGGGGCACATGGAGTGACGCTTACATCGCTGTCCTGCCCAGGGGCACATGGAGTGAGGCTTCCATCACTGTCCTGCCCAGGGGCACATGAAGCAATGCTTCCATCGCTGTCCTGCCCAGGGGCAGAGCGACGCTTCCATCGCTGTCCTGTCCTGGAGCACATGGAGTGACGCTTCCATCGCTGTCCTGCCCAGGGGCACATGGGGCGACCCTTCCATCGCTATCCTGCCCAGGGGCACATGGGGCGACGCTTCCATCACTGTCCTGTCCACGGTCACATGGAATGACACATCCATCGCTGTCCTGCCCAGGGGCACATGGGGCGTCGCTACCATTGCTGACCTGCCCAGGGGCACATGGGGCGTCGCTTCCATCGCTGTTCTGCCCAGGGGCACATGGAGCGACGCTTACATTGCTGTCCTGCCCAGGGGCACATGGAGTGAGGCTTCCATCACTGTCCTGCCCAGGGGCACATGAAGCAATGCTTCCATCGCTGTCCTGCCCAGGGGCAGAGCGACGCTTCCATCGCTGTCCTGTCCTGGAGCACATGGAGTGACGCTTCCATCGCTGTCCTGTCCTGGAGCACATGGAGTGACGCTTCCATCGCTGTCCTGCTCAGGAGCACATAGAGCGTCAATTCCATCGCTGTGCTGTCCAGAGGCACATGGAATGACACATCCATCGCTGTCCTGCCCAGGGGCACACGAAGTGATGCTTCCATCGCTGTCCTGCCCAGGGGCACATGGAGTGACGCTTCCATCGCTGTCCTGCCCAGGGGCACATGGAGTGACGCTTCCATCGTTGTCCTGCCCAGGGGCACATGGAGCGACGCTTCCATCGCTGTTCTGCCCAGGGGCACATGGGGCGTCGCTACCATTGCTGACCTGCCCAGGGCACATGGAGCGACGCTTTAATCGCTGTCCTGCCCAGGGGCACACAGAGCGACGCTTCTATCGCTGTCCTGTCCTAGAGCACATGGAGTGATGCTTCCATCGCTGTCCTGCTCAGGAGCACATGGAGCGTCGCTTGCATCGGTGTCCTGTCCAGAGGCACATGGAGCGACGCTTCCATCGATGTCCTGCCCAGGGGCACGTGGGGCGACGCTTCCATCGCTGTCCTGCACAGGGGCACATGAAGCAACGCTTCCATCGCTGTCCTGCCCAGAGGCACACGGAGCGACACATCCATCGCTGTCCTGCCCAGGGGCACAAAGAGCGACACATCCATCGCTGTCCTGCCCTGGGGCACATAGAGCGACGCTTCCATCGCTGTCCTGCTCAGGGGCACATGGAGCAATGCTTCCATCGCTGTCCTGCCCAGGGGCACATGGAGCGACTCTTCCATCACTGTCCTGCCCAGGGGCACATGGAGTGACGCTACCATCGCTGTCCTGCCCAGGGGCACATAGAGCGACGCTTCCATCGCTGTCCTGCTGAGGGGCACAGGGAGCGACACATCCATCGCTGACCTGCCCAGGGGCACAAAGAGCGACACATCCATCGCTGTCCTGCCCTGGGGCACATGGAGTAACGCTTCCATCGCTGTGCTGCCCAGGGGCACATGGAGCGACGCTACCATCGCTGTCCTGCCCCGGGGCCAGTGCTTAATTTGTAAAATATTAAGTGCCAGGGCTCTGACTGGGAAGCCACTGCAGCTTGCACCACCCATCGCCCTTGTCATCGCTACCAAAACAACTAGTAATCATCTCTCTCGCATGTAAATGCAACAGTTCAGATTATTCCAGGTCCCCAAAGCTAAAGGAATGTCTGGGGAGGCAGGTATTTGCAATTTTAATGTATATTGTATTCCTAAACAACGGTTGTTCTGCTCATCTCTAAATGAGATGAGCAGCGCCACCACGTGGTAGACCGTTCTATGTATTGTGTTGACAATTAGGTGCCGGTGCCGAGCACCGGAAACCAATTAAGTGCCGGTGCGTAGCACCGGAAAGCCCCGGCTCAAATTAAGCACTGCCAGGGGCACGTAGAGCGACGCTTCCATTGCTGTCCTGCTCAGGGGCACATGGAGCGACGCTTCAATCGCTGTCCTGCCCAGGGGCACAGAGAGGGCCTCTTCCATCGCTGTCCTACTCAGGGGCACTGTCCTGCTCGGGCACATGGGGCGACGCTTCCATCACTGTCCTGTTCTGGAGCACATGGAGTGACGCTTCCATCACTGTCCTGCTCAGGAGCACTTGGAGCGACGCTTCCATCGCTGTCCTGCTTAGGGGCACTGTCCTGCTCGGGCACATGGGGTGACGCTTCCATCACTGTCCTGCCCAGGGGCACATGGGGTGACGCTTCCATTGCTGTCCTGCCCAGGGGCACATGGAGCGACTCTTCCATCGCTGTCCTGCCCTGGGGCACATGGAGCGACGCTTCCATCGCTGTCCTGCCCAGGGGCACATGGAGCGACGCTTCCATCGCTGTTCTGCTCAGGGGCACATGGGGCGACCCTTCCATCGCTGTCCTGCCCAGGGGCACATGGGGCAACGCTTCCATCGCGTTCCTGGCCAGGGGCACACGGAGCGACACATCCATCGCTGTCCTGCCCAGGGGCACACAGAGCGACTCTTCCATCGCTGTCCTGCCCAGGGGCACAGGGAGCGACGCTTCCATCGCTGTCCTGCCCAGGGGCACATGGAGCGATGCTTCCATCGCTGTTCTGCCCAGGGGCACATGGGGCGACCCTTCCATCGCTGTCCTGCCCAGGGGCACATGGGGCAACGCTTCCATCGCGTTCCTGCCCAGGGGCACACGGAGCGACACATCCATCGCTGTCCTGCCCAGGGGCACACAGAGCGACTCTTCCATCGCTGTCCTGCCCAGTGGCACAGGGAGCGACGCTTCCATCGCTGTCCTGCTCAGGGGCACATGGAGCGATGCTTCCATCGCTGTCCGGCCCATGGGCACAGGGAGCTACACATCCATCGCTGTCCTGCCCAGGGGCACATGGAGTAACGCTTCCATCGCTGTCCTGCCCAGGGGCACATGGAGCGACGCTACCATCGCTGTCCTGCCCCGGGGCCAGTGCTTAATTTGTAAAATATTAAGTGCCAGGGCTCTGACTGGGAGGCCACTGCAGCTTGCACCACCCATCGCCCTTGTCATCGCTACCAAAACAACTAGTAATCATCTCTCTCGCATGTAAATGCAACAGTTCAGATTATTCCAGGTCCCCAAAGCTAAAGGAATGTCTGGGGAGGCAGGTATTTGCAATTTAATGTATATTGTATTCCTAAACAACGGTTGTTCTGCTCATCTCTAAATTAGATGAGCAGCGCCACCATGTGGTAGACCGTTCTATTTATGGTGTTGACAATTAGGTGCCGGTGCCGAGCACCGAAAACCAATTAAGTGCCAGTGCGTAGCACCGGAAAGCCCCGGCTCAAATTAAGCACTGCCAGGGGCACATAGAGCGACGCTTCCATTGCTGTCCTGCTCAGGGGCACATGGAGCGACGCTTCAATCGCTGTCCTGCCCAGGGGCACAGGGAGCGCCTCTTCCATCGCTGTCCTACTCAGGGGCACTGTCCTGCTCGGGCACATGGGGCGACGCTTCCATCACTGTCCTGTTCTGGAGCACATGGAGTGATGCTTCCATCGCTGTCCTGCCCAGGAGCACATGGAGCGTCACTTCCATCGCTGTGCTGTCCAGAGGCACATGGAGCGACGCTTCCATCGCTGTCCTGCCCAGGGGCACATGGAGCAAATCTTCCATCACTGTCCTGCTCAGGGGCACAGGGAGCGACTCTTCCATCACTGTCCTGCTTAGGGGCACTGTCCTGCTTGGGCACATGGGGCGACGCTTCCATCACTGTCCTGCCCTGGGGCACATGGAGTGACACTTCCATCGCTGTCCTGCCCAGGGGCACATGGAGCGACGCTTCCATCGCTGTCCTGCCCTGGGGCACATGGAGTGACGCTTCCATCGCTGTTCTGCCCAGGGGCACATGGGGCGACCCTTCCATCGCTGTCCTGCCCAGGGGCACATGGGACGCCGCTTCCATCACTGTCCTGTCCATGGTCACCTTGAATGACACATCCATCGCTGTCCTGCCCAGGGGCACATGGGGCGTCGCTACCATTGCTGACCTGCCCAGGGCACATGGAGCGACGCTTACATCGCTGTCCTGCCCAGGGGCACATGGAGTGACGCTTCCATCACTGTCCTGCCCAGGGGCACATGGAGCGACGCTTCCATCGCTGTCCTGCCCAGGGGCAGACAGAGCGACGCTTCCATCGCTGTCCTGCCCAGGAGCACATGGAGCGTCACTTCCATCGCTGTGCTGTCCAGAGGCACATGGAGCGACGCTTCCATCGCTGTCCTGCCCAGGGGCACATGGGGCAACGCTTCCATCGCGTTCCTGCCCAGGGGCACATGGAGCGACACATCCATCGCTGTCCTGCCCAGGGGCAAAAAGAGCGACACATCCATCGCTGTCCTGCCCAGGGGCACATGGAGCGACGCTTCCATCGCTGTCCTGCCCAGGGGCACATGTAGTGACGCAACCATCGCTGTCCTGCCTAGGGGCACATAGAGCGACGCTTCCATCGCTGTCCTGCTCAGGGGCACATGGAGCGATGCTTCCATCGCTGTCCTGCCCATGGGCACAGGGAGCGCCTCTTCCATCGCTATCCTTCCATGGGGTACAGGGAGCGACTCTTCCATCGCTGTCCTGCCCAGGGGCACATGGGGCGATGAATTCATCACTGTCCTGCCCAGGGGCACATGGAGCGACGCTACCATTGCTGTCCTGCTCAGGAGCACATGGAGCAACGCTTTCATCGCTGTCCTGCCCATGGGCACATGTAGCAACGCTTCCATCGCGGTCCTGCCCAGGGGCACCTGGAGCGATGCATCCATCACTGTCCTGCCCAGGGGCACATGGGGCGACGCTCCCATCGCTCTCCTGCCCAGGGGCACATGGCGCGACGCTTCCATCGCTGTCCTGCCAGGGGCACATGCAGCGAAGCTTCCATCACTGTCCTGCCTAGGGGCACATGGGGCGACGCTTCCATCGCTGTCGTGCCCAGGGGCACACGGAGCGATGCTTCCATCACTGTCCTGCCCAGGGGCACATGGGGCGACGCTTCCATCGCTGTCATGCCCAGGGGCACACAGAGTGATGCTTCCATTGCTGACCTGCAATGGGGCACACGGAGCGATGATTCCATCACTGTCCTGCCCAGGGGTACATGGAGTGACACATCCATCGCTGTCCTGCCCTGGGGCACATGCAGCGATGCTTCCATCGCTGTCCTGCCCAGGGGCACATGGGGCGACGCTTCCATCGCTGTCCTGCCCAGGGGCACTTGGGGCGACGCTTCCATCGCTGTCCTGCCCAGGGGCACATGGGGCGACGCTTCCATCGCTGTCCTGCCCAGGGGCACATGGGGCGACGCTTCCATCGCTGTCCTGCCCAGGGGCACATGGGGCGACGCTTCCATCGCTGTCCTACCCAGGGGCACATGGGGCGACGCTTCCATCGCTGTCGTGCCCAGGGGCACATGCAGTGACGCTTCCATCGCTGTCCTGCCCAGGGGCACATGGGGCGACGCTTCCATCGCTGTTGTGCCCAGGGGCACACGGAGCGATGCTTCCATTGCTGACCTGCCCAGCTGTCTCTGTGAATTATTTCTCTCTTCTCTGCCCCTCCTGAGACAGGCACGGACAGGCTTTGCTGGCTTGTCAACTGTGTCAGTATTTAGCTCAAGAATGAGGCAGAGCTTTGCCTTATGTGCTTTTCTAATGATTGCTATTCATGAAGGTTTCTATACCGCAGACATAATCAAAAAATGGCGTTAGAGTGCTTGACATAAAGTGTGTAAAGGTAGTCAGTCGGTTACACAATATACAATGGTAGTGAAGAGGGTAAAAGATGCATGTTAGACAGGGAGTGAGACACAGGTACGACATATGTGCAGATACATTGAATCAACACAGTTCAAAGAAGAGGGGACTGGGAGCAAATGCAAAACAGGTCCTGTACCTATGCTCCTAGAACAATCATGTCAAACAAAGTGGTATCAGTTCCTAAGATAGAAAAGAAAAACAGAAAAAGGGAAATTCTAACACCTATTATGGTAGTGAATAAAACATAATTGTCTCCAAGAATAGGTTGAGTATGCTTGAAGTGGGAGTGGACCTCCTGTGAGATGTTGTGCCCTCACACACCTTTAAAGATGTACAGCATCATCATTGGGCATTGCTCCTCGTGAGGGTGGCGCTGCAGTCCTTCACGGGCCCTTCAAGAGGGCTCTTTTATGGAGATCTTTTTAGGAGATGCCGCAGTTGTGCATGTGGGTGTATGGGCCAAGTGAATCAGTGCAAGTGAAGTTAAAATAACCTATCGGTACCCAAGTTAATTTAATATTGGGTCCTTCAGGTAGATTAAAAACGTAATGATGGTTTGGAGACTCTCCTTTCACAAAATTGGGGGAGGGACCGGTGTGTTCCTACCGCTCTCAAACCACATAAATTGTGTCGTGTATTTAAAAGTGAATAGTGGTTGACATGTTTCGCGCAACCTATTGGTCCCTAATGGATCCCTGTGCGCTTCATCAGGACCGTGTGTGTAGGATGATAGAAAGGGACTCAGGAGAAAACACCCTATAGTCCCACTTTACTTATCGTTAAATCAGGGAAGACGTCTCTGCGTCCGAGACACGTATTATTCGTATGTCTCAAAAACCCAAACCCTCCCCACGTTGTAGCAGGGCCTCGGCAGCAAAAGGTCAGGCAATCGAGTGGAGCAAGCGTCTCTCCCTCGAGTCAAAGCCTAATAACCTATCGCCCGATCAGGTTTCGCCTGTTTTTCTTTTCTATCTTAGGAACTGATACCACTTTGTTTGACAGATACATTGAATCACATGATAAGGTGCAGAAATGCAAGGGGCTTATTTACAAGTCTCTTGCGCCACTGGCACGTCAATTTTTTTGACGCACCGGCGGCGCAGTGTGCTGGGCCATATTTATAATGCCACGCAAAGCCACCCTGCGGGGCTTTTCATGGCCTTGTAAATACGACCCCTTTTCACGCATCTCTTTATGTGAAAGGGGCGTGCCACGGGTGTTGCTGTGCGTGTTTCCACACAACACCCAAGGATTTTGCCGCATTCCCAGATTTAGAACATTTCGTAAACCTGGGAATGCGTCAGAATCTTACGTCTCCCCAGGGGAGGCGCAAGGAGGCATAACGAGGAGAAATACTTTTATTTCTCCTCGTTTTTACCTCTTTCTATGCATACCGCATTCTGCAGCACACATAGAAAGAGAAAAAGAGACCATCAATGATTGTTTTTGTGCAGGAAGGTTCCCCTTCCTGCACAAAAACAATCATCCCCTCAACGCAGGCCCTCCTGCACCATGGTGCAAGGATGCCTGCGTAGGCGCATGGCAGCCAATTGTGCGCCAGCGCAGGGGAAAGCACAGGGATGCGTCATATTGTTGTAAATATGACGCATCCCTGTGCTTTTAAAATGACACAGATCGATGCTCAAGATGGCTCGCGGCGCCGCGCTTCATCATTTTGTTGTAAATAAGGCTCATAGGCGGTAAAGCTGGTTTCAGAAGGTATGTTGGCGAGGCATTTGCTGTAAGCATGACAAGGGTCCAAGTGTCATCAGGTAATCACGGTGAACACGTATAATGGCTGTAGGGATGGAGAAAGTTGCATGTGCGAGATATTTTGAAAGTTCATATGCTACAGGCATGACATAATAAACAGTTTGCGGGATAGGATAAAGTGCCAAAAGACCTGGGGTGGAACTAGGCACTCTGTGAAATATCTGTAATTATATTTATTGCATGTTATTTATTCAAATTATTGTGAAAGTTAAAACCAGTTGCATGTAAAACTTTTCTCATTTAACATTGATCCAGATGTCTTGATCTTGAGGGTGTCGTCAGCGGTGAGGGGAGTCCAGCTCAGCACGGTCTGCTGGGGTCCAGTGTAGCTGGGTGTGGTTGTTGCAGGTGGGGTGGGAGGGTCTTGGGTATTGAGGCTGTCGAAGCTGTCGTAGATCTCCTTAATTTTGCCGTTGAAGTAGGTGCAGAGGTTGTTGCAGAGGTCTTGGGAGGGTGGGATGTCTGCTGTTTCTGTGCTGGGTTTGGTGAATTATTTGACCACGGCGAACAGTTCTTTCCTATTGAGTGCGTTGACGTTGATCCTTTCTTGTAGAGCCACTTTCTTTGTTGTTCTAATGTGGTGGTGGTGTTTGGTGGCAGCAGTTTTTAAGGCTGATTGGTCTTCCAGGGTCTTGCTGCTCCTTCATCTCTTCCTGAGCCATCTAAATATGCTTCTGGACTCATGAAGGGCGGGAGAGACCCATCTGGCTTTCTTGGAGTGTCGCTTGCCTGGGGCTTTATTGAGGTGAACCAGTGTGTGTCTGCACAGTTGGAGATCCATCTATGGAGGTTGCGTGCTGGGGTGGTGGGGTTTTGCTGAGAGAGGTGGTGAGCTGTTCTTCGGTGACCTTGTTCCAACTTCTGTGAGAGTTTCAGTGGGCGTGGTGGTGTATGGTGGGATTCGTAAAGGAGAAGTGGACACGGCGGTGGTCGGTCCAAAGGAGCTCAGAGGTGAGGCTGAAGGTGATGTTGTCGCTGGCTGAGAAAATGGAATTGATAGTGTGTCCTGCTGAGTGGGTTGGGGAGGTGACCAGTTGTTTGAGTCTGACGGTGGCGAGGTTCTCCAGCAGTGATGAGGTGTTCTTGTCGTTGGGGTTTTCCATGTGAAAATTGAAGTCACCGAGGAGGATGTAGTCTGTGGAGGTGAGAGCGTGGGGTGCAATGAAATGGATGATGGAATCGCTAAAGGGTGGACTGGGTCCGGTGGGGTCTGTAGACGAGGGTACCACGGAGGGTGGTTTTCGGGTTTGTCTGGACCCAGAAGTGGAGGTGCTCCATGTTGGTCGAGTGGTCGTCTGAGTGGGTGGTGAGACAGAGGGTGCTTTTGTGTACGATGGCGATTCCTCCACCCGGTTTGTTGATGCGGTCCTTGTGAATGATCTTGTACCCTTCTGGGATGGTAGGGCAGAGGTGGAATTCATCCAGGTTTCCGTGAGGAAGGCGATGTCGGGGTGGACGGAGCCGAGTAGGCCCATTTTTGTAGAGGGAGCGTGTGTTGAGCAGGATACAGCTGAGATGGTCGGGTCCGGTATTTGTTGGTCGTGCGGCAGGTGGGGCTGGTGCGCAGTGGCAGGCAAAGGTGCAGCTGCAGTTTCGGCAGAAGAAAGGGACCTGGGTGTCATTCGGCCATGCCCGGCAGCAGGCGGTGTGGCGTCCAGTGTTGAAGGTGTGGAGGGTGTTGGAGTCATAGTGGTGGATGGTCCAGGAACCAGGGTCCATGGCACTGGGTGCGGTCCAGGTGTGGATGGGCGAAGATGGGCTTGTCTTTTGCGCACCGCCAGCGCGACTGCGCAGCGGCTGCCATTAAGGAGGGTGAGGGCTGGACAGCTGGGAGATGGGTGTCAGGAAGAGGGAAAGCAGCACGGGAGGGGGGATGGCTGCGGGTGGGCGAGCAGCGGCAGGGACACAGCGAGGAAAGGCGCAAAAGTGCAGAAAAGGGAAGAAAGTGAACAGAAAAGCAGAAAAGATAGAAATGTGATATCTCTCCCTGTATGTGCAACCCCACAGTGCGATGCGGTGGGTGGTGGTGCACAACGGGTGCTGTGTGGGATTGCTGCATTATATTCTGTAGGAAGGTAGGATCTTTCTGCATAGTTACCCCCACTTGCCTGGTGCTGTGCTGGTTTTTGACTAGTCTGACTGGGATCCTGCTAATCAGGACCCCAGTCTATCTGCTTCACCCTTAAACTGTTATGTCATGTACTTAGGTACACTCCAGATTGGATACTGGGGTACCCTTGTCAGTCCCTAGTATATGGTACCCATGTCCCCAGGGCATAGGAACCCCAGAGGCCTCCCATGGGCTGAAGCATGCCTCCTGGGCCTTGCTGGTCCGAACCGTAGCCTACTTTGACCTTCTGCATGGGTTGCCGTTGCCAAGGCTTGTTGGTGCTCCAGCCGGACACTGACCCCTCAGTACTCGGCATCCTTTGTGGGACAGCTCGTATCTGGCTCCTGGTTGTCCTCGACATCTCCTGGTCCCAGTGGCTGCAGAGTCAAGAACCCCCCTCAACGCACCTGAAGCAACCGACATCGGTGGGCATTAGTCTACCGAGCCCCTGGTCACTCCTGAGTGACCCAGACTCTGTCCCCTCTGATTTCAGGTACTCTTCACCAAGAATCCACCTTTGGATTCCAACGGACACTTTTCGTCTTCCCAGCAGTGGCTCTTCTTCGAAGTCCTCCATAGAGATCAACAGTGGTTTCCGACGCCACTTTAGACCCATGCACCCGACTTCCCTGGAATAGGTAACTCTGGTACTCTGGTATCTATGGGTGGGGTGGCTCTCCAACCTCTTAACTTCCATGATGTCTCTTCGAAGTCCACTTAGAAGGGTCCTTAAACTTTAAAACAGCAACCGCGACGCTCCCATAGAATTGTACGTAGCACGTGGTCGTGTTCCCACACTGCACCCGTCCTCCGTGGGGTCCCTACTTGCTCACCTTGGGTGGTTCCTTGGGGTCCCAGCGATTCTACAACCTCTAGACACTGTCTTGACATGAGTTGTGGTTCTTATACCACTATTTTAGTATATGATCTGCCCCCCCCCCCCCCGGGCATACTGTGTATCAGTGCTATTTACTGTCATGTCTGTGCTTAAGTATTGTGTGCTTTGTCTTTGTTGTCCTACGCGGATGACACCCAACTAGTGATTGCCTTCTCTAAGAAGTGCAATCTCAATCTTGCGAAATTTAAGGACGATATGCAGGCAGTCGCTAACTGGATGACAGCCAACTGCCTGCAGCTTAACGCCAGCAAGTCCGAAATTCTTCTGTTGGGTAAAGATAGGGATCTGTGGTCCGAACAGTGGTGGCCGGAGGAACTCAAACCAGCCCCGATACCAAAGGAGGTGGTCAAGAATTTGGGTTTTTTGTTTGACAGTAGCCTGTCCTTTGACCCACAAGCCAAGTCCGTGGCAGGGACCTGCTTTGGGCTTTTGAGAGGCCTTAAACCCTTTTAACCCCTCTGTCCGCCAGACCATCCTGCAGGCCACGATCCTGTCAAGACTGGACTATGGAAATGCCTTGTATTTGGGGGCCAATAAATCCTGTATCCGGCGACTTCAGAGAGTACAAAATGCAGCCGCTCGTACCTTGCTGGCACTCCCAAGATCCTGCTCAGTGTCCAGCTCTCTGTCCAGGCTTCACTGGCTGCCAGTGGACAGAAGGATTCAGTTTAAGACCTTATGTGTGGCCCATAAAATTCTGAACCATCAAGCCCCGAAGGTCCTTGCGAATCTACTAGTGCCGTATATTCCAACTCGAGTTCTCCGCTCCACAGAGAAAAGGCTAGTTTGTATCCCCCGAGTGTTAAGAGCCAGAGCCGGGGGCCGCTCGTTTAAGCTGCTAGCAGCTAGGCTCTGGAACTCCCTTCCCTTTGGGATTAGAGAATTGCAAAACCATTTAGAGTTCAGGAAAGCCATAAAGACCTGGCTTTTTCCGGGCTAGCTCTCTCTTTGACATCTGCCTTCCGTCCCCTGTCTGTGTTTTTGGGTAGCGCTGGGACGCCCCGTCGCTGGGGCAGCTACGCGCTGTACAAAATTAGTAAATAAAATAAAATTTGCGATTATCTCCGTGTAGAGAGTGTTATAGTATTGACTCGAGTCGTGGATCTTATACCACTATTTTAGTGTATGGTTTGGTCTCCCCCTGGAGCTACTTACGATTGTTTCTGCGCTACAGTATTGTCTGCTTTGTGAGTATCTTCGTGTAGAAGATACTGTGTCGTACTAGAGAGTGTTATATTAATAAGTACATATCTTTATAACTACTGTGTGGTTCTCCTTTCATTTAATCAATACAATAAGGTTGCATTCTGGTAAAACAAGCTGCTTAACATTCCTTCAAGACTAAGCCTGAAGGCTGCTCTCCACAGCTACCACTTGGATAGCTTTCTAAGGTTATTCTTGACCTCTTAAATCATCATAAGGGTTGTTTGGACTGGTACAGGGTTCCCGCTTTATTTAGTGGACAGCATATACCAGGCCAACTTCTCACATATTCTATAAGGGACGTGTTGTGCAACTGGTGCTGTGTGGGATTGCTGCTTTAAATTCTAAGGGTGGTGTTTTCAACAGGTGCTGCATGGGATTGCGGCATTTTATTCTATGGTGGTGGCGCGCAACGTGTGCTGTGTGGGATTGCTGCATTATATTCTATGGGTAGTGGTGCACAATGTGTCCTGTGTGGGATTGCTGCATTATATTCTATGGGTGGAGGTCTGCAACGGGCGCTGTGTGGGTTTGCTGCTTTAAATTCTATGGGTGGTGTTTTCAACAGGTGCTGTGTGGGATTGCGCATTATATTCTATGGTGGTGGCGCGCAACGTGTGCTGTGTGGGATTGCTGCATTATATTCTATAGGGAAGTGGTGCACAATGTGTCCTGTGTGGGATTGCTGCATTATATTCTATGGGTGGAGGTCTGCAACAGGTGCTGTGGGATTGCTGCATTATATTCTGTGGGTGGTGACGCGCAAAGAGTGCTGTGTGGGATTGCTGATCAATACTCTATGGGTGGTGGTGCGCAACGTTTGCTATGTGGATTGCTGCATTATATTTATATTCTATCGGTGGTGCTGTGCAACGGGTGCTGTGTGGGATTGCTGCATTATATTCAATGGGTGGTGGTATGCAATGGGTGCAGTGCGAGATTGCTGCATTTTAATGTATAGGTTGTGGCACGCCACGGGTGCGGTGTGGGATTTTTGCTTTATATTCTATGGGTGGTGGTGCACAACGGGTGCTGTGAGGGATTGCTGCATTATATTTAAATTCTATAGGTGGTGGTGTGTAACGGGCGCTGTGTGGGATTGTCGCATTATATTCCATGGGTGGTGGCACGCAACAGGTGCTGTTTGGCACTGTGCATCACATTCTATGGGTGGTGGCGCGCAACGGGTGCTGTGTGAGATTGCTGCATTATATTCTATGGGTGGTGACGCGCAAAGAGTGCTGTGTGGGATTGCTGCATTATATTCTATCGGTGGTGGTGCTCAACAGGTGCGGTGGTGTGCAACGGGTGCGGTGTGGGATTGCTGCATCATATTCTGCAGGTGCTGTGTGGGATTGCTGCATTATATTCTATGGGTGGTGGCGCGAAGCAGGTGTTGTCTGGGATTGTCGCATTATATTCTATGGGTTGTGGTGTGCAACGGCTGCTGTGTGGGATTGCTTCATTATATTCTATGGGTGGTGGCGCACAACGGGTGCTTTGTGGGGTTGCCGCATTATATTCTATGGGTGGTGGTGCACAACGGGTGCTGTGAGGGATTGCTGCATTATATTTAAATTCTATAGGTGGTGGTGTGTAACGGGCGCTGTGTGGGATAGTCACATTATATTCCATGGGTGGTGGCACGCAACAGGTGCTGTTTGGCACTGTGCATCACATTCTATGGGTGGTGGCGCGCAAAGGGTGCTGTGTGAGATTGCTGCATTATATTCTATGGGGGGTGGTGTGCAACGGGTGTGGTGTGGGATTGCTGCTTCATATTCTGCAGGTGCTGTGTGGGATTGCTGCATTATATTCATATTCTATGAGCGGTGGTGCATAACAGGTGCTGTGTGGGATTGCTTCATCATATTCTATGGGTGGTGGCGCACAACGGGTGCTTTGTGGGGTTGCCGCATTATATTCTATGGGTGGTGGCGCACAGCAGGTGTTGTCTGGGATTGTCACATTATATTCTATGGGTTGTGGTGTGCAACGGCTGCTGTGTGGGATTGCTTCATTATATTCTATGGGTGGTGGCGCACAACGGGTGCTTTGTGGGGTTGCTGCATTATATTCTATGGGTGGTGGCGCGCAGCAGGTGCTGTCTGGGATTGTCGCATTATATTCTATGGGTTGTGGTGTGCAACGGCTGCTGTGTGGGATTGCTTCATTATATTCTATGGGTGGTGGCGCACAACGGGTGCTTTGTGGGGTTGCGGCATTATATTCTATGGGCGGTGGTGCTCAACAGGTGCTGGGTGGGATTGCTGCATTATTTTTTATGGGTGGTGGTGCGCAATGGTGAAGGAAGTGACCATATTAGGGCAACCCGGGTCACTCGCGACCACCTCTCAGCCTTCCAAGAAATGAAGAGTTGATGAGACAGTAGAGAATACAAACCAAGTTATTTATTAGTATATTGCGCTCGAGCGGAGTCCAGTCAGACTAGCCTCCTTAGATGCTACAGAGGGGACTGACTTCAGAACACTTGGTAAAATATAATATACATTTCCAATACCCACAAGACAAGCCCAGGCTGGAAATTTCCAGCTCAGGCACTGTTGAACAAAGGAGGTACAGTAGGATGAGCTACCACCTGCAGAACGGGTACATGTTATCACACTTTCAGGTAATCTTGTTCAAGCTCAATGCTCTCTAGTGTGGGAGCAGGACTACGGTAGATGAAAGGCATGCGAAGGCAGAATAAGCTATTCATTAGTACATTAGGATTCAACCTTGAATACGATAAACAAAAGCAACTCGAAGCAGCTTTTCGCTGAGGCAGACCGTTCATGAGACAGAACCTTATTTTTGATCACAGTACAAAATGGCAGCCAAAGACAAAATGGCGCCGCAAATGCTAACTTAACTTGCACAATGCTAGAAGGAGTCGGTCTAACGTATTTGCAGTCCAACAGACCCTCCTTTTAGCATTTGCTAACAATTTTGTCTATGCTAGCATAACAAGAAAATCATTAATGCAGAGCAATACACATACTGTTAATATTCAAAAGTACCTTCGTCTATATTCATTAAATCATGGACATCTTGCATCATCATAGCTGAGTGCTTAACATCATGCCCTGAGGCCTTGAGTGCAGGTGTTAACTTATTAACACAATATGTACAGCAGGCAGGAAGACAGTTAATACACAAGCAACAAGTGAATATGACACCCGCAATGGCTACTAGGAAGAGGAGTTTTTTCCAACCCCAGGATGCTATTAAACCCCAGAACCAACCTGAAAGGGACCAGGTGCCATTCTCTTGGTGAATATCGGATGCAAGTCGATGCAACTTCTACATTGCTGCATAGACATTCGGAGCATGGTCCGGTATGTACACACAGCAGCTACTACCGATGACGTAACAGGCCCCACCCCGATCAGCAAGGATGACGTCTAACACCATCCTGTTTTGAAGAGCAACAAGTCTCGTAGCCTGGAGCTCAGCTGTAATGTTGGTCAATATTCCTGCTGTGGTGTTGATAACTCCCTCCACAACCCTTGTGAGTCTGCCAATGTTAAGGCTATTGGACATAGGACCCCAGAAGGGCAGAATACCCTTCATAGCATCAGTAAACTGCTGCAAGGTAGTGTCTGTCTGATCTATATCTTCTCTGTTGATAACCCGTCTAATTCGGGATAGACTGACTCCCCTACGCTGTAATCTATGATCTCTATGGTAAGTGGACGGGGCTATATATACCGGGGGTAGGAGGAAAGAGACGTAACATACACCAGACCACCCCCTAGAAAGCCATACATAAGCCTGGGATCCACAAACAAAGTACACATTAGGGGGTGGTAGTAAAGGCGGACTATTGGTTGTGCTCAAGTTATAAGTATAATTGCAAATACTCTTTCCCACTTTAACATTCCCAAAATCTTGGACACAGAAATTAGCTGTCGTGTTAACTATTGGCACTGGCATTGCTTTGTCCTGAGTAATATCACGCATCTAGAAGGACCGGAAGTATTCAGTGACATTAAATTCTTGAAAATCCATCATTTCATTTTGGAGCCATGTTACATTCTTATTGGCCTCATAAAGATTCATACAAGCATTTGGATGCAAAGTGTCATGGTCCCCTTGTTCTCCTGGAGTAAACCCCTGGTGTACACGGATATATTTCAACACAGTCTCATAATCAGAGTAAGTCATATTCATGGCATCAGTATGGAACTGGATATACACCATGGTAAACAGTTGAAACCATGCCTCACAGCTCCCTAAATAAGAGAAAGGTAGGGACATCAACAAATCGTTTTTATGCATCACAGAAGGGAGCAAACCGCAAACCCAACAGTCGGTAACATAAGAGGTATGGTGCACCTGATGGAGAATCTGTAAGAAAACATTGCCAACGTACGTTTGTCTGTGCCTCTCCTTATGAGGGGCCAAGGTGACAAATACATGCTCGGGGGGTACAGGGGTAATACCAATCAAAGAATGCACAGGAAATTTCTCCTCATGGAACTACATAATTCCACTTGCAGTTATTAAGAAAATCAGAATAATCAGGACAAAGACCACCTTGCTTTTAGTGGACCAGCTAGACCAAGTGGGACCATTGTGCTCAAAACATAGGGCTGTTAGGGGCTGTTCTTCATCCATAATTAGGCAGCCAAATGGGTACATATTAAAGCCGGACCACCAGAGGAAAGGTTATGCAATGGAGCCAACAATAATAAAACAAGGAAGAGAGGCACAAAATCCAGCGTCCTTCTGAGCCTCGCTGGTAGACTCCTATTGTTCATCAATCGGTGGTGCTACTGAGCACTTCTCGGTGGGGCTGTGCGATCGCAGCCCGTTCTGAAGAAGTCCACGTCACTCAGGATAGGGCACCCTCCCTCTTGGGAAGACACCCTCAACTTATCCTGTCCAGTGTCTCGAACAATGCACCAAACTCCCTTTCCCTGATCTATCGTTGGTACCACGGACAGGGTACATGCACCCTATTCTTCATCCATGCAGTCCATCCCTACTAATATGACTTTTCCTTTGGTGCACTGTTCCTCCGTCGGGGGCGTGCATTGTACCTAGACACTCTGGGCACTGTGTTGTCACAGAAAAGAGGCTTAAACTCAGAGGGACCAAGAGACTGGGACTCAAGCTCCTGTGGATCAGGTGGAGGAGGATTCTGGGCAGCCCTTACTTCTGGGGGGTCGCCTCATTCAAGGCAGCGTCGTTCTCCTCATCCGTTTGCGCCCATGCCAGTTGAGCGTCAGAAAAAGGGACAAAACCTGGTACCTTCTCTGTCTCGTGGTCCCCCATGCCGTCCAGGACCCACTGGTCGTAGGGAAGGGGTAACGGGACTCTCCGGCAGTGAGATTAGTGGATCCAATGCTTCCGGCCGTCCACCTTCACTGCCGTCCGGGTGGCAAGGAGGACCTGCAGAGGTCCTTTCCAGTGCGGCTCCAAGCTCCCCTTCCTCTGGTAGTTTCTGACCAGGATATAGTCCCCGGGTCAAATCTCGTGTCCTGGCCCCTCAGGTATTGGCGGTAGAGCCTCGTGAATCTGTTGGTGAATAGAACGCAGATTTTTAGTCAACTCGCACAAGTAGTCCACAAGCAAGGGGTATTCCATCTCAGAGAAACGACGAGGTCGTGGGACGCCCCAGACATTTGCCGGGCATCCAAAACGACCTCGTATGGTGACAATTCTGTTCTAGAGTAGGCCGTTGCCCTTGTGGACAACAGGGCTACGGGTAATGCATCTGGCCATTGCAATCCTGTGCTCTCTTTGATCTTTGCCAACTTCAGCTTGAGAGTACCATTGTACTTCTCAACTAAACCTGCCGATTGGGGATGATTTGCTGCGTGGAATTTCTGCTTGATGTGCAAACCATTACACTCTAACTGGATGACCTTTGAGTTGAAGTGACTTCCGTTGTCACTCCAAATCAAATGGGGCAAGCCGAAGCGCGGAAAGAACTCTTTTAAGAGTGCCTTCACCGCCACCATGGCTGTGTTCTTTTTAATGGGGTAGGCTTCAATCCATTTACTGAACGCACAGACAACCACTAACACATATTTCAAATTGTTGACTCATTCCATTTCGATGAAATCCATCTGGATAACCGCGAAAGGGAAGGAAGGTGGTGCAAAATTACCAGAGGGTGTAGGGGTGCCTCTTCCAGGATTATGCATCATGCAGACCATGCAGTACTTCACCAGATGAGCAGCTACCTTAGGGATGTTATCGTTCTGCCATACAGGATCTAACAATTTACATATTCCCTTCACGCTAATGTGAGCTGGCCTGTGCGCCATTGTGACTACGGGAAGTACATATGCATCTGGTAACAACCATCTCTGCTTCTCTGTCTTATCAGTCCAACACCCTTCCTCATCTAAACGTCCTGTTTTCTCCTGCCATATTGCTAACTCCTCAATTGTTGCCTCGCTTTGAATCTCTTTAACATTTTCCAACGTATCTTCAAACATTGCACTGTCGGGCACCCATCTAGCAGGACCTGACACAAATATTCTTTTCATTTTTGATCGGGCTGTCTCCTTCGCTGTCTGATCTGCAAACGCATTTCCCCTCCCCACATCATCAGTAATTGCCTTATGGGCACTGCACTTCACTATTGCTAACTTGTTGGGAAGTGTCAGAGCTGACAAAAGCCTATGTATCAGTGGGCCATTCTGTATTTTTAACCCATGCGAAGTAAAGAATCCTCCCTCCGCCCATAGTCGTCCAAAATTATGGGCAACCACAAAGGCGTACTGGCTGTGAGTATAAATATTGATGGGCAGTCCCTCAATTAACTCACAAGCTCGAAGGAGAGCAACTAGTTCTGCAGCTTGGGCCGATTGAGAAGGGACACGTGATGTCTCAACTACAGTATGCAGCGTAGTAATAGCGTACGCTGCAGTGGGGGTGCCACCTGGTAGTTTAAAACAAGAGCCATCGACATATAGTTCCCCTTGTGGGTCAGATAAAGGAACATCAGTCAGGTCTACCCGTTTCTTCGTCTCTTCCTCCGTTCTAAAAATACAATCATGTATATCTCTGTCTTCACTTTCAGAAGGGAGGGGTAGTAACGTGGCTGGGTTCAGAGTGGCACATCTTTTAATCGTAACATGTGGAGCAAAGAGGGTCAATTCATAGCCGGTCAGACGTGCACTGGTTAGGTGCTGTCTCTTGGTTTTGTTCAAAAGTGTATCCACAGCATGCGGTACCATGACTGTGATGTCGGTATCGAGAACGAGCCCTGCCGATTGTCGGATAGAGACGGCCACGGCCGCGACCGCTCTTAAACAGCTCGGGAGGGCTCTCGCGACGTTATTAAGAAGCACAGAAAAATAAGCACACGGCCTCTGCTTACCTCCAAAGGCCTGTGTTAAGACAGAGAGCGCGCAGCCAGCCGCCTCGTGTACATACAACACGAACGGCTTCTGGTAATCAGGCGCGCCAAGCACAGGCGGAGAGCAAAGCGCAACCTTTAGTTGCTCAAAAGCTTGTTGACATTCAGGCGTCCAGGGCAAGGGGTCATGCACATCTTTAGTGGTTAATTGCAACAGCGACTTTGTTAGTAGGGAAAAGTTAGGGATCCAGTGACGACAATACGAAGTAATACCTTTGAAAGCTCGCACATCCCGTTGAGTCTTAGGGATGGGCATTTTGACAATAGCACTAATACGTTCAGGTGTTAGTCTCCTTCCCTCCTTCGACAGTAGGTGACCTAAGTAGGTGACCTCCTGTCGACAATATTGAAACTTTGAAAGGGACACTTTATGTCCATGCTGTGCCAAATGTAGTAATAGTTTAACCGTTGCATCATTGCAACCTTTTTCATTATCAGAAGCAATCAGGAGATCGTTTCAAATACTGCAGTAATACATTACCTGGGGGAAGTGTGAGAGAATCCAATTGGCCTTTTAAAGCTTGGCTATATATGCTAGGACTTTCAGTATAGCCCTGAGGAGCCCTGAGGAGTGTGACAGAATTGGAAACTTCTACTGGCCAGAGCAAATCCAAAAAGGTACCTGCTTTCTGGATGAATGGGAATGCTAAAGAAAGCGTTTTCAAATCAATCACAGAAAAGAACTTCGCAGTGGAAGGAATCATCGTCAGAAGGGCGGTGATGTCGGGGACCACTGGGAACTGAGGGACCACTATTTTGTTAACCTCACGCAAATCAATCACAAACCGATAGACATCAGGATGAGCATCAGAGGAATCCAAGGGTGCCTTCTTAAGAATGGGAAGAATAGGACTATTACACACAAATTTCTGCTGTCTTCTCAACAACTCCTGACTTAATCAAATCCTGTATAATCTGCAATAGAGCTCGCTCCCCTGCCTGTGGTATCTTGTACTGAGGAATACGAGGCAGCACAGCATTGTCTTTGATCCTAATAGAGACCGGGGGTATCTACAACAATCCTACATCTGTATCACTTGTAGCCCACAACGTAAGCGGCACATCTTTGAATTCAGCAGGTAGTGGCACATCCTTAGAAAAACATTGTTTGGTACTAGTCACATTTGGTCCTATCGTCATATAGACACCATCCGGAGAACAAAAAATTGTTGCATGCAACTTTATCAACAAATTTAATCCCATTAAATTCTCTCCACAATTTGTTGTCAATAAGAAGGGCGAATCTACAGTAAAAGGGCCAATAGTAAGAGCAAGGGGTTTGGAAATGGGGCACACGACTGGTATGCCTGAGAAGCCTACCGAAACATTATTCTGGCCAGACAGAGCTGCCCCGTGGACCAGCAAACGAGAAACAGAGCTGTTCATTGCACCTGTATCCACCAAAAACCTTTTAACCGAGCCATGCAAATCCGCTGTGACATAAGGACCACGCTGATCTACAGGTATATGAACTGGTCCCTCACCCTGTCCCTGGCTGGTAGTACTGTCTCCCTTGAGGGTCATCAAAATAGTTCTGATCAGAGCGACCCTGTGACGACTCATCTGCTTGAACCCCGTCATGACCACCTGCACCACGACCCCGTCCGTGAGGAGCTCGTCCTCTGGGGGCTGCAACTTTCTGTAACAACTCCGGACACTCACTTCACCAGTGTCCCTCCGCCTTACAATACGCACACTGGTTCGGCCCCACAGGTGCATTATTTCTGCCGGTGCGGGGCTACTGGTGGCCCGGACCGGTGCCACGCCCTCTACTGTTCCCCCTAGCTGCCTGCTGCATCAACACTTTCATCTTCAACTCTTTATTTTTCTTCTCCACCTTTTCCTTCTCCTCATTTCCCCTATGCTCATAATACTCGGCCATACTCAATATCACTGAAGGGGAGGAGGAAGTCCAAGTGCTCTCCGAAGCCTGTAACCGAGTCGCGATCTCGGGAAGCAGGTTCGTAACAAATCTGTTAACGAACAATCGGACACCTCCCTCCACTGACAAATCCTGCCCACTGAAATCCCAAAACACCCCTTGAAACCTAGTGAAAAAATCGGATACACTTTCATCTTTCTTCTGACGACATGCTGCTAACTTGTCCCAGTCTACTCATCTAGGTGGGATGAGGGAATGCATGTAAGTAATAATACGACTTGGCAAGGCTAGTATCTCAGCCTTAGGCTTCTCACCAGGCTTCCTCTCTTTATCCCATGCCCTGATCTTGTCCCAAGTGCCACCCAACTCCACGACGTGATCCTGTGTATGCACCTGCCTCCAAATATCCACCGGTACCAACAAACCGAAAAACATCTCAATGTCTGCCAACGTCATCACTGTTGATGATGCGGCCTCTGTCAATTCTTTGTAATATGCAGTCGGATTTTTCCTAGGGTCTGGCAACTGACTCTTGAGAGCTAAAACCTCACTCTGCTTCCATGGAGTGTAAACCCATTGTTCTTGGAAGTGGGCCTCTACTCGCTGTCTGATAATGGCATCCTGCTGATTACGAAACTCAGGTATCTCAGGGTCAAAAAAATAGGATGTACTTCCCTCATCGGGAACTGGGACACTGTCGTTGGTGTGTTCTGGTGTAACCTACCTCGGTAACCAATCAGTGTGGCAATATTACTAAAAACGTCGTAAGAAGCCATGTCGGCAGTATACACACGGTCCCGGATGTCATAAATTATCTGAGGTGCAGACACTATTGAAACACTGTTCCCACAACCCTATTAGTTTGGCCGACATATGCTTGAGAGCATGCTGTTGCACAAACGGCTCATAATCTTTCACCACACTCCACACATCCTCCACGCTATAAATCGGATGCCAGGCCCACTGCGCGGCCTGATCTGCCACCATGTTTTTCTCCTCATTCCCCACATCAGATCGAATCAGCACCCGCCCCATTCGTTCTCGAGCTGCCGCCCAATTCCCTTAGTCCGGTCCACGCACCGGCATCCTAATAGTCAGCACTGCCGGGGAAGAGACATTTGAGGAAGACAAAATAGATGAAGGGGCAGGCACCAGAGTTATTAATGGCTGCTTTGAGGGTGTGAGGGATGGAGAGAGACATAAGCGGAAATGATAGGCATAGCAGGGAGACTTGCAGTCATTGCATTCGCGGTATGCGAAGCTACAGGTGGTGCCGAAGCAGCCAGGTCAAGAGCAGAAGGACCAGAGGTGGAAGCAGGAGGGGCGGAAGACTGAGGGGTCGGGACAACAGGGTAAATTCTCTGCGGGGCATACTGAGGTGGAGGTCGAGCATCTAACAGCTCCTCCACAAATGTATCGTCTTCCTATCGGGCGACATAAGATTTGTCACATTGCAATTGAAACTTCCTATCAGCACACTCTATACCTTTCTCTATTTTCTCTCTATCATACGCTACTGCTTTCTGGGTCACTGTCTGAATCTTCCCTCTCTGGGCCTCTTTTTCTGCTTTCATATGTCTTTGCCTCGCTTCCTTTTGCCATACCTGAAGAGAATCAAACATCGACTGTCTACTTCTTTTCGCGAACAATTTATCCTGCAAGAAATTCAGTTTTTGTTCATCAAAGGTACCTGTAAGTGGCCACTGCAGCTCGGCATTGTCCCTCGTATATTTGTGCCATAGTGTACTAAACATAATAGGGCCAATGCCGTGCCTAACGTACATATCAAAGTTCGGGGTGCCTACCGGAGGTGCGGGTTGTCTTTCCTCCAGTCGAGCCTCAGCTGAACGACAACGGTACCCCGAACACCACAATTTACTCAAACAAGGCACTTTAATAAAAAACACGTTCACTATTCATACCAGACGAATAACAAAAGAATTGGTCCTCAGACCGCATCAAACAAAGAAAACCAAGAGTCAGTCCTCAGACTGCACCAAACAGACAGGCTCAAGCCCCAGGCATTTTCAAGAGTAAGCCAAATTCATTATGTTGCCTGGCAGAGTGTCCGCAGACACCCTGTTTCTAGACGGTCCGCAGACCTACCAAGTTCAACCAAGCCAAGAAATGGTCTCCAGACCATACCCAAGGTTATTCAAGAATGGCGCCATATTCACCAAGAATCAAGACAAACTCACCTGGTGCACACAGGTCGAACAAAGTTATTCTCCACTGCCCACTCTTCGGACCAAACGGTCAGCTCCAAGGGTTTCGCCTTTCAGGACCCCAGCCAGGATGAACGCTGGGCGAGGCACCGCCCGATCAGACAGGCGGGGCAGCTGCGAGTACTAGCCTCTTTCGTGCCGGGATCCCCGATCCGCCTATCCGACCCGATGCGGCCCCGTCCTCCTCACCCGTCCGCGGGCAGAGATGGGTCACCCGATGGGGTCCCTGTTCGGGCGCCAACTGAAGGAATTGACCCGATTAGGGCACCCGGGTCACTCACGACCACCTCTCAGCCTTCCAAGAAATGAAGAGTCGATGAGACAGTAGAGAATACAAACCAAGTTATTAGTATATTGCGCTCGAGCGGAGTCCAGTCAGACTAGCCTCCTTAGATGCTACCGAGGGGACTGACTTCAGAACACTTGGTAAAACATAATATACATTTCCAATACCCACAAGACACGCCCAGGCTGGAAATTTCCAGCTCAGGCACTGTTGAACAAAGGAGGTACAGTAGGATGAGCTACCACCTACAGAACGGGTACATGCTATCACACTTTCAGGGTCATCTTGTTCAAGCTCAACGCTCTCTAGTGTGGGAGCAGGACTACGAGAGAGGAAAGGCATGCGATGGCAGAATAAGCTATTCATTAGTACATTAGGATTCAACCTTGAATATGATAAACAAAAGCAACTCGAGGCAGCTTTTCGCTGAGGCAGACAGTTCATGAGACAGAAGCTTATTTTCGATCACAGTACAAAATGACGGCCAAAGACAAAATGGCGCCGCTAATGTTAACTTAACTTGCACAATGCTAGAAGGAGCCGGTCAAACGCATTTGCAGTCCAACAACGGGTGCTGTGTGGGATTGCTGCTTTACATTCTGTGGGTGGTGGTGCATAATGTGTGCTGTGTGGGATTGTTCCATTATATTCTATGGGTGGTGGTGCGCAACAGGTGCTGTGTAGGATTGTTGCATTATATTAATATTGTATGTGTGGAATTGCTGCATTTTATTTATATGGGTGGTGGCATGCAAAGGGTGCTGTGCGGTATTGCTGCATTATATTTATATTCTCTGGGTAGTGTTGCGCTACTGGTGCTGTGTGGGATTGCTGTATTATATTTGTATTCTATGGGTGGTGTTGTGCACCGGGTGCTGTGTTGGATTGCTGCATTATATTCTATGGGTGGTGGAGCGCAATGGGTGCTGTGTGAGATTGCTGCATTATATTCTATGGGTGGTGGCACGTAACGGGTGCTGTGTGGGATTGCTGATCAATACTCTATGGGTGGTGGGGCGCAACGGTTGCTGTGTGTATTGCTGCATTATATGTATATTCTATCGGTGGTGCTGTGCAGTGGGTGCTGTGTAGGATTGCTGCATTAAATTCTATGGGTGGTGGTACGCAATGGGTGCTGTGTGACATTGCTGCATTTTATTGTATGGGTTGTGGCGCTATGGGTGCTGTGTGGGTTTGCTGCTTTATATTCTATGAGTGTTGGTGCTCAACAGGTGCTGTGTGGGATTGCTGCATTATAGTTATATTTTATCTGTGGTGGTGCGCCACAGGTGCTGTGGGGGATTGCTGCATTTATATTTAAATTCTTTGGCTGGTGGTGAGCAACGGGCACTGTGTGGAATTGCTGCATTATATTCTATGGGTAGTGGCGCACAATGTGTGCTGTGTGGGATTGCTGCTTTATATTCTATGGGTGGTGGTGCGCAACAGGTGCTGTGTGGATTGCTGCATTATATTTATATTCTATGGGTGGTGGTGTGCAATGGGCACTGTGTTGGATTGCAGCATTATATTCTATGGGTAGTGGCGCACAATGTGTGCTGTGTGGGATTGCTGCATTATATTCTATGGGTGGTGACGCGCAAAGAGTGCTGTGTGGGATTGCTGCATCATATTCTATGGGTGGTGGTGCGCAACAAGTGCTGTGTGAGATTGCTGCATTATATTCTATTTGTGGTGGTGCTCAACAGGTGCTGTGTGGGATTGCTGCATTATATTCTACTGGTGGTGGTGCTCAATGGATGCTGTATGGGATTGCCACATTATATACTATGGGTGGTGGAGTGCAACAGGTGCTGTGCGGGATTGCCACATTATATTCTATGGGTGGTGGTGCGCAACAGCTGCTGTGTGGGATTGCTGCATTATATTCTGTGGGTGGTGTTGCGCAACGGGTGGTGTGTGGTATTGTTGCATTATATTCTATAGGTGGTGGTGCGCAACGGGTGCTGTGTGGGATTGCTGCATTATATTCTATGAGTGGTGGCATGCAACGGGTGCTTTGTGGGATTGCTGCTTTATATTCTATGGGTGGTGGTGCGCAACAGCTGCTGTGTGGGATTGCTGCATTATATTCAATGGGTGGTGGTGCACAACGGGTGCTGTGTGGGACTGCTGCATTATATTCTGCGGGTGGTGGAGCGCAATGGGTGCAGTGTGAGATTGCTGCATTATATTCTATGGGTGGTGGCGCACAATGGGTGCTGTGCGGAATTGCTGCATTAAATGTATATTCTATGGCTGGTGTTGCACAGCAGGTGCTGTGTGGTATTGTTGCATTATATTTTATGGGTGGTGGTGCACAACGGGTGCTGTGTGGGATTGCTGCATTATATTCAATGGGTGGTGGCATGCAACGGGTGCTTTGTAGGATTGCTGCTTTATATTCTACTGGTGGTGGTGTGCAATGGGTGCTGTGTGGGATTGGCACATTATATTCTATGGGTGGTGGAGGGCAATGGGTGCTGTGTGGGATTCCGGCATTATATTCTATGGGTGGTGGTGTGCAACAGCTGCTGTGTGGGATTTTTGCATTATATGTGTATTCTATGAGTGGTGGTGTGCAACGGGTGCTGTGTGGGATTACTGCTATATATTCTACTGGTGGTGGTGTGCAATGGGTGCTCTGTGGGATTGGCACATTATATTTTATGGGAGGTGGAGTGCAACGGGTGCTGTGTGGGATTCCCACATTATATTCTATGGGTGGTGGTGTGCCACAGCTGCTGTGTGGGATTTTTGCATTATATGTGTGTTCTATGAGTGGTGGTGTGCAACGGGTGCTGTGTGGGATTGCTGCATTATATTCTATGGGTGGCAGCATGCAACAGGTGCTGTGTGGGATTGCTGCTTTATATTCTATCGGTGGTGGTGCACAATGGGTGCTGTGTTTATTGCTGCACTATATTTATATTCTGTGGGTGGTGGTGTGCAACAGGCCCTGTGTGGGATTGCCGCATTATATTCTATGGGTAGTGGCGCACAATGTGTGCTGGGTGGGATTGCTGCATTATATTCTATGGGTGGTGGTGGTGCGCAACAAGTGCTGTGTGGTATTGCGGCATTATATTCTATGGGTGGTGTTGCGCATCGGGTGCTTTGTGGTATTGTTGCATTATATTCTATAGGTGGTGGTGTGCAACGGGTGCTGTGTGGGATTGCTGCATTATATTCTGCGGGTGGTGGAGCGCAATGGGTGCAGTGTGAGATTGCTGCATTATATTCTATGGGTGGTGGCGCACAACGGGTGCTGTGCGGAATTGCTGCATTAAATGTATATTCTATGGCTGGTGTTGCACAGCGGGTGCTGTGTGGTATTGTTGTATTATATTCTATGGGTGGTGGTGCACAACGGGTGCTGTGTGGATTGCTGCATTATATTCTATGGGTGGTGGCATGCAACGGGTGCTTTGTGGGATTGCTGCTTTATATTCTACTGGTGGTGGTGTGCAATGGGTGCTGTGTGGGATTGGCACATTATATTCTATAGGTGGTGGAGTGCAATGGGTGCTGTGTGGGATTCCCGCATTATATCCTATGGGCGGTGGTGTGCAACAGCTGCTGTGTGGGATTTTTGCATTATATTTGTATTCTATGAGTGGTGGTGTGCAACGGGTGCTGTGTGGGATTGCTGCTATATATTCTACTGGTGGTGGTGCGCATCGGGTGCTGTGTGGTATTGTTGCATTATATTCTATAGGTGGTGGTGTGCAACGGGTGCTGTGTGGGATTGCTGCATTATATTCTGCGGGTGGTGGAGCGCAATGGGTGCAGTGTGAGATTGCTGCATTATATTCTATGGGTGGTGGCGCACAACGGGTGCTGTGCGGAATTGCTGCATTAAATGTATATTCTATGGCTGGTGTTGCACAGCGGGTGCTGTGTGGTATTGTTGTATTATATTCTATGGGTGGTGGTGCACAACGGGTGCTGTGTGGGATTGCTGCATTATATTCTATGGGCGGTGGCATGCAACGGGTGCTTTGTGGGATTGCTGCTTTATATTCTACTGGTGGTGGTGTGCAATGGGTGCTGTGTGGGATTGGCACATTATATTCTATAGGTGGTGGAGTGCAATGGGTGCTGTGTGGGATTCCCACATTATATCCTATGGGCGGTGGTGTGCAACAGCTGCTGTGTGGGATTTTTGCATTATATTTGTATTCTATGAGTGGTGGTGTGCAACGGGTGCTGTGTGGGATTGCTGCTATATATTCTACTGGTGGTGGTGCGCATCGGGTGCTTTGTGGTATTGTTGCATTATATTCTATAGGTGGTGGTGTGCAACGGGTGCTGTGTGGGATTGCTGCATTATATTCTGCGGGTGGTGGAGCGCAATGGGTGCAGTGTGAGATTGCTGCATTATATTCTATGGTGGTGGCGCACAACGGGTGCTGTGCGGAATTGCTGCATTAAATGTATATTCTATGGCTGGTGTTGCACAGCGTGGTGCTGTGTGGTATTGTTGTATTATATTCTATGGGTGGTGGTGCACAACTGGTGCTGTGTGGGATTGCTGCATTATATTCTATGGGCGGTGGCATGCAACGGGTGCTTTGTGGGATTGCTGCTTTATATTCTACTGGTGGTGGTGTGCAATGGGTGCTGTGTGGGATTGGCACATTATATTCTATAGGTGGTGGAGTGCAATGGGTGCTGTGTGGGATTCCCGCATTATATCCTATGGGCGGTGGTGTGCAACAGCTGCTGTGTGGGATTTTTGCATTATATTTGTATTCTATGAGTGGTGGTGTGCAACGGGTGCTGTGTGGGATTGCTGCTATATATTCTACTAGTGGTGGTGTGCAATGGGTGCTGTGTGGGATTGGCACATTATATTCTATGGGTGGTGGAGTGCAATGGGTGCTGTGTGGGATTCCCACATTATATTCTATGGGTGGTGGTGTGCCACAGCTGCTGTGTGGGATTTTTGCATTATATGTGTATTCTATGAGTGGTGGTATGCAACGGGTGCTGTGTGGGATTGCTGCATTATATTCTATGGGTGGCGGCATGCAACAGGTGCTGTGTGGGATTGCTGCTTTATATTCTATCGGTGGTGGTGCACAACGGGTGCTGTGTTTATTGCTGCACTATATTTATATTCTGTGGGTGGTGGTGTGCAACAGGCCCTGTGTGGGATTGCCGCATTATATTCTATGGGTAGTGGCGCACAACAAGTGCTGTGTGGGATTGTGGCATTATATTCTATGGGTGGTGGCGCGCAACAAGTGCTGTGTGGGATTGCGGCATTATATTCTATGGGTGGTGTTGCGCATCGTGTGCTGTGTGGTATTGTTGCATTATATTCTATAGGTGGTGGTGTGCAACAGGTGCTGTGTGGGATTGCTGCATTATATTCTATGGGTGGTGGCATGCAACGGGTGCTTTGAGGGATTGCTGCTTTATATTCTATGGGTGGTGGTGCGCAACAGGTGCTGTGTGGGATTGCTGCATTATATTCTAGAGGTGGTGGTGCGCAACGGGTGCTGTGTGTGATTGCAGCATTATATTGTACGGGTGGTAGTGCGCAACGGGTGCTGTATGGGATTGCTGCTTTACATTCTATGAGTGTTGGTGCGCAACGGGTGCTGTGTGTGATTGCAGCATTATATTGTACGGGTGGTAGTGCGCAACGGGTGCTGTATGGGATTGCTGCTTTACATTCTATGAGTGTTGGTGCGCAACGGGTGCTGTGTGTGATTGCAGCATTATATTGTACGGGTGGTAGTGCACAATGGGTGCTGTGTGAGATTGCTGCATTATATTCTAGAGGTGGTGGTGCGCAACGGGTGCGATGTGGGATTGCAGCATTATATTGTACGGGTGGTGGTGCACAATGGGTGCTGTGTGTGATTGCTGCATTGTTTCTAGGACATCTAAGGAGAGATTGTTTGGTAGGTATTAATAGTGCCACACCATATGGCCCACTCTCCTTAATGTTAGGCCCGGGCCAAATTTAGATTACACTGGTGCCATTTGTGTAATTTTGGGAATTTAGCATTATCCTTTTATGCAAAATTCCTGAAACCATTTGATCATGGTGCATCGTGTAGTTATGCTGTCGTACGGCGGCAGAACGTGAACAACCCGAACGTCAGTGACTCTTGTTTGTGACAAGTGAGCTTTTTGTGCTATTTTTTTATTGTGAAATGTGTTCTTTTGTCAAATTTTAACAGGAGGACGCATTTTGTACTAAAATATAGCACTAAATGACAGACTTAAATTTCACTTAATAACGTGTCATTTTGTGTATTTTCTCTTAAATTTTACGAAATTGTGTGAGACCAAATTATGCAAACTTTACATGTCACTACTTAATATTGTGTCAAAATGTAAAGGTGACCTTCTGGACACTGAGCTGGAGAGGGAATCTACCCGGGTTGGCTCTGCACCTGCGAAGTGACCGTTTTGGGGTGTTTTATCTTAAGAGGCCCAGACCTGGGGTCACTGGCAATGGCTGCGGGGCTGGGGTGGCCTTCCCCAGTGGGTGTGGCTTCAGCCAGTGCATGGGTTCTTGGCCACTCATTTGTGAGGAGAGAGGAGGCGGTGTATGACCACGCGTGTTCTGAAGGCAGGCGGGGGAGTGGTCTCAGGTGTACTGGGCTGGCATTGGGGGACTCTGAGTGGATCGGCTGCATCATTTGATGGAGAAGGCGGCGGGCAGGGGGCTTCCACAGCCAGCACTCATCACTGTTCAAGTCAGGCTTAGGGACTTGGAGCTCCTCAGAAGGAGGGACTTCTTGGAGCTGCTTAAGTTTGAGATCGCCTTGGTGGCGAGAGGTTCCCAGATCCAGTCTTTGCCTGGTCGCATCTTATACCAGGTGAGGTCTGGAGGGCTGGTTCCTCATCTAAGGACCTTAAGGAATCTGCCAGCGCTTGGGCAGTCCCAGAATGTGTTTGTTGAACACGCCTCTGTTGGAGACTGTTGCTCCAGGCTGCTTAAGGGGTGATCACTTTTTTCACGGTGAACACTTGTCCCCTCAGTGCAATGAGTTTTTGTGGAGTTGCGCTGGCATCTGCTGCACAACACTCCACCCCTCCCCCCCAAAGGAATGCCAACCAGGAGGCTCAGGTGGTCGGTTGACCATCTGAGCTTGTAGCGATGTAGATTCATGGTTCTCCACGAGGTGGGCAGACACCTTGGTATAAGACATTCCAAAAGTCATACAATATCTGGATTTGGCAGTTTTTGCTTTTTACAGAAAACCCACCAGGGGGTGAAGGGTAACACACAATGGTACAACCCTAAATTAGACACATAACAAAAGATCTCCGTGGAAGGGAAGGGCGCGATTGAATGTGGACTCGTGAACTGTCAATCTATAGAAGGCTGAGGAGGGCACAGTGTTGTCTTAAAGATTTTAGGGGCCCCATGCAAGACGTATTTTGGGCCCCCCTGTTTGTAACAACTTTGGATTTTATTACCTACTTTTGTGCTACTTGTAGCCCACATGATGCCAAACAAAGTTTCCGAAAATTATTTCACACACAGTTAAAATATGTCTTTCTGAGTAACATGACACTGGGCAAAGAGAGGAGAGGGGCAGAGGTAGGCAGAGAAGAGAGGCAGAGGTTGGAAGAGAAGCGAGGCAGAGAGGCTGAGGTAGGAAGAGCGGTAGAGGGGTAGGTAGAGAGAAGAGAGGTAGGAAGAGAAGAGAGGCAGAGGTAGACAGAGAGAAGAGAGGCAGAGAGAAGAGAGTCAGAGAGAAGAGAGGCAGAGAAGAGAGGCAGAGGTAGGCAGAGAGAAGAGAGGCAGAGATAGGCAGAGAGAAGAGAGGCGAGATAAGCAGAGAAGAGAGGCAGAGGTAGGCAGAGAGAAGAGAGGCAGGGATAGGCAGAGAAAAGAGAAGCAGAGGTAGGCAGAGAAGAGAGGCAGAGGTAGGCAGGGAGAAGAGAGGAAGAGGTAGGCAAAGAGGAGAGAGACAGAGGTAGGCAGAGAGAAGAGAGGCACAGGTGGGCAGAGAGGTAGAGGTAGGAAGAGAAGAGAAGAGAGGCAGTGGTAGGCAGACAGAAGAGAGGCAGAGGAAGGCAAAGAGAAGAGAGGCAAGGATAGGCAGAGAAAAGAGAGGCAGAGATAGGCAGAGAAGAGAGGCAGAGGAAGGCAAAGAGAAGAGAGGCAAGGATAGGCAGAGAAAAGAGAGGCAGAGGTAGGCAGAGAAGAGAGGTAGGTAGGGGGAAGAGAGGAAGAGGTAGGCAAAGAGGAGAGAGGCAGAGGTAGGCAGAGAGAAGAGAGGGAGAGGTAGGCAGAGAGAAGAGAGGCAGAGGTAGGCAGAGAGGAGAGAGGCTGAGGTAGGCAGAGAAGAGAGGCAGAGGTAGGCAGAGTGAAAAGAGGCAGGGATAGGCAGAGAGGAGACAGACCGAGGTAGGCAGAGAGAAGAGAGGCAGAGGTAGGCAGAGAGGAGAGAGGGAGAGGTAGGAAGAGAGGTAGAGACAGGCAGAGAGAAGACAGGTAGAGGTAGGCAGAGAGAGGCGAGGTAGAGTTAGGCAGAGAGAAGAGAGGTAGAGGCAGGCAGAGAGAAGAGAGGTAGAGAGGTAGACAGAGAGAAGAGAGGCAGAGGTAGGCACAGAGAAGAGAGGTAGGCAGAGAGAGGAGAGGTAGAGTTAGGCAGAGAGAAGAGAGGTAGAGGCAGGCAAAGATAAGAGAGGTAGGTAGAGAGAAGAGAGGTAGAGGTAGACACAGAGAAGAGAGTTAGAGTTAGGCAGAGAGAAGAGAGGCAGGTAGAAAGAAGAGAGGCAGAGATAGGCAGAGAAGAGAGCCAGGGGTAGGCAGAGAGAAGAGAGGCAGGTATAGGCAGAGAGAAGAGCGGTAGAGAGGTAGGCAGAGAAGAGAGGCACAGGTAGGCAGGGAGAAAAGAGGAAGAGGTAGGCAAAGAGGAGAGCGGCAGAGATAGGAAGAGAGAAGAGAGATAGAGAGGTAGGCAGAGAGAAGACAGACAGGGGTAGGCAGAGAGGAGAGAGAGAGGTAGGCAGAGAAGAGAGAGGCACAGGTAGGCAGGGAGAAGAGAAGAAGAGGTAGGCAAAGAGGAGAGCGGCAGAGATAGGAAGAGGCAGAGAGGAGAGAGGCAGAGGTAGGAAGAGCGGTAGAGAGGTAGAGGTAGGAAGAGAAGAGAGGCCGAGGTAGGCAGAGAGAAGAGAGGTAGAGATAGGCAGAGAAGAGAGGCAGAGATAGGCAGAGAAGAGAGGCAGGGGTAGGCAGAGAGAAGAGAGGCAGAGGTAAGCAGATAGGAGAGAGGGAGAGGTAGGAAGAGAGGTAGAGACAGGTAGAGAGAAGACAGGTAGAGGTAGGCAGAGAGAGGAGAGTTAGAGTTAGGCAGAGAGAAGAGAGGTAGAGAGGTAGGTAGAGAGAAGAGAGGTAGAGGTAGGCCCAGAGAAGAGAGGTAGAGTTAGGCAGAGAGAAGAGAGGTAGAGACATTCAGAGAGAAGAGAGGTAGAGGTAGAGGTAGGAAGAGAGAAGAGAGGTAGAGGCAGGCATAGAGAAGAGAGGTAGAGACAGGCAGAGAGAAGAGAGGTAGAGGTAGGAAGAGAAAAGAGAGGTAGAGGTACGAGAGAGAGAGAGAGAGGTAGAGGCAGGCATAGAGAAGAGAGGTAGAGACAGGCAGAGAGAAGAGAGGTAGAGGTAGGAAGAGAGAAGAGAGAAGAGAGGTAGAGGCAGGCATAGAGAAGGGAGATAGAGAGGTAGGTGGAGAGAAGAGAGGTTCAGATATAGAAAGAGACGGAGGTAAGCGAGAGAGATAAAGATTACTTTCCCTGGGGGCCTTGGAAGGTGGGGACCCACCTTGCCCACCTTCCTTATTCCTTGAAACGTCTCTGGTTGAAAGGGCCTCAGATATTAATACATGACATCAGAGCACAGGAAGACAAGTTGCATGAAGGATGGATGGATTGATGGATGAATTCAGCAGGAGCGGTCATGCTACAGTTATGGAGGCCTTCACTAGCATCTATGGGGTCTTCACCAGCAGTTATGGAGTCTTCACCAGCAGTTATGGGGGTCTTCACCAGCAGCAATGGGGGTCTTCACCAGCAGTTATGGAGTCTTCACCAGCAGCAATGGGGATCTTCACCAGCAGTTATGGGGGTCTTCACCATCAGCACTGGGAGTCTTCACCAGCAGCAATGGGAGTCTTCACCAGCAGTTATGGGAGTCTTCACCAGCAGTTATGGGGTCTTCACCAGCAGCAATGGGGGTCTTCACCAGCAGTTATGGAGTCTTCACCAGCAGTTATGGAGTCTTCACCAGCATCTATGGGGGTCTTCACCAGCAGCAATGGGGGTCTTCACCGGCAGTAATAGAGTCTTCACCAGCATCTATGGGGGTCTTCACCAGCAGCAATGGGGGTCTTCACCAGCAGCAATGGGGTTCTTCACCAGCAGCAATGAGGGTCTTCACCAGCAGTTATGGAGTCTTCACCAGCAGCTGTGGGGGTCTTCACCAGCAGCTATGGAGTCTTCACCAGCAGCTGTGGGGGTCTTCACCAGCAGCTATGGAGTCTTCACCAGCAGTTTGGGGGGTTTCCTTGTCCACTGCTACCCTGGGGAGGTATCGCCACCTGGATTGGGCAGGAATAACTGACCATTCTCACAGTGGGATTGTATTAGGAAAGTCTCAGAATAGCCACAAATAAATGTTTGGGGGTGTTTATAAACTTCTTAGGGCATCCCACCATAGAACAATGAAGGCGAAGGAGAGCAGAGATACGCACCTGAACTGCATTCATGCACACATGTGACAAAAGAAAATCGTTTTTAACAAGAATCTAAGGGCCTGATTCAGAGTTCGGCAAATGGGTACTCAGTCACACCTGTGATGGTTGTGATGGAGTACCCGTCTGCTGAACTCTAATCCAGACCCTGAGTTTTAAGACTGCTAATTTCAAGAAACACTTCCAGTTCATTGTTTTAAGAATACACTTTTAAATTCTTCATTTGTGCAGAGAACTGAAGAAGTTATGTTATCAGCATTCCTATAGCTCCTTCTACCTTTTGTATGGTTTCAAAGCACTTTGTAATCTGGGCCCACTTCACGTAGGTTCTGGGATGTACACTGACCGGTTCTGCACGCTCTTTGGTGACACATCTCCCTCCATTGTGTGCACTGGGGGCATCTTCACCTCACTGACAAACAGGCATACCTCCTTTGCCACAGGAGAGGTAGATGGCCGATGTCTCCTCACTCTGACGCTGAGCTCATCCTTTTGGACAATCCATGACTGAAGACCTCATTCTATTCCCCGGGACCCTACACGTGCCAAGAAATGAGCTTACTTCTGAATTTTCAGTTTGTGCTCCAGATGATGTAGTTTTGCCTCTGCTGATCTTCTCCTGATGTCCTCATTATGCCAGGAGTGTGGAGTAGTGTCCAGAACGCACTCTGGTGTAGGTGAAGCCGTCTAAGTCTCTACTCTCCCAAGGACAAGTGACTGGCCTGTAGTGTTGTGTGAGTTAGCAATGACAGAATCCTTTTGGCTCCTGATGGACTGCGTAGAACTGTCATGTAAGTGTTAGAGCGTAGTGAAGTGCATGCAGGTTTAGAATGTTGAGTTCACGGTTACACGCAGAAGAATAAAGATATGTTACACTAAGCTCCTTGAGTGGCATAGTCATTGGCGGGTACTCTGGTACGCGGGCCAGGGAGGTCGCTACATGGCCGATCTTGCCCTCTCTGACCTTTCTGTGTGAGGAGAGCTTGTGCTGCATGTGTGGTACTTTTTCTGTACGAAGAGCTTGTCCTGTCCACTTCTCTCTGTAAGGTACACACTGCTGCTGTCTCTGCTATGCAAAGGGGAGACTGTACTGCTGTTGTCTTTATCGCAGTGCTTAATTTGTGCTGGTGTTGGCCGGTGCTCGGAAGCAGTCCATAGGGCCAGATGTACTAAGATTAGGAATAGCAATTTCATAATTGTGATTTTCTGCAAATCGCAATCTGGAAATCATGAATACTACTGAATTAAACTTGTTGAGCATCAATTAACGACTACTAGTGCGTTGCAAATTGACTTACCTTATAAATATTAATGAGTTAGGTTGCGGTTTGTGACCCATTAGGAATGACAACCATCACAGGGATGGTGGTCTGTTGGGGTCAGCAGACTACCAAGTCTGTGATTGCTTTTAAATACAGCAATCTTTTTTTCTTTGAAATGCAGCTCGTTTTCCTTAAAGGAAAATGGGCAGTTTTTCAGAAGAACAAATGACACATTTAAAATTCACTTTTAAGAGAAAGTCCCTGGGACCACTGCCTGCTCTTAAAACATTTTTTTTACATTTTCAAAGGGAAGGGGTCCTGTGGAGTCCCCTTCCCGTTTGTGAATGGGATACCACCAACTTTGAATTGGTGGTAAATATTAATGTTTTGCGAACAGAATTCGGTCGCAAAACATTAATACATACTACTGGGAAACGCCCTAACCACACCCCTTCAAAATACGGAATCGCTAATGCAAATTGCGATTCAGTAAAAGTTACCAAATCGCATTTTGCTTCTGTACATTTAAATATGCTTTGCTGCAGTCGCAAACTGTCCAGTTCTGCAAATCAGGCCGCTTGCGAGCACGAAAAACCTTTGTACATCTGGCCCTTAATTCTCACCACCAGCTCTTATTGACAGTCCACGGTTTGGGGCGGGTCTGTTTTTGAACAGAGCATATGAACAACATGTTTAAGAACTACAATATTCATTTAAAATAACAATACTACCACGTCCAGACCATTATTACAGTTTTGGGTAGTCTGGAAGAGTCAAAACAGTCACATCCGTAGGAGTGTGATGTTAATAGTTGCATTGATACTGGCATTTGACATCAGTCACCCTGGCAGTGGGTGGTGCTAGCTGCAGTGGCCTTCTAAGACATCCCTTGGTCCGTGCACTCGCTTATTTATTTTACACATTGAGTACTTCTCTGTGGTTCTTTTTCTGTGTCTGTAAGGCTGCCGGTACTGGTGCTGCCTCTGCTGCACCTGCTCTGTGAGTGTTTATAAGGGCAGCCTGTCCTGATACTGTCCGTTCTCTTAGTGTTCTATGTGCGGTGGAAGCTTGCACAGCTGCGGCTCCTGCTGTGTGTGTAAAGGCCGCCTGTACTGGTGCTGCCTGTGCAGTACCTGTTTTGTGAGTGTTTGTAAGGACAACCTGCTGTGATACTGTCTGTACTGTCAGTGTTTTCTGTACGGTGGAAGCTTGAACTGCTACTCCTGGTGTGTGTGGTAACACGTATGTGTGCATGTGTGGTAACGTGTGTGTGTGGTAACGTGTGTGTGCAGTAACACATGTGTGTGATAAAACAAGTGTGTGTGCGTGTTTGGTAACACGTGTGTGTGTCTGTGTGTGTATACGTGGGCAGCCTCTTCTAATAGGTAGGGCAGCCTGCCTTGATACTGTCAGTGTTTTCTGTATGGTTGAAGCTTGCACTGCTGCTCCTGGTGTGTGCTTGTGTGTGTGTGTGTGTGGTAACACATGTATGTGTGCGAGCATTATGTGTGGTAACACATGTGTGGTAATATGTGTGTGGTAACATGTGTGTGATAACGTGTGTGTGTGTGTGTGGTCAGCCTCTTCTGATAGGTAAGACAGCCTGCCCTGATACTGTCTGTACTGTCAGTGCTCTCTGTGGTGGAAGCTTTCTCTGCTGCTGTGTAACCGTCCTTTGCACTCTTGAGAAAAGCTTTCCTACATACAAACGTGAACCTATTGTCTTTGTCAGTGCTTGCTCCTATTTCAAACACACGCTGCACAAGGTCAGCTGGTGAGTGATCTGCTGAGTGAGTAGTGAAATGTCCTCTAAGAACACCAGGGCAGTCTTGTCCTGTGTAACTCATGCCTCAGAGACTGAATCGTTTTTGTTGTGTCTGGTATTTGTCTCTCCATCACCGTCACACCCGAGGTTCCTTGTTTGAGTGTGGAGTAGCTGCTTTGACAGCACAAAAGTAAAGAGGCTGTCTGTTGGAAAAGAAAGTTTGTGGTCTTACCAAGAACTGACAGAGAGTTACTTTTTCTTTTCGCTGAAGCACTCCATGAAAGTGCATGTGTTTTCTAGCTTTCTCCTTTGTATTAAATATCTTCCCCCAGTCTTTGTTGCCGTCTCCCTCGTGTTGCAAGCCCTCACTTGGGTGGTTCTCTCTCTCCCAAACTGCTCCACTCTCCTACGCTCCCTGCTGCTTTCTCCCTCGTATTCTTCCCCCATGTTGCTCTCCCTCGTACACTGCTTTTGCTATCCCACAACTCCCCGTTGCTTCCCCTTCCCACTCCTCCGTTGCCCCCACCCTCACACCCATAGTCTTTTATTGGTGTATAGACAGAATATCGAGTTGTTTATTTCGAACTACAACAATATCGAGTTTGAAATATCGAGGTACAAGAATATCGACAGCAAGTATATCGCAGCACAGAATATCGACAGTAAGGTAAGAAATATTTTTTTTAATATCGAAGACAGTAATATCGTTTGTAAAAATATAGTTGTTAATAATTTCGATATTTATATTAGTGTTCTGTATTTTAGTATATGTGTTAAAAGTATGTAATGTAATTTTTTGATATGTGTAGTTTTTTTTTTTAATGTATGTCTTAAATTTTTAGCAGTAATTACTTTTATGAAAATTAATTTTTGCGTATTTTAGTTCTGTAGCGGGTTGTGGGTTTATAGGGGAATAGGGTGGGAAGTAATTTAATTATAAAAAGTAATTATTAATTTGTATTGATTATTATTTATAATTATTTTATTATTAATTAATTATTAATTGGTTATTAATTAATATTAATTAATTAATAGATAATTATATTAATTGTGTTATTTTTTTAGGAGTGGGTTGTGGGTTTATAGGAGAATAGGGTGGGAAGTAATTTAATTATAAAAAGGTAAATATTAATTTTTATTTATATAACTAATTTAATATTAATTAATTATTAATTGGTTATTATTTTTTTTTAATTAATTGATACTTATATTAATTGTGTTTTTTTAGGAGCGGGTTGTGGGTTTATAGGGGAATAGGGTGGAAGTAATTATTAATATTTATTTATTAGTATTTATAATTAATTTATTATTAATTAATTATTAATTGGTTATTTAATTATAATAATTATTTAATTGATAAGTATGTTAATTTTAACCCTCTGCTATCCAACACTTTCCCTACTGTTGCACTCCCTGGAGTGGGAATAGTAATTTTTACCCCTACGCCATCCAACACTTTCCCTACTGTTGCAGTCTCTGGAGTGGGAATAGTAATTTTTACCCCTCCGCAATCCAACATTTTCTCTACTGTTTTAGTTAATGTAGTGTAAAATGTATTTTAAAAAGATTAAAAAAATGTTAATATTTTAACTTGTTATATATGTTTTTTGTTTTTAACTTATATTATTGGTGTATGTGTGTATATATGTATTTATAATTTTTAATATGTTTTTTACCAATTTATAAGTTATTAAAATAATTATTTATAAATATTATTAAGTAAGTATATATTATATTTCAGACATATATATGTTTAATTTATTTTTTACATTATATGTATTACTTATAATTTTAAACATTTTCTAATAATTTTAACTATGTTTTTTTTAATTATATGTATTATTTTCTTTATTTTTCATTATTTTTTTAACATAAAAAAACGATATTTTTAACAACGATATTTTTTTCCGATATTTTTGTACTTACCATTATGTAGATAGGACTTCAATATTCTGGACATCGATATTTTTGCGACGATATTTTTATACCTCGATATTCTGACTGTCGATATTCTGTCAGTGATCCCTTTTATTAAATATTTGTTGTGGGGGTGAGGGGGCGACAGGCCACTAAATTGCAGCTGGACACTCTGGGGCCAATTCCGATTCAGGCCGGAAATCTCTCCGACCGAGCCGGACCCAGAGAGATTTCCGACCGAATCGGACCCTAGCAGTCCGACCGAACCAGTACGATGCGTTTGCTTGCTATCGGACTCGATTCGGTCGGACTCCCACTGAAGTCAATGGGAGCCGGTCGTACAACGCGTACGCGGGCTCCCATTGACTCAATGGGTGCGAGGCGAACAAGGGCGCCCCCTACAGCGGGTTCGCGGCGAAGCGGGTCGCGCCGTACATGCACAGGTAGGGGGGACCCATGGGTCCCCCCTGTGTGCGACTCGCGCGGCTAGGCGTACAGGGGGTTCCGACACGGACCCCTGAAGTGCGGCTCCGACTGCTCTTTCGAGCCGGACGGCGCGAGTCGGTCGGACTGCTCGAGGCGCGCATCGTACTTACCCGGCCAGGGAACGTCTCCATTGCGCGGTGCGAGTCGTGTCCGTGCGAGTCGGTCGGAGCGGTTGGGTCCCGTGAACGAGTCGGTCGGCGATTTCGCGTCCGCTCGCATCGTACTCCCTCGCCCGGACGCACGTCCGACTCGGTCGGGAAACAGGGCTCCGAATCGGATCCGGTAATGCCGAAACCGATTCGGAGCCCTACCGGCCGAGATCGGAATCGGCCCCTCTGTCTCAAAGAAAGTGCTATTGAACTACTTTCATTTCATTTTTTAAATTTATTTTACAGAGCCATCACGTATTGTTGGCACACGCCCTCTTTCCTAAGCACGCATACGCGTAATGAGCAGTGTTGCCAGATTTTGAGACCCGTCCCAAGCCCAAAGCGGCTGAAGTATAGGCCTAAATTTAGCCCAACGCAGATCAGTGTCTGCCCAAAAACCAGCCCAAAGTAGCAACTCTCAAATTATGCAGAAATAGTCATCAGAAACCATTTTAAGGATGAATACACATTCTATTCAGTATACAGATAGTGGGAGGGGGTTAACTGGGCACCTGTCTTAATGCCACTGGTTACAGCATATGTACTGATCAAAGAAAATCTGCACATTTATTCGAAATGACTTGTCTTAATGCAAAAATCTCTACATGAAAGTCAAAATATATCAAGTAAAAAAAAAATCTGAGATCTTGTCCTTTCATACACCTTGACTTCTATGACCAAAAGAAATTGTCAGAGCCACCAGTCTACTAACCCCTTACCTTGGACAAAAATACACTCAAGTCCAAAAGGAACCACTACTCAGGTTGATGTACAGATAGTTATTCCGTTTCCTACTCAGGGTTTCAGCCTGTCTGTTACATTAGCAGATGTGCCAGTAAAAGCTAGGTTAGTTTCTATTTGTGAATCGCCAGGACTCAGTCTGAAACAACCATGCCGCCACTGGAAGACACCAACCAGGGCACAAGTCCGGGGTACATGCGGATACACGAGTCCACCCACTATTTTCACAGGGTGAACACCGTCCACCCTGCCAAGTTGTTGGGCCCTACAGAAATATGCTGAAGTCCCGATGTCATGGACACGTTCAGCAGGACCTGCAAGTTGTCGGCTTTTCATTCCCTTCAGCAGCGTGCAGGTGGGCGGGGGCTTTGTTATTTTCACCTCCAGCTGGGCCAAAGATAAAGGCCGAGTTAAGGGCCCATCAGGCATCCTTTTGATCGAGTATCCTGGCTGGACTGGACGTGGCCTGGAACCTCACACTGAAATGCAAATGTGATGGAGGGAAACAAAAGCACACAGCTTGTTATCTCTTCACAGGTACTTAAGAGAGGCATGCTTTTGACTTTGTTCAGTCCCTGTATATAAGACATATGCGTGCCCTGTAAGAATGTGAAATGTGTTGGTCTGTCCCAGTAGTTACCCACATAATTTAAATAGCACTATTTTATTTCTTTTATAGCGCTACTCATACCAATGCAGGGTGTCAGAGCGCTTTACATAACATACACATTGACAATAAATCATGCAAGAGTGTAAATCAATGTACAAGATGCATTGCATGAGTCAGTGAGCGTTAAAAGGTGCAGCAGTCACATATTCTACATAGCTCACAGTGCTATATTAGAAGGCTTACAATTTATGAACTGCAAGTAAGAAAAGATCTCTGTGTTCCAAACAGTAGCCCACTTACCTATCTACATAAAATAAAAATCTGTAATCTGCATATTACATGATGAGCTTTGCAGGAGACACATTAACCTTCCATACTACTTTGATTTAGATCTGAGACTACACAAAACAGAGATCTCTCCAACAAATACTTTAACCTCCAGAGTTATCTCAACATTATTATTATTCCCTGAGATTTACTGGGCACCTCTGCAGCAGATGTCTTAACCCCATAAAATATTTGAAAACGCAGAGTTTGCAACCAATTAAACAGAACAGATCTACTACCAGGCTTCTCCTTGTTGCCAGTTTCTTTGTGGCAGGGTTTTAAAAAAATAGTCAAATTAGTGGAGGCTCAGATTTTGCGTCGGGATTGCACCACTTTTTTAGCACAACCTGAAAGCAAGATCTAATCTGTTAAATCTCATAATGCGCTTAAATGTACTCATGATATATCTAATAGAAACACATGTGTAAGATCTTAATATCTGTTGTCACTTTTTGTGATGTCACTTACTGTGATGCCACGTGTGATGTCATGCATTGTGACATCATAGGCTGTGATGGCACATGCCATGATGTCACTTGCATACTGACTAACTTGGTTAGTGCCCCCACGTGCTGGAGCTGCAAGAAATTCCATAGCTTCAAGGCGTTCCATTTTAGGAAGGAATCATTTTACCTAATAACGAAACCTGCTTTGCCAACTTTTTCCCAAAACTACCCCCTATTACTTTCAAGAGAAAAAAAATACAAAGTACATATTTTTCCCTTTAACGCATCTGCAAAGGAAAACCCACGTCCCATGGAAAAAGGCACCGTAAAATACACAGCACAGCAGACAGTTTCATGCTTTCATCCACATGCGGCCATAGGCCCCCCCCACTCCTCCGGATAAGTGCACGTGCTGATACAACAATCAACAAGACGTATTTAGTATTTTGAAAGCCCTGTGACCCACATACACCCACGCGCCTCAGTGACATTGCAGCAGCCAGCAGGTGCGCTTGCACTTACACACACACGTGTGAGGGTGGTAGTACTAATCAATCATCAGCACAGTCCAATCATCCCCCAGCCATCAGCGCGCTTTGTGCTCTCATTCGCCAATGCTGGGACTGTCCTTGCCAGTGCACCACTGTGATAGGCATGGACTCCTCGGCGCCGCCTCAGCCAGTATTTTTGCGCACAATGGGTGAATATCTGCCCAAAAAGTAGCCAACCGCCAGGTGTGGGTTTCCACCGCATAAATGGAAAAAATGTCTCCCATTTGTGCGGGCAACAAGGCAGGTACGCACATGCGTCATCATGCACCTACAGAATGACAAGGCCACGACATTGCAACTTTAAATTGGCAATGTTTGAATATGTCTTGACTTATTTACCTTTGCAGTTAAGTTTTGTTACTATTTTAAAAATGCAATAAAATACATGGTTTCTAAACATACTATTCAGTATTTGGCACTTTATACAGCCTCATTCTGCTCCCCTGTCTCTTCGGGTGGTAGAAGGTGTGGTGGCTCTGACTGCTCACCCTGGCAGTCATTCCATGTACTGCCAGTACATGAGTTCACACTCAGGAGCCAAGACTCTTTAACACTACCAGTCGTACTCTTTGTCAACAAAGTCCCTATTTATTACTAATCGTTAAATATCTCAGCCCCTCCCACTCTTAGGTGGGCGATGGGTACCACTAGCTAACCAAAATCTCTAGGAAGGCAGTGTGTGGGAATGATGACAGATGCAGCAGCTGCCTGAAGCTCAACTCAGAGAAGACAGAGGTCCTCGTCCTCGTCCCCTCCCCCTCTGCATGGGACAACACCTGGTGGCCCACCGCACTCGGCAGCCCTCCAACCCCTACCGACCACGCCCAGAACCTCGGCATCGTACTCGACTCCTCCCTCTCCATGACCCGACAGGTCAACGCCGTCGCCTCAAGCTGCTTCAACACCCTCCGCATCCTCGGAAAGACCTTGAAATGGATCCCCCCCCGAATCAAGAAAGACCGTCACCCACGCACTCATAACTAGCAGACTCGACTACGGAAAAGCCCTCTATGCCGGGATCAACAAGTCTCTGCTCCGCAAGCTCCAGACCATACAGAACACCACAGCCAGACTCGTACTCGGCATCCCTCGACACGAACACATCACCCAACACCTGCAGAACCCCCACTGGCTCCCCGTTGAGAAGAGAGTTACTTTCAAGATACTCACCCACGCCTACAAATGCCTCCACAACACCGGACCCCAATACCTCAACGAAAGAGTCTTCTTCCACCTACCCAAAAGAAACCTCTGATCTGCCGACCTCGCCCTCGCTGAAACCCCTCACATCCGCAGAGCCAGAACCAATCAATCAATCACGGCATTTATAGAGCGCGCTACTCACCCGGGAGGGTCTCAAGGCGCTGGGGGAGGGGGTAAGTTACTGCTCGAACAGCCAGGTCTTGAGCTGCTTCCTGAAGGAGAGATGGTCCTGGGTTCGCCGAAGGTGAGTGGGGAGGGAGTTCCAGGTCTTGGCTGCCAGGTAGGAGAAGGATCTTCCTCCGGCGGTGGCTCTGCGGATGCGTGGTACGGTGGCGAGGGCGTGGCTGGTTGATCGTAGCTGGCGGGTGGGCGTGTAGAAGGTCATGCGGTCGTTGAGGTACTTGGGGCCCAGGTCGTGGAGGGCCTTGTGTGCGTGGGTGAGGAGTCTGAACGTGATTCTCTTGCTGACGGGGAGCCAGTGCAGGTCTTTCAGGTGTCCGGTGATGTGGCTGTGTCGGGGGATGTCCAGGATGAGTCGTGCGGAGGCGTTCTGGATGCGCTGGAGTCTTTTTTGAAGTTTGGCTGTGGTTCCGGCGTAGAGGGTGTTCCCATAGTCCAGTCGGCTGGTGACGAGTGCCTGGGTGACGGTCTTCCTGGTTTCAGTGGGGATCCATCTGAAGATCTTGCGGAGCATGCGCAGGGTGTTGAAGCACGAAGATGAGACGGCGTTGACTTGTCTGGTCATCGACAGGGAGGAGTCCAGGATGAAGCCCAGGTTGCGTGCGTGGTCCGTTGGCTTGGGCGCGGTGCCCAGGGCCGGGGGCCACCAAGAGTCGTCCCAGGCGGAGGGTGATGAGCCCAGGATGAGGACTTCCGTCTTGTCTGAGTTCAGTTTAAGGTGGCTGTTCCTCATCCAGTCGGCGACGTCTCTCATCCCGTCGTGTAGGTTGGCTCTGGCGGTGGTGGGGTCGTTGGTGAGGGAGAGGATCAGCTGGGTGTCGTCGGCGTAGGAGATGATGTTGAGGTTGTGTTGGCGTGCGATGGCTGCGAGGGGCTCATGTAGACGTTGAAGAGGGTTGGACTGAGTGAAGATCCTTGTGGAACGCCGCAGATGACTTCGGTGGCCTCGGATCTGAACGGGGGAGGCGGACTCTCTGGGTTCTTCCGGCGAGGAACGAGATGATCCATTCCAGTGCTTTCTCTCGGATTCCGATGTTGCTGAGGCGCTTCACTAGGGTGCGGTGGCAGACGGTGTCGAACGCCGCGGAGAGGTCCAAGAGGATGAGGGCTGCTGTTTCCCCGTTGTCGGTTAGGGTTCTGATGTCGTCGGTGGCTGCGATAAGGGCGGTCTCGGTGCTGTGGTTGGCCCGAAACCCGGACTGCGAGGGGTCGAGGGATCCATTCGTCTCGAGGAAGGCGGCAAGCTGTCTGTTGACGGTCTTCTCGATGACTTTGGCCGGAAACGGAAGGAGCGAGATGGGACGGTAGTTCTTGAGGTCGGTGGGGTCCGCCGTTGGTTTCTTCAGGAGGGCGGTAAGCTCGGCGTGCTTCCAGCTCTCCGGGAAGGTGGCGGTGTGGAAGGAGGAGTTGATGATGTCCCGGAGATGGGGTGCGATGGTGGCGTCGGCTTTGTTGAAGACGTGGTGTGGGCAGGGGTCGGTTGGTGATCCGGAGTGGATGGAGTTCATCGTGCGGGTGGTGTCTTCGGTGCTGATCGGGGTCCAGTTGCAGAGGGTGGTGGTGGCGGGCGTTGGTTCGGCGGTAGGGTGCGTGGTCTGTGCGTCGAAGCTGTTATGTATGTCGGTGATCTTGCGGTGGAAGAACGCGGCGAGTGAGTTGCAGAGGTCTTGCGAGGGGGTGATGTCGTTGTTTCCGGCGCTGGGGTTGGAGAACTCTTTGACGATGCTGAAAAGTTCCTTGCTGTCGTGGGCGTTGTTGTCCAGTCGTTCTTTGAGTGCCGACTTCTTGGTGGCACGGATCAACTGGTGGTGTTTGCGGGTGGCGTGCTTGAGGGCGGTCCTGTTGTCTGTGGTCTGGTCGAGTCGCCAGGCTTTCTCGAGAGTGCGGCAGTTCTTCTTGGATTCCTTGAGTTCGTTGGTGAACCAAGGGGTTTTCTTGCTTCCGGGTCTGCTGGGAGGGTTTTTAGTGGTGCGAGGTCGTCGGCGCAGGCGGTCAGCCACTTGGCGAGGTTGCTGGCTGCTTCGTTTGGGTCCGTTGTGTTGGTGGGTGTGTTCTGGCTGAGGGAGGCGGTGAGCTGCTCGGCGGTGATCTTGCTCCAGCTCCGGCGGGGAGCCTGTTGCGGGTGGTGGTGGGTTGCAGTCTTTCTGAAGCTGAAGTGGACGCAGCTGTGGTCGGTCCAGTGGAGTCCGGTGGCGTGGCTGAAGGAGATGTGCTTGCTGGAAGAGAAGACGGGGTCAAGCGTGTGGCCGGCGTAGTGGGTGGGCGTGTTCACCAGTTGCTTGAGTCCGAGGTTGGCGAGGTTGTCCAGCAGGGCGGTGGTGTTTCTGTCGTTGTTGTTCTCCAGGTGGAAGTTGAGGTCCCCTAGGAGGATGTAGTCGGCGGAGGGCATGGCGTGCAGGCTGATGAAGTCTGCGATGTCTTCGCTGAATAGTGTGCGTGGTCCCGGGGTCTGTAGATGAGGGTGCCTCGGAGGGTGGTCTTGGGGTCAGTGTGTATCTGGAAGTGTAGGTGTTCGGCGGCGGTGAAGGTCTCGTCGGAGTTAGTCGAGATGCGGATGGTGTTCTTGTGTACGATGGCGATGCCTCCTCCCGTCTGGTTGACGCGGTCCTTCCGGGTGATCTTGTATCCGTCCGGGATGGCTATGGCGATGTCGGGCGCTGAGGAGGCGTTCATCCAGGTTTCGGTGAGGAAGGCGACGTCCGGTGCTGTTGCGTCGAGCAGGTCCCAGAGTTCCACGGCGTGCCTGTGGACGGAGCGGGTGTTCAACAGGATGCATTTCAGGTGGTTGCTGCTGTGCTCGACTTGGCGGAGGTGGTGCACGTCCGGGGGCAGGTGAATCGGCAGGCTTGGCAGGTGAAGGGTCCGTGGGTGCGTCTCGGTGAGGCTCGGTAGCAGGCAGGGTTCCGGCCGGCATTGAGTGCGGTGAGGGTGGCGGCGTCGTAGGTCCGTCGAGTAGTGTTGCATCGGTGGGATCCAGGGGTCCTGGCGCTGGGCGCGGGCCAGGCGCGGACGGGCGCAGACGGGCTTACCTTTGGCGCACCTTCGGCGCTCCGTCGGTGCTCCCGCTGCGCGCGGCCGCTGCGCGGTCGCTCAGGGGCGTCATAAGTAAGGAGCCTGGAGGGAGGAGCAGCTGGGTGGCGGGAGCGGGGCGGCGAATGGAATCACGGGGGGCGGGGCCGCAGGGAGGCAGTGGCGGGAAGTCCCAGGAGCAGCGGGCAGCGGGAAAGTCCCAGGAGCAGCGGGAAAGTCCCAGGAGCAGCAGGCAGCGGGAAAGTCCCAGGAGCAGCGGGCAGCGAGCGAAGGAATCTCCAGGCAGGAGGCGGCAAGGCAGGCAGGAGCGGCAGCAGTGAGTGGGGCGACCAAGCCCTGTGGAGGGCTGAGCGGTCACCAGGTGGAAGAGCCTTCTCCTACATCGCGGCCAGAGCCTGGAACAAGCTGCCAATCGACATCAGACCCCCCCCCCCTCCCTGAACATCTTCAAGAAGACACTCAAGACCTGGCTCTTACACTGAACAGAGCTGCTCCCCCCCCACACCTCCCCCAGCGCCTTGAGACCTTCACGGGTGAGTAGTGCGCTTACAATTCCCCTGATTGATTGATTGATTGATTGATGCAGAGTGGCAGTCTCAAACCTTCAACATATCAAGACAGGAGCACACTCCTGAAGACGGGGTACTTCCTGTTTCTCTGCACCCTGACACGTGGCGCTAGGGAGAGATGCTCCTTCAAGGCCTGCGCTTCCAGTGCCAAAGCCCCTCCTGACAAACACTTGCAGTTGTCTCTCCCTCTTCTGTTGCCCTCAGTTTGTGTCTCCGTTTTGTCTTTCTGCGGAGTCCTGCTTGTGAAGGCTCAGAAGGTAAGGGATGCCTCCTTCAACTCCTTCCAGTCGGACAGCCGTCCTCTCCCTCACCCTATCCAAGGGCCTTGTATCCGGCTGGTTCCATAATCGCTTCCGATCCTGTTCCGCTGTCATAGGATCTGATGGCTGAACCCGGTGGCGTTACCACAGACACTTCAGATGTCCACAGAGGATGGGGACCAGCGGACAGGTAAGTCACAAGAAGTCGTACAAACAGCCTGGTCCATAATATGAGAATACCTTTTTGACTTAGGGCAGGTCCCTCGCAGTCGCCTTATGGCTTCATCGAAGAAGATTCCTCACCAAAGTCCACCCCTTGACTTGCACTTGTCCGGCAGTAATGTGAATTCCAGGCTCCTGAGGATTGCGCACCCCTTCTTTATGAGTGCCTCGTTCTCCACTGTCATTATTTACGCCAACTGTTAGTCGAGCTTGGCACCGGCGTCTGGTCGTCGAAAGATGCTGTGAGTGAAGCTTCGATTCTAGTGATCACTGGCAGGGCTGACTTCTATACCAAAGAGAACGCCAGGAGTTGGAAATTACCGACTCGTACGGCAAACCCAAAAACTTCCTGATCGGAATCCATGATGGGTCATTAGATCCAGTGGGTTAGGGAACCTCAGCGCAGAACTCCTTGAGCCAAAGCAGAAGGCCTCTTTCATCAAACACTAGCAGAGAGGAGTCCCACACACCTCTCCCTTCCCTTATACCAGTCAGAGCACTCTGAATTTGTAATGTTTGTAAAGTTAGAACAAAGTGATCGACAAGTGTATTCTGCTCAGACCAGCTAACCACCAGGCTACAGACACCCCTCTGACCTTAGATATCCTCAAATAAAAGGAGATGGTCTTCAGACAACACGCTTCCACTCTAGAACCATTCGCCCAAAACACCCTCAGCAGCCTTCTCACAGGGCCATTTAGGCAACGCTGAACCTTTACATCAGATATGGGATACAACGCAGTCCTGAAGACCACAATACCACACCAGAAGCACATTAACCAAGACCTCTCTATAGTCCAAGTGGAAACTCACCTCCGTGGCAGCCCAGAGTGGTTCAAGCCAATGCTAAAGTGTGAGGTTCACTGTAGAAATGCTACGAACACAGCATCAGGTGTGTTGCCTTTTGAATCCCCGCCTACTCTGGTTTCTGGTCTCGCCTCTTAACTGGACCTGGTGCTTCTTCTTGAAAAGCCATCGTTGCTGTCACATTAGTACCACCTGTGGGGCAGTCTACATCACTGTTTGCTCCTGCTGGGGCGCTCCCTGATCGAGAACTCTGGCTTCCGCCTCTTCCTGGGATACTGCGTCCTGTGTGAGGCCAGAAGCGGGGGAGCGCTCAGTCTGTGTCCTGGTCCTGTGTGAGGCCAGAAGGAGGAGAGCGGTAAGTCTGTGTCCCGGTCCTGTGTGAGGCCAGAAAGAGGAGAGCCCTCAGTTTGCATCCTGGTTCTGTGTCCAGGTCCCATGTGAGCACAGAAGGAGAGTGCTCAGTCTATATTCTGTTTCTGTTTGAAGCTAGAATGAGGAAAGCGCTCAGTCTGCATCCTGGTCCTGTGTGAGGCCAGAAGTAGGAGAGCACTCAGTCTGTGTCCAGGTCCCGTATGAGCCCAGAAGGAGAGAGCTCAGTCTGGGTCCTGGTTCTGTGTGAAGCCAAAAGAAGGAGAGCGATCAGTCTGTGTCCAGGTTCTGTGTGAGGCCAGAAGAAGTAGAGTGGGCAGTCTGTGTCCTGGTCCCGTATGAGCCCAGAAGGAGGGAGCTCAGTCTGCATCCTGGTCCTGTGGGAGGCAAGAAGAAGGAGAGCGGTCAGTCTGTGTCCAAGCCCTATATGAGGCCAGAAGGAGGAGAGCCCTCAGTCTGTGTCCAGGTCCTGTGTGAGCAAAAGACACACAATTGAGGGGTTCAAACTGGAATGACATGGTGAGCAAAAAAATGATGGATTTATTCCTAGATCTCTGTACTGGGGTGAATGTATGACATTGTTCTGCATTCTTTCCATCAATTGTTCTTTTTGCATTTGTCACCCCGAGTGGGACGGGTATGCCCAGATGTGGGTCCCGTGCACTCCATGCCACTGGAGTCAAGCTATCCTGGCTGATGAGGGGTGAAAGCCCGAAACCGGTCCTAGGATGCTTGTTTCCAGTCCAGGGAGGACCTGGCCTGGCAGTTCGGGCTGGACTGTTCCCATTGGGCGCAGGGTCAAGACTGATTTGCATATGGCTGGGTCCAAGCTGGAATGGCATGGTGAGCAAAAAAACGATGGATTTAGGCCCAGATCTCTGTACAGGGGTGAATGTATGACATTGTTCTGCATTCTGTCCATCAATTGTTCTTTTTGCATTTGTCACCTCGAGTGGGACGGGCATGCCCAGATGTGGGTCCCGTGCACTCCATGCCACTGGAGTCAAGCTATCCTGGCTGATGAGGGGTGAAACCCCGAAACCGGTCGTAGGATGCTTGTTTCCAGTCCAGGGAGGACCTGGCCTGGCAGTTCGGGCTGCACTGTTCCCATTGGGCACAGGGTCAAGACTGATTTGCATATGGCTGGGTTGAAACTGGAATGGCATGGTGAGCAAAAAAACGATGAATTTAGGCCCAGATCTCTGTACTGGGGTGAATGCATGACATTGTTCTGCATTCTTTCCATCAATTGTTCTTTTTGCATTTGTCACCCTGAGTAGGACGGGTATGCCTAGACGTGGGTCCCGTGCACTCCATGCCACTGGAGTCAAGCTATCCTGACTGATGAGGGGTCAAACCCCGAAACCGGTCCTAGGATGCTTGTTTCCAGTCCAGGGAGGACCTGGCCTGGCAGTTCGGGCTGGACTGTTTCCAGTCTGTGTACCGGCTCTATGTGAGGCCAGAAGAATGAGAGCAGTCAGTCTGCATCCTGGTCCTGTGTGAGGTCAGGATGAGGAGAGCGCTCATTCTGTGTTCTGGTCCTGTGTGAGGCCAGACGGACGAGAGTGATCATCAATCAATCATGGACTTATAAAATGCGACTACTCACCCGTGAGGGTCTTAAGGTGCTGAGTGGGGAAGGGGGAAGGGGGGGTTGGGGAAGCCTGGGTCTGTGGTTCAATCGAAGAGCCAGGTCTTGAGGTCCTTCCTGAATTGCGGCAGCAATGGTCATTGCCTGAGGTATGGAGGCAGGGTGTTCCAGGTCTTCGCAGCGAGGTAGAAGAAGGGTCTTCCTCCAGCCGTGGTCTTGCGGATCCGTGGGACGGAGGCCAGGCCAGTTGGGCAGAGCAGAGATGTCTGGTGGAGTTGTAGAAGGAGAGGCGGTGGTTGAGGAATGCAGGTCCGGCTTTGTGGAGGGCTTTGTAGGTGTGCTTGAGGAGCTTGAAGGTGATTCTTTAGTTGACAGGTAGCCAGTGAAGGTCTCTCCGGTGGCCGGTGATGTGGTTAAGGTATGGGATGTTCAGGAGGAGTTTGGCGGAAGCGTTCTGGAAGATCTGCATTTTCTTTTGGAGTATTTTGGTGGTGCCGGCGTAGAGTGCGTTGCTGTAGTCAAGTATGCTGCTGACGAGCGCATGTCTCACCGTTTTCCTGGATTCGGTGGGGATCCACTTGAAGATCTTATGAAGGAGGTGGAGCATGTGGAAGCAGGTGGACGTGACGGTGTTGATTTGGCAGTACATTGAGAGCGAGGAGTCCAGGATGATGCAGAGGTTTTGTGCGTGGTCCATGGGTGTGGGGGGATTACGAGCGCTGCGGACCACCAAGAGTTGTCCGAGGCAGAAGAGGGGGAGCCCAGGATGAGGACTTCGGCCTTGTCTGAGTTAAGCTTGAGGCAGCTGTCCTTCATCCAGGTGGCGACTGCCTTCATACAGTCATGGAAGTTGCTCTTTGGTGACTGTGGGTTCATCTGTGAGGGAGAGAATCAGCTGGGTGTTGTTGGTGTAGGAGACAGTGTTGAGTCTGTGGCTTCTGATGATGGCTGCAAGCAGGGCCAGTCTGTGTCCTGATTCTGTGTCCGGTCTGCCGAGTCAGCACGCCACGCCACGCCACGCCAGTGAGGCGAGGAGGCAAGGAGCAAGCGAGGAGCGAGGGGCGAGATTGGGGCGAGATTGGGAGCGTTCGAGTGCCGCCGCGGCTGTCCCCTGACCGGCTGGATCGGTTCAGCTTGGCACGGCTCTCCCGCCGCTGACTCCCCCACCCCCTTTTGGCTCACGGCGGGCTCACAGGCTGTGCGGCGGAGCTACTGCCACACCTACTGACACAGCTGCAGTTCCGTGGGCCTCACTGTCTCACTCTCCAGTTCCTGATTGTGCCTGCCATTTGACAACTGAGGTTTGGACAAAATCGCTGAACCGGCAGTCAGCTTCAAAACCTCAGGCAAAGCCTTGGTAATCAATGAAATACCGGTCGGAGAAGTGCCGAGAAGTGCCAAAGTAAAGTAGAGCTCCCTTGGCCTGTGGTCTGCCTGTGGCGCGGAGGAGCAGCGGCAGCACAGAGAGAGGGACCGAGGGAGGCAGAAGTGCCAAAGTAAAGTAGAGCTCCCTTGGCCTGTGGTCTGCCTGTGGCGCGGAGGGGCAGCACAGAGAGAGGGACCGAGGGAGGCAGAAGTGCCAAAGTAAAGTAGAGCTCCCTTGGCCTGTGGTCTGCCTGTGGCGCGGAGGAGCAGCGGCAGCACAGAGAGAGGGACCGAGGGAGGCAGAAGTGCCAAAGTAAAGTAGAGCTCCCTTGGCCTGTGGTCTGCCTGTGGCGCGGAGGAGCAGCGGCAGCACAGAGAGAGGGACCGAGGGAGGCGGAAGAGGTGGCGGCCCACTCTGCGGGACATGGTGCTCATGACCGAGCAGCACTACGAGCTGCAGCTTTTGCCCAGTGCTTGACACCAACGAGGACGCTGCCAGAAGCAAGAGACCCCTGCCGAGACCAGGACCATAGGAACACCGGGCCATGCAGCTTCACATCCGTGCACCGCCCCTACACCCTGGACTACATCCCCCAGGGTGCAACAACTTTCCCTGCAGCTGCCGTGAGTGAGGGGGAGGCGTGGCCATCGCGCATAAAGCGCTGCCTCTCCCACTGCGGCGCGGGACGTGCGCGGGACGCACTCAGACGCACCCAGACGAAGCCCGGACCAAGGACCAAGGACAAGCCCGTCAGAGGCCGGAGGAGGCCAGGCTGGGCCACCCCCCCAAATCTTGGAATGAGATCAGGATTGTCTCTGTAAACTTCAACAAGGTCAGTGCCTTAAGGCCCTCTGTCTATTCTCTTCCGGCGACTAAATTGAGTTACCAGAAACCATGGGTAGGCGAGTTGGGGTGGGAAAGCTGAATGTCGCCCCTGTACAGCCGGATTCTTCCATTAAACAGACATCCATAGATCGCATGCTACAGAGAGCCATCGGCGTAGTCGTAAATGAGATAGAACTAACGGAAAGGCGACTATCACTTACACCCAATCTTGCTGCACCTTTAAGTCCCCTTGATGTAGCAGACTCGCCCCCCATTACGGATCAGGAACTTGTCTTAAGCGACGTGGGACCTTCTGCAGAAAGTGGAATGGACGTTATACATCCAGGAGGGGCCCGCCCAAAAACAGGGAAAGTCAAAGCCACCACTTCAAGAGGGCCCAAAAAAAGAAAAGCCCCAGCTCTTGTGAGCCTGACTCCCATAAGGGCCAATGGCAGTAGTCCCTCAACGAATGGAGACCCAGAACAGCCAGCATGGGTCATGGACATGGTTGTAGACTTGCAGGTTCAAGTCAGGACTATTGTAAGAGATTAATTGAAAAACCTAAGGGATCGGGTTGAGAGTCTCGCAAAACTAGTAGAATGTTGGGTTGATAGGGTTGAGGTAATTTTGAAAGAAAAGCTACCAGCCAACACATTATCACATTTAAGTGCCCACCTCCTGAGTGCAGAAGCCAATAACGCCATCCCCACTAAAACAACACAATCTAATCAGGAGAAGGAGGGAAGGCAACATGGTAGCCCAAATGGGGCAAAGAAAGGTAACACCATGCAGGGCCAAGAACTTAGACAAGGAGTACTGATGGAAAAGACTAACGTAGGAGGGGTGGTAGGGCCCCCAGAAAGCCCCTCCACTGGCATAAGGGGCAGACCTACAAGCAGGCAAGAGGGGGGAATCAACCAGGTAGGGACAGCCCTCCCATGCATTAACTTACCCCCAGCCTCAATCCCCTATGTTGTTATTCTAGCAGGAGTTCCAGAATTAAAGCAAGGCACTAGGGAAACTTATTGTGAGCTGAAAAACAAATGTATTCATTGGCTAATCAGCAACAAGCAGTTCTCCAACAGAGATATAAATGATATTATCATGACCCGTAGGGTGGGATGGGTAGGTTGGAGACCCAAAGACATCTTTGGTGACTGTGTCATCATCAATTTTAGGAATAGGGGGATTGTTAATGATCTTTTAGACCATCTCTTTGTTAGACCTGAGAGCTCTGCTAATCTATTGCCCCTGGGTTATTTCTACCCCTCGCACCAACATCTACAAAAGTCTAGAGGAGCTTACCACTTGAAGTGGGCATCAATTCAGAACACCCAACCCCCTATACCCTTGCAGGCACAAATATCTCAACTATTCTTTAACATTCCAGTGAACAACAGGTTCAGCCCCCTCGAGGCAGTTGACTGACTAACGAAAGTGGCAGCCCCTGTACAAGATAAAGCCCAACTTTGCATGTGTATCCTGCTCATAAATCTTTACTCTCGCCCGACCTCCTGGGGCCTGGAGTCCACTATCCTAGAACAACTTAACACCTTACTTTTAACCCTTCCTTCGCACTGGGGTATAATCATTGGCAGTGACTTTAATTGTCAATTTGAGCCGCTTGTTGGTCTGTCCGGGGCCCAATTTGAGGAGGAGGACCAATATTGGTCAGTTCCCGAACCTAATATTCTGCCAGCAAGAGCATGGACCCCATTAGTGCTCCAGATCCAGGCCCTTACCCTGAACTTTTCTTTAAGAGCATGTAACGGTCGCACAAGATCAGATAGCCCGGGAAACCACACCTATAACAGACCAGGCCATACCTCAATCATTGACTACATGTTGTTAGACATGCAGTACTGGCATAAGGTGCTAGATTTTAAAATCACCCCGCGACATGACAGTGATCACAACGCTCTTATTCTAGAAATAGTATCACCATGCACTATTACGTCCCAGGTTGATCCTCAATCATCAGTGCAAAGCCTGATACAGATCAATGGTGGGAGAAGAGTTCGTTGGGTTGTGTTTTCCCAATCTCAAGATAAAACGGCCAAACTCTACCATCAAGTAGTCCCTTACCTTTTAGTCACTTCCCAATTAATAGAGGACCTTGGAACATCAAACTCTCTCCTTAAGATTTCACAAAATCATCATGATTTGGTTGACACTTTGGCCACTTTTTTTAATCAAAATAAAACCCAGGGAGCCCTTAAAATCCCCAAACACAAATGGTTCAATGCCAGTTGCCGAGCAGCTAAAATACAATTAATAACTGCCATTAAAAGTAGCGAGAACGTTAAAATCAAGAAAGCTAGAGCTGTATATAAAAGTGCTACTACTAAAGCTAAATATCATTGGGAAGCCCAAAAATGGGAAGACCTCAGCACTGCATTAAACACTCACGACCTGAGGTCCTTTTGGAATATCGTAAATAATGATACCAAGGCTGGTAAACCGGCTATTGAACCAAACATTGACGAAACTGTTTGGAGGGTACATTTTGAAACCCTCTATAGAAGGGACAAAGGAGGGGATGAAAGATATGGTAGGCCCCCGGGGTGCACAGGCACAAACATGGAAGTTGCCCTCTTAATTTCGGTAAGAGAAACCACCGATGCACTAGGGAAGATCCTACCTGCAAAAGCGGCAGGTTTGGATAGGATCCCCGGAGATCTCTACCGATCAGAACCCACCATCTGGGCACTGTACTTGACTACGCTATTCAACGCTGTTTTACAAGGCATGGCAATCCCCACCACTTGGGCGGGAGCAGAAATAATACCGATTTTTAAAAAGGGATCCCCACTCTTACCCGTTAATTACCGCCCGATTAGCCTCATCGACGTCGGGCAGAAAATCTTTGCCCGAGTCCTATTGGGGCGCCTACAAAGCTGGATGGAGGAACACAATATTCTAACCACCCTCCAAGCCGGGTTTCGGACCAGGACATCCACGATTGATCAACTTTTTAGGTTGCAGTTGATATACTGGAAAACAGTCTCCATCGAGGGAGGCAGTCTCTACCTTATTTTCGTAGACTTAAAATCTGCCTTCGACCTGGTCCCGAGGGATAAACTTTGGGCAACCTTAAGAGATATGGGAGTCCCAGAATACCTGTGTCATCAGATAGAACGTCTCCATGAGGGCAATTATGCCCGTATTAGATATGGAAAGAACGGAGAACTCTCTGCCCCCTTGCCCGTGGAAAGAGGGGTTCGACAGGGCTGTGTCCTGGCTCCAACTCTTTTTTCCCTCTACATCAATGGGTTAATAGATTTCCTGAATAAAGGGAAGAATATTGATGCACCTAGGCTAGTGCAGCGAAAGATCCCGGCCCTGATGTTTGCGGACGATACGCTTCTCCTCGCAAAATCCCCAATGTGAATGCAGAGGACTCTTGACAACTTCAGCGATTTCTGCAAGCATCGGGGCCTGGAAATCAACCTGCAAAAAACAAAGTATATGGCCTTTAACGTAGGCAGATCTTCCCGCCCCAATCCCTGCCTGGATGGCAGACCTCTCGAGAGAGTGACCATTTTTGATTATCTGGGTCTGACTCTTACCGAGAAAATGGACTGGGGCACCCAAATAAAAAAAGCAGGGCTGACATTTACTCAAACAACGGGGGGTATTTTAAAACTACACAGGAACTGTTCCAAAAAAACACTTAGTCCAGTGCTAGAAATTTACAAGGTTCAGGCTAGACCTGCTGCCCTTTATGGAGCAGAACTTTGGGGCCATTGTACAGTGCATCCGCTAACCAGAATAGAGAATACCCTCATTAGACAGCTTTTGAGGCTCCCCAATAGTACCCCATTAACACCTCTCCGTTTAGATCTTGGGGTTAGGCCGATATCGGAAGAGGTGGCCCTCCTGCCTCTCCTCTATTGGCGTCGCCTCTGGAGCACCCCGGAGCTAGCTGCCTACAGAGAAGAATTAATTGATGTCATGGGCATGCGAGGCTCTGGGAGGATAACCTGGTTGACCAACATTAGGAATATCTGTGGGGGCCTAGGGAGGGGCGACTTATGGAATAATGCGGAGGTCATATCTCTATCATTATCAAGAAAGACCCTGGTGGAGAGCTATAGAGCAGACAAGCTCAATGAGCTTGAACAAAGAGCTACCGCCGGCCGTCTAACCGTGGAATTCTTGGCTATAAAAAATAGGTATAAACTTGAACCGGTACTGGATGTAATCCAGCCCTTACTTGCTAAAAAACTGTATGTCCAGTTCAGGCATGGAGTCCTCCCGCTACGCACCTTTACTCGAAACTGGGAGGAGACCTCAAACAGGGGTTACCCGGCCTGCAACTATCCCGATGAATCGGAGTTGCATGTGTTATTTGTTTGCAAGGGGTACAGAAAGGCCAGAGCACGCTGGTTACTCCAACTTTGCAGAAATCTGGGGACACGTCGCTGTTCTGAAGCCTATAGGATACTCAAAACAAATATGCAAATGCCCATTGTTTACTCCATCTCACGCTTCTTATTTAATATGTGGTGCACCCGAAGGGCTATCCTTAAGGTTCTGTCCCAGCAAAATGATAGTCCAGGAACACCATGAGTGAGTTATATAGTGCATTGGTCAGGTTGTACCTAGGGATAATGGTGGGGCTTTACTATTGACTGTATTGTATCATTTGTCTTTTTAAGCTTTATTTAAAAAAAAAATTCTACATATCCGATGAAATTATGTACTTTTAGTTCTTGTTTTTTATTGATGCTTTTATGGCATTTGATTGCCGAAATAACGTTTTTATGATGATGATGATGATTCTGTGTGAGGCCAGAAAGATGACAGTGGTCAGTCTGTGTCCTGGTCCTGTGTGAGGCCAGAAGGAGGAGAGCACTCAGTCTGTGTCCTGGTTCTATGTGAGGCCAAAAGAACGTCAATGGCTTCTGACGATGGCTGGAAGCTGGGCCAGTCTGCGTCCTGGCCCTGTGTGAGGCAGTAACAGAGGAGCTGTCAGTCTGTGTCCTGGCCCTGAGTGAGGCAGTAACGGGGGAGCAGTCAGTCTGTGTCCTGGCCCTGAGTGAGGCAGTAACGGGGGAGCAGTCAGTCTGTGTCCTGGCCCTGTGTGAGGCAGTAACAGGGGAGTGATCAGTCTGTGTCCTGGCCCTGTGTGAGGCAGTAACAGGAGAGCTGTCAGTCTGTGTCCTTGCCCTGTGTGAGGCAGTAACAGGGGAGCTGTCAGTCTGTGTCCTGGCCCTGAGTGAGGCAGTAACGGGGGAGCAGTCAGTCTGTGTCCTGGCCCTGAGTGAGGCAGTAACGGGGAGCAGTCAGTCTGTGTCCTGGCCCTGTGTGAGGCAGTAACAGGGGAGTGGTCAGTCTGTGTCCTGGCCCTGTGTGAGGCAGTAACAGGGGAGCAGTCAATCTGCGTCCTGGCCCTGTGTGAGGCAGTAACAGGAGAGCTGTCAGTCTGTGTCCTGGCCCTGTGTGAGGCAGTAACAGGGGAGCTGTCAGTCTGTGTCCTGGCCCTGAGTGAGGCAGTAACGGGGGAGCAGTCAGTCTGTGTCCTGGCCCTGAGTGAGGCAGTAACGGGGGAGCAGTCAGTCTGTGTCCTGGCCCTGTGTGAGGCAGTAACAGGGGAGTGGTCAGTCTGTGTCCTGGCCCTGTGTGAGGCAGTAACAGGGGACCTGTCAGTCTGCGCCCTTGTTCTGTGTGAGGTAGTAACAGAGGAGCTGTCAGTCTGTGTCCTGGCCCTGTGTGAGGCAGTAACAGGGGAGCAGTCAATCTGCGTCCTGGCCCTGTGTGAGGCAGTAACAGGAGAGCTGTCAGTCTGTGTCCTTGCCCTGTGTGAGGCAGTAACAGGGGAGCTGTCAGTCTGTGTCCTGGCCCTGAGTGAGGCAGTAACGGGGGAGCAGTCAGTCTGTGTCCTGGCCCTGAGTGAGGCAGTAACGGGGGAGCAGTCAGTCTGTGTCCTGGCCCTGTGTGAGGCAGTAACAGGGGAGTGGTCAGTCTGTGTCCTGGCCCTGTGTGAGGCAGTAACAGGGGAGCAGTCAATCTGCGTCCTGGCCCTGTGTGAGGCAGTAACTGGAGAGCTGTCAGTCTGTGTCCTGGCCCTGTGTGAGGCAGTAACAGGGGAGCTGTCAGTCTGTGTCCTGGCCCTGAGTGAGGCAGTAACGGGGGAGCAGTCAGTCTGTGTCCTGGCCCTGAGTGAGGCAGTAACGGGGGAGCAGTCAGTCTGTGTCCTGGCCCTGTGTGAGGCAGTAACAGGGGAGTGGTCAGTCTGTGTCCTGGCCCTGTGTGAGGCAGTAACAGGGGACCTGTCAGTCTGCGCCCTTGTTCTGTGTGAGGCAGTAACAGGGGACCTGTCAGTCTGCGCCCTTGTTCTGTGTGAGGCAGTAAGAGGGGACCTGTTAGTCTGCGCCCTTGTTCTGTGTGAGGCACTAACAGGGGAGCTGGCAGTCTGCGCCCTTGTTCTGTGTGAGGCAGTAACAGGGGAGTGGTCAGTCTGTGTCCTGGCCCTGTGTGTCGCAGTAACAGGGGAGCTGTCAGTCTGCGCCCTTGTTCTGTGTGAGGCAGTAACAGGGGAGTGGTCAGTCAGTGTCCTGGCCCTGTGTGAGGCAGTAACAGGGGAGTGGTCAGTCTGTGTCCTGGCCCTGTGTGAGGCAGTAACAGGGGAGTGGTTAGTCAGTGTCCTGGCCCTGTGTGAGGCAGTAACAGGGGAGTGGTCAGTCAGTGTCCTGGCCCTGTGTGAGTCAGTAACAGGGGAGCTGTCAGTCTGTGTCCTGGCCCTGTGTGAGGCAGTAACAGGGGAGTGGTCAGTCAATGTCCTGGCCCTGTCTGAGGCAGTAACAGGGGAGTGGTCAGTCAGTGTCCTGGCCCTGTGTGAGGCAGTAACAGAGGAGCTGTCAGTCTGTGTCCTGGTCCTATGTGAGGCAGCAACAGGGGAGCTGTCAGTCTGTGTCCTGGCCCTGTGTGAGGCAGTAACAGGGGACCAGTCAGTCTGCGCCCTTGTTCTGTATGAAGCAGTAACAGAGGAGCTGTCAGTCTGTGTCCTGGCCCTGTGTGACGCAGTAAGGGGGGACCTGTCAGTCTGCGCCCTTGTTCTGTGTGAGCCAGTAACAGGGGACCTGTCAGTCTGCGCCCTTGTTCTGTGTGAGGCAGTAAGAGGGGACCTGTTAGTCTGTGTCCTGGCCCTGTGTGAGCCAGTAAAAGAGGAGCTGTCAGTCTGCGCCCTTGTTCTGTGTGAGGCAGTAACAGGGGAGCTGTCAGTCTGCGCCCTTGTTCTGTGTGAGGCAGTAACAGGGGAGCTATCAGTCTGCGCCCTTGTTCTGTGTGAGGCAGTAACAGAGGAGCTGTCAGTCTGTGTCCTGGCCCTGTGTGAGGCAGTAACAGGGGACTTGTCAGTCTGCGCCCTTGTTCTGTGTGAGGCAATAACAGGGGACCTGTCAGTCTGCGCCCTTGTTCTGTGTGAGGCAGTAACAGGGGACCTGTCAGTCTGCGCCCTTGTTCTATGTGAGGCAGTAAGAGGGGACCTGTCAGTCTGCGCCCTTGTTCTGTGTGAGGCACTAACAGGGGAGCTGGCAGTCTGCGCCCTTGTTCTGTGTGAGGCAGTAACAGGGGAGTGGTCAGTCTGTGTCCTGGCCCTGTGTGAGGCAGTAACAGGGGAGGTGTCAGTCTGCGCCCTTGTTCTGTGTGAGGCAGTAACAGGGGAGTGGTCAGTCAGTGTCCTGGCCCTGTGTGAGGCAGTAACAGGGGAGTGGTCAGTCTGTGTCCTGGCCCTGTGTGAGGCAGTAACAGGGGAGTGGTTAGTCAGTGTCCTGGCCCTGTGTGAGGCAGTAACAGGGGAGTGGTCAGTCAGTGTCCTGGCCCTGTGTGAGTCAGTAACAGGGGAGCTGTCAGTCTGTGTCCTGGCCCTGTGTGAGGCAGTAACAGGGGAGTGGTCAGTCAGTGTCCTGGCCCTGTGTGAGGCAGTAACAGAGGAGCTGTCAGTCTGTGTCCTGGTCCTATGTGAGGCAGCAACAGGGGAGCTGTCAGTCTGTGTCCTGGCCCTGTGTGAGGCAGTAACAGGGGACCTGTCAGTCTGCGCCCTTGTTCTGTATGAAGCAGTAACAGAGGAGCTGTCAGTCTGTGTCCTGGCCCTGTGTGAGGCAGTAACTGGGGAGCTGTCAGTCTGTGTCCTGGCCCTGTGTGAGGCAGTAACAGGGGAGCTGTCAGTCTGTGTCCTGGCCCTGTGTGAGGCAGTAACGGGGTACAGTCAGCCTGTGTCCTGGCCCTGTGTGAGGCAGTAACTGGGGAGCTATCAGTCTGTGTCCTAGCCCTGTGTGAGGCAGTAACAGGGGACCTGTCAGTCTGTGCCCTTGTTCTGTGTGAGGCAGTAACAGGGGAGCTGTCAGTCTGTGTCCTAGCCCTGTGTGAGGCAGTAACAGGGGACCTGTCAGTCTGCGCCCTTGTTCTGTGTGAGGCAGTAACAGGGGAGCTGTCAGTCTGCGTCCTGGCCCTGTGTGAGGCAGTAACAGAGGAGCTGTCAGTCTGTGTCCTGGCCCTGTGTGAGGCAGTAAAAGAGGAGCTGTCAGTCTGTGTCCTGGCCCTGTGTGAGGCAGTAACGGGGGAGCAGTCAGTCTGTGTCCTGGCCCTGTGTGAGGCAGTAACGGGGGAGCAGTCAGTCTGTGTCCTGGCCCTGTGTGAGGCAGTAACAGAGGAGCTGTCAGTCTGTGTCCTGGCCCTGTGTGAGGCAGTAACAGTGGAGTGGTCAGTCTGTGTCCTGGCCCTGTGTGAGGCAGTAACAGGGGACCTGTCAGTCTGTGTCCTGGCCCTGTGTGAGGCAGTAACAGGGGAGTGGTCAGTCAGTGTCCTGGCCCTGTGTGAGGCAGTAACAGAGGAGCTGTCAGTCTGTGTCCTGGTCCTATGTGAGGCAGTAACAGGGGAGCTGTCAGTCTGTGTCCTGGCCCTGTGTGAGGCAGTAACAGGGGACCAGTCAGTCTGCGCCCTTGTTCTGTATGAAGCAGTAACAGAGGAGCTGTCAGTCTGTGTCCTGGCCCTGTGTGACGCAGTAAGGGGGGACCTGTCAGTCTGCGCCCTTGTTCTGTGTGAGCCAGTAACAGGGGACCTGTCAGTCTGCGCCCTTGTTCTGTGTGAGGCAGTAAGAGGGGACCTGTTAGTCTGTGTCCTGGCCCTGTGTGAGCCAGTAAAAGAGGAGCTGTCAGTCTGCGCCCTTGTTCTGTGTGAGGCAGTAACAGGGGAGCTGTCAGTCTGCGCCCTTGTTCTGTGTGAGGCAGTAACAGGGGAGCTATCAGTCTGCGCCCTTGTTCTGTGTGAGGCAGTAACAGAGGAGCTGTCAGTCTGTGTCCTGGCCCTGTGTGAGGCAGTAACAGGGGACTTGTCAGTCTGCGCCCTTGTTCTGTGTGAGGCAATAACAGGGGACCTGTCAGTCTGCGCCCTTGTTCTGTGTGAGGCAGTAACAGGGGACCTGTCAGTCTGCGCCCTTGTTCTATGTGAGGCAGTAAGAGGGGACCTGTCAGTCTGCGCCCTTGTTCTGTGTGAGGCACTAACAGGGGAGCTGGCAGTCTGCGCCCTTGTTCTGTGTGAGGCAGTAACAGGGGAGTGGTCAGTCTGTGTCCTGGCCCTGTGTGAGGCAGTAACAGGGGAGGTGTCAGTCTGCGCCCTTGTTCTGTGTGAGGCAGTAACAGGGGAGTGGTCAGTCAGTGTCCTGGCCCTGTGTGAGGCAGTAACAGGGGAGTGGTCAGTCTGTGTCCTGGCCCTGTGTGAGGCAGTAACAGGGGAGTGGTTAGTCAGTGTCCTGGCCCTGTGTGAGGCAGTAACAGGGGAGTGGTCAGTCAGTGTCCTGGCCCTGTGTGAGTCAGTAACAGGGGAGCTGTCAGTCTGTGTCCTGGCCCTGTGTGAGGCAGTAACAGGGGAGTGGTCAGTCAGTGTCCTGGCCCTGTGTGAGGCAGTAACAGAGGAGCTGTCAGTCTGTGTCCTGGTCCTATGTGAGGCAGCAACAGGGGAGCTGTCAGTCTGTGTCCTGGCCCTGTGTGAGGCAGTAACAGGGGACCTGTCAGTCTGCGCCCTTGTTCTGTATGAAGCAGTAACAGAGGAGCTGTCAGTCTGTGTCCTGGCCCTGTGTGAGGCAGTAACTGGGGAGCTGTCAGTCTGTGTCCTGGCCCTGTGTGAGGCAGTAACAGGGGAGCTGTCAGTCTGTGTCCTGGCCCTGTGTGAGGCAGTAACGGGGTACAGTCAGCCTGTGTCCTGGCCCTGTGTGAGGCAGTAACTGGGGAGCTATCAGTCTGTGTCCTAGCCCTGTGTGAGGCAGTAACAGGGGACCTGTCAGTCTGCGCCCTTGTTCTGTGTGAGGCAGTAACAGGGGAGCTGTCAGTCTGTGTCCTAGCCCTGTGTGAGGCAGTAACAGGGGACCTGTCAGTCTGCGCCCTTGTTCTGTGTGAGGCAGTAACAGGGGAGCTGTCAGTCTGTGTCCTGGCCCTGTGTGAGGCAGTAACGGGGGAGCAGTCAGTCTGTGTCCTGGCCCTGTGTGAGGCAGTAACAGAGGAGCTGTCAGTCTGTGTCCTGGCCCTGTGTGAGGCAGTAACAGTGGAGTGGTCAGTCTGTGTCCTGGCCCTGTGTGAGGCAGTAACGGGGGAGCAGTCAGTCTGTGTCCTGGCCCTGTGTGAGGCAGTAACAGAGGAGCTGTCAGTCTGTGTCCTGGCCCTGTGTGAGGCAGTAACAGTGGAGTGGTCAGTCTGTGTCCTGGCCCTGTGTGAGGCAGTAACAGGGGACCTGTCAGTCTGCGCCCTTGTTCTGTGTGAGGTAGTAACAGGGGAGCTGTCAGTCTGCACCCTTGTTCTGTGTTAGGCAGTAACAGGGGAGCTGTCAGTCTGTGTACTGGCCCTGTGTGAGGCAGTAACAGGGCACCTCCTCAGTCTGCGCCCTTGTTCTGTGTGCATTTGTTAGTATAGACATTACAAAGTTTAATAAGTTACTACTGTGAGAAGATTGCTTTCGAGCAAGTCTCATTGTGAGTTCTTGCTCCATCAATCCCCTCTCTGATGGCGTTTCTGAGCCATCAAAATACTACCCACAACCAGATGCCAACTTTTAGCATAAAATTGTCTCAGTATCATTTTTACACTTTCTATTTTTCACATCTCCTTTCAGTTTCTTGTATAATTCACTTTTCAGATTTTCTAGTTCAATTTCATCAAACTTTCGTTTCTTTCCTTTTCCTGTCACATTATATGATTCATTCTTTCTACAACATTTGCACCATATCATTATTGACATTACTATTATTGCTATCCCTACTAAGGGTACTAATATTTGACCTATAAGTCCTTTCCCTACATTAGCAAACCAGGTACCAATTGACGTAATACTATTTGTCAATTTTTCTCATACACTATCAACTTCCAGTGGTTTTAGTTCCTTCTCAAGTTTTGTTATATTCTGTATATATGTTCCAATTTCTGCACTTTTGTCAGGTATGTAAGTGCAACAGTGCTTTGACTTCAATAATTTACAGACTCCGCCATCTTTTGCTAATATTATATCAAGAGCAAGTCGATTTTGCATAACCATAGACCTAATCGCAACCATCTCCGCATTAATCATTAAAAATCTTCCAGCAGTGTCTGTTGATCAACCACTGTAGATAATTTACATATTTTCCTTGAGTTCAGAATTATTCCCACTGAAGGTATCAATGCACCAAATATATCACCTACAATTTCAGAAAAACTAGCTCTTTTACTACGTGTTAATTCACTATTAATTTCATCGCTCCCAGTGTTTCTTTTTACGTGGTATATCTTTGGAAATACTATTCCAAAATAACAACTTCCATACCACCGTGCAGGAAGCCTAAAGTAAGCCTTATTCCCACACACATAATAGATTCCAGGAAAAACTGAATCTGTTCCTCCTTTGAGTACCCAACCTTGGTGATTGTATTGCTTCCAGCAGTTCTTTTACAAACTGTCCATTTTTAATTGGGGATCCTGAAGAAGTCATGAAATCCCTCTGCATCCATAATTGGCCAAAATCATGCACAACCCCGTAACCATATTGGCTATCTGTAAATATAGTTACTTTCTGGTTCTTCCCAATTTTGCAGGCTTTTATTAAAGAAATTAATTCAGCTACTTGTGCAGATTTGACTCCTGGTAAATAGGATGCTTCGACTATTCCAGTTAATTCACATACTGCATATGCTGCAGTTAGTTTACCATCTTCATGCCTTTGGCACGAACCATCAACAACAGCTCCCTGTCTGGCTCCCTGAGGGGCAGTTCCTGTATATCAGGGCGTGGTTTTGTGCACAATTCTGTGACTTGTAAACAATCATGTTCCTCTTCATCATCTTTAACCTCTTCATGATATGGATCTGGTAGTAAGGTAGCAGGATTTACTATTGTGCACCTTACAATAGTCACATTTTCAGCACCTAAGATTATTCTCTCATATTTAGTCAGCCGACTAGGAGTAAGATGCTGAGTTCGGGTTCTTGTCAACAGAATCACAACTGAATGTGGGACAAACACTTTGACAGGGTGTCCCATTACAATTGACTCACTTTGTTCAATGCTCAAACATGTAGCCGCCACTGCTTTTAAGCAGCCTGGCAATGCGGCTGCCACTGGGTCCAATGTAGCAGAAAAATATGCTATAGGACGTCTGTCCAAACCATGTCTCTGGGTTAGGACTGAAAGTGCACAATTTTCTCTCTCATGACAGAATAATGCAAATTTTCTTTTATAATCAGGCATGCCTAGGGCAGGTGCTTCACACAAAGCACTTCTCAATTTTACAAAAGCTCCTACGCTCTCATCATCCCACTCAACTGGGTCCTTTGCCTTCTTTTTCGTCATTTGAATTAATGGCTTTGCTAGCAGAGAAAACCCTACTATCCATTGTCGACAATAACCCACTACTCCAAGGAACATCCTCACTTCTCTTTGGGTTACAGGCATTTGCATTTTCTTGATTAATTTTACTCTTTCAGAGGTTATCCTTCTTTTTCCCCTCTCAATTTGGTGTCCTAGATACTTAACCGCTGTTGTACAAAACTGCAACTTTTCAGGTGAAACTTTGTGCCCTTCTTCAGCTAAGTGATTTAATAGTGCAATGGAGTCAACAACACAGTCCTCTCTGGTGTTAGATGCCACCAGCAAATCATCTATATATTGTACTAAGACTGAGCTTCCTGGCATCAGTAGTTTCTCTAGGCACTTTTTCAATATCTGATTAAAGATGGAAGGACTTTCCGTGTACCCCTGAGGAACACAATTCCATACATAGACTTTGTTCTCAAATTTAAATGAAAAAAGATACTGACTATCTGGGTGCAATGGTATTGAAAAGAATGCTTGGCATAAATCAATCACGGTAAACCATCCTGCACTCCAAGGAATCTGGTATAGAATTACTGCAGGATTTGGCACTATAGGGCTCCAAGAATTAAGAAATTGTGTTCACATTCACTGGTACCGATGAAAACATTGTTATAATCAGTCTTTAACCTATGTAGACAAATTTTCCCTGTTTTTACAAAATCCAGAGCCATAGCAGCTTGAGCCTTGCCAGGTGTGTAACTACCCTCTTTCTCAGCCCAAGGTGGCAGATGAGCCTTATGCTCAGATGCTTTCTTTTGAAAATCTTGTCTTCTATTTTCTACAAAATTCAAAAATATCTTTTCTTCTTCATGTAACGAACATGTTAGATTGCTTCTATGTGCATGTGTTATATCTATCGATTTCATTGTTAGGAAAAATTCTCCCATAAACTGTGCATCTTGACTACTAAGCACTGGGTTCATACTCTTTCGAATGGGAACCTCAGAAAATATCACATCTATGTTTGAATAATAATACTGAAGTCTCCCTGTTCTATAAAACAGACTAGCCAATACACTACATGATATGCCATAAGTTAATGGCAAGTGATGATATGTTAACCCTTCTGCTACTGATTCGGGTAACTTCATACAGACATAACAATTACTAACTTCCATGGTATCTACATATTGAAACAATAATTTTGTGAAAACATTCAAACTAGTGTCGTTATCCGTTACCTCATGATGAAATTCTGGTTCATCCTCTGCCTTTAGTTCTACTCTATTACTTTTCAAGTTCTCTGTCCTTCCCTTCGTTTCATTGTTAATCTTTTTGTCCATTATCAGAAGGTAAGGAATTGCTATGAACACAACTAACCATACTATAAGCACCACTACCAGACTACATTTGCATATAGTACAGCACCTTTTACAACTTTTCTGTTTTGGTCTCCCAGAAACTCTATCGTCAGGCATTTTTGACAAGGAAGATTTCTCTTCTTATCTTTATTTCAAGTCTCTTTACGTTATCAAGGTGGTTTTATTTCTTTCTCATAAGTCAGTTCCGCACTTATTCCTTCGTCACCACTTTTACTTGACTCTGAGCTCTCGTAGTCTTCAAGGATGATATAAGTCCATTCAGGACCTTTAAATTTGTTGTTCACAAGTTTCAGGCTTTTGCTTTTTCGTTTTACAGTTCCACTTTCTTGTCCCGTTAAGCTTGTCACTTCGTTTACTTGTTCTGGATCTTCACTTCTGGTTGTTTTGTGGAATCTTACTCTTTTAATGACACTAGGCCAACGATCACCTTTTCTGACCTTCTTTGTTTGCACTGTCTCTTTACATTTTATTTCTTCTTCAGAAATTCTTTTAATTTCAGGTTGTGGCATAGTTTGGTTTTCTTCGATTTCAGTTTCTTCTATTTGTTCTTTTTCAGGTCTTATTGGTTTCTCTTCAGCTGCTCCACTGTGAGTTTCCAATAACTGACCTTGTTCAGGATTTCCGTCTTCATGCTCGAGATTCTCGGGATCTTCTGTTTGAATGTATTTTCCTAGATCTAACTGATTCTGATCAGGGCTTATTGCACTTTGTACTTCTGCAGCCTGACCGCGTTCTTCTAGACCTGTCTGTCCCTGCTCAAAATTTGTTGGTTTGTTGTTGATTTGAGCCCGATTTCCTCTCCCTAACTGATTCTGCTCAGGTTCTCTTATTGTTTCATTTTCTTCCTCCTGAGCTGCTTCTTCTTCGCCTAACTGATCTTCTTCAATTTCTTCTAAATTTGCTTGGCTTCTTGTTCTGTTGTAAACTTCAGGTATTTCAACCACTGGTATCCAGTCCTGACTTGTGCTCGGTTGTTCTTCTTCAGCTTCCCTCGAATCTCGGACCTGAGATTCTTCAGCTGGGCAACCTTCAGCTTCCTCAGTTATAGATGCTGTCTGGGGATTTTCTTCTTCAGGGTCTGGTACTCTTTTGGTGTGGCTTACATGAATCCAATTAGGCAATCCTGCACATTTCACTGCTGTGTTCGTAACTAGTATGACCTGACAAGGTTCGCCCCACCTGGGTGATAGACACGTTTCTCTGGTGTGATGCTTCACAACCACCCAGTCTCCGGGATTCAGATCATGCTCTTGTTCAGGCTGACTGGAAACTGCGTCTTCCCCAACCTGGTGAGAGACAGAACGCACTAGGTCAGCCAATCCTTTGCAATAATCCAGAACCATATCATCAGTTATATTCAGCAGTTTATGTGTAGGAACATGTGCTTGTCTCATTGCTCTTCCCATGATTATTTCGTGCGGACTCAATCCGGTATTTCTATCAGGAATGCTTCTGAGTCCCATCAAAACAAGTGGCAATGCATCCGGCCAATCTAACGATGTTGATGCACACATTTTTGCCAGTCTGGATTTTATCGTGCCATTCATTTGTTCAACCACTCCAGAAGCCTCTGGACGATATGCACAGTGCAATTTTTGCTCAATTTGAAATGCTTCACAGATTATTCTAATCACATCATTGTTGAAATGTCCTCCTCTATCTGATTCCAAAGTTACTGGGAAACCAAATCTAGGAATGAGTTCTCGTAGCAACAGCTTTGCGACTGTAATACTGTCATTCCTCCTGGTAGGGTAAGCCTCCACCCACTTTGAAAACAGACACACTATGACAAGTACATATTTCAGTCCTCTACATGGTGGTAACTGAATAAAATCAGGCTGCAATCTCACAAATGGACCCTCTGCCTTTCCGATTTTCCCAAAACCAATTATTGTTTTTCTTCCTGGATTAAGCATTTGGCAAGTTAGACATCTCTGGCAAAGACTCTCTGCTGCAGCCCTAAACCTTGTATTGTACCAATTTTGTCTGAAGAGCCTAATCATTGCATCTCTCCCTACATGTGTGTCTCCATGATACATTCTGGCCATTTGTGAAATCAAACAGTCGGGCATGACTGGTCTGCCATCGGCATAAATCCATACATCGTCGTCTGCCCTTTGAGAACATCCCATTTTAATCCATGCATTTCTTTCACTCTCATCAGCATCATCTTGCAGTCGTTTCACATCATTCCATGTTTTAGGTGGTTCATATAGCATAAGTTGGCAGCTGATTCCCATTCTTTCAACCCTTTTATTTACTGACAATCTATTTTTGGCACAATGTTGAGCCACAAGATCTGCATATCTGTTGCCGACTACCACCCAGTCATCTCCTGACTGGTGTGCGGCACACTTCACCACAGCCAATTCTTTTGGTGATTGTATTGCTTCCAGCAGTTCTTTTACAAACTGTCCATTTTTAATTGGGGATCCTGAAGAAGTCATGAAATCCCTCTGCATCCATAATTGGCCAAAATCATGCACAACCCCGTAACCATATTGGCTATCTGTAAATATAGTTACTTTCTGGTTCTTCCCAATTTTGCAGGCTTTTATTAAAGAAATTAATTCAGCTACTTGTGCAGATTTGACTCCTGGTAAATAGGATGCTTCGACTATTCCAGTTAATTCACATACTGCATATGCTGCAGTTAGTTTACCATCTTCATGCCTTTGGCACGAACCATCAACAAACAGCTCCCTGTCTGGCTCCCTGAGGGGCAGTTCCTGTATATCAGGGCGTGGTTTTGTGCACAATTCTGTGACTTGTAAACAATCATGTTCCTCTTCGTCATCTTTAACCTCTTCATGATATGGATCTGGTAGTAAGGTAGCAGGATTTACTATTGTGCACCTTACAATAGTCACATTTTCAGCACCTAAGATTATTCTCTCATATTTAGTCAGCCGACTAGGAGTAAGATGCTGAGTTCGGGTTCTTGTCAACAGAATCACAACTGAATGTGGGACAAACACTTTGACAGGGTGTCCCATTACAATTGACTCACTTTGTTCAATGCTCAAACAGGTAGCCGCCACTGCTTTTAAGCAGCCTGGCAATGCGGCTGCCACTGGGTCCAATGTAGCAGAAAAATATGCTATAGGACGTCTGTCCAAACCATGTCTCTGGGTTAGGACTGAAAGTGCACAATTTTCTCTCTCATGACAGAATAATGCGAATTTTCTTTTATAATCACGCATGCCTAGGGCAGGTGCTTCACACAAAGCACTTCTCAATTTTACAAAAGCTCCTACGCTCTCATCATCCCACTCAACTGGGTCCTTTGCCTTCTTTTTCGTCATTTGAATTAATGGCTTTGCTAGCAGAGAAAACCCTACTATCCATTGTCGACAATAACCCACTACTCCAAGGAACATCCTCACTTCTCTTTGGGTTACAGGCATTTGCATTTTCTTGATTAATTTTACTCTTTCAGAGGTTATCCTTCTTTTTCCCCTCTCAATTTGGTGTCCTAGATACTTAACCGCTGTTGTACAAAACTGCAACTTTTCAGGTGAAACTTTGTGCCCTTCTTCAGCTAAGTGATTTAATAGTGCAATGGAGTCAACAACACAGTCCTCTCTGGTGTTAGATGCCACCAGTAAATCATCTATATATTGTACTAAGACTGAGCTTCCTGGCATCAGTAGTTTCTCTAGGCACTTTTTCAATATCTGATTAAAGATGGAAGGACTTTCTGTGTACCCCTGAGGAACACGATTCCATACATAGACTTTGTTCTCAAATTTAAATGAAAAAAGATACTGACTATCTGGGTGCAATGGTATTGAAAAGAATGCTTGGCATAAATCAATCACGGTAAACCATCCTGCACTCCAAGGAATCTGGTATAGAATTACTGCAGGATTTGGCACTATGGGGCAACAAGGTTCCACAATCTTATTTATTTTGCGTAGATCTTGAACAATCCTATACTTTCCACTAGGTTTCTTCAAACCCATGATTGGTGAATTACAAGGCTACTCATTACTTCTTTTAGTATGCCTTGTTTTACCATTCTGTTAATTTCCTCAATAACTCCTGCTTTAACTTCTGCACTCATTTTGTACTGTCTGGTATTTGGGAAAATTGCACCTTCTTTTACAGTGATTTTAACTGGGTCTATTTTGGCCATAAGTCCTACTTCCTTTCCCGTGAAATCCCATACCATGGAATTTACTGTAGTTTTTAATTCTTCTGGCAACTCGTCTTTTGTTATCAAAGAGAACATCTCATCTACTTCTGTACCTTGCTTTGCAATCATAAATTTATATACATGGTCTTCATCCGGGGTCTGAACTGCCACACCATCCGGTCTGCAGAAAAATGTGCAGTTCATTTTACACAACAAATCTCGGCCCAATAAATTTACTGGACTGGAATCACACACTACAAATTGATGCATTTCTCTAAAGTTTCCGATTTTTACTTCCATTGGTTCAGTAAGAGGTGTTCTAATCTTTCGATTAGCTACACCCACAACTTGGATAGCTTCTCCAGAGAGAGGAAGGTCTGGGATGTCTGCTGTTCTCACAGTAGACCTAGTAGCACCAGTGTCCAAAAGGAAAGTAATATCATTACCTTTCACATTCCCTTCAACATATGGACCTGACTGATCTACCGGCAAGGATGCACCAAGTACGCACTCCTTCTCCCCCTCTCCTAGGCACCGTCATTGACTATAGGGGCAAAAATCATCCTGTAAAAGAAATTGTGAAGTTACATAGTCATTCTTACCACTTCCTCCTTGATATCCGACGTCTGTACCGTGTTTTGCTCTGCTTACATTACCCTGTATAGGTGCAGGTGGCAACTGACTCTGAGGATTTACACCCTGCTGTGAGTCATTCTGCGTCTGTGGATTTAAAATTTTATTTGGGCTATTATTATTCCGAATCTTTTTACATTCATCCTTCCAATGCCCCAATTTTCCGCATCCATGACAAGGAAATTTCTTTTTAGCCTCTTCTCTGCTCATTCGTCCTCTTAATTTTCCACCATTCCCAGTGTCACCATTCGTTCCAGAATACTTTCCCTGATTTTCACTCGGATTATCCAAATTAATTCCCTGTTTCTCGGCCATTTTTACCTGAGCCCACATTACTTTCTCCTGTAGTTTCTTGTGCCTTTTCCTCAATGTCATCCCCACAATATTTCGCATATTTCAAGATCTCGTCAATCGGTTTCCCTTGCCAGCACAACATGTGCTGCTTAATCATCTGACAAATCTCTGGCTTTAATCCATAAACAAATCGGTAGACAAACTGACTCATGTTTTTATCTCCAATATCCTCAAATCCACTATACTGTTTGAATACCTGCAATAAACGTTCATAATAGGCATGTACCGATTCACTGGCTTCTTGGGTAGTTCTGTCTATTTTCACCCAATCTGTTTCTTTTGGTGGTATTTTCCCTTTCAGGTAAGTTATTACCTGCTGATACTTTTTCATTACATCACTTGATGGGGCACCTGTCTTTGGATCTCTAGGATACTCTTCACTTGGCCAATCGACTGTGATTTTACAATCTGTCCATATATCGGCAGGTACCACTATGTCGAACAAACCATCCGAATCCTTCAACAATACCTTTGACACCTTCACAAACCTCTCAACCTGCTTATACCATTCAATTGGCTTTTCTCTCAACTTTGGAAAATCATTCGTAAATGACAAAATATCCTGTCTGCTCCATGGGACATGTACATATCCTCCTCCTGGAACTTCTCGCATCGGGTACATTTGATCTGCCTTCCCTGTTTCCTTCATTAAATATTCAGAAGTGGTTCTACTGTACCGTGCCTCTTCCTTTTTCTTTGTCCATCTAACTTTCCATTTATCTAGATCTCCCCATTTCTGTAAAACTGTCATTAATTCCTTTACTTGTAATTTTCGACCAGAGGCATTCATGTTTTCTAAATCTTTGTCGGAAAAATCTGCTCTATAGGGTTTCTGTAACACCTTTGACTTCCCTATTTCAATTCCCATCTGCAAGGCCGAATCTGATAATTTCTCCTGAAATATTTTTACATTTCTAGTGATGCTTCTACATACAAATAATAGCTCTTCTTCATCATTAGTATTTAGACGATCTACTCCTACATTTCCTGCTATCATTTCTTCTAACTCAACCTTTAATTTGTAAATGTCCATGATCTTTGGGGGTGAACTCTGTTTGTCTGATCCTTGTGCCCACCTTTCTAAATCTTCTGGCGTTACTACTGTGGCACTTTTGGTTCCCGATGAGGTTACTATATTTACATCTTTGGAACAACCAGGTGTTATTCTTCTAGGAGTACTATTTATAGATCCTCGAATAGGTAAATCCATTAAGGATATCATAGATTCACAATCACTAAATTGATCATCAATTATTACAGGCTCTGGTTTTGGGATTTCTACAGGTGTGGGCATCGCTAATGGTTTCGGATAACTTACTTTGTCACCATATAAGGGAACCACTGGACCGATGGTTACAGGTATGGTCAGCGAATCAGGATGAACACTCAATTGTGTTACTTTCTGTATTAATTCTGCTCTGTTTTTATCGATATTTCCTCACCCTATGAGGAGGAATTGATCGTTAGCTTAGGTGCCCTCTCCCTCAATCTGAAAGTGAATAGTCCCACCCACCTAAAAGGTCATTTACTCGATCCCATTTTCACCAACATTAATAACTTAATAGTGGAGAATCCTATTCCATTACCTTGGACAGATCATTATTTAATATCTTTTTCATGGTCTCCGTTGATCAGTGATCTACCACTGGAGCCAGTCAAGAAACTTAGCCTTAACTGGTCCAAGCTTTCTATTGAGGCATGGGCAATTACTCTTAACAATACCCGTCCGGTATTGGAAGCCGATCCAGATTTAGCCAACCATGAGTTTAACCAATGGATTGAAGCCTCTCTGGACTTGGTGGCTCCGGAGAAATGGACAACTAATAAGAAGGGCCCTAAGAGCATTGCATGGTACACCCCTAAGCTTAGAGAGTTGAAATTAAAACGTAAACAATCAGAGAGGCAGTGGAGGAAAGATTTCTCAGACGAGAGGAAGCGCGTCTACAGGGAGGCTACAAAAATTTATAAGCTAGAAGTTAGGAAAGCCCAATCCCTGTATTACGCAACTAGGATTTCCTCAGCTTCTAATTCCCCGCGTGAAATTTTTAAAATTGCCAAATCCCTAATTAGCCTCCCGTCCCCAGCCTCACCCGCTGCTGATACTTTAGGACGCTCCAACAATATAGCAGAGTTCTTTTTAAAAAAAATTCAATCTATTTATTTAGCATTTCCTCCAGTAACTTTGAAGGACCTCCCATTGGAAAACGAATCAAAATCATCTGTTACTTCGTTGGCGGTCATCCCTCCCTTGGACATAAAATCCCTTAAAATCCATTTTAATAAACTAAAATCAGGTTCCCCTAGGGATATGGCCCCCCCCCCCCACCGTTCTGAACCAAGTTTTTGATACGGTTGCGCCCACGATTTTAGAACTTATTAATCTTTCTTTGGCTTCGGGGACTGTCCCCTCCCTATGGAAATGAGCCATGGTGAGAGCACTGCTTAAGAAATCAGGGTCTGACCCTGAAACTTTGGCGAATTACCGGCCGATCTCGCTACTTCCAGGGATTGCAAAAATTGCGGAAAAGCATGTCAATTCCATTTTGTCCACCTTCTTGGAAGAAAATGACTGCTTTCATCCATCGCAAACTGGGTTTAGACCCCATCAGGGCACAGAGACAGCTCTGATTGTAGTGGTCGAGGAAGCAAGGAAAATCTTGGATGCCGGAGGCTCAGCGGCAATGGTCCTCTTAGATCTGAGTGCGGCTTTCGATACCGTTAATCATCAGCTGCTGGTCTCTAGACTTAGAGAAGCAGGGGTGTCGGGAACTGCACTAAGGTGGTTGGAGTCTTTTTTAGACGACCGCTCATTTCAGGTTTTTGAGGACAACTCTATTTCCAAGAGTATGTCATTGAGTTGTGGGGTTCCTCAGGGTTCGTCCCTGAGTCCCACCCTCTTTAACATTTATATGAGCCCGCTGGCCAATATCGTTAAACCCTTTGGCATACAGATCGTCACATATGCGGACGATACCCAATTGATTGTTTCCCTTAATCAATCTGGGAACGGGGAAAACAATCTGGCCGATTGTTTGGAAAAAGTGTCAGCATGGATGGAGGGCTCATATCTGCAATTGAATGGAGCAAAAACTGATCTGATGTTTTTGGGTAAACCTTCCCCATTAGCTCCTAGCTCTTTATGGCCTAAATGTCTGGACAGTATGCCCCCCCCCTAGGGAACAAATAAAAAGCCTTGGAGTCTGGCTTGATCATAATCTAGATATGAAGGAACAATCCCGGAAGGTAGCAGGAACCTGTTATGGAATACTTAGGATGGTTAGGAAAATCCTCCCCCTGCTGCCGTTTAAGGCAAGGAAGCTGCTGGTTCAAGCCTTAATTCTCCCTCGTCTAGACTATGCAAATGCCCTGTATCTGGGATCCCCGCGTTCAACGATAAAAAAGCTCCAGACTGTGCAGAACTGTGCAGCTCGACTCCTCTTACAGACCCCCCACAGAGAATCTGCGCGAGCATCTATTGCCGCCCTACACTGGCTTCCAGTTGCGGAGAGGATCCAGTTCAAGTCCCTATGCATTGCTCACAAGATTCTGGCCTCCAAGGGTCCACCCATCCTACATTCCATTGTTATTCCGCACTGTCCCAGTAGAGCCTTGCGCTCTGGAAATAAACGTATGGCAGTAGTCCATAGAATATATAGGTCTAGGAGTGGGGGTAGACAATTCTCCTAAATAGCCTCCAAGAGCTGGCATGCCCTTCCAAATCACATTCGTTTGGAGGACGATTATATGTCCTTCCGTAGACAACTGAAAACGTTCTTGTTCCCGGTCGTCTAAAGCCGGTCATCTTGGTTGACTCCGTTCCTAGCGCTGGGAGGCCTTCTGGTAGCCATGCGCTCTATAAATGCCAATTCATTCATTCATTCATTCATCTATTGCTTCCTTTTCCTTATCGTGAAGTACCCTACTAACTGAGGGATTATGCAATACTTGCGGTACCAATGGTGTTCTTAACAGTGGGGCACTTGGGGTGCATCCACTTGCCCCTTCCTGATATGGTGGCGGGTTCTTTAATATTTCTTCCATAAATTCATCTTCAGAATCTCCAAATCTAGTCAAATGTTTTGTCTTTTTGGTGCATTTACTCCCTAACGATTCTTCTGCCATTAATATTGGATACAGACCCTCTGTAAGCATCGCTCTTCTCCACTGTTTCATCTGACCGTCCCTTGACTCATTTTGGTATCTAGGAAAAAATCCCAGATAACCCCTACTACTCCTGGATCGGTCTCGTTCGAATGCCTCGGTTTCCCATTCTTCTAAGGCTTCGTATTGAGTTAATCTTGGTCTGGGTTCTAAGTCATTCATCCTTAATCTTAAATTTTGAAGAATTCTCCCATTAAAAGTACAATTTTCTGGGAATGCTAATATCCCATCATTTTTGGTATATTCTATCCAATTTTCTAACCATACACAAGTATGATAACCTCTCTCCATCATCATGAATGAAGCGGGCGTTTTAGCTGGTGGAATGATAATTCCTTCTCTAGTTTTGATGGGTTTATCCTTCTTAAAATAATTCTTAACTTTTTGTAGAAATGACATTTTTCTCTTCTCTCCGTACATTTTGGGTAAATTTCTGTGTACAAAATTATATTCTGCAAAACCTAGGAATCTCCTATCCGGACGAGTTCCTGTTAAAGTCGGATCGCGTTTCAACATATAATTTTCACTATCCACTAGGATTTTGACTTCTATGCTAACAACCAATTAAATTCCTGCTAACAAATATCTCTGAACCAATCCTAGCGCGGCTTTCCAGTGACGACTATTCAGGCAACCCCTCCTTTACAATCTGCGCTTTTCTGTCCCTCGCTGTTTCGACCAATCCCAGCGCGGCACCTGTGACGTCAGTACTACTCCTAACTACTGACCCCTCCTTTACAAGAGTCGTTCCACGCCCGCTGTTTCAACCAATCCCAGCGCGGCGTTTTGTGACGTCAGCTTCCTCTCCGGCAGCTGACCCTCCCTTTACAAAACGTACGCAAAACTTTATTTTCTATAATTCTTATTAAAATTCAGTAACAACATAAAACATTCGCTATCGTGCCAGTTTCTCTAATTTGGAAAAGATAGTTTCTCTCACGCTTAGTAAAACCTTTCCGTTTACTAAACATACACTACGAGTAAAACCCTTCCGTTTACTCTTCACGTAAGCTTCCGAAATACCTGCTATTTCTTCAATGTTACCCTTTCTAGGTGATATAACATCAAATTTTACCAGCGTATTCCTTTGCTATTACTCACACGCATAGAGTCCCTAACCAGTACTGATAGCCCTGCTTAACTTTTCAGTACTATTTCTGCCTGAGAGATAACCTCACTGCAGTATGGCTTCCACTTACCATCCGCTATTCAATTTTCCCCGGGGAATTCTGGACAACATAAAACAAACTTTTGAACAACGGATGTTAGTTTATAGAAATATAATTCTCATTACCCAATTAACAAAGTACAACCATCCTCTGATAACCAGATAACTGATCCAGCGGGTTACTAGCAACGAGCATTCATACACCGAATACTCACTTGGGCCCATTCATTCATACTACGCTAGCAATTTCCGCTGGTGGGTCAGTTGTACTCTTTATCAAATCCCTGCTACCAATTACTTTTCTGATTGAAGAGTAATGACTTACCAATGGACCCCTTGCTAATTGGGAAGTTTAAAATGAGTGACATTCATTACAATTCATAATCCTGAAATAATCACTGAGTCAGGAAGTTTTAAAATGTTTATCTAAAGATTTAGCAGAGTAAAGTACAGAACCACATGATACTTAATCGTATATCAAGGATGAAGCATAATAATCAATTATCGATCAATGACGGTCCCTCAGAAAGAAGAAGATAGAGACAGCAGCGCAACTAAGGGTTGCGTTTATATTTACCTAAAGGTGCGAGAACCAAACCCCTTGGCCAAGGAGTTTGAAAAGATGAGACCCAGGAAGGATGAAGAGCAACGACCTCCTCCAGGTTCAGGACAGGACAGGTGACCTCTCTATCAACGACGCCTGCGTCGTTCCCCTCTCTGATACTTCGCTTCTCCTCGAATTCTCCTGTGTCTTCCTTCTAATGGACTCCGCCGCCCCCTCCTCAGGACCTCTCTGGACAGAGATTCAGTCTGCAATCGATCAGCTTGTCATGGAACTCGAACTCTCTGAGCTTGTGCGTCCTAATGCCGAATGCCTGTTCTAACTAATTAACTAGTTCTATATCTATTATACCCTTCTATGCCCATGTACCTCCCCTAAATGTTGCAAAAATATGGGCCCACTACTTCTGATTGGACAGGGACAGGGGGTTGATCCTCACACCATACCATTTTAGTTCAATTTCTTTAAGCCCATTGTCTTTAAACTACCGCCCATCAAAATTAATACATTTGCTTTATTTCCCACCCGTTTCCCATTGATTCAGCAACAATTTTTATATACAATTGTATCGAGTGAAGGTACATCGAGGGTGAACTTGTGAACCAGGCTTCTCGACCTTGGAGGGCTTCCAAGTTGACTTCATCGTATTCTCTGGTCAGCTTTTCAGGGCGCATGTGCAGAACCAATGTCTCTCGAGGTGCAGTGCAACCAACCCAGGCCCATTTATGAACTAATAAAAGTCAAAGAAGAAAATATTAAAATCACAAAATAAATGGTTTCACTGTATGTCTACTCTATTCCCGTTTAATTAAAATTCTATCCCGCATTAATAGCATTAGAATACCACAGTTTAATTGCAACATGTAAGCAAGCTGTAGCACGTGAAAACATTAAGCAGCCATTTTAATACACACTGCGCAGAAGCAAGGATTTCCCTCCAAGCAAAGAAGACGTCACACCATGTGATATGGTTGACACATGCGCAATAAGGTTCCCGCGCTTTAGCGGCCATTTTGGAAGTAGACAAGCGTTATTTGTTAGTTTAAACACATAGGCAAGCTTCACTCGTATAATGTTCATGGGTGCATTTGTTAGTATAGACATTACAAAGTTTAATAAGTTAATACTGTGAGAAGATTGCTTTCGAGCAAGTCTCATTGTGAGTTCTTGCTCCATCACACCCCCTCTCACCTGATGGAGCAGGGGTCCTCAATATACCCCCTCTCACCTGATGGAGCTATGGGCCCCCTCAATATACCCCACCTCACCTGATGGAGCAGGGGGCCCACTCAATATACCCACTCTGACATGATGGAACAGGGGCCTCAATATACCCCTCTCACCTGATGAAGCAGGGGGCCTCAATATATGTCCTCTCACCTGATGGAGCAGGGGGGCCCTCAATATACCCCCTATCACCTGATTGAGCGGGGGGCCTCAATATACCCCCTCTCACCTGATGCAGCAGGGGGCCTCAATATACCCCTCTCACCTGATGGAACAGGGGGCCCTCAATATACCCCTCTCACCTGATGGAGCAGGGGGCCTCTATATACCCCCTCTCACCTGATGAAGCAGGGGCCTCAATATACCCCTCTCACCTGATGGAGCAGGGGGGCCCTCAATATACCCCTCTCACCTGATGGAGCAGGGGGGCCCTCAATATACCCCCTCGCCTGATGGAGCAGGGGGGCCCTCAATATACCCCCCACACCTGATGGAGCCGGGGGGCTCAATATACCCCCTCCCACCTGATTGAGCAGGGGCCCCTCAATATAACCCCTCTCACCTGACGGAGAAGGGGGGCCCTCAATATACCCCCCTCACCTGATGGAGCAGGGAGGCCCTCAATATACCCCCTCTCACCTGATGGAGCAGGGGGGCCCTCAATATACCCCCTCTCACCTGATAGAGCAGGTGGCCTCAATATACCCCCTCTCACCTGATGGAGCAGAGGGCCTCAATATACCCCCTCTCACATGATGGAGCAGGGGGCCCCTCAATATCCCCCCTCACGTGATGGAGCAGGGGGGCCCACAATATACCCCCTCTCACCTGATGGAGCAGGGGGGCCCTCAATATACTCCCTCTCACCTGATGGAGCAGGGACCTCAATATACCCCTCTCACCTGATGGAGCAGGGGGCCCCAATATACCCCCCTCACCTGATGGAGCAGGGGGGCCCTCAATATACCCCTCTCACCTGATGGAGCAGGGGGGCCCTCAATATACCCCCTCTCACCTGTTGGAGCAGGGGGCCCTCAATATACCCCTCTCACCTGATGGAGCAGGGGGCCTCAATATACCCCCTCTTACCTGATGGAGCAGGGGGGCCCTCTGCTGCTGGTAAGAACGCCCTTCCCTTTTTCCTTCTGTACCCCCGTTGCCCCATTTGTACTGTGCCCGCATTTGTCTGTTTTCTCGCGCCTTTTTTTCCTTCTGTACCCCCGTTGGCCCATTTGTACTGTGCCCGCATTTGTCTGTTTTCTCGCCCCTTTTTTTCCTTCTGTACCCCCGTTGCCCCTTTTGTACTGTGCCCGCATTTGTCTGTTTTCTCGCCCCTTTTTTTCCTTCTGTACCCCCGTTGCCCCTTTTGTACTGTGCCCGCATTTGTCTGTTTTCTCGCCCCTTTTTTTCCTTCTGTACCCCCGTTGCCCCTTTTGTACTGTGCCCGCATTTGTCTGTTTTCTCGCCCCTTTTTTTCCTTCTGTACCCCCGTTGCCCCTTTTGTACTGTGCCCGCATTTGTCTGTTTTCTCGCCCCTTTTTTTCCTTCTGTACCCCCGTTGCCCCTTTTGTACTGTGCCCGCATTTGTCTGTTTTCTCGCCCTTTTTTTCCTTCTGTACCCCCGTTGCCCCTTTTGTACTGTGCCCGCATTTGTCTGTTTTCTCGCCCCTTTTTTCCTTCTGTACCCCCGTTGCCCCTTTTGTACTGTGCCCGCATTTGTCTGTTTTCTCGCTCCTTTTTTTCCTTCTGTACCCCGTTGCCCCTTTTGTACTGTGCCCGCATTTGTCTGGTTTCTCGCCCCTTTTTTTCCTTCTGTACCCCGTTGCCCCTTTTGTACTGTGCCCGCATTTGTCTGGTTTCTCGCCCCTTTTTTTCCTTCTGTACCCCCGTTGCCCCTTTTGTACTGTGCCCGCATTTGTCTGTTTTCTCGCCCCTTTTTTTCCTTCTGTACCCCGTTGCCCCTTTTGTACTGTGCCCGCATTTGTCTGTTTTCTCGCCCCTTTTTTTCCTTCTGTACCCCCGTTGCCCCTTTTGTACTCTGCCCGCATTTATCTGTTTTCTCGCCCCTTTTTTTCCTTCTGTACCCCCGTTGCCCCTTTTGTACTGTGCCCGCATTTGTCTGTTTTCTCGCCCCTTTTTTTCCTTCTGTACCCCCGTTGCCCCTTTTGTACTGTGCCCGCATTTGTCTGTTTTCTCGCCCCTTTTTTTCCTTCTGTACCCCCGTTGCCTCTCGCCATTCCCGCCGCTGCGTCCCTGCGGCCCCGCCCCCTGACTGCCCATTCGCTGCCCCTGCCTCCCGCCTCCCAGCTGCTCCTCCCTCCCACCTCCCCATAAATGGCGGCCGCTGCGCGGTGAGGAGAGCGACCCTTGACCTTGCCAGGTAGGTCGCTCCCCCCGCCACACAGCTCCGCCTGTGTTGTCCGCCCGCTGCTGCTGGTAAGAACGCCCTTCCCTTTTTCCTTCTGTACCCCCGTTGCCCCATTTGTACTGTGCCCGCATTTGTCTGTTTTCTCGCCCCTTTTTTTCCTTCTGTACCCCCGTTGCCCCTTTTGTACTGTGCCCGCATTTGTCTGTTTTCTCGCCCCTTTTTTCCTTCTGTACCTCCGTTGCCCCTTTTGTACTGTGCCCGCATTTGTCTGTTTTCTCGCCCCTTTTTTCCTTCTGTACCCCCGTTGCCCCTTTTGTACTGTGCCCGCATTTGTCTGTTTTCTCGCCCCTTTTTTTCCTTCTGTACCCCCGTTGCCCCTTTTGTACTGTGCCCGCATTTGTCTGTTTTCTCACCCCTTTTTTTCCTTCTGTACCCCCGTTGCCCCTTTTGTACTGTGCCCGCATTTGTCTGTTTTCTCGCCCCTTTTTTTCCTTCTGTACCCCCGTTGCCCCTTTTGTACTGTGCCCGCATTTGTCTGTTTTCTCGCCCCTTTTTTTCCTTCTGTACCCCCGTTGCCCCTTTTGTACTGTGCCCGCATTTGTCTGTTTTCTCGCCCCTTTTTTTCCTTCTGTACCCCGTTGCCCCTTTTGTACTGTGCCCGCATTTGTCTGTTTTCTCGCCCCTTTTTTTCCTTCTGTACCCCCGTTGCCCCTTTTGTACTGTGCCCGCATTTGTCTGGTTTCTCGCCCCTTTTTTTCCTTCTGTACCCCCGTTGCCCCTTTTGTACTGTGCCCGCATTTGTCTGTTTCTCGCCCCTTTTTTTCCTTCTGTACCCCCGTTGCCTCTCGCCATTCCTGCCGCTGCGTCCCCTGCGGCCCCGCCCCCCTGACTGCCCATTCGCTGCCCCTGCCTCCCGCCTCCCAGCTGCTCCTCCCTCCCACCTCCCCATAAATGGCGGCCGCTGCGCGGCCGTGCCGCTGGCGCGCCCAAGGCGCGCCTAAGGCAAGCCCGTCTGCGCCCGTCCGCGACTGGACCGCGCCCAGCGCCAGAACCCCTGGCCCCCGCAGCAGCCAACCCACCCACCGGACCTACGACACCGCCACCCTCAACGCACTCAACACCGGCCGAATCCCCGGCTGCCACCGTGCCACCCCAGGACGCACCCACGGACCCTTCGCCTGCCAATCTTGCAAGTTCTCCTGCCTCCGGACCTGCACCGCACCCGCCACGCCGAGCACCAGCAGCAACCACCTGAAGTGCATCCTGCTCAACACCCGCTCCGTCCACAGACACACCGTGGAACTTTGGAACCTGCTCGACTCCACATCACCAGACGTCGCTTTCCTCACGGAAACATGGATGAACGCCTCCTCAGCGCCCGACATCGCCATCGCCATCCCGGACGGATACAAGATCACCCGAAAGGACCGCGCCAACCAGACCAGAGGAGGCATCGCCATCGTCCACAAGAACACCATCCGCATTACGACCAACTCCGACGACACCTTCACAGCCGGCGAACACCTGCACTTCCAGATACACACCGACCCCAAGACCACCCTCAGAGGCACCCTCATCTACAGACCCCCAGGACCACGCACACAATTCAGCGAAGACATCGCCGACCTCATCAGCCCGCACGCCCTCCTCTCGGCCGACTACATCCTTCTTGGGGACCTCAACTTCCACCTAGAGAACAACAACGATCGCAACACCACCACCCTGCTGGACAACCTCGCCAACCTCGGACTCAAGCAACTGGTGACCACCCCCACACACCACGCCGGCCACACGCTTGACCCCGTCTTCTCCTCCAGCAAGGACATCTCCTTCAGCCACACCACCGGACTCCACTGGACAGACCACAGCTGCGTCCACTTCAGCTTCAGCAGGACCACCACGCACCAACACCCGCAACAGCTCCCGCGCAGAAGCTGGAACAAGATCACCACCGACCAACTCACCACATCCCTGAGCCAGAACCCTCCCGCCAGCTCAACGAACCCCAACCAAGCCGCCAGCAACCTCACAAGATGGATCACCAACTGCGCTGACATCCTCGCCCCATTGAAGACCCCCCAATCAGACCCGGCAACAAGAAAGCACCCTGGTTCACCGACGAACTCAAGAAATCCAAGAAGAACTGCCGGGCCCTCGAGAAAGCATGGCGCAGAGACCCGACTGCAGACAACATGACCACCCTCAAACACGCCACCCAAAAACACCACCAGCTGATCCACACCACCAAGAAAACCGCATTCAAGGAACGACTGGACAACAACGCCCACAACAGCAAGGAACTCTTCATCATCGTCAAAGAGCTCTCGAACCCCAGCGCCGGAAACAACGACATCACCCCCTCGCAAGACCTCTGCAACTCGCTCGCCTCGTTCTTCCACAGCAAGATCGCAGACATACACAACAGTTTCAGCACACAGCCGACGTACCCTACAACCGTTCCAACGTCCCCCACCTCCACCCTCCGAGCCTGGACCCCGATCAACACCGAAGACACTATCCGCACGATGAACTCCATCCACTCCGGATCACCAACCGACCCCTGCCCTCACCACATCTTCAACAAGGCCGACGCCGTCATCGCACCCCACCTCCGGGACATCATCAACACCTCCTTCGACACCGCCACCTTCCCAGAGAGCTGGAAGCACGCCGAACTCTGCGCCCTACTGAAGAAACCGTCAGCGGACCCCACCGACCTCAAAAACTACCGCCCCATCTCGCTCCTTCCTTTTCCTGCCAAAGTCATCGAGAAGACCGTCAACAGACAACTGGCCGCCTTCATCGAGACGAATGGATCCCTCGACCACTCACAGTCCGGCTTCCGGGCCAACCACAGCACCGAGACCGCCCTCATCGCAGCCACCGACGACATCCGAGCCCTGCTCGACAACGGGGAAACAGCGGCCCTCATCCTCCTGGACCTCTCCGCAGCGTTCGACACAGTCTGCCACCGCACCCTAGTGCAACGCCTGAACAACGTCGGAATCCAAGAGAAGGCACTGGAGTGGATCATCTCCTTCCTCGCCGGAAGAACCCAGAGAGTCCGCCTCCCCCGTTCAGTTCCAAGGCCACCGAAGTCATCTGCGGCGTACCACAAGGATCATCACTCAGCCCCACCCTCTTCAACGTCTACATGAGCCCCTCGCAGCCATCGCACGCCAACACAACCTCAACATCATCTCCTACGCCGACGACACCCAGCTGATCCTCTCCCTCACCAACGACCCCACAACCGCCAAAACCAACCTACATGAAGGGATGAAGGACGTAGCCGAGTGGATGTGGAACAGCCGCCTGAAACTGAACTCAGATAAGACGGAAGTCCTCATCCTAGGATCATCACCCTCCGCCTGGGACGACTCCTGGTGGCCCCCTGCCCTGGGCAACGCACCCAAACCAACGGACCACGCACGCAACCTGGGCTTCATCCTGGACTCCTCCTCTCAATGACCAGACAAGTCAACGCCGTCTCCTCGTCTTGCTTCAACATCCTACGCATGCTGCGGAAGATCTTCCGGTGGATCCCCACCGAAACCAGGAAGACGGTCACCCAGGCCCTCGTCACCAGCCGACTGGACTACGGCAACTCCCTCTACGCCGGAACCACAGCCAAACTTCAGAAAAGACTCCAACGCATCCAGAACGCCTCAGCTCGACTCATCCTGGACATCCCCCGACACAGCCACATCGCCGGACACCTGAGAGACCTGCACTGGCTCCCCGTCAGCAAGAGAATCACGTTCCGACTCCTCACCCACGCACACAAAGCTCTCCACAACCAAGGCCCCAGATACCTCAACGACCGTCTGACCTTCTACACTCCCACCCGCCAGCTACGATCGACCAACCACGCCCTCGCCGCCGTCCCCGCATCCGAAGAGCCACAACGGGAGGAAGATCCTTCTCCTACCTGGCTGCCAAGACGTGGAACTCCCTACCCATCCACCTCCGCCTGACCCAAGACCACCTCTCCTTCAGGAAGCAACTCAAGACCTGGCTGTTCGAACAGTAGCGGACCCCCCTCCCCCTAGCGCCTTGAGACCCTCCGGGTGAGTAGCGCGCTATACAAATGCTTGATTGATTGATTGATTGATTGAATATAGCCCCTCTCACCTGATGGAGCAGGGGGGCCCCCTCAATATACCCCCCTCACCTGATGGAGCAGGGGGCCTCAATATACCCCCTCTTACCTGATGGAGCAGGGGATGCCTCAGTATACCCCCTCTCACCTGATGGAGCGGGGGCCCTCAATATTCCCCTCTTACCTGATGGAGCAGGGGGCCCTCAATATACCCCTCTCACCTGATGGAGCAGGGGGCCCTCAATATACCCCTCTCACCAGATGGAGCAGGGGGGCCCCCTCAATATACCCCCCTCACCTGATGGAGGAGGGGGCCTAAATATACCCCCTCTCACCTGATGGAGCGGGGCCCTCAATATACCCCTTCTCACCTGATGGAGCATGGGCCCCTCAATATACCCCTCTCACCAGATGGAGCAGGGGGCCTTCTCAATATACCCCCCTCACCTGATGGAGGAGGGGGCCTCAATATACCCCCTCTCACCTGATGGAGCAGGGGCCCTCAATATACCCCCTCTCACCTGATGGAGCGGGGGCCCTCAATATTTCCCTCTCTCCTGATTGAGCAGGGGGGCCCTCAATATACCCCTCTCACTTGATGGAGCAGGGGGCCTCAATATACACACTCTGACATGATGGAGTAGGGGGGCCTCAATATACCCCCTCTCACCTGATGGAGCAGGGGGGCCCCCTCAATATACCCACCCTCACCTGCTGGAGCAGGGGGCCTCAATATACCCCCTCTCACCTGATGGAGCAGGGGGCCCTCAATATTTCCCTCTCACCTGATGGAGCAGGGGGACCCTCAATATACCCCCTTTCACCTGATGGAGCAGTGGGGCCCTCAATATATCCCCTCTCACCTGATGGGGCAGGTGGGCCCTCAATATGCTCCCTCTCACATGATAGAGCTTGGGGGCCTCAATATACCCCCTCTCACCTGATGGAGCAGGGGGTCTCAATATACCCCCTCTCACCTGATGGAGCGGGGGCCCTCAATATTCCCCTCTCACCTGATGAAGCAGGGGGGCCCTCAATATACCCCTCTCACCTGATGGAAGGGGGCAGGGGGCCTCAACATACCCACTCTGACATGATGGAGTAAGGGGGCCTCAATATACCCCCTCTCACCTGATGGAGGAGGGGGACCCACAGGGGGGCAGATCGAGCATGAAGACAGCCAGCCAAAATATAAATCCCATGATATCCTATGGCATTTATATTTCGGCGGACAGGATATCCATCACCATTGTGACTTAGTGACCCGTCTACCTTGATGTAAATCAGGCCCGAAGTACTAAGGATAACGAGTGACTGTCCACACTGTTGTTGCAGTAGGTGTTGAACAAAATGTTTCAACTATTCTATGAGAGAGAACCTCTTTCAGAACATGAACCCTCACTCACCCTAAGGTGACATGCTTCATCATTGGGTTCTCTCTCACACCGAGGCCGCAAGGTCATTGGTGTGGGCTTCAACTCTTCAAGGTTAAAGAGGAGCTGAGGTCTTTTAAGGAAACTCATGTGAGAAGGTGAAGGGAGTGAGGGGCAGAGTGCAATAAGGGAAAGGATGAAGATTAAAGCTGCCCACAGAAGAGCAAATGCCCTTTATTCTGTGGTCTCCTGGGATGGGATTAAAATGAAAGAGGACTAGGGTTTATCAATGAATTTTCCCCTACAGTAGGACAACATGTTTCTGCCCTTAAATGACCCTGCTAGGGGTTCTGGGGCACTCCTCAGGACCAAGTAAATAGTCACTCTGCACATAAGTAAACAAAATCTGAAAGTAGCGTGTAAAAATACTGGCCACCAAATTCAGTAGCCTGTCAGATGCGGCGATGGCCCTTGTTTGTTGTGGGTCCACCGTCTAGCTATATGGTGATGTAGAAATTCCACTCTCCAGCCACAAAGGCGACACCACGTGTTGCACAGTCCCTAAGGAGTCCATGTTCAAGGTTCGGGCATCCAGACTCCTAAGAGCTGTGCAACACGTGGTGTCAATTTATGGCTGGAGAGTAGACAGTTTTAATCGTGATGGTACACAAATACTTGACCTTTCACCTGGAAGTTCTCTTTGTTTCCTGCTGCTTTGACCATGTAGCTTTGGATCTACTTACGTGCACTTTTTTTGTTTTTTTGCTTGTTTGGAAGTTCTGGACAAGTCCTGCTTCAGCAGTCCTCTTTTATTAACACCCAGAAACCAATTTTGATTCTAAAACCTCACATCAATCAGTATTTGTAGAGCGTGGCTGCTTCACCCATGAGGGTCTCGAGGAGCTGTGGGATCATGCTGCCTGTTCTCCTATTGGTTGAACATCCAGGTCTTGAGGTCCTTTCTAATCTGCTGGAGCGATGGTGGAGCTCTGAGGTGTAGGGGGAGGTTGTTCCAGGTCTTAGCCATCAGGTGTGAAAGGAGAGCCTCCACTGTTTGCCCGGCGGATGCGTTGGTTGGCTACTAGGGAGAGGGATTGGGAGCGGAGCTTCCTGGTAGGTTGGTGGAAATTCACTCATTAGTTGAGGTACGCTGGTCCTTTGTTGTGTAGTGCCTAGTAGTCGTGGGTGAGCAGCTTGAACTGGCCTCTCTTCGCGACTGGTCGCCATTGGAGTTTCCTGAGGTGAGGGGTGATGTGCGTCTGTCTGGGGAGGTCAAGGATGAGATGGCTGCTGTGTTCTGGATAGTCTGGAGTTTCCTCATGAGTTGGGCAGTTATTCCTACGTAGATGGAGTTCCTGTAGTCTAGTCTGCTGGTGACAAGTGCATGCGTGACTGTTCACCTGGTGTTGGGTGGGAGCCATCTGAAGACCTTCCTGAGCATTCGGAGGGGGAGGAAGCAAGCGGAGGACACAGCGCAGACCTGCTTCTTCATGGATAGCTGGCGTGTTCGGTGGGCTTGGGGGTTAGACCTAGTTCAGATGGCCACCATGCTTTGTTCCAGAGGGTGTCCTTTATTTCCCAAAGATGAGTACTTCTGTCTTGTCGGTGCTGAGTTTGATCAAGGTAAATAGAAAGTGGCCCCTCAGTCCAAGGGACAGGGCACCGTACCAGACTGTTGTAAAAAATAATCTCCCCTAGGCGTTCAAACGTTGATGCAACAAGTACTTCAAACGTTCACACCTCTTGCCTTTCAATCTCATTCAGCACTTTGTTTTGACCCCCAGCTCCACTGGAGTTAGATACTACACCCTTATGCGGTTGGAAAGATCCTTAATGCTCCATTCATTAAAAATCACATCCAATATAACAAAAGCAGTTATAAAACTTGATCACAAAGGGAATCCTATAGTTTTTTTCAAAAGTATAGCAGCAATTAGAAAACAATTTGAATTACATTTATTTACAATGCGAGATCTTCTTTTCTTTAAGAACAACAGTCATATATAATAAATCACCAAGACAAATACATGTCTTTACAATTACCAATCTGTGTCTCGGTGCCCGCCAGATTGAGTGCCCTTTTCTGGTTTCCGGTGATGCTCCAACAATTGAAATAGTAATAACAGAAGTGCTTTGGGTCGAGCACTTCACCAAAATATCTATTAGCAAATTGTGTGGAAACAATCTAGAAACCCTTCACTAGGTGATGACGAAATGGCTCCCCCATCAACTCCGATTGATCTCCAGGTAACCCTGGATGAAGTTAATCGCGCAATCATTGCAAGTCTGGATGGAAAGGCCCCGGGCCTCATGGGATCCCTGTAGATTTATTTAAATATAATACGGCGCTATGGGGCCCACTTTTAACACAGGTAATCACTGTGAGCTGTGCTTTTAATTTTATTGACACATGGTCGGAATCAATTTTAGTCCCAATTTTTAAAAAAGGGAATCGACAAGATCCGGCGTGCTGTCGACCGATATCACTTTTAGACTCTTTGGTAAAAGTAATCGGGTGTATTATGCTTGAGAGACTACAGGATTGGGCAGAGGAAAATAAGATTATTTCTGAGCTACAGTTCGGGTTTCGAAAGGGGTTAGGAATCATTGAACAAGGTCTAAACCTGAACATTCTCATAGGGAAATACACCCTTGCTAAGAAGGGCAGGCTGTTCTTAGCCTTTGTCGACCTTAAAGCAGCGTTTCATTGCGTTAGGCATGATAAGCTCTGCTGTATCATTCGAGACATAGGTGTGGAGCCTAATATTATCCTTTGTTTAAGACAACTATATAGTAATGCCAAGGCGAGGGTGCGTTATGGAGCCAACGGAAAATGCACAGATCTGCTGCAAATTAAGAAGGGAGTAAGACAAGGCTGTGTGCTGGCCCCCTTTCTTTTTAACCTTTATATAAATGAGCTAGGCCAAACACTTGTTAATAAATGCCAAGACCTCCCCTAAATAGAAGAACTGCGAATACCCGCATCATTGTATGTGGATGATGCCGTACTGTTGGCTCGCACTCAAGTGGGTTTACAAAGAATACTGAATACCTTTTCGGCCTTTATGCATGATTTAGGGCTAAGGGTAAATACAACAAAAACCTTTGTCATGAGATGCAGCACTGGCAGCCATAAATGTAGAGAAATGTATATAGACGAGCAAAAGATAGATTTTACAAATAGATTTAGCTATTTGGGCTTTCTCATCAACCAAAACGGTTCCTGGACCCATGGGGTGCAAGCCAGAAAACTGGCTTTCATGAAAACCACTGCCGCCCTAGTTAATTTTGCTAAAAAATTGGGCAGGAGACCTCCACGTGAGCTATTACAGATATACAGGGCTAAGAGTGTCTCAACTGCAATGTATGGTGCCGGGATCTGGGGATACTCAGATATCCTGGCCTTCCAAAATGTTGAAAATATGTTTTTACGATTTATACTGGCAGTCCCGGGCAGCACCGCATCATATGTTTGTCACTCTGAACTGGGTATCCCTTATATTACAGATTTAATAAAAGTGGAACCAATATTGTTATGGCACAGAATATGGACATCGGCAGAAACTAACCTTAATAAGGATATTTTAAATGATATTTTTAAAATGGATGGTGTTTTAAGAATTCCATGGCTAAAATATGTGCGGTATTTTATGCATGATCTAGGCCACTCCGAGTTTTATACCAAGCCATACACAATGGACACTCTGACAAGAAAAGAGCTAAAAGTGAAAAGTTTAACTCATCTTGAATCTCTTAGATTAACAGTGGAAATGCCAAAGCCTACAGTATTGCATATTCATATGATTTTAACCACATATAGCATCCGACCATATCTCACATTAGTCTGTGGCACGCACGACAGACTCTTATTGACACGATTTAGATTAGGGATACTGCATAGACTAATGAGTTTTCCAAAGATGAGTGATAGGTGGAAAGTGTTTCAACTATGCCCTTGTGACGATCGTTCAGAGCAAACAACACTCCACGTGGTTTTATTCTGTAAATTCTACCAAATGCAAAGAAAGAAATGGATTTTACCCCTCTTAAAAAAGCTTGGTTTTAGTTCGTCCCGCCTTTTTAGCATTACAGTTTTTAGATTATGATTACATAGTATGGTTTTTAGCAATGTATTTAAAGAGCATAATGAAATGTAGGAAATCCATAATAATGTGATTGCCAGATGGTCCAAAATTTAATTATGTAAAGAGGATCTAAATAAGTGATTTTTAAATGTCTGTGTACTATCTGATCTAATGTATGATGTCTATGCATTTTATGTTCTTTCTTGCAGTGCAATCTAGTGTACAATACTTATGTGATTTAATGTGCTTTTATGATTTTCTAAATAGAAATCAAATAAAGCTATTTTTGACTTGACTTGACTTTGACTTCCACTTGTGCATCAACGTGTTTCGGTGGGTGCCCACCACCTAGAACCACCTTCTTCAGGACAAATCGATTTCTCCCACAGAAATATAGTTAACAACATGTTGCTCCTATGTAAAGCAAACTCAAGGTTACCACATGAATACATTTCCTTTTGTCACTATCAAATCTAATAGTGCCAATATACAGTTATTAAACATTTCCCTAATTTCATCAAATGTATCCCCAAGTAAACAGGACAGGCATCGCCACCCTCAGTGAAACGAGTTCATCAACTCAATTCATTCCAAGGGTATACACACATATAATACTCATCTCTTTCTGCAACATTTCAACAGCATGGTAATGCAACATACCCAACGTTTGTGTCCTCTGCATTCATCACACCTTACCCATAAAAAAACATTCTGTGGCAATACCATTTGCTCACATCCCAGATATGGCTCATTCATTCATACATTCTAAGTAACATTATTGTCTTAAGCCACAGCACTCACCACTCTTTCTGGTATGTGGGTTCATTTCCTGTTTTCGGATGAATCACGTTAAGACTCATGGATTCTTGGTCACGTGTAGTCCCAGAGAGATTAGATGAGGGGATGAAGCTGCTGTAAAAGAGGTATGGGGGGGATTGGTACAGTTCTAACTTTTCCTTTTCATGCCGACCCCTCAGTCCCATCGTGTGTCTCTGACCCTACCTCTCACATCCGGGGGTCAGCAATGATCGCTCCTTTAGATGCGGGGTAGGTCAGTCCCCTGAATTTTCAATCCTTCCTTTCCATTAGGGTCCTTCCTGTTCCTTCAGTCAACAGAGAACGGGGCTCTTTATGCCAAAAGCCTCTTTGTATAAAAAGCCTTTTAACACTAATGTAAAACATGTACAAATAGCCTGTATTTATCTCTGATGAAGGGAGAAACTCTAGCTGCCCTGTCTTTCTTATTCAGTACGACCATCATGTTGTGACAAGGATCACATTTCTAGGTCTGATGTTAGCCAAGAGCTTTTGATTTTACTAAACGTATATGTATAATATGCTTACTTATAAGGGCTTTCAGCCAGCCCTCTTCATCCATTGGTCTGTTATTGTGTCAATCACATTTTCCACCCTCTACATCATACAGCATAGGCAGTGGGTCAGCCCACTTCAGCCATTACAGCTTATTACATTCCTCTACATGGCTACCAAAATTACAGCTTACTTCACTTCATGTACATATAAATGGATTTTTAAAACATTAAAGTTGTCAAAGCCTCCCTCCCATGTCCAAAGTGACAGCATACTATTCACTAGCCCTAGTGGCTGGGCACTCTACCGAATTTAGTTGTGTTCCATATGATTATTTTGGCATTCACCCCATTCCTGTAATGATAACCTCCCATCATATTACAGCGCGCTGACTGGGGGCTCTGTTAATCCTATGTCCACCATTTAAATTACCTGTTATTCCAGTTGTACATCCTCGTGCTCCCACCTTTCATGTATCAGGATGAGTCTTTCATTTTCACCTCAACGTGTTTCAAGAAACACCTCAACCATTCCCAGTGGTGTTTAAATACTCCCTCCTCCTCATGTATGAATCACAAGTAGTGTCTCTATTACAGGCGGAGTTCAGAGTTGAACGCCGCCATCTTTAATTTACTCTTCCTTCACTAAATTATATAGAAATAGCCCAACTACACACGGGTTTCTCTCTATTTTATCCCCGTAATGGAAAGTGTCAATACGATAAAGTCCACTCTAGTGTTTGCACACAAACTTCCTAATCGCATTAGGCAATATCAATGTCCCTCACCCCTTCTAGAAATAGCGATTCTCCTAATTACTAATTACTGTCAAGAGAATCTGAATTTCATTAAAAACACGGAGACTAACATTATGCATTAATCTTTTAATGCCAACTCCACACAGCCACATTAGAGTTTTACATCACAATAAAGATTGTTCTAGAACAGAATACAGCTACACCATAATAGGCATGCACACAGTACAATATGTCTCTTTGAAATGCGGGATAATGTTCTCCATCATGTATAATGAAAGAATTCGAAATGATATGGTAAAACAGGAAAACGGAAGGTCCTAGGAGAGTGAAGAAGTTGCATTGTAGGATCCTAGAAGCAAGGTACCTAGTTCGTGGTGTCTTCCAGACGATGCAGGGCGAAAGATCCGGACTACTGAGAATTGTTTGAAAATAAAGACAAATATTAGAACATACTACACAGACATAAGTGTAAGAGGTATCCCAATAAAGGTACTTAACAATGCATTTAACATAACTTGAAATCTTATTAAAACATTACATACAATTAACTTCCTTTAGATTTGTAATCGTACTCCCCTTTCCCCCTTTTTTTAAATTAAACTCTTTATCCATCGCAGGGATGGGAGGGTGGGATAACGTTAGCCTCTGTGTCTTTAACGAAATTCAGATTCTCAGTAATTAGGAGAATCGCTATTTCATTACAAGACCAGGGGGCTACCATATGCATTTTGGTAGCTTTGCAAAACTACATTTGACATGTGCTCATTCGGTTTACAATAATCTTTTGCAAATATAGTAGAGTTTGACCCATCGGCAGCTCTAAGGATTTCCTCTAGTCTGCTACCTTTCCAGGAGGATTGACTAGCCATTGCGCCCCTCACAAAATGTGCTTGAAATCTATTAAGGTCGACACCTGCTAGCTGCATAGTTCTTTTAACGCATCGAGCTATCATTGCGCAAGTCACTGCTTTAAAAGGTTTAATTAAAGAAATGAGGAGCTGGTTAACACCGTCTGAGCGATGTTCATTCATCCTGTAGTCAAATTCTTTCTTATAGTCTACCACACACAATTTCTTGCACAAGTCAAACTTGGGATAAAAAACTGAGTCAGACATTGTTCTAGTTCTTCTAACGGTCTCGAACTTCACTCCAAAGGCATCATAAACTCTGTTGCTTACCTCTAAAGCGTTCACATCCAACACACGTCAACAGGAAATCAGGCACAGTAAGGAGGATAACTTCATGGAAAGCATTTTTTACTTAGAAATCTATTACTTGGCCAAGAAGGGAATAAGCTTGGGATCAGATTCACGTCCCAGAGAGTCTCGTACTTAGGTGGTACTTTAGGTGGTCTTCTCAACCTGATACTTTTAAGGATTCTACACACCATGACGTTTTCCCCAACACTTCTTCCATTTATCAAACCCACATGGGCATAGCAGGAGGTATGCTCAACATTACTGCTACGGCAATTATTAAGGGTACTGGATGACAACTTTGTCCCATTGTACTCTGTTGTTTTAGAGACCAGGAATTGCTCACAAATATTACAATTGCCACACTTACAATTGCCAGTAGCAATGTTCCTGTCTAGAGTCATTTGTTGATTCGGCCGTTCTTCTCTGTATGTTTGTAGTAAATGTTCCCTTATGTTCTTATTCCGCCTAAAGGCAAAGAGTGGTTTTTCCAGTTGTTTCCTCGTTGACATTGAGGATTTTCCAGTTCCAGTTGATTACGTTTTTTATGCGATTGCTGATCCCTGAAAACTGACTCACAAATACTATTTTAGTCGTCTCTTTTTCTCTGATCATTCTATTAAACATATTCTCTCTATTGTAGAATGTGGCCCTTTTAAATGAGTGAGTGATGAATTTCTTGGGCTAGCCGCTATCCCTTAGTTTCTTTTTCAGTGTATCTGAATGCTTGTAAAAGTCAACTAATGAAGAATTCCTTGAGAGCCGCAAGGAGTTGTACAAATGGGATATTATCCCTTTTGGATGGAGACTAGAATAATGGAGGAGGGTCTTCTTGTCAGTCGGCTTCGTGTACAACTCTACCTCCAATTGGCCTAATGTCTCATTTATGGAAATATCCAAAATGTCCACTCTGCTGTTGCTCTGATGGGCTGTAAACCTCAGATTGGAGTCTCCCAGATTGAGCCAAGCTAAGAATGCCTCTAGCTGTTCAGTCGGACCCTCCCATATAAAGAAAATGTTGCATATTTACTGAGAGGTTCCAACAATGATCCCAAAAAACTAACTATGGGCCTGAGTGGAAGGTCTTTTTCATTTTTATGGGTCTTGGGGAGTCCAAAGAATGCTGGAGTTTTGGGGTTGCTACTATTAAGGAACCAAAATTCCTCTAGACATATCCACTTATTGTTCCTAGCCTCTTAAGGTACATCTAAGAGTGGTGAGTTCTGTGGCTTAAGACAATAATGTTACTTAGAATTTATGACCTAATGAACCATGTCTGGGAGGTGAGCGAATGGTATTTCCACAGACAGGTTTTTTATGGGTAATGTGTGATGAATGCAGAGGATACAAACGTTGGGTATGTTGCATTACCATGCTGTTGAAATGTTGGAGAAAGAATTTACTATTTTATGTGTGTATGCCCTTGGAATAATTTGAGTTGATGATCCCAGTTCACTGAGGGTGGCGATGCATGTCCTGTGTAGTTGGGAATATCTTTGATGAAAATAGGGAAATTTTGAATAGCTGTGTATAGGCGCCATTTGATTTGTTAGTGACGAAAGGAAATTTATTCATGTGGTAACCTTGGGTTTGTTTTACATAGGAGCAACTTGTTAAATATATGTCTGTGGGAGAAATCTATTTGTCCTGAAGAAGGTGGTTCTGAGTGTTGGGCACCCACCGAAATGCATTGATGCACAAGTGGAACTAAATCTGGCAGGCATTGAGACACACAAGATGTTGGCTATCTGGAAATACTATGGGCCTATTTTGAGTTTGGCTTCGTAAAGCGGACGTTGCAACACGCCGTCTGCTGTAGGGCTGCCAATTCCATGGTGCCACCGCCTGCAAGATCAGGAGTTTATGCATGGTCTGGCGGGCGGTCCTGCTCTAGTCTGACAGCAGCGATCTGTTAGACTCATAGAAGAGCCTAACATGCAGACCGCTGCGCTCAGAGCGCAGCCTGTACCTGCCTGCACAGTGATGGCATACATGCCACTCCATGCAGCAACTAGGGGTGCAAATTACAGAGGCACTACATATGCCCTCTACATGCACCCCCAGTCCCGCCATGCAAAGGGTGGCAGAGAGTCAAATCTAAACATGCTTGGTGGTGCCGCAGCTGCTCCGCCAGCATGTTTGTGCCTCTGACCGCTGCGAGACGACTGCGGGACCCTTGATCCGCAGTGGTCGCAGAGGTCTTGTGGCGGCCTGACCGCCACAATGGTAATTCTGCAGGTGGGCCTGCAGTGTGGCGGCAGTCGTACCCCCACCACGTCAAACTCGTAATAAGGCCCAACGTGTCCGTAACAATGATCAAAACAGATTAGTAATTGTAAAGACATATGTGTTTGTATTATGTGTTCTCCTTATTTTGTGAATCTTTGTGATTTTTTAAATATAACTATTGTTCTTAAAGAAAAGAAGATCTCGTATTTTAAATAAATGTAATTCAAATTGTTTCTAAATTGCTGCTATACTTTTGAACCTATAGGATTCACTTTGTGACATCTAGATGAATTTCTCTAACAGTTTTTTTTATATTGGATGTGATTTCTATTGAATGAAGCATTAAAGATCTTTCCAACTGCATAAGGGTGTGATATCTAATTTCAGTGGAGTTGGGGGTCGAAACAAAGTGCTGGATGAGATTGAAAGGCAAGAGGTGTGAACGTTTGAAGTACTTAAATTACTGTTTAAACCCCTAGGGGAAATTATTTTGACTTAACAGTCTGGTACGGTGCCCTGTCCCCTTGGAATGAGGGCCCCTCTCTATTTACCTTGATTTGTGTGCACAACCCAAGTGGTTGGAGAGTTTTCTTGGCCCCAGTTGTGAGTGGGGAGTATTAACACTGAATCGGTGTTTTGGAATGGATCCTTTTAAAACCTTTGGGTTTACCGAGGCCCAAATAACAAAATCATGAAAATGAGCACTAAAAATGGCAGTAAGCTCACTGTGATATCCAGTAACGGTGAGAAATGGGGTAAACTAGTGAACCCGTAGAAAACGTAGCAAGGACTGAGTCACATGCAGATTTAGTAATAGAATATATAAAGTCAGGAGCGATTCCCATTGGGTTACAGATTAGGACTGAGACAGGATTGTTCATTGGCAATAGAAAATCCTTGGAGACTTGGACACAAATAGTGAACCGGTGTAGTAGAGACTGGTTGCTTCTACTAATAGAAACAGCACAAGATGTAATTGTAATCGAGAAGGAAGCAATAGAGGAGTTAGAAACCAGTTTAAAAGAGAACACTGCATTAGAAGATGCCAAGAAAAAACAAGAGGAGCTCAATCAGAATGTGGAGGGCTACAGAGAATACCTCAAACAAAAAAACCCACTAAAGCTTTAAAAAAACATCAGTAAGTTTAGTTGTAAACAGATCTATCCTTTTTAAAGAAAAATTATTACCAGATGAGGAGAGAACAGGGGTGGCAGAGGCAACACAGTAATAGACCTGTTTACTCTACGGGAGGTAAAAAAACAGGTAACCTTCTCTCACACCTCAGGATCCAGCATTGAGAACGAAGATTCCAGTAGAGATGAAAGTGGGAATGTTGGTCTAATAATAAATAGGGGGTATTTTTAGATCAGAAAGAAAGGCGAGGACAGAGACACAACCCCAGTTGAGAGAGGGGCTAATTTACAAGGAGCCATCCGCCACACAAATGCATCAAAACAAGGAGCCAGAGATACCGGTAATAGACAAAGCCCCTATCTGTCTAACGGGGTACTAAGTGGGCAGAACAGGAGGTCCTAGAAAAAGGTCTTATTTTGCCTGAACAACAGTTGTTAATAAATTTGACCTAGAAAGAGATTTAAAATCCTTTTTCTGAAAAATTACATTGAGTAGATTCTTTGAAGGACGTCCCCATAAACCCACTATGAATACTTCTGGACTAAAACCTAAATCAACCTTCACACCCTCTGTAACCCAGGTTGGTTGGTAAGAATATTGAAGTATTTGAAAGGGCAGTGGAAATAACCATACAAAAGATCTTGGAAGAACCATATTTCCACAGCAGTAACTTATCCAAGGACCTAGGGAAGCTATTGACTCCTCAAAACAATATCTAAGAATAACCATAAAGCCCACGGATAACGGAGGAGGAGTAATGGTCTTTGATACTCTGGACTATGTGGCCCAGGCAATGAAACTCTTCTTAGTGGAAGAACTCTACTTCAAAGTCCCCAACAACAAATTAGGTGCTCTTAGGAAGGAGGTCTTAGATGTACTCGAAGAGGCTAGGAACAATGGACCCAATTCACAAAGGTAAACTAAGACAAAAGTCTAACTTTACGACTTTTGGTAAAGGGCATTTACAAGTAGTAAAGTTAGACTTTTGTCTTGGTTGTGGTCTCAGTTAAACTTAAGACCAAAACTTAAGTTTAACTGAGACAAAAGTCTAACTTTACTACTCGTAAATGCCCTTTGTGAATACCGAAAGTTGTGAAGTTAGACTTTCATCTCAGTTTAGCTTTGTGAATCGGGGACAATGAGTGGATATGTGAAGAGGAATTTAGGTTCCTTAATAACAGCAACCCCAAAACTTTAGCGTTCTTTAGACTCCCCAAGATCCATAAAAATGAAAAAGATCCTTCACTCAGGCCCAAAGGTAGTTGTTTGGGATCATTGTTGGACCCCTCAGTAAATATGCAGACTGTTACAAAAGACCTTTAGTGAGTAAATTGACATCTTATAGGAGAGATTATGCACACATTATCTCGACTCTGGAAGGTAGGAACTGTTGATCTAGATTGAACCAATAAAGAGTTCATTTTAAAATGTGTATCGATGGTATTAAATAATAACATATTATTCTTTAAGGACTAGTTGTTTCTCCAGTGTAGGGGGACCAGTATGGGAGCCTGCCGTGCTTCCAGTCTGACCTGTCTTTACGTTGGGGAAGTTGAGAACAAACATATCTATAACGAGATGTCTCTGTTTTACAGAGATGTCGTCTGTTGGCACCGGTTCAGACACGACATTTTCTTTATATGGGAGGGTCCGACTGAACAGCTAGAGGCATTCTTAGCTTGGCTCAATCTGGGAGACTACAATCTGAGGTTTACAGCCCATCAGAGCAACAGCAGAGTGGACATTTTGGATATTTCCATAAATGAGACATTAGGCCAATTGGAGGTAGAGTTGTACACGAAGCCGACTGACAAGAAGACCCTCCTCCATTATTCTAGTCTCCATCCAAAAGGGATAATATCCCATTTGTACAACTCCTTGCGGCTCTCAAGGAATTCTTCATTAGTTGACTTTTACAAGCATTCAGATACACTGAAAAAGAAACTAAGGGATAGCGGTTATCCCAAGAAATTCATCACTCACTCATTTAAAAGGGCCACATTCTACAATAGAGAGAATATGTTTAATAGAATGATCAGAGAAAAAGAGACGACTAAAATAGTACTTGTGAGTCAGTTTTCAGGGATCAGCAATCGCATAAAAAACGTAATCAACAGGAACTGGAAAATCCTCAATGTCAACGAGGAAACAACTGGAAAAACCACTCTTTGCCTTTAGGCGGAATAAGAACATAAGGGAACATTTACTACAAACATACAGAGAAGAACGGCCGAATCAACAAATGACTCTAGACAGGAACATTGCTACCGGCAATTGTAAGTGTGGCAATTGTAATATTTGTGAGCAATTCCTGGTCTCTAAAGCAACAGAGTACAATGGGACAAAGTTGTCATCCAGTACCCTTAATAATTGCCGTAGCAGTAATGTTGAGCATACCTCCTGCTATGCCCATGTGGGTTTGATAAATGGAAGAAGTGTTGGGGAAAACGTCATGGTGTGTAGAATCCTTAAAAGTATCAGGTTGAGAAGACCACCTAAAGTACCACCTAAGTACGAGACTCTCTGGGACGTGAATCTGATCCCAAGCTTATTCCCTTCTTGGCCAAGTAATAGATTTCTAAGTAAAAAAATGCTTTCCATGAAGTTATCCTCCTTACTGTGCCTGATTTCCTGTTGACGTGTGTTGGATGTGAACGCTTTAGAGGTAAGCAACAGAGTTTATGATGCCTTTGGAGTGAAGTTCGAGATTGTTAGAAGAACTAGAACAATGTCTGACTCAGTTTTTTATCCCAAGTTTGACTTGTGCAAGAAATTGTGTGTGGTAGACTATAAGAAAGAATATGACTACAGGATGAATGAACATCGCTCAGATGGTGTTAACCAGCTCCTCATTTCTTTAATTAAACCTTTTAAAGCAGTGACTTGCGCAATGATAGCTCGATGCGTTAAAAGAACTATGCAGCTAGCAGGTGTCGACCTTAATAGATTTCAAGCACATTTTGTGAGGGCGCAATGGCTAGTCAATCCTCCTGGAAAGGTAGCAGACTAGAGGAAATCCTTAGAGCTGCCGATGGATCAAACTCTACTATATTTGCAAAAGATTATTGTAAACCGACTGAGCACATGTCAAATGTAGTTTTGCAAAGCTACCAACACGCATATGGTAGCCCCTGGTCTTGTAATGAAATAGCGATTCTCCTAATTACTGAGAATCTGAATTTCGTTAAAGACACAGAGGCTAACGTTATCCCACCCTCCCATCCCTGCGACGGATAAAGAGTTTAATTTAAAAAAAGGGGGAAAGGGAGTACGATTACAAATCTAAAGGAAGTTAATTGTATGTAATGTTTTAATAAGATTTCAAGTTATGTTAAATGCATTGTTAAGTACCTTTATTGGGATACCTCTTACACTTATGTCTGTATAGTATGTTCTAATATTCGTCTTTATTTTCAAACAATTCTCAGTAGTCCGGATCTTTCGCCCTGCATCGTCTGGAAGACACCACGAACTGGGTACCTTGCTTCTAGGATCCTACAATGCAACTTCTTCACTCTCCTAGGACATTCCGTTTTCCTGTTTTACCATATCATTTCGAATTCTTTCATTATACATGATGGAGAACATTATCCCGCATTTCAAAGAGACATATTGTACTGTGTGCATGCCTATTATGGTGTAGCTGTATTCTGTTCTAGAACAATCTTTATTGTGATGTAAAACTCTAATGTGGCTGTGTGGAGTTGGCATTAAAAGATTAATGCATAATGTTAGCCTCCGTGTTTTTAATGAAATTCAGATTCTCTTGACAGTAATTAGTAATTAGGAGAATCGCTATTTCTAGAAGGGGTGAGGGACATTGATATTACCTAATGCGATTAGGAAGTTTGTGTGCAAACACTAGAGTGGACTTTATCGTATTGACACTTTCCATTACGGGGATAAAATAGAGAGAAACCCGTGTGTAGTTGGGCTATTTCTATATAATTTAGTGAAGGAAGAGTAAATTAAAGATGGCGGCGTTCAACTCTGAACTCCGCCTGTAATAGAGACACTACTTGTGATTCATACATGAGGAGGAGGGAGTATTTAAACACCACTGGGAATGGTTGAGGTGTTTCTTGAAACACGTTGAGGTGAAAATGAAAGACTCATCCTGATACATGAAAGGTGGGAGCACGAGGATGTACAACTGGAATAACAGGTAATTTAAATGGTGGACATAGGATTAACAGAGCCCCCAGTCAGCGCGCTGTAATATGATGGGAGGTTATCATTACAGGAATGGGGTGAATGCCAAAATAATCATATGGAACACAACTAAATTCGGTAGAGTGCCCAGCCACTAGGGCTAGTGAATAGTATGCTGTCACTTTGGACATGGGAGGGAGGCTTTGACAACTTTAATGTTTTAAAAATCCATTTATATGTACGTGAAGTAAGCTGTAAGCCATGTAGAGGAATGTAATAAGCTGTAATGGCTGAAGTGGGCTGACCCACTGCCCATGCTGTATGATGTAGAGGGTGGAAAATGTGATTGACACAATAACAGACCAATGGATGAAGAGGGCTGGCTGAAAGCCCTTATAAGTAAGCATATTATACATATACGTTTAGTAAAATCAAAAGGTCTTGGCTAACATCAGACCTAGAAATGTGATCCTTGTCACAACATGATGGTCGTACTGAATAAGAAAGACAGGGCAGCTAGAGTTTCTCCCTTCATCAGAGACAAATACAGGCTATTTGTACATGTTTTACATTAGTGTTAAAAGGCTTTTTGTACAAAGAGGCTTTTGGCATAAAGAGCCCCGTTCTCTGTTGACTGAAAGAATAGGAAGGACCCTAATGGAAAGGAAGGATTGAAAATTCAGGGGACTGACCTACCCCGCATCTAAAGGAGCGATCATTGCTGACCCCCGGATGTGAGAGGTAGGGTCAGAGACACACGATGGGCCTGAGGGGTCGGCATGAAAAGGAAAAGTTAGAACTGTACCAATCCCCCCCATACCTCTTTTACAGCAGCTTCATCCCCTAATCTAATCTCTCTGGGACTACACGTGACCAAGAATCCATGAGTCTTAACGTGATTCATCCGAAAACATAGGAAATGAACCCACATACCAGAAAGCGTGGTGAGTGCTGTTGCTTAAGACAATAATGTTACTTAGAATTTATGACATAATGAACCATGTCTGGGATGTGAGCCAATGGTATTGCCACACACAGGTGTTTTATAGGTAACGTGTGATGAATGCAGAGGATACAAACGTTGGGTATGTTGCATTACCATGCTGTTGAAATGTTGGCGAAAAAGATGAGTATTTTATGTGTGTAATCTGATCCAGCACGGCTAATATAAATTTTTCCTTATGACACTAATCCAGAAAAACACCTACACAACTTTGATCACTTGAAACTTATTTCGGTGGGGCCCATAACACCGCATACATACATTCATTCAATTCTCTGGATCAAGCGCTAAGGAAAAATGAGTTGCTGGACAAGCGGGATACCTTATTAAAATGACAGAATTATAACCTATACATTATATACATTAACTTCGGATCCTGTTGGTTCTAAACATCAAGGTACTCCGCTATTCGGTCGATGGACCAACTAGTAGAATCAGTTGATGGGGATTAAGACCAGCTCAATCATAATTAAAACCTTTAGCATTTATAAATCACAATTTATTTAAGAAACCACAGACTCATTTAGAGTTAGCATATAATTTTATCGAAATTCTTTAGGCAAAAGTAAAGTTCATTTTAAGCAAATACGTTTATTATATCAGTAAGCATTTTAAGTAAAAGTTAAAATAAAGATGGGAAATATTCATTACCCTTGGCCATAGGGCGATGACAAGAATGGTTCATCAGGAAAGAGAGATGAACCGCAGATCACAAGATGGACTCCCAAAACTGACTGACTGTCCCGCTAAACTCCTCGGACGCAAACTCCTCCCGGGCAACTCCCGCAACGGTCTCGTTCCTTCCCCAGTCAAAGTTCGTAGTTCAAAATGACAGAGTCTCTCGCAGCATCAGGATAGGATAAAAGAAGCAATTTGTTTCCACAACGTAAGAGCAGACCCTCTTATACCCTACTTTCTGGCTCTCTACACTTAAAAGTTGCAATCTTTAGGGGCAATAATCACGCTAATTGGTCCATTGGAGGGGTGGTGATGGTCACCTCATCGCCCTCCTTGTTCGAACCGGTTTGGGGACAATAAAGCACACAATAAGTCTCATGATCACAGTGTCCAAAAGTAGTCCAATTTGTTAATCCATTTTGTAACAAACTTTGATGGTCACACATTAGTTCATCCCCTGTCGCTTGATTTTCCCATCCGTTCCCAGGCATATATGCTGAACTCTTGGCACAATCCTTGTTGCAGGTCAGATTGGCCTTGACATCTCTCACTCTGGGCACAGGCCGCATACACGTGACTGGAGTCTTTATACTGCCCATGCGCAGGGGCCATCTTATTCAGCGCACGCCATCCCATCTTTTCCAGCGGCCATTTTCGAAGCTTGGCCTAGCAGGCCCGAACGAAACTAATATAAGAACAAACACAACGGAAATTAAAACATGGAAAATAAGCCTTTCTGTTTACCACCCACCATTCTAAAGACCCGTGTTAGGTATTACCTAGCAGAAGCAACATTTAAAGCCATTTTACTTACCACCTGCATTCTTTACCACGGTGCAATTTTACTACGCAACACAAATCATGCAATTTACTCTATTTACTACGCAAATCACAATACTCAGGTTATTTGCTTCGCATTTGTAAATAAATGAGATTTTGCAACATTTAGCAAGTTGCCCACGTGTAATGTCTACTAAAAAGGTGCACTTGTTGATTAGTTCATGCGTTTCAAAACAGTTAGTATCATTAATCGTTATGAGGTCATTAATTTGCAAGGGGTACAAAATTATTTCGTTTCCCCTGCTCCCTCATTTCCCCCCTTTGGTGATTTTTAACATCACCACTAAAACCTATCCCTACAAAATGTTATCAGATAAATGTTTCTTGTCCACTTGCATTTGTTAATTTAGACAATCGTGTTCTTTTCATCTGGTCTTTTAGACCTTTTGTACATGTTCTCTTTAAACTCTTCCAATTCGATCTCTCCCATCTCCCGTTCTTTCTTTATTTTTCTCATTTTCTCTTTTTACTTTATTTTGTCTTTTTCTTCTTTTAACACACACATATGCTAATCTCAATATTGATATTATCACTATTACTAAGGTCACTGGAATTAGTATTCTCCCAATAAGAGAACTACCCATTTCGGTGAACCATTTCTTCATTGAGGAAAAACTTTTGCCAAGTCTCTCCCAAACACCTTCAACCTCCAGTGGGGCAATTTCTTTATGCAAATCAGTAATGTTCTTTATATACTTCTGTATATTCTGACTTTTGTCTGGAATGTAAGTGCAACAATGTTGTACCTTCAGCATTCCACAGACTCCACCCTCTTTTGCCAAAAGAATGTCAAGGGCAAGTCGATTTTGCATTACCATAGCTCTCATGGCAACCATTTCAGTATTTATCATCAAGAACCCTCCAGCAGTATTCATTGATAAACGATCTACTACTGTAGACAATTTCCGAATCTTGTATGCATTCAAAGATATACCCACTGCTGGTATCAATGCTCCAAAAATGTCACCTATTATTTCTGAGAAGCTTTCCCTTCTCCTACGGGTTAATGGTTTACCTATCTCGTGAATTCCTTTTGTTCCTCTTTCCACATGAAAAATCTTTGGAAAGACCAGGCCTAGATACCAATGGTCCGGCAACCTATAATAGGCTCTATTTCCGCAAATATAATAGATCCCTGGAAATACTGGATCTTTTCCTCCTTTGAATCCCCATCCCCCTAAAATTTTGTATGTATCTCAGCACTCACTAGAACCCACGAAATAGTTATCATACAAAGTGTTCTCTACTAATGCACAATTTTCCCTGTTGGGGCCAATCTAGAACCATAGCTGCATTTGTTTCGCCTTTGTCATAACTTCCCTCTTCAAACGCCCAAGGTGGGGTTTTTGTCTTTTCTCCTGTTGCCTTTCTTTGAAACTTAACCCTTCTGTCTTCTATCATGTCCAAGAAAACCTTTTCTTCCTTTCTTAACCCACAAGTAAGATTATGTCTAAATGCATATTCTAATGTTAATTCTTTTGTTTCTAAGAAAAATTCTCCAAACATCTTTGCAAATTTCACCTTATTTAGTTCAGGGACTACGGGAACTTTAGCAAAAACAGCATCTGTGTCAGTGTAGTAATACTCTAATTTACCTGTCTTGTAAAATAAACTAGCTAAAACACTACAAGTTATTCCATACGTCAAAGGAAGGTGATGATACGTCACACCTTCTGTTACAGATGCAGGTAACTGCATACATACATAACAATCTCTCACATCCATTGTCTCCACATATTCGTACAAAAGTTTCGTGAAGACATTCTTGGAGAAATCAGTTATTGACTTGTCCCTATGAAAATCAGTACTATCTATCAGTGTTGCAGTGTTCTTTATGTTAGATTTCTTGTCACTCTTTGTGTCATTCATGATTGCAGATGTATTTTCTACAACTAATCTTAGTGGAATTATTATTGCTAAAATGAACCAAATAAGCATTAGAAAGCCTGTACAATAGAAACACATCTTACACCATCTACGGAAAAACCCACATCTAGATCTTCTATTCTCAGTGTCTACCATGTTGAAATATTATCTAATTATATGTACAGAAATGTGTTGCCACACCTCAAATGACTTAGTGTTGACTGGGATCAACTGCTTTTGGCGCACCTTTCGGTCTCTCAGAAATGTTCTTTGTCTTTATTCAGTTTATGTGTCTAGTCCGGTTTTCTTTCTTTGACTTTATCAGTTTGTGTGTCTAGTTCGGTTTTGTTTCTTTGACTTTCAGGATTGGCGCAGTTCACTCTCACCCACTTGTTTACAGTCATTGTCTGGGTTCTCGTGACTGCTATCCACTTCTTTAATGTCAGGCAGTGCTATGTATACCTGTATGACTTGTATTTGAAGTTAGGTCTTTTCACTCTTTTGGGTCTCTGCAATTGTCTTTTATCTGTTTTTCTTTGTCTTTCTTGGCTTGTTATTTCATTCACTTGTTCTGCATTGTCTTTGTTCAAATTTATTAGCTTATATCTCAGTCTTTTAATTTCGTTGGGCCAATTATCTCCTTTTCTCTGCCTTTTCAGTTCACTTTCCTTTTCTCCTCGTTCCAGTCTCCAAGTTCTCTTTCTTGGTCCTATTCTTTGCCTTCTTTCTTCTTCACTTTCTTCAGATTCTGTCTCAGATCTCACTTCACTTTCTCTAACTTTGAACTTTATGATCTCAGTCTCTTTGTCTGAATCTGAACCTCCTCGTGTTTCTTCCGCTTGTAATTCTGAGTCTAATCCTCCTCGTGTTTCTTCCGCTTGTAATTTTGTGTCTAATCCTCCTCGTGTTTCTTCCGCAATTTCCACAATCTCTCTATCTGAATCTGAATTTTCTTGAGCTACCTCTACAATTTCCGGAGGAATTTCCCCAAAGCTTGTACTTGGCTGTTCGCCGTCACTGTCTATTGGTTCGGTTTCTCCTGTTTCAATATCAGTTCTTTTGTTTTCGGATTCTTTTGTTTGTCTTTTACTGCATTCAGGTTGGTCTGCTTTAGATGCCGAACTGGTATCTGATATTTCCAGATGTCGACTTACATGTCGATCTTCAGGATCTGGAACTCTGATTGTTTCAGTCTCTGCTTCAGATGCCGAGCTGGTATCTGATATTTCCAGATGTCGACTTACAGGTCGAGCTTCAGGATCTGGAACTCTTGATTGTATGGCTGGCATGAATCCAATTTTTCACACCTGCACACTTTACTGCAGTCGTTGTCACCAGAATCACTTGATGTGGCTTGTCTCAGCGTGGAACCAAGCAATTTCTTCTTCTGTGGACTTTTATGCGGACCCAGTCTCCTGGACTCAGATCATGAGCTGGTTTTCTTTCAAGAGTGGTCACATCCGGTCCAACCTGATGAAACACAGAATGCACCACATCAGCCAATCCTTTGCAATAGTCCAGTATGAGATCATCAGTTATAGTCAGCAGTTTGTTGACAGGTACATATGCTTGTCTCATTATTATTTCATGAGGACTCAGACCTGTTTTTCTGTCAGGTATGCTTCTGATGCTCATCAGCACCAATGGTAGAGCATCGGGCCATTTGAGTCCTGTGGCTTGACACATTTTCCCTAACCTATTCTTTATGGTGCCATTTACTTGCTCTACCACTAAAGAAGCCTCTGGTCTGTAGGCACAGTGCAGCTTTTGTTGAATGTCTAGTGCTTCGCATAACAGTTGGATAATTTTGTTCTGGAAATGCGTTCCTTTATCTGTTTCTATCGTTACTGGAAAGCCATATCTAGGAATGAATTCTCTCAGCAGGAGCTTAGCCACAGTAACTCCATCATTCCTTCTTGTCGGATAGGCTTCCACCCAACGAGAAAACAAACAGACGACCATCAGAACATACCTCAATCTGTTACTCGGGGGCATTTCAATAAAATCTAATTGCATTCTGGTAAAAGGACCTCCTTCACGTCCTATTACTCCCAAACTTACTACTGTCTTCCTTCCAGGATTTATCTGTTGGCATAAAAGGCATCTTTGGCAAAGGCTTTCAGCTATAGCCCTAAATTTTGGGTTATACCAGGTCTGTTTGAAAAGTCTGATCATGGCATCTCTACCTATGTGTGCCTGTCCATGGTACATCCGTGCCATGTTAGAGATCATGCCATCAGGCATAACTGGTCTTTCGTCCCTGTAAACCCACACTTCATCTTCCTCTCTCCGTCTGAAACCTGATTTTATCCAAACGTCTTTTTCCTCATCACTTGCCTCTTCCTGCAATTGTTTTACCTCATCCCATGTTTCAACTGGGTTAGTAAAAAGCAAGGGACATGAAACATTCTCTTTTTCCCTTCTTCGATTCATTGAGGTCATATTTCTGGCACAATATTGAGCTAATTCGTCAGCAAATTTGTTACCTACTGCAATGTAATCAGTTCCATTTTTGTGAGCAGTGCATTTTACCACCGCAATCTGTTTAGGCAGCTGTATCGCCTCAAGCAACTTCTTCACAAACTCATCATTCCTAATGGGAGACCCTGAGGAAGTCAGGAATCCCCTCTGGGACCAGATCTGTCCAAAATCATGGACCACTCCGAAGCCATACTGGCTATCCGTGATCACAGTGATTCGGAAATTCTTTCCCAGTTTGCACGCTTGAATCAGAGCAATCAGCTCAACAACTTGGGCTGAACGTATTCCTCTCAAAAAGGATGCTTCCATTATGGTTGCCACCGTACATACAGCATACGCAGCACTTAAAACTCCCTCATCTGTCCTCAGGCATGACCCGTCCACAAACATTACATAATCTGACTCCTCTAAAGGTTCATCCCTGATATCAGGGTGGGGCTTGGTGCAAAACTCAAGCACATCCAAACAGTTATGATCAACGTCATCTTTGACCTCTGGATTTACTGCATCTGGCAGTGAAGTGGAAGGATTCACACTCGTGCATCTCACAATGGTTACATTGTCTGCACCCAAGATCACTTTTTCATACCTAGTCAGCCGACTATGTGTCATGAATTGGGTTTTTGTTCAGGTCAGAAGGATTTCAACTGAATGTGGGACATATACTCTCAAAGGATATCCCATCACAATGTCTTCACTCTGTTCCAGACTCACACAAGTAGCAGCTACTGCTTTCAGACATCCAGGCAACGCCTTTGCTACCGGGTCTAAAACAGCTGAAAAATAAGCTATTGGTCGTTTCATTCTTCCATGCCTTTGTACCAATACTGAGAGTGCACATCCGTCTCTCTCACTACAATGCAGCTCAAATTCTTTCTCATAATCAGGCATTCCCAATGCTGGTGCCTCACACAAACTTGTTCTCAGTTCCTCGAAAGCCTTCATTTCCTCCTCATCCAGTGCAATCGGATCTTTGACATACCTCTTTGTCAATCGCTGTAAAGGTTTTGCAATCAATGAAAATCCACTTATCCACTGTCGACAATAACCAACCATTCCAAGGAACATTCTCACCTCTCTTTGTGTCATTGGGGCTCTCATTCCTTTAATAATCCTTATTCTTTCTGTTGTCACTTTTCGCATCCCTCTCTCAATCTTATGACCTAGGTACTGTACTTCCTGTTGACAAAATTGCAGTTTTGATGGGGACACCTTATGTCCTCCTTCTGCCAAATGATTCAATAAAGCAATGGTGTCCGTAACACATGCTTCTCTGGTCTTTGATGCCACCAATAGGTCATCAATATATTGGACCATCACAGATTTTTCAGGCATTATTAAACTTTCTAATGATTTCTTCAGAATCTGATTAAAAATAGAAGGACTTTCAGTATACCCTTGAGGAATTCGGCACCATGCCAAAATACGCTCTCCGAACCGGAACGCAAATAATGGCTGGCTGTCAGGGTGCAATGGAATAGAAAAGAATGCATGGCACAAATCAATAACTGTGTACCATTCTGCATCATGGGGAATTTGATACAGTATTACAGCAGGGTTTGGCACAATTGGGCAGCAAGGAATAACAATTTTGTTTACCTTTCTCAAATCTTGCACTACCTATATGTTCCATTTGGCTTTTTCAATCCCATTATAGGAGAATTACATGGGCTGCTCATTATTTCTCTCAAAATTCCTTGTTCAATCATCTTATTAATTACAGGTGTTATTCCTTCAATGATTTCTGGCGTCAGTTTGTATTGCGGGGTTTTTGGGTAATTTGTTCCTTCTTTTACAGTAATTTTTACAGGATCAACTTCTCTCATTAGTCCAATATCTTCACCTGTGAAATCCCATACATCAGACCTGACTGTTTCTTTCAATTCAGCATGGATTTTCTCTGCATCGAACACAGGAAAAGTATCATACATTCCTGGTTCTAGTTCTGTCATTGTCAATTTGTACAGAACATCATCATCTGGTGTCTGGAAAGCAATACCATCTGGAGTACAGTAAATGGTACAATTCATTTTACAAAGCACATCGCGTCCTAATAAATTTACAGGACTACAATCACACACCACAAAACGGTGCATATCTTTGAATGGACCAATTTCCACTTCTATTGGTTTTGTAAGAGGGGGTTTTAATTTGCCTGTTTGAAACACCTACAACTTGGATGGATTCTCCTGAGAGAGGAAGGTTTGGAATTTCCACTGACCTGACAGTAGAACGGGTAGCGCCAGTGTCCACAAGGAAAGTAACATTTAAACCATTCACCTTTCCATCCACAAATGGACCTGACTAATCTACCTCTAGAGTTCCTTTCCTAGGCACCGTCATAAGCTTTCATCCGATTCATCTCCATCCTGCCGTAACCAATACTGCGAAATTGCAGCTGCGCGCGGCAATTTTGTTACCTGCTCTCCTCCGTAGAATCCTGCCTCTGTACTGTATCTTTGAGGATTTACACTCTTTGGAAGAGGTGGTTGCGGCACCTGACACTGTTGAGTAACTACCTGCGGCTGTTGCGGTTGTTGGTAACTCACCTCACTCTGCACCTGTGGATTCAATGATTGATTCTCAGTATTAACTTTCGGAGGAAATTTACACTCGTTTCTCCAGTGCCCTAATTTTCCGCAATTATGACATGGCCATTTCTTTTTAGCTTCTTCTATACTCATCTGACCCTTTCCCTTACCAATATTCGGTTTGGACTTGGTCTGTCCTGCATCACTAGACTGACTATTCATCTGAGCTTCTTGCTTTTCTGCAACCTTTACTTGTGCCCACATTGCCTTTTCCTTGAGTTTACGCTGTCTACACTCAATATCATCACTGCAATATTTTGCATACCGTAGTACCTCATCTACTGTGCTATTCTGCAAACATAACATATGCTGCTTAATCATTTCACTTATTTCAGGTCTCAAGCCATACACAAATCTATACACAAAATGACTCATGTCTTTTTCACTCAAATTCTCGTATCCAGTATACTATTTAAAGACCAAAAGTAATCTCTCGTAATAGGCATGTACAGATTCCTTACTCTCCTGAGTTGTTCTATCAATCTTTACCCAGTCCGTTTCTTTTGGTGGGATTTTATTTTTCAAAAACGTGATTGCCTGTTCATATTTTCTCATTACTTCTGAACCTGGGGCTCCTGTTTTTGCATCTCTAGGATATTCTTCCTTCGGCCAGTCAATTGTAATTTTACATTCTGTCCATAAATCTGCAGGAACAACAATCTCAAACAATCCATCCAGATCTTCCCACAACACTTTTGAAACTTTTACAAACCTTTCTACCTGTCTATACCATTCTACAGGTTTTTCTCTCAATCTTTGAAAATCATTTGTAAATGACAATTTATCTTGTCTGGGACATGTACATAACTTCCTCCTGGAGTTTCTCTCATTGGACATTCCATTACCGTTGGTTCTTTCTCTTTTACTGGGAAAGCCAATGATGCTTTATCAGTTGTTCCCTCTGAAGAACCGGAATAACCCACTTACTGGGTCTCGGCGGCGGGGGAACCGCCCAAGTCTTCCATACCCTTCATACGTAGTAAAAGGAGACACAGGAGCCTTCGTCTGCAGGAGGAACCCAGATTTATTCAAATAGCCCGGGCTATGGAACAGAGTCCCAAGCTCGTTAGAAACAAGACAGAGGAGGCTGCTGCTTTACTCCGCAGCTTACAAGCCTTTTATACTTTTTCATTCCAGTCTTTTGGCTGTTAGTCCATTGTTCAATCAGGGCAGTGTTTGCAGTTGATAACCAGATCCAGACGGTGTTTGTAGTTGGTGACCTGATCAAGGCTTGGTACTCAAATTATTGTTCACTCAGCTTGATCAAAGCACGGTCATTCAGGTCATTGTTCGATCAGCTTGATCAAAGCTCGGTCATTCAAACCATTGTCCAATCACCCTGATCAAGGCCCAGCAATCAGACCATTGTCCAGATAACCTGATCACGGTGTCAAGGATGTTTACCAGGCAGGGAGCAGGAGATGGGAAACAAATCATTTACACAGGGCGTGAGTGTCTCATGGTTTTCTGTCGAACTGCAAAGAACAGGGGGGTTGGGTGTGCGACAGTTCCTGGGCAGAAATGCAGGCTGCAAGATGGTTTTTGTCGTGTTAGCTAGAATTTCCTCAGGCATCAGCAGAAATGACCAGGTGGGTCGTGTGGAAGTGTTTGACACGAAATGGCAATGAAAAAACAATGGAGTCCTGGTACAAATGATACCGATCAGAAGAACACTTTTCCTCAGACCCTCCTTTTGCCATTGAGTGGCAAATACTTTAAGAAATGTCAATGTTCATAAGGCCATCGGTTTCTTGTTGGAGCATCATCATCATATTGGTGTTGTGAATGTTGGAGGGTGGAGGCTGGATGGTCTGGACACACATTGTACAGAGCACTGGCAGGCACTGAAAGCACAAACAGCAGGAGACCAGGACAGTTATTCCCAAGGCAAGGAAGATGAGGACCCTCCACCCCCACTGGGAAAGGAGGCCCCAGATCCAGCCTGTGAGGGACCAGTTGCCTTCATCCAGATGAATTTCGGAAGAAAGGCGATGCAGACGTTGGATGGCATTGTACACTGTAGGTGCGTTGTCTGGGATGTACACGCAGCAGCTGGAACCGATCAATTTACACACACCACCACGATCAGCAAGGATGACGTCTAGGACCATGCGGTTCTGAAGCGTTATAAGGCGGTCCGCCTGTAGCTCTGCAGTGATGTTGGAGAGGGCACCAGCTGTTACTGCGATGGTGGCTTCAAGGACCCTGGTCAGTCCTCGTACAGCCCGACTGTTTGCCATGGGGCCCCAGAATGGAAGGAAACCTTTAAAGAAGTCCCCGGTTTCCTGGCCTGCTGTATCCTTGGCTGATATGACGCCCCTACGTGAGCGACGCAGAGCGCCTTTCATCAACAGGTGGTAACCCCCATGGGTAGAATACGTTGGTGGAAGGAGGAAGGCCAGATAGCAGGTACCAGACCAGTTACGGGGGAGCCAAGTGTAGGCGGCAGTGCCACAGATGAAATAGGTGTTGGGGGATGCCACCAGCTTCGGAGGAGATGTAGAGTTTAAAGATTTTGTGATATCACAAGTACTGGTACCAACTTTCTTAGTCCCTAGGCCATGGATGCAGACACGTCCTTGCATATTAACGACATTCACAGTGTCTTGTTCATCGGGCAGTATCCCTCTTGTGCGGAATCTGGAAAATGTTCGTCGAGTGGTTGAGTTGAATACTACCATCTCACCGAGTTCATCTGGTGATAGTAGCGATGTGGATGAGCTGGTCGGGCAAAAAGGAGCATTGGCATGGCCAGATCTGTTCCGCCAGAAGTCATCCCGAAATGTTCCAAGGGCAGAATTGGCAGTACCATTGACAATGTAGGCCTCCTGTATCAACATCCACCATGCAAGACAAGACCCAGAGATGGAAAAGGGGTAGGGAAAGAATGGGACAGGGTGTATCATGGAATGCGGCATCAGTCCGCAAACCCAGAAGTTGGAAGTGTTCATGATCAGCTGATGATGATGCAACATTTGGATGAAGGTGTTATTGAAGAATTCTGCACGGCGGGGTAATTCGTGGGCAGGTAGCGTGTAATACTGGTGCTCTGCAGGAGTCGGGATATGGGTTGGTGAGGTAACAGGATGGTAGATTAGTAACAGCCAACCAAGGATAGACAGGATGAGGGAGACAAAGAGCGTCACCACGGTGGCCATGAAGCATTTACTATGTCGGAGACTGACATATTGTTTCTGGATTCGAGTGTTTTGGACGGCAGCCATTGTGCTAAGCCAGGGACCTCTAGTGGCTGTCTGTGATTGGTGGTTGCTTCACTGGGCGCAGGTGCCAAGAGCCCTATGGCGTACCTTAGTCTGACACACCAGCACTACTCTCGGCCGGGGAGATCACAGCTCTACAGCCTATAGGCACTTGGCGAAGTCAAAGGGCAAGCTTTCCCTCGGGGCGTAAGTTATATCGGTCGGAAGTAGGGACAGTATGGTCGGGAAACAATTGTTCTTGATGTTCAGCAGAGTTAAGGGAGGGTTCCACCCTTCCTTTCAGTACGCTGTCACTCTCTGCTTCTGTAGATGTAAAATGCAGTCTGGCATCGCTGAATGGGACAAATGTCGGGACTGTTTCTGTTTCTGAGTCTCCTTGTCCTTCCCTCACCCACTGATCATAGGGGAGGGGGAGAGGCACACGCCTACAGTGGGACGAATGCACCCAATTCTTCCGACCTTCTACTTTCACGGCGGTGCGGGTGGCCAGCAACACCTGACGGGGCTCTGTCCAGCGGGGTTCGAGGCTCTTAGTCCGTTGAAAATTCCTCACTAAGACCCAATCACCAAGTTGGATAACGTGCCCTGGCCCCTCGCTTTTGTCAGGTATGGCCTCATGCACCTGGTGATAAAGAGTACGAAAGGTATTAGTTAGACTGTACAGATAATCAGTTAATACAGGGTATTCAACATCAGACAGTTTCTTAGGCCGCGGGACACCCCATACATTGGCAGGCCTCCCAAACACAATCTCATGGGGGGATAGCCCTATCCTGGTGTGGGCTGTCGTTCTTGTAGACAATAGGGCCAAGGGCAGAGCATCAACCCAAGTGACACCTGTCTCGGCTACTATTTTGGCCATTTTAGTTTTTATGATGCCATTGTACACCTCCACTAGACCTGCTGACTGGGGGTGGTTAGCTGCATGAAATTTTTGTTTTATGCCCAATGCTGTACAGATATATTCCATAATTTGAGCCGTAAAGTGTGTCCCGTTGTCACTCCAGACCAAGCGGGGCAAACCGAATCGTGGGAGGTACTCTTTTAATAGCATTTTGGCGGTAGTGATAGCGGTGCAGTCTTTGATGGGGTAGGCCTCCACCCATCGGCTGAAGGTACAGACCACCACTAGGACATATTTCAAATTGTTACATCGGTCCATCTGGATGTAATCCATTTGGAGGACTTCAAAAGGGAAGGTAAGAGGAGAGAATCCTCCCTTAGGAGTAACTGTGCCTTTTCCTGGGTTATACATTAGGCAAATCATGCAGGTTTTAACCAGTTTTTCAGCATATGCTGGTATCTTAGAGTTGTACCATGTAGGTTCCAACAGTTTGCATATCCCTTTTGCACTAATGTGAGCAGGACCATGGGCCATCGTAACTACTGGTAGCACATGACTGTCAGGTAACATCCATTGTCTTTCCATAGTCGTGCGGACCCAGCAACCATCGATTCCCTCCTTTGTTAATTGCTCCTTCCACACCCTTAGTTCCTCAGGAGTAGTATGGGACTGAATATCGATCACACTCTGTACTGTGTTTTCAACCATGCCCTCATGTGCCACCCACCTAGCGGGACCTCCTACATACATTCCTTCCCTTTTTCTAAGAGCTGTTTGCCTGGCCGTCTGGTCAGCCAGGGCATTGCCTTTCCCAACATCATCTGTCACTTTCTTATGGGCCTTACATTTTATGATGGCCACCTTTCTGGGGAGTGTCAGGGAGTCTAACAATCGGTGAATTAGGGGGCCATGTTGAATCTTGGTCCCATGGGAGGTAAGGAAATTCCTTTCTTTCCATAACCTCCCAAAGTTGTGGGCCACCCGAAGGAATATTGGCTGTCAGTATAAATATTTACCGTCATCCCTTTGCTTAACTCACAGGCTCTAGTGAGGGCCACTAATTCTGCGGCTTGAGCAGAGCACTGCGGAATCTGAGCTGTTTCTACTACTTGCTCTAATGTCGTGAGGGCGTAGGCGGCTGAGGTGTTACCATCTGGCCCTCTGAGACATGATCCGTCCACATACAGTGTACCTTCTGGTTCTGCTATCGGGGTATCCTGTAAGTCAACCCGTCCCTTCGTCTCCTCCTCTGTCCTTAATATGCAGTCATGTGGGTCTAAGCGGGCATCCTGAGTATCCAGTGGGAGTAATGTGGCGGGGTTTAGTACAGTGCATCTCTTGATGTTAATGTGGCTGGAAAAGAGTGTCAGTTCATATCCTGTGAGTCGTGCGCTAGTGAGGTACTGTGTCTTGGTGTTATTAAGGAGGGTATCTACAGAATGGGGGCCATCAGAGTCAGGGGGAGTTCATGACGATCCCCGCACTCTGACGGACCATGAGGGCGGCCGCAGCGGTCGCCCGTAGGCATCCTGGGAGAGCCCTTGCAACAGGATCTAAGGTGGCTGAAAAATAGGCACATGGCCGATGGTGACCTCCGAACATCTGGGTCAAGACAGCGCATGCACAGCCGTCTGTCTCATGTACAAAAAGAAAAAATTGCTTGCTATAATCAGGAGTACCGAGGACTGGAGCAGTACACAGAGCCCTCTTTAAATCTTGGAAGGCCTGCGCATGCTCTCTAGTCCATGGAAAGGAACTGTCTGATATGTCTTTAGTGGTGAGGGCAAGAAGAGGTTTGACCATGGCCGAAAAGTTGGAAATCCACTGTCTACAGTATGAGGTTAGGCCTATGAAGGCTCGCACCTGCTTTTGTGTTCGTGGGGCCGTCATAGCATTGATAATGGCTACACGATCAGCGGTGAGCTGCCTTCCCTCCTTCGAGAGGAGATGACCTAAATAGGTCACCTTCTCTTGACAAAACTGAAGCTTTTTAAAGAGACTTTGTGATTATGGAGGGCAAGGTGGCGTAACAAACAGAGAGTAGCTTCTTTACATGATGGGGCAGAATTTGCAGCAATGAGGAGGTCATCTACATATTGTAATAGTGTGGAGTTATCAGAGAGTTCCAAGGAATCTAGTTGACTTTTGAGGGCTTGACTATAGATACTGGGGCTCTCGGTGAAACCTTGAGGGGCGCGGCAGAATCTAAAGCTTCGCCCACCAAGGGAGAAACCAAAAAAATGTCTGCTGTCAGGATGTATAGGAATGCTGAAAAAAGCGTTCTTCAGGTCTATGACAGAAAAGTGCGTTGCGACAGAAGGGACCATCGTTAAGAGGGCTGTAATGTCGGGGACAACAGGATATTGGGACATTGTTATTTTGTTAAGGGCTCTCAGGTCAATCACGAATCTGTATATTTTAGGGGAGAGAGCATCTCCATTGGTCTTTTTAAGGACGGGAATAATGGGACTGTTACAGATATTGCCACGTGTTTCCTCCACTACGCCCTTGTCCATTAATTCAGATATTATTGTTAAAAGGGCCATTTCTCCTTCCGCGGGTAGTCGATACTGCCGGAGGCGGGGAAGAAGTGCACCTGGCTGGATGCGTACCACATGAGGGGATATGTTGAGACACCCTACATCAGTGTCTGATGATGCCCAGAGGAAGGAAGGTAAAGACTGCAATTCTGGTGGGAGGGGACCAGACAGATACATATAGGAAGCTGCGGTGGGGGAAATTGTTAGGGATACACCTTGGGGACTACATGATATGGTCGCATACAGAGCTTTCAGTAAATCCATGCCTAACAAGTTTTCACTGCAACCTGTAGTAAGGACCAAGGGAGCGTCAACATGTGCAGGGCCAATATCGAGAGGGAGGGGTTCAGAGACAGGGCTCGTCACAGGTGTTCCTGCAAAACCCACGGAGACATTTATATTGCCAGAAAGGGGTGCCTCCGGGACTGACAGACGTGCAATAGAAGACCTGGTGGCCCCAGTATCCAAAAGAAAATCCTGATCGTTCCCCACAACTGACATTTGAACATTCGGGCCCCTTTGATCCACTGGAATTTGCACTCTGGTAATACCCCTTTCCTGGCTGTCCTATGCTTGGTAGGACCCTATCTCATCAACTTCGTCATAATCATCATTGTAATAAGTGCGTGTTGCTTCGTACCCATCAAACCTATTGGCCGGGCGCGGCTGGACGGGAACGTGATCCCTGGGCCTACGCTCTTTATCCTGTGGATGGGGCGGGCCATGGTCCCTAGTCGGCCTTCCCTCCCTGGGAGCGCGAGGCCGAGTCTTCCCTGTTCGGATGTTTTCTGCTAACACGGGACACTCGTCTATCCAATGGCCGTACCCCTTACAATAAGCACACTGATCTGTTTGGAGGGCTCCCGTACGTTGAGGGCTGGAGGGGGTAGACTGGCGAGCCCTCGGAGGGTGTTGGGGCTGAGGTCTGAAATTCCCACGGGCATCGGGACCTCGGGGAGGGTAAGCCTGCTGCAGAAGTGCCTTAGTCTTAAGATCCCTAACCTTCTTACTTTCCTTGTCTCTATCTTCATTCTCCCTATTCTCATGATATTGTGCCATAGCCAAGATACCAGTCATAGTTTGGGCAGACCACGTACTTTCAACTTTCTTAAGCCTGGTGGAAATCTCAGGAAGCAAGTTGCTGACAAACTTATCGACAAACACTGGGCCAGAACCTGGGGTCCGGGGATCCAAACCACTATGTCCCTTGTATTCTGTCTCAAAACGGGTAAAGAAGTCAGCCACATTCTCATATTTTCGCTGCCTACAGGCGTTTATTTTATCCCAGTTAATGACAGTTTCCGGCAAAAGTGTTTTCATAAACGTTATTATTTTACCGGGCAAAGTCAGGATGGCAGCTTCTGGTTTAGTCCCTCCTACCCTTGCTTCTTCCATAGCTTCTAGGTCAGCCCATTTACCTCCCAACGCCACTTCATGATCAGTATGTCGAATCTTGTCCCAAATTTCAGTGGGGACAACCGTACCAAAAAGTAAATCCATATCCTCAAGAACGAGAGTACCTGCAGATATAATCTGACCTAATTCTCTGTAAAAGGCAGCCGGATTCTTCCGGGGATCTGGTAATTGTTCTTTTAACTGCATTACTTCTGACCTTTTCCAAGGAACATGAACCCAAAGCCTGCGCCAGTGTGCCTCAACAACCCCTCGGCCATTATTTTGGGCATCGGTAAGTGCGTTAACAAAGACAGGGGCCGCCTCTCTCATTGGCATAGCTGTTTCTAGAGGGTGTTGGAAAAAGCGGTCGTATCACGGAAAGCCATTAAAGCAGATATAGCGCCAAACATCCCCTCTCCCTGAACATCGCCTCTTCTTATTTGTGACCTAAGGTCCATTAATCCAGTGGGTATCTGCATAAGCGTATTCTCGAATTTTTGCATGACCAGCGTACACATGTATTCAGCCCAGGTGGTCTGTTCCATAATTGTCCACTGGGAAAAGGTGGACCATATGTCTTTAAAGGCATAAATATTCCCGTTCTTTATCCAACATTCACACTGTTGCTTCTGTAGGTCATTTTCTCGAAGGGACGAAAAGCTAATTGCAGAGCGCAAGGAGGCCAGTCGGGGGGAATTCAACATTTTATATAAATCCTGCTTAACTGTAGACCACGGGGAAGTAGGAAAAGGGCGGGTAGGGGTAAAGCCGCAGGGATTGGGCGGATGGAGACTTGTTGTCATTCCCGCAGTGAGGACAGGGTTAGCGGGCGTGGTCGGTGTCATAGGAAAAATCGGGAGGGTTGGTGTGACAGGAAGAACAGTAGGAGGGGCAGTGGGGGCAGGAGTGGGCGGTGGCGGGGGGACATGTGGGGCATATGCAGGAGGGCTTTCTAGCATGGTATCAAGCAAGGAATCACCTTCTTCTCCCCCATCCATATGGCCCTTTCTTTTCTTCTCACGAGCTGGATAGCATTTTTGTACCCGGGCCCCATGTTCCCTGTTGGCTATTTCTACAACATTTTGTCATTTGATTTTGTAAATTTACTCTGGCGTGGTCGGCCATTGACATGCGTTCCTGTTTTCTTTCTTGAGCCTTCTGCTTTCTAGCTCCCTGCTCTATTTCTTTCCTCCAAAATCGGACAGATTCAAACATAGACGGGCGCGTTTTTCTTTTCATTAATTGTTCCTCTAAGTTGGCGAGAACTTGGGAATTAAAGGAGCCATAAAGTGGCCACTGTAATTCCGCGTTACTTTGTTTCGTATATTTTACCCAGAATGAGGAAAACATTATGGCAGAAGGGCCATGTTTAACATACATCGTATGGCCAGGGGTCCCTTCTGGAGGAAGCGGACAAGCCGCCTCCAGCTGGGAGTCCTGCGTACACATACAACAACATAATTTCTTGAACTTACTACTGACTGGCATGCTTGTAAATAGGTAACAGACACCGGCGGGTTTTAAAATTCACCTCGCCTGCTTGGCTTTTGCAAAGGTCAATAACAGCAGAATCATACAGACTTGGTGGGTGATCAGTCCACCCTTACCTTACAGGGGTAGTTCTCTTCTGCAGACGTAGGGCTGTGTCCTGCTCCAGAAATTATTTGCTAGGGGACTCCAGCGAGGACGTGGTCATGTGGCCCAGACCGGGTGGGGAGGAACAGCGGGCGAGTCGTTCGGCTTACCGGATTGCAAGAATCCCTCGGGTAGGGAGCCTCCGTCGGAGTCTCTCCGTGCACCTCCTCACATCCACCGGGCCTGACCTTCGTACTCGTGGAGTCCCTGTTCGGGCGCCATTTGAAGAACCGGAATAACCCACTTACTCGGTCTCGGCGGCGGGGGAACCGCCCAAGTCTTCCATACCCTTCATACGTAGTAAAAGGAGACACAGGAGCCTTCGTCTGCAGGAGGAACCCAGATTTATTCAAATAGCCCGGGCTATGGAACAGAGTCCCAAGCTTGTTAGAAACAAGACAGAGGAGGCTGCTGCTTTACTCCGCAGCTTACAAGCCTTTTATACTTTTTCATTCCAGTCTTTTGGCTGTTAGTCCATTGTTCAATCAGGGCAGTGTTTGCAGTTGATAACCAGATCCAGACGGTGTTTGTAGTTGGTGACCTGATCAAGGCTTGGTACTCAAAGTATTGTTCACTCAGCTTGATCAAAGCACGGTCATTCAGGTCATTGTTCGATCAGCTTGATCAAAGCTCGGTCATTCAAACCATTGTCCAATCACCCTGATCAAGGCCCAGCAGTCAGACCATTGTCCAGATAACCTGATCACGGTGTCAAGGATGTTTACCAGGCAGGGAGCAGGAGATGGGAAACAAATCATTTACACAGGGCGTGAGTGTCTCATGGTTTTCTGTCGAACTGCAAAGAACAGGGGGGTTGGGTGTGCGACAGTTCCTGGGCAGAAATGCAGGCTGCAAGATGGTTTTTGTCGTGTTAGTTAGAATTTCCTCAGGCATCAGCAGAAACGACCAGGTGGGTCGTGTGGAAGTGTTTGACACGAAATGGCAATGAAAAAACAATGGAGTCCTGGTACAAATGATACCGATCAGAAGAACACTTTTCCTCACCTCCTTTCTCCTTATCCACCTACTTCTCCACTTGTCTACACCTCCTCATTTTCTCAATAATACAATCAGTTCTTTTATCTGTGTTAGTCGTCCTGAAGTGTTCAGATTTTCTATGTCCTTTTCACTAAAATCTACCCTGTACGGTTTCTGTAATCCTCTAATTTTTCCAAAATCTACTCCTAGTTTGTTCGCTGTTTCTTCCAATTTTTCATGCAAGTTTCTAGCTCTCCAAGTGACGCTTTTACACATAAACATTAATTCATCATCTTGATAGGACTTCAATCGATCTGTACCAATAGTTCCTAAAATTAATTCCTCCATGTCTATCTTTAATCTGACCACATCTAAAAGTTGTGGTTCGGCATCTTTTTTCTGCAGGCTCCTCACCCAATCATTTAATTCCTCTGCAGTCGGACCCACAGGGGTTTTATTTACTTCTGCCCAACTTACACCTCTCTCCGGAGTTTCAGTTGCTGACTCAGCTCCCATAGGAATCCTATTTATCTGACTCTCATTAATTGTCAAATTTACAGGTGGACTTGACCTAAATGGACCAACAGAATCTTCTTTCTCTCTATTTTCTGGTATCCCTTCTCTTACTCTTTGCATACTGGAATTTAATGGAATTGTTAAGGAGTGTTCATCTATCTTTTGATTTTCAAATACTGGGATTACTGGCCCTATAGTTACTGGCACAGTCACAGCTTCCATATTCTTTGTCAGTTCTCTTATCTTTTCAGTCAACTCTCTTGTGGTTCTGGCTAATTCAGCTGTATTACCATTATCATGTTTCACAGTCTGTGGTGTTTCTAGTTTATTAAATGGACTATTTATTTCAGACATTTGTTCAGGGCTTTGATTTATTATAGTTCTCATTGGCGGTGCATTCGGTGTCACCACCACAGAATCCTGTTGATATGGAGGGGGTCTTTTATTTAAAATGTCCTCCAGCAACTCATCCTCTGTGTCGCTAACTCCATACCCATATCTCTCTGTTACTGCATGCTTCTTTTTCTCCGTACACTTTTTCCCTGTAAATTCTTCAACTGTTCTGACAGGAAACATGCCATCCGTCATGTTAGCATACCGCCATCGTCTCATCCTGTCTTCATGATTCAAACCCCATACTCTTCCATGAACTAAACTATAATTCTTTGCACCTCTGTGTCTTTCCCTTTCATACATCTCATCTTCCCATTCGCCTAAGGCTTCAAACTGTGTCGGTCTAGGTCTCGGTTCAAGTTTCATCATCTTTTCTCTCAAATTTCAAAGTACCACTGTGCTAAACGAACCATTTTCTGGAAACGCCAATACTCCATCGTCTTTGGTATACTTCGCCCAATTTTCCAACCAAATGCAAGTATGATAGCCATATTTCAACATCATATGAGATGCTGGCGTTTTCGGCGGAGGAAGTACTTCTCCTTCTCTAGTCACAACATTCTTATCTTTCTTAAAAAAGTTTTTAAGTTTCGCAAACCATGACGGTTTCTCTCTATCATATTCATTATAATAAGGCATTTTCACTGTTGTTTTTTCCGAAGCAATTTACACAATCCTTCCCCTAATCGGTTCTTTCTACTGCTCGGCTATTCGGACCTATCCCAGCGCGTCTCACACCAACGCACCAATCAGAAAGCTTTACGTCACTCTCACACTAACCTATCACAGCGCATCTCACCCCAACGCACAAATCAGGAAACTCTTCGTTCTTCCACAACTGGCCAATCCCAGCGCAGTTCTTGTTGATGTCAGTTCTACTCCTGCTTCTACTGACCCCTCCTTTACAAAAATTATCGGCAGTTTTCTTAGCTTTCTTTTCAACTAAAATCGATTAGTTACAATGTACAACACATTTCCATTGTCGGTTTCTCTAAACAAAAGAGATAGTTTATTCCCACTTACAAGAATACTGTTTTGTTCGATAAGTGTAGCACTTCTCTCTACCTTACCCTTCTCTCAAGCAAGAGGTAAACCCGTTTCTCTGGGGATAAAACACATGTGGAGACTACACTGCTCCTGAGAATTAAGGCCAGAGTTTCACAAGAAAACCTGTTGCTATTTCACTCAAATGCAATTCATATGTGAAATTTCCCTAACTTAACACAGTCCTGTGTTATCACCAAATTTGAAATCAGACAATGCACAATTCCGTGTGACTTCTCTTGCCACATGTGTCCACTTCCTACTTCCCGGAAGGTTCAAAATTTCGACTTACACATAACGTAATACAAACTCAACATAGAGTGTTAGACACGAAAAATCAATAATCAATAATCACCAAACTAATCTATAGTAACCATAACTCTGCTACCAAGAAATCTGATCCAGAGCGGCTAATATAAATTTTTCCTTATGACACTAATCCAGAAAAACACCTACACAACTTTAATCACTTGAAACTTATGTCGGTGGGGCCCATAACACCGCATACATACATTCATTCAATTCTCTGGATCAAGCGCTAAGGAAAAATGAGTTGCTGGACAAGCGGGATACCTTATTAAAATGACAGAATTATAACCTAAACATTATATACATTAACTTCGGATCCTGTCGGTTCTAAACATCAAGGTACTCCGCTATTCGGTCGATGGACCAACTAGTAGAATCAGTTGATGGTGATTAATACCAGCTCAATCATAATTAAAAACTTTAGCATTTATAAATCACAATTTATTTAAGAAACCACAGACTCATTTAGAGTTAGCATATAATTTTATCGAAATTCTTTAGGCAAAAGTAAAGTTCACTTTAAGCAAATACGTTTATTATATCAGTAAGCATTTTAAGTAAAAGTTAAAATAAAGATGGGAAATATTCATTACCCTTGGCCATAGGGCGATGACAAGAATGGTTCATCAGGAAAGAGAGATGAACCGCAGATCACAAGATGGACTCCCAAAACTGACTGACTGTCCCGCTAAACTCCTCGGACGCAAACTCCTCCCGGGCAACTCCCGCAACGGTCTCGTTCCTTCCCCAGTCAAAGTTCGTAGTTCAAAATGACAGAGTCTCTCGCAGCATCAGGATAGGATAAAAGAAGCAGTTTTTTTTCACAACGTAAGAGCAGACCCTCTTATACCCTACTTTCTGGCTCTCTACACTTAAAAGTTGCAATCTTTAGGGGCAGAAATCCCGCTAATTGGTCCATTGGAGGGGTGGTGATGGTCACCTCATCGCCCTCCTTGTTCGAACCGGTTTGGGGACAATAAAGCACACAATAAGTCTCATGATCACAGTGTCCAAAAGTAGTCCAATTTGTTAATCCATTTTGTAACAATCTTTGATGGTCACACATTAGTTCATTCCCTGTCGCTCGATTTTCCCATCCGTTCCCAGGCATATTTGCTGAACTCTTGGCACAATCCTTGTTGCAGGTCAGATTGGCCTTGACATCTCTCACTCTGGGCACAGGCTGCATACACGTGACTGGAGTCTTTAGACTGCCCATGCGCGGGGGCCATCTTATTCAGCGCACGCCATCCCATCTTTTCCAGCGGCCATTTTCGAAGCATGGCCTAGCAGGCCCGAACGAAACTAAGTTAAGAACAAATGCAACGGAAATTAAAACATGGAAAATAAGCCTTTCTGTTTACCACCCACCATTCTAAAGACCCGTGTTAGGTATTACCTAGCAGAAGCGACATATAAAGCCATTTTACTTACCACCTGCATTCTTTACCACAGTGCAATTTTACTACGCAACACAAATCATGCAATTTACTCTATTTACTACGCAAATCACAATACTCGGGTTATTTGCTTCGCATTTGTAAATAAATTAGATTTTGCAACATTTAGCAAGTTGCCCACGTGTAATGTCTACTAAAAAGGTGCACTTGTTGATTAGTTCATGCGTTTCAAAACAGTTAGTATCATTAATCATTATGAGGTCATTAATTTGCAAGGGGTACAAAATTATTTTGTTTCCCCTGCTCCATCAATGCCCTTGGAATGAATTGAATTGATGACCCCGGTTCACTGAGGGTGGCGATACCTGGGCTGTGTACTTGGGGATACCTTTGATGAAATTAGGGACATTTTGAATAATTGAATTAGATTTGATAGTGATGAAAGGAAATCTATTCATGCGGTGACCTTGGGTTTGTTTCTTCATAGGAGCAACTTGCTGTTAAATATGTCTGTGGGAGAAATCCATTTGTCCTGAAGAAGGTGGTTCTAAATGTTGGGCACCCACCGAAACGCGTTGATGCACAAGTGGATCTAAATCTGGCAGGCATTGAGACACAGTAGATGTTGGCTGTCTGGAAATTCTATGTGTCTGTAACAATGACTAAAACAGATTAGTAATTGTAAAGACATATGTGCTTATGTGTTCTCCCTATTTTGTGAATCTTAGTGATTTATTATATATGACTGTTCTTCTTAAGGCAAAGAAAATTTCGTTTTTTTAATAAATGTAATTCAAATTGTTTTAAAATTGCTTCTATACTTTTGAAAAACCTATAATATTCAGTTTGTGATGTCTAGATGCATTTTTATAACTGCTTTTTTATATTGGATGTGATTTTTAATGAATTAAGCATTAAAGATCTTTCCAACTGCATAAGGGTGTGGTATCTATCTTCAGTGGAGTTCGGGGTTGAAAAAGTGCTGGATGAGATTCAAAGGTGAGAGATATGAAAGTTTGAAGTACTTATTGTATTACTGTTTGAACCCCAAGGGAAGACTTGTTTGTCTTAACAGTCTGGTGTTGTGTTTGATACAGTTGTTGTTCATCCAGGTGGCCATGTCTTTCATGCATCTTTGTAATTTGTCCTTAAGGGTCATTGAGTCATTAGTCAGAGAAAGGATGAGTTGGGTGTCATCGGCGTAGGAGATGATATTGAGTCTGTGGCTCTTGATGATGTTTGCCAGGGGTGTCATGTATACGTTGAAGAGGGTCGGGCTGAGGTGTGAGACTTGAGGTACATCGCAGGTGATGTTGTTAGGGAGCGAGGAGTAGGGAGGGAGGATGATCTTCTGTGTTCTTCCGGTGGGGTAGGATGCGATCCACTTGAGGGCTGCTCCTTGGATTCTGATCTGGTGGAGTCTGTTTAACAGTGTGTGGTGGGATACAGCATTGAAGGCTGCTCAGAGGTCGAGGAGGATGAGGGCTGCTGTTTCTCCGTGGTCTAACAGCATTCTGATGTCATCCGTGGCTGCGACTAGCGCTGTCTCTGTGCTGTAGTTAGCTCTGAAGCCTGATTGGGAGGGGTAATTTTGGTAGCCATGTAGAGGAATGTAATAAGCTGTAATGGCTGAAGTGGGCTGACCCACTGCCCATGCTGTATCATGTAGAGTGTGGAAAATGTGAATGTAACAAAAACAGACCAATGGATGAAGAAGGCTGGCTGAAAGCCCTTATGAGTAAGCATATTAGGTTAGAAATATACTATCTCTTAGAGTATAATCAGGACAAGTAGTACAATAATACGACAAACCTTTGAATCACACAATAGTTCCTTCACATATATTGAACTCCCACTGTATTCTTAAAAAATATCTGTTATGCCACTCCAAATTTATCACAAATACTACTTTTATTTAAAACATTTGTATACAATTTTCATATCTTTAAAAGTCACAAAATATATGTGACGCAATCTTTTTTTATAAGAACACAGTCTACATAAAATACAATAAAATTAAAACATCACACAATACAAAATTTCGTAAAAAAGAGAGAAAGAAAATTTGACAGTACACTTTGTCATTCATACAGCATATCCTTTGGGACAATTTAATGACTAGGCCTTGATGCACTGAATCTTACAACATCTACAGAGCCAAGTATTCCCATGGATTATGCCAAAAATTGCGTCGACACGTTTCGATGGTTTCTGTTAATGTTACATCTTTTTCAAGACCATAGTTAATTCAAGTCTCTCTGTACCCCTCATTATATAGCCACTGTAAACATCCTGTATGAAACAAATATATACAAAACATATTGTGTTTAGAAAAACACCCTATTAATCACGGAAACCTATATTGTATCTCATATTACTGGTCCCATTCAATAAAGACATTTATATCACAACATTTTAGATATTACAGCATTGTCATGGTAACTTCATGTAAAATACATTTGACATTTTAAATTGTCCCATTTCATAAAGTCATTATGTTCTAAAGTTTTAAATATTACAGCATTTTCATGGTGACTTAATATAAAATACCTTTGACATTTTTAAATCATACTTCTATGTGGACAGTACTCCCTTATTATCATGCCGTCACAACCTAATCATTATTTCTCACTGACCTATGCAACGAGCCCCAAATATATCCAATATGCACTAAGCCAATACCCTTGCTCTGTTTTTTAAAACCATATTCAGCATTCAGCATTTCAATTTTGTATATCTCTGAAAGCATCGCTAGTAATCTATCTAATATGATGTTCGTAAAACTGGTTGTAAGGATATTATCAGTGACAATAATGCTATTCTTTACTTTGTCACAATTTTCATCCAGTCCTCTCGCGAATTTAAACCTTCATCAATAGTATCCAGGTAACACATGAACCATTGTTCACGTTTTTTCCTCAAAGAAACCAAGTTCCCTCCTCTCCTACTGATAACAATTTTTTCTAAGATGAACCACTTGATTTGATTACAGTCATGGTTCAACTTTAAGAAATGATCTGTTAAAGGAGCATTCTCTTTTCTTGTCCTTACTGCTGATTTGTGCTCCAGAAGGCGTGTGCGCATCTCTCTACTAGTCTCGCCTACGTATCCTAATCCACAGGGACAGGTAAGTAAATATATTACATTTTTGCTACGACAGTTGTTCAGGGTTCTTGATGACAGTGTTTTTCCATTGAATACCATGCTTTTGGCTTCTATACAATGGGGACATACGGAACAAGTTCCGCATCTGTAGTTGCCTAATGCTTTTTGCCTGTCTAATGTAGTCTGGATGTTAGATTCAGTTTTATATGTTTTGACCAGTGAGAGTTAGCCGTGAGCCTTAACCTGAATAAGAGGTAGGATATGTCCCGAAAACTAACAGTGATATTATACAGCTAAGAAGCGACAAGTCTAGTGAACTGAAATTCTTTTCCTTTAGGTGTATTAAATTGAAAGAAAACACAGCAGTAGAAGGAAGGGTTAACGCACTGTTCAATTAATTGAGCTGAATAACAGTAGGGGCTTAGTACCTTCATTCATCAGGTGAGATATACAAAATTGAAATGCTGAATGCTGAATATGGTTTTAAAAAACAGAGCAAGGGTATTGGCTTAGTGCATATTGGATATATTTGGGGCTCGTTGCATAGGTCAGTGAGAAATAATGATTAGGTTGTGACGGCATGATAATAAGGGAGTACTGTCCACATAGAAGTATGATTTAAAAATGTCAAAGGTATTTTATATTAAGTCACCATGAAAATGCTGTAATATTTAAAACTTTAGAACATAATGACTTTATGAAATGGGGCAATTTAAAATGTCAAATGTATTTTACATGAAGTTACCATGACAATGCTGTAATATCTAAAATGTTGTGATATAAATGTCTTTATTGAATGGGACCAGTAATATGAGATACAATATAGGTTTCCGTAATTAATAGGGTGTTTTTCTAAACACAATATTTTTTGTATATATTTGTTTCATACAGGATGTTTACAGTGGCTATATAATGAGGGGTACAGAGAGACTTGAATTAACTATGGTCTTGAAAAAGATGGAACATTAACAGAAACCATCGAAACGCGTCAACGCAATTTTTGGCATAATCCATGGGAATACTTGGCTCTGTAGATGTTGTAAGATTCAGTGCATCAAGGCCTAGTCATTAAATTGTCCCAAAGGATATGCTGTATAAATGACAAAGTGTACTGACAAATTTTCTTTCTCTCTTTTTTACGAAATTTTGTATTGTATGATGTTTTAATTTTATTGTATTTTATGTAGACTGTTCTTATAAAAAAAGATTGCGTGACATATATTTTGTGACTTTTAAAGATATGAAAATTGTATACAAATGTTTTAAATAAAAGTAGTATTTGTAATAAATTTGGAGTGGCATAACAGATATTTTTTAAGAATACAGTGGGAGTTCAATATATGTGAAGGAACTATTGTGTGATTCAAAGGTTTGTCGTATTATTGTACTACTGTCTCTCTCTATCTTTATATACTTAGAGTAAGCATATTATACATATACTTTTAGTAAAATCAAAAAGTCTTGGCTAATGTCAGACCTAGAAATGTGATCCATGTCACAACAGGATGGCCTTACAGTATAGGAAAGACAGGGCAGCTATGGTTTCTCCCTTCATCAGAGACAAATACAGACTATTTGTACATCAATATTCATGAGGTAGGTCCCAATTTACGACCCATAGGGGATTGCTGAAAACACAAGGATGGTGGCCACTATGTCTGGGTTTGCTTTTTAAATAAAGCAACATTTTTTTAAAATGCAGTCCATTTTCCTTAAAGGAAAACGGGATGCGTTTAAAAAAGAAAATGAAAAGTTTTCTTTAAATTTTTTATGAGTAGGCAGTGGTCCTTCCCATTTGCAAATGCATTACAACCAGATGAAATATGGTGGTAAAATTCGAATGTTTTGCGACTGGTTTTCGGTCGCAAAACATTTGTACATACCATTCTGAGTCGCTATTAGAAAGGGACACCTTAACACGCCCCTTCCTAATACTGAATCGCTAACTCATTTTTCAATTTGGAAGTAGGTTACCGAATCGCAAAATAGGGTTTGGTACATAAGAAAAGCCTTTTTTCTGGTCTGTGAATTGGGCCGTTTGCAACCTTAAACAAGCATTTGATATGCAATAGGTCTCGCATTACTGATAGTTTGAGGTATTGGTGTTGCAAATAATAATGCAACGCCAATAGCTCATACTTTCAGTAATGCGAGACCTTGTGCATTGCAAATGCTTGTGTAGTGAGCCAGGAACTAGCATTGTATGTCTCAGTGCAGTACCGCAAGCTGCTCCTAGAGGTCCCTAGTGAGCAAGGCACCAGCACTGCATGTCTAGGTGCAGTACCGCAAGCTGATCCTAGAGGTCCCTAGTGAGCAAGGCACCAGCACTTCTTGTCTAGTTGCAGTACCACAAGCTGCTCCTAGAGGTCCCTTGTGAGCAAGGCACCAGCACTGCTTGTGTAGTTGCAGTACCGCAAGCCGCTCCTGGAGGTCCCTAGTGAGCAAGGCACCAGCACAGCATGTTTAGGTGCAGTACCGCAAGCTGCTCCTAGAGGTCTCTAGTGAGCAAGGCACCAGCACTTCTTGTCTAGTTGCAGAACCGCAAGCTGCTCTTAGAGGTCCCTAGTGAGCAAGGCACCAGCACTGCTTGTCCGGGTGCAGTACCGCAAGCTGCTCCTAGAGGTCCCCAGTGAGCAAAGCACCAGCACTGCATGTCTAGGTGTAGTACCGCAAGCTGCTCCTAGAGGTCCTAGTAAGCATCATGAACCTTTGATCACATATGGTACTGCACCCTGCAGAAGATATGGTAAATCCATCCTACCCATAATGAATTGCATGCAAGACAGTACAACGAGTACATTCAAATAGCTATGTCCATATATACAATTAGTAGCTTTGAAATGTGACAAAAGAACTATTATATTAATTCCAGATTAGGTGGTACTCTATGTGGAGCTGATGAAAGGAAATTTATAGAAGGTCTAATATAAATGTGACATGTGCTAGTGAGTAAAGTAACCCCTGCCAACCTAGTTCAGGACTAACTCCGGGCGGAGTAGGCGGAGTTGCTCTACACGGCGCTCCACAGAGTTGGGCAAAAACACCGCTCCGCGCCTCCCACCCCCGCAATTAAATATTTTTAAATAAAAATTACAATTAAAGTAAAATAAAAGCCCACTTACCTTTATCGCGGCGTCTCCGGGCTGCCCTCTTCGTTCTCGCCGTAATCCTCTATGTCAGATATACGTCATGGTAGGACTGCGCAACGGGTATCCTCTGTCGTCAAATCTTTTAAGCATTTTCGCCGTTTATTCCTTCAATGTGTCAGGATTCAATACTATCCTTCTCACTCGGAGTAATTGTGAATATGGCAGGTGATTTTTTAATGATTTCTGATGAAAGCGGTTGTAGTGTAACATGTTATTCCTGTCAGTAGCTTTCCTAAAGATATTGGTTTCCAATTTATTATATGACTTTGTGACTTGAACATCCAAGAATGTAATGGTATTTTCGTCTATATCATATGTGAATTGGATTCTCTCATTTACTTGGTTCAATTCTGTTAATGCTGTGATCAAGTCGTCTTTAGATCCTCTCCATAGTGTGAAGATGTTGTCTATGTATCTTAGAAACAGTATGGTATTTGTCTTCCATGTCTCTTTCCCCAGAATGTTTTCTTCCTCAAATTTGCTCATAAACAGGTTTGCATACGCCGGAGCAGTGCAGTTGCCCATGGAAGTTCCTGTGAGCTGTAGGAACCATTGGTCATCCCATTTGAAATAGCTTTGGTACAATGTGAAATGTTACAGTTCCATGAGAAAAATTTGAAAATCCTTGTCCAAATTTGAGGTGACTAAAACCTGTTCAATGGCTTCCGTGCCTAAGTTGTGGGGAATCGATGTATTCAAAGATTTCACGTCAATGGTACATAATAGTATTTGGTCTCCCTCAGTGAACGAAGTTTGGTTGATTTTAGATAGAAACTCAGTGGTGTCTCTTACGTAGGTGTTCATTTTCAAAACAAAACGTTGAAGCTGTTTGTCAAGAAACTTCCCCACAGGCTCGTGGAGACTTCCTCTGGTTGACACTATGGGTCTGAACGGCGGGTTGTGCACACACTTATGCACCTTGGGTAACATGTACAATCGGGGGCTCTTCGGGTTTCTTTGAATGAGGAATCAGCTAACGTTCTCCATGATAATTCCATCCTTAACTGCTCTTTCCAAAATGTTCAGTGGGATTATAATCCAGCTTGACATACGTTTCAATGTCTGATACATGAGCGTTGACTTTTCTTCATAGAACTTGGTGTTCATGACTACCAATGCCCCTCCCATGTTAGCCTTCTGACAGGTGAAGGTCGGATTTTCTGCTATCTTCTTCAAGATCCCAAATTCCTTGTTGGCTAAGTTCCGGTGTTTGGATTTCTTTTGAAAATTCAATTTATGGATATCATGTTTGACCAAAGTCTCAAATGTGTTTAAGCTTTTGTGGCTAACAGGGGCCACATAGGTACTCTTCACTTTAAGGCCTTTCAGTAAACTTTCTTCACTGTTGTCACGTTTCTCTACAATGTTCTCGAAAGAGTTTCTTAAGCGTAAGTTGCGCATCAATTTAAACAAACTGATCTCCAATTCTAAGCTGTTAGTTTGGCAAGTGGGGATGAATGAGGTCCCTTTCTGTAGTGTTTTGATCTCTGTAGAACTGAATTCATAAGATGAAATATTGATCACTAAGTTGTTGTGTTCTACGTTTTCTTCCCCTTGGTCCTTTTGCCTGTAGTCGTTATGTTCTTCGTCTCTACATTCTCTTTTTCTTTTTCTTTTTCCCCTCCTGGGTCGTCTTTGTCCCTTTGGCCACCCTCTAAAAAAGAGACACCAGATGTTTGTGGTTGTTTTGTATCCTCAGTGGTGGGTGTTTTATCCACTGATATTCGTAGTTGTTCCGTTGGTTTCCTTCGGTGCTGATTGGTAGCTTCACTATCCGAAGAAGATGTTTCTGTCTCCGTATTCTGACTGTATGGTTTGTTCTGTCAGCAAAAAGTAGTCACAGTGTTGCAGGAAGCTGCTTATTCACACACCGCGTTTCGGCTTCCCAGCAGCCTTGGTCACATGGGCATACATCACCACTAGGGTGTCCTTAAAAATGCATGGTAGAAATAAAGAGAGGGACACAATGAAGTCTAATGTGTCGGCCATATTGGAACATGGATCTAAAAGAGACTGTGAGAGTGGAACATGCCATGGTGACTGTATATCATGCCAAGTGTTTAAGTGACAAAGCCAAAAGCACAAACAAAGATACGGACAGATAGCTTGGTGATAAATTAATCGCAATTGGCACCCTGATGGTGAAGGCTAGCTGTCCGGGGCAAAGTGCCCCAAGAGGTAGCAATGCTACTGCTGACCTGGACCAACGCACATCAACCGGCAGGCCCGTAGGCGTGTAGGCATAGTGCCTGAATGTCGCCGCGTTCAAAGGTAATTCCCATAAGGTATGGGTAGGTCTGGAGTGAATGGCATTCACCAAGGCTGCTAGGCAGCCGAAACGTGTTGTGTGAATAAACAGCTTCCTGCAACACTGAGACTACTTTTTGCTGTTCCTGAGAGTGCGCCGACCTGACTTTATAGTGAATCTTTAGCCGGTACGCTCTGCCGGCATGCGCACCACCTCCCATGGGTCCCACAGTTCCAGAAGGGGCAAAAGGAAAGGATAACTACCTACTGGCGGTCGCCAGTAGGTAGTTATAGTTAGAACCTAGTTTCCATAGGAAAAGTGTTTTTTGATTTGCCAATATCTTTGACGCCGTTTGACGAATCTTCGCTAAATTTTCCAAAAAATAGGGCTGGACCGCTCAGTTTGTGTGTTGAAAGTTTCGGGGTGATTTGTCAAGCAGGGGCTGAGAAAAAAGGGGGTCCCAAAGCGCGTTTTCTCCATGTTATTTTCCATAGGAAACTTTATTACAGGCTACAGCCCGACCTGCTGAACGGAATTACACCAAATTTGGCAAAAAGGTAGGTCTTGGTTTATAGTGTGCCTTTTTTTAAATGGTGTAAATCCGTTCAGTAGTTCCTGAGAAATTTAAAAAAGAAAAATATCGATTTCTGAGCACCGAGGAGGAGTCGCGAACCCTCCCGAGCACGAGCTCAATTCTGATTGGCTGCCAACACTCCAAACCAGGAAGTGTTGGCAGCCATCTTGTGACTCGGTAACCGAGTCACAAGAAAAAGGGTGAAACAAAGATAAAAAAAACATGAAAAGGGGGCAGGGTACAAACACCCTGACCCCCTAGGCCTGCTCAGGGGTTCCCACAAGGACCCCCAGGACCAAAAAAAGCAAATCGGCCGAATTCACGCTGGGGTCGCGAATCCGGCTGAGAAAATAAAAAAAAAACAAAGCGCGGGCTCCCGCGCTTCGTTTTTGAAAGCCCCCGGGTGGGCCAGATCCCGGGGGCACTTACCAATTAATTTGCGGGGGCCCACGGGGGCCACCTCCCTGGGGCTTATTTAATTGTATGCGGGGGGCACTGCGGCCCCCAGCAGCCCCGGGGACCGCCACCTCCCCAGGGCTTTAAAAGAAAATGCGTGGGGGGGTCCCAATCCCCCCACGCTGCCCCGGGGACCGTCACCTCCCCGGTGCTCTGTTTTAAAATTAAAATGATGTGTGAGGGGGGAAGAGCCTCCCCACATGCCCCGGGGACCACCACCTCCCCGGGGCACATACTGATTAAAAATGCGGGGGTCCGTAGCGGACCCCTGGGCCCACCACCTCCCCAGGGCTTTAAAGACGTGCGCCAGAAGCCGCGTTTGCAGCGTGGTGTAAAAAGGGGCGTGGCCTCGGAACACCTCTCTGCAACGCAGCTCTGTGGCGCTTACTAGAGGTACCTGGTGGGCTAGTTGGCCCCAAGGGACCCTCAGGATTCAAAGGGACTTAATCCCCCAACTTACAACGCGCCAGGGGGCGCCTTTGCACAGTGGTGCAGGGAGGGGGCGGGCCTGATATAACAAGTTAGCAATCCTGCTGTGTGGGACTTACTGGAGGTAATAAAAGGGGTAGTTGGCCCCCAAGGTTGACGTTGGGGTCTAACTACCCCTCCTGTTACCTCCGCTAAATCCCACACAGTGGGATTGCTAAAAGGTGTTTGGAGGCCACGCTCACCTTTCTCCACCACTCTGCAAATGCGACTGCTATGTTATAGTTAGAAATTAGCATTTAAAAAACCTTTGAAATTCACTGAAAAAACCATAGGTTTCAGGGACGTTTTAGTTAGAAATTAGCATTTAAAAAACCTTACAAATTCACTGAAAAAATCATAGGTTTCAGGTACGTTATAGTTAGATGGACATTTCACTCGTACAAAACCAGAGAAATTCCGCCGTTATAGTTAGTTCAGCTAACTATAACTCGCGCCCCCACAATGCACTGCTGATGACGTCACATATTACATCATTCATGACATGGTCAGTGACATCACTGATGACATCTCAAATGACATCACTGATGACATCATCCACGTGAAAATCTGATGCACCTCCTCACACCCTAATATAACCTTTGATACACCCACTCTAAAATACAGACTACCATTTTCGAAACCATAGACACACCAATACCAGTTACTACATAAGCACTGACTGATTCCTAGGTCTACACACACATCCACTCATTCACCCATACAGTCACTCATACATGCAGTCACTCATCAATACAACACTATCATATGCACTCATACACCTATACAGACACTCACACACCGACACTCATCCAGAGTTACTCACACACCTAGTCAGTCATGCAAAGAATCAATCACACTTCCATTTACTCACCTATACAGTTATACACACACCACCTCACTTATTCATACAGATACTAACGCATACTTACTTTCTTATACAATCACTGATACAAGTACACATTCATCCATACAGCCACTTTCACAATCACTGACTCTCACGTATAGTCATTTATAAACTCCAACTCGCACATACACTGCCTTTTACATATGTAGTTACTTGGACATGTACCACTGAGACATCCATTCACTCACCAACACACCCATACACATACTCACCCACCCATATAGCTGTTTCCACATGCACTCTTGAACCCATACACCCAGTGAATCAACCACTCACACATCTATGCGCAGAGTCACACACCTCTCACCCACCCACCCACACATACACTCAGGCACCCATACAAATACTCAGGCAACCAATCAATAACCCATATAGACACTCATGTAGCTACTCACCAACCCATGCAGCAGCTTACACAACAACAGACAGACTGATACAGACATTCACACAGTTTAGTCACTAACCCATGCATTCAGTAAGACACATTTAATCACTCACTTATACAGTCAGTCACGCACCTACTAAATCTTCCATCCAGACACTTATACACCCACTCATTCTTCAATACACCTTGGCATATATATAAACCATATTTAAACTTTATAGAAACACACAGTCACTGGAGGATGTCATCAGTGATGTCATCAGTGATGTCATTTGAGATGTCATCAGTGATGTCATCAGTGATGTCACTGACCATGTCATGAATGATGTAATATGTGACGTCATCAGCAGTGCATTGCGGGGCGCGAGTTATAGTTAGCTGAACTAACTATAACGGCGGAATTTCTCTGGTTTTGTAGGAGTGAAATGTCCAACTAACTATAACGTCCCTGAAACCTATGGTTTTTTCAGTGAATTTCTAAGGTTTTTAAATGCTAATTTCTAACTATAACGTGCCTGAAACCTATGGTTTTTTCAGTGAATTTCAAAGGTTTTTTAAATGCTAATTTCTAACTATAACGTCCCTGAAACCTATGGTTTTTTCAGTGAATTTCAAAGGTTTTTTAAATGCTAATTTCTAACTATGCCTACAAAGGTAGGACATGTGAAGAAAAGAGGAAGAAAAGCGCACAAAGAAGCAAGACATGCAGAAAGAGGCAACAGAAGTCCAGAAAGACGAAGAAAAGTGCAGGAAGAAGCAAGAGATGTGCAGAAAGAACCAACAGAGGAGCAGAAAGTCCTCCTGTGCCCCCAACTTTTGCTGACGGGTACTGGTGGTAACTGACTCTGACTAACCGGCCCTAGAGCCAGTGCTATGCTAAAAGACACTTAGAATGCAGTGAAAACACCTACATACACTAGGGAACACTATGCGTTGGGGTACCCCTGTGATTAGCATGACCTCCTCTGTATTTGCCATGAGTTAGTGCCTGGGTCATTGGATGAGTACATGGGTACTGACTGGATGATTAGAGTACTGCAAGGAGAGTGGATGGTGAATTTATAAACGCTTGTGTTTTGGCGGAGTGATTGGATAAGGACATGGAACTGGTTGGGTGATTGGAGGAGTGCATGGGTAGTGACAAGGAGATGGCTGGACTGCATCAGTAGTCCTTAGGGGATTGTAGCAGTGCATGTGTTAGTGCCTGCGTCATTGCATGAGTACGTGGGTAGTGACTGGATGATTAGAGCACTGCAAGGAGAGTGCACGGTGAATTTATAAGTGCTTCGGTTTTGGCTGAGTGATTGGATAAGTACATGGTGCTCGCTGGGTGATAGGAGGAGTGCATGGGTAGTGACAGGGCGATGGCTGGACTGCATCAGTAGTGCTCAGGGTATTGTAGCAGTGCATGAGTTAGTGCATGGGTCATTGCATGAGTGCATGGGTACTGACTGGATGATTAGAGTAATGCAAGGAGAGTGCACAGTGAATTTATAAGTGCTTCGGTTTTGGCGGAGTGATTGGATAAGTACATGGTGCTCGCTGGGTGATCGGAGGAGTGCATGGATAGTGACAGGGCGATGGCTGGTTGCAGCAGTAGTGCTCAGAGAATTGTAGCAGTGCATGAGTTAGTGCATGGGTCATTGCATGAGTGCATGGGTACTGACTGGATGATTAGAGTACTGCAAGGAGAGTGCATGGTGAATCTATAAGTGCTTGGGTTTTGGCGGAGTGATTGGATAAGTACATAGTGCTGGCTGGGTGATTGGAGGAGTGCATGGGTAGTGACAAAGAGATGGCTGGGCTGCATCAGTAGTGCACAGGGGATTGTAGCAGTGCATGTGTTAGTGCCTGGGTCATTGCATGAGTACATGGGTAGTGACTGGATGATTAGAGTACTGCAAGGAGAGTGCATGGTGAATTTATAAGTGCTTGTGTTTTGGTGGAGTGATTGGATTAGTACATGGTGCTCGCTGGGTGATTGGAGGAGTGCATGGGTAGTGACAGGGCGATGGCTGGACTGCATCAGTAGTGCTCAGGGTATTGTAGCAGTGCATGAGTTAGTGCATGGGTCATTGCATGAGTGCATGGGTACTGACTGGATGATTAGAGTAATGCAAGGAGAGTGCGTGGTGAATTTATAAGTGCTTGGGTTTTGGCGGAGTGATTGGATAAGTACATGGTGCTCACTGGGTGATAGGAGGAGTGCATGGGTAGTGACAGGGCAATGGCTGGACTGCATCAGTAGTGCTCAGAGTATTGTAGCAGTGCATGAGTTAGTGCCTGGATCATTGGATGAGTACATGGGTACTGACTGGATGATAAGAGTACTGCAAGGAGAGTGGATGGTGAATTTATAAACGCTTGTGTTTTGGCGGAGTGATTGGATAAGGACATGTTACTGGTTGGGTGATTAGAGGAGTGCATGGGTAGTGACAAAGAGATGGCTGGGCTGCATCAGTAGTGCTCAGGGGATTGTAGCAGTGCATGTGTTAGTGCCTGGGTCATTGCATGAGTACATGGGTAGTGACTGGATGATTAGAGTACTGCGAGGAGAGTGCATGGTGAATTTATAAGTGCTTGGGTTTTGGCGGAGTGATTGGATAAGTACATGGTGCTCGCTGGGTGATTGGAGGAGTGCATGGGTAGTGACAGGGCGATGGCTGGACTGCATCAGTAGTGCTCAGGGTATTGTAGCAGTGCATGAGTTAGTGCATGGGTCATTGCATGAGTGCATGGGTACTGACTGGATGATTAGAGTAATGCACGAAGAGTGCATGGTGAATTTATAAGTGCTTGGGTTTTGGCGGAGTGATTGGATAAGTACATGGTGCTCGCTGGGTGATAGGAGGAGTGCATGGGTAGTGACAGGGCGATGGCTGGACTGCATCAGTAGTGCTCAGGGTATTGTAGCAGTGCATGAGTTAGTGCATGGGTCATTGCATGAGTGCATGGGTACTGACTGGATGATTAGAGTAATGCAAGGAGTGTGCATGGTGAATTTATAAATGCTTGGGTTTTGGCTGAGTGATTGGATAAGTACATGGTGCTCGCTGGGTGATAGGAGGAGTGCATGTGTAGTGACAGGGCGATGGCTGGACTGCATCAGTAGTGCTCAGAGTATTGTAGCAGTGCATGAGTTAGTGCCTGGGTCATTGGATGAGTACATGGGTACTGACTGGATGATTAGAGTACTGCAAGGAGAGTGGATGGTAAATTTATAAACGCTTGTGTTTTGGCGGAGTGATTGGATAAGGACATGTTACTGGTTGGGTGATTAGAGGAGTGCATGGGTAGTGACAAGGTGATGGCTGGACTGCATCAGTAGTCCTCAGGGGATTGTAGCAGGGCATGTGTTAGTGCCTGCGTCATTGCATGAGTACATGGGTAGTGACTGGATGATTAGAGTACTGCAAGGAGAGTGCATGGTGAATTTATAAGTGCTTGTGTTTTGGCGGAGTGATTGGATAAGTACATGGTGCTCGCTGGGTGATTGGAGGAGTGCATGGGTAGTGACAGGGCGATGGCTGGACTGCATCAGTAGTGCTCAGAGTATTGTAGCAGTGCATGAGTTAGTTGCTGGGTCATTGCATGAGTGCATGGGTACTGACTGGATGATTAGAGTACTGCAAGGAGAGTGCATGGTGAATCTATAAGTGCTTGGGTTTTGGCGGAGTGATTGGATAAGTACATGGTGCTGGCTGGGTGATTGGAGGAGTGCATGGGTAGTGACAAAGAGATGGCTGGGCTGCATCAGTAGTGCTCAGGGGAATTGTAGCAGTGCATGTGTTAGTGCCTGGGTCATTGCATGAGTACATGGGTAGTGACTGGATGATTAGAGTACTGCAAGGAGAGTGCATGGTGAATTTATAAGTGCTTGTGTTTTGGCGGAGTGATTGGATAAGGACATGTTACTGGTTGGGTAATTAGAGGAGTGCATGGGTAGTGACAAAGAGATGGCTGGGCTGCATCAGTAGTGCTCAGGGTATTGTAGCAGTGCATGAGTTAGTGCATGGGTCATTGCATGAGTGCATGGGTACTGACTGGATGATTAGAGTAATGCAAGGAGAATGCATGGTGAATTTATAAGTGGTTGGGTTTTGGCGGAGTGATTGGATAAGTACATGGTGCTCGCTGGGTGATAGGAGGAGTGCATGGGTAGTGACAGGGCGATGGCTGGACTGCATCAGTAGTGCTCAGAGTATTGTAGCAGTGCATGAGTTAGTGCATGGGTCATTGCATGAGTGCATGGGTACTGACTGGATGATTAGAATACTGCAAGGAGAGTGCATGGTGAATTTATAAGTGCTTGGGTTTTGGGGGAGTGATTGGATAAGTACACACATGTCACATCAGGCCCGCCCCCTCCCTCCACCACTGTGCAAACGCGCCTCCTCGTGGGTTTTAAGTTGGGGGATTAATTCCCCTTGAATCCTGAGGGTCCCTGGGGCCAACTAGCCCACCAGTTACCTCCAGTAAGCGCCACAGAGCTGCTTTGCAGAGAGGTGGTCCAAGGCCACTCCCCTTTTTACACCTCTCTGCAACGCAGCTCTGTGGCGCTTACTGGAGGTACCTAGTGGGCTAGTTGGACGCAAGGGACCCTCAGGATTCAAGGGGACTTAATCCCCCAACTTACAATGCACCAGAGGGCCTGTTTGCACAGTGGTGAAGGGAGCGGGTGGGGCCTGATGTGACAAGTGTGCAAACGCGCCCCGTGGCGCGTTTTAGGTTGGGAGATTTACTCCCCTTGAATCCTGAGGGTCCCTAAGGCCCAACGAGCCCACCAGGTACCTCCAGTAAGCACCACAGAGCTGCGTTGCAGAGAGGTGGTCCGAGACCACGCCCCTTTTTACACCTCTCTGCAACGCAACTCTGTTGCACTTACTGAAGGTACCTGGTGGGCTAGTTGGCCCCCAGGGACCCTCAGGATACAAGGTGACTTAATTCCCCAACTTAAAACGCACCACGGAGCGCGTTTGCACACTTGTCACATCAGGCCCCGCCCCCTCCCTTCACCACTGTGCAAACGCGCCCCGTGGCGCGTTTTAAGTTGGGGGATTAGGTCACCTTGAATCCTGAGGGTCCCTGGGGCCCAACTAGCCCACCAGGTACTTCCAGTAAGCGCCACAGGCCTTCATTGCAGAGAGGTGGTCCGAGGCCACGCCCCTTTTTACACCTCTCTGTAACGCAGCTCCCCTTATGGAAAAGCAATGCCGGCTCCCGCAGAACGCAGGGAGCCGGCGGGACCGTGCGGGGATTGGGGACCCCCCCACGGTCCCCAACGAGAGGCCCCCCTCCCAAAAAAAGGAATTTAAAAAAAAAAGGACGCAAAGGCCGGCCCCGGGGGATGGGGTCCCCGGGGCCTTAAATTGCCTGAGGAGGGGGGCTACGCAGCCCCCCTCCAAATATTTAATTATAAAAAAAAGAAAATCCTCAGGCCCCGGGGGATGGGGTCCCCGGGGCCAAAAGTGGCCGAGGGAAGGGGGGCCACGCAGCCCCCCTCCCATACAAAAAAAGAGGTGTACAGAGGCCACGCCCCTTTTTACACCTCTCTGCAACGCAGCTCTGTGGCGCTTACTGGAGGTACCTGGTGGGATAGTTGGACCCCAGGGACCCTCAGGATTCAAGGGGACTTAATCCCCCACGGGGCGCGTTTGCACAGTGGTGAAGGGAGGGGGCGGGGCTAAAGGTGACATGTGTGCAAACAGGCCCCGTGGCGCGTTTTAAGATGGGGAATTAAATCCCCTTCAATCCTGAGGGTCCCTGGGGGCCAACTAGCCCACCAGGTACATCCAGAAAGCGCCACAGAGCTGCGTTGCAGAGAGGTGCAAAAAGGGGCGTGGCCTCTGAACACCTCTCTGCAACGCAGCTCTCTGGCGCATACTGGAGGTATCTGGTGGGCTAGTTGGCCCCTAGGGACCCTCGGGATTGAGGAGGAATTAATTCTCCAACTTAAAACGCGCCACAGGGCGTGTTTGCAGACATGTCACCTCAGGCCCCACCCCCTTCCTTCACCATTGTGCAAATATTCCTCTAAAATCAGCCGAACTACGAATTCCGATTTACTCACCTGTTATCAGGAGAGACCTCAGTGCTGCATCTTTGAGCCCAGTACTGATCCTGAAAAGTAATTTTAACCGTACTTACCAGTAACTTGAATTTCCTTCCATAGGCTAACATTGACTGGTTTCACTTGGAAATTCTTCTAAGTGTGGAGTTTTGGAACTTTATAATATTCCTCTAAAATCAGCCGAACTACGAATTACAATTTACTTACCTGTTATCAGGAGAGACCTCAGTGCGGCATCTTTGAGCCCAGTACAGATCCTGAAAAGTAATTCTAACCGTACTTACCAGTAACTTGAATTTCCTTCCATAGGCTAACATTGACTGGTTTCACTTGGAAATTCTTCTAAGTGTGGAGTTTTGGAACTTTATAATATTCCTCTAAAATCAGCCGAACTACGAATTCCGATTTACTCACCTGTGATCAGGAGAGACCTCAGTGCTGCATCTTTGAGCCCAGTACTGATCCTGAAAAGTTATTTTAACCGTACTTATCAGTAACTTGAATTTCCTTCCATAGGATAGCATTGCCTGCTTTTTGCTGAAAAAGTTTCTGTCAATTTTTGAAACATACAAATATTCCTCTAAAATCAGCCGAACTACGAATTCCGATTTACTCACCTGTTATCAGGAGAGACCTCAGTGCTGCATCTTTGAGCCCAGTACTGATCCTGAAAACTAATTCTAACCGTACTTACCAGTAACTTGAATTTCCTTCCATAGGCTAACATTGACTGGTTTCACTTGGAAATTCTTCTAAGTGTGGAGTTTTGGAACTTTATAATATACCTCTAAAATCAGCCGAACTACGAATTCCAATTTACTCACCCGTTATCAGGAGAGACCTCAGTGCTGCATCTTTCAGCCCAGTACTGATCCTGAAAAGTAATTTTAACCGTACTTACCAGTAACTTGAATTTCCTTCCATAGGATATCATTGACTGGTTTCACTTGGAAATTGTTTTGGAAATTTATAATATTCCTCTAAAGTCAGCCGAAATACGAATTCCGATTTACTCACCTGTTATCAGGAGAGACCTCAGTGCTGCATCTTTCAGCCCAGTACTGATCCTGAAAAGTAATTTTAACTGTACTTACCAGTAACTTGAATTTCCTTCCATAGGATATCATTGCCTGCTTTTTGCTGAAAAAGTTTCTGTGTCGATTTTTGTAACATACAAATATTCCTCTAAAATCACCCGAACTACGAATTCCGATTTACTCACCTGTTATCAGGAGAGACCTCAGTGCTGCATCTTTGAGCCCAGTACTGATCCTGAAAAGTAATTTTAACCGTACTTACCAGTAACTTGAATTTCCTTCCATAGGCTAACATTGACTGGTTTCACTTGGAAATTCTTCTAAGTGTGGAGTTTTGGAACTTTATAATATTCCTCTAAAATCAGCCGAACTACGAATTCCGATTTACTCACCTGTTATCAGGAAAGAAACTAGTGCTGCATCTTTTAGCCCAGCACTGACCCTGAAAAGTAATTCTAACCGTACTTACCAGTAACTTGTATTTCCTTCCATTGGAATCCATTGTCTGGTTTTCAGTAGAAAAGTTTCAGTGTCGATTTTCACAAACTACAAATATTCCTTACAAATCGCCTGTATGACTTAAACGCATTCTTTCAACTGTTTACAGGAGATGCACCAGTGTTGGATCCAGGATCCACCACTGAGTAAGAAAAAGTAACGATGACACTACTTACCTGCTAAGTGAATTTCCTCCCATAGGATAACATTGGTGATTCTAGTGAAAAGGTTTCTGTGTCAACTTTTAAAATACAATAATATTCCTTAAAAATCACTACTGTAACCAAAACGCTTTTACTCAACTGTTTACAGGAGATGTCCCAGGACTGAATCTAGGATCCAGTCCTGTGGTTAGAAAAGTAATCCATAAAGTAACTAATTGCATTTAACTAGAAATTCACATTGAGCTCAATGTTGCATTGTGTTTGAAATTGTGTTGCCCATTGCAACAACTGTAACTACTGTACTTAAAAGTCTATTGCCTATTTGCAAAGTATTTAAACTAAAGTAATTCATTCTGAGAAAGTATATTTTGTAATGTAATGTATAATGTAATTACAATGTAATTTAAAAAATTAAATATCTAAAAATAAATAGTTTAAAAAATGTAGTAAATCAGTATCAAAAAAATAAATGTAACAATTAATACATTTAAAAATTGTCATTTACAAAACCTTTGAAATTCACTGAAAAAAACCATAGGTTTCAGACATGTTATAGTTAGGAATTAGCATTTAAAAAAGAGATGTAATCAGTGATGTCATCAGTGATGTCACTGACCATGTCATGAGTGATGTAATATGTGACGTCATCAGCAGTGCATTGCGGGGGCGCGAGTTATAGTTAGCTGAACTAACTATAACAGGGGAATTTCACGGGTTTTGTACGAGTGCAATGTCCAACTAACTATAACTGTCCCTAAAACCTATGGTTTTTTCAGTGAATATATATATATATATATATATATTTATATGTTTATATATGTGTGTGTGTTTTATTCAATGACAAAGAATAAATAATTTATGATAAAAAATTTCATTAACCTCTTTAAATGTAAAAATGAATGTAAGTTTAATTGTTTTTAAAAAATATTTTTGTAATTATTTCTATACATAATGTTTTGTAATTTTTAATGCATGATAAATACAAAATAAGCATTTTAGTTTAGGTGAGATGTTTTTAAATAACGTTCATTTATTTTAATATATTTCAATTAATTAAAATAAATGTATAACATTAATTAACATTATAATTTAACATAAAATATGTATATTATGTTTTTTAAGTTTACTAAACTTTTTTCGTTTTCCTTACACTTTACCATAAGGAGATCTCCACCTCTGAAAATACAAACACCTTTACATGTGGAGAAACAATTCCTTACCTGTACCAGCATTGCCAGCAATTTTCTGGTGCCCCCCCCCCCTTACTCTAAATTCACATGTATTCCTGCCCTGGCAGGACTAAATGTTTCAAGGTTTTCAAGGAGGTAAACCAAAACCTGCAACTATTTTTTTCTTCTTCAAACTTTATTGCATTTTATTATAGGAATCTGCATGTATTACAGAGTTGTACTGTTCACTCTATTGTGACATATATCAGAGAATACTTTCCGTTCAATCCACATTTTGAGTACAGTCAACTGTATTTCGATCTATGTTAAGCATGTACATATGTTGACGAGAGGTATAAGATCAAGTGGTTTAAATACAATATCCCACCCAGCCCGTTCGCTCCTAAATCCCCAACTAAACTGTAACCCTTGTATGTCACTAAAAACCATCAACATGTTACGGGGGTGCCTATGCGGGTGTGGCGCTCTTTAAATATTCATCCCGGGGACGTCAGTTATTAGGAAGCTTACTCTTGTGCACTCGTCGGGGGTTGCATTCTATTTTAGTGCATGTTCGCTCCTTGGGATCCCGCCACCTCCTCGGAGTCTGGGGTCTGTGCCTGGAATCTCTCCAATAAAATGTCCCATTCCATTGAGATTGGATTTTTGCATAGTCCCGTATTCTCCTCCCACCGAAGAGCTATGCTTTTGGCGAGGCCCCACAAGTGTTGGTCTTCCCTCCAATCTATTAAACTTGGGGCTTTCGGCAACTTCCATTGTCTTGTAAGAAGACACTTTGCCAACAGTAGTACCAGGTTTATGAATCGCGTTGCCACCTTGGAACCCTTAGGACCTTCAGGGAACCCCAGTATACAACGTTCTAAGTGAACTATACGAGCTTGGACTGTACGTTTGTTCAGTGCAGTTCTGATCCCTGCCCAGTATTCGGAAAAATGTGGGCAGGCCCACAACATACGGAGCAGGTCTGTTCCCTCCACCCGGCACCGTGGGCACAACAAAGACGCCGTTGGGTATATCCAACTGAGTCTGTGTGGTATTAAATATGTGTGATGCATTATCGCATATTGAATTAATTTAAACCACGTATTATGCAATACTTTTTTGGGTCTTCTAGTATTCCCGCCCATTCCTTGTCAGAGAGTGCTCTGCACAGGTCTGTCTCCCACTTTACACTCAGTGCAGTAAGTGGAATGATAAGTTGGTCCCGGAGTCCCTTGTATATCCATTGCACCAGGTGACGGCCATGACCCATTGTGTGTAAAGTCCTCAGTAATTCATGTGTGCCTGGTTCTTGGTCATCCGCCACCCAGTGCCATCACATATACTGGAGGAGACTGGCCTGCATCAAGAAGAGAGTGTCTGGGAGGTGATGCATTTGAATGAAGTCTTGGTGTGTCAGAAAGGTGCCGTCTGCAAACAAATCACCCACTGTTTGAACCCCTCTCACTACCAGGGAGCCAGCCTCTTGCTTGTTAGTGTGCCTGAGGAGGTGGGGAGGCCCCGTAAGGGTATATTGGGTGTATATGGTATCGGGACTGATATGCATCTGAGCGCCAGTTTCCAATATGGCATTGTTACATGCAATAATAGTGTATGTGTGGGTTGTCTCTGAGTGCCGGGACACAGCAAGCGATGTAGTTGACAGCGCTCTAGTTGCGCTTCAGTGAAATCTATTTCCGACAAGTTATGGCCAGCAAGCAAATATGGCAGCCATTGCAATTACCCGGCTATACACTAGGCGTTAAAACCAGGAGGCATATGTACAAGGAGTTAGCGCTGCCTTAGTGGCACTTTTCCGACGGTTTTGCAGCAAGATTTTTATCGCCGTATGTACAAGCTGTCATTAACCTCTGTTAGCGGCAGTTCTCCGGCGAAAATGACCATTCTAAAGAGTTCCACTTCTGTTAGCGATAATGACATGCAATGGAGGCGTTCCCGTGGAAAAACGGCCGCTAACCCCACTTTGCGATATTTACAAGGGGATTCCTGAAGTTTGGAGGACCACAAAAACTGCAGTTAGAGGCAGTTTTTTAAGACCAGAAAATAGCTGGTCTTAAAAATGGAGATAACACTTGGGGCCTCTTTTCAGCAGGTTTTGGTGCTGGACAGCGCTGCAAGCAATGTTGCTGCGCTGCCCTGCGACAAAACTACAGGGCAGGAATGCGCACCATCAATAAGATAGTGCGCATTCCTGGGCCTCAGTCATGAAAAGTGTTGCAGCGCTGCGACAAGACAGCGTCCCAACACTTTTTACTACACCCTTCTTGCGACACCACGGATGCGCTGTATTCACTGGACAGCGCTCCATGATGCAAGTAATGACAGATACGTCTGGAATCCTGACGTATCTATCTGCGCCAAAGTCACGCATTGCTGCAGTCATGTCACAAGCATGACGCAACTCCAGCAATGCATGGGGCCAGCCTATCCCTGTGGCACTGCGTCATCCTTACGCCTGTGATGAAGCAAGGTAAATAAAATAATTTTCGAAACCCCCTAAAATAAGAATAATACATTAACGGTACTAATTGTTTGATGAAATAACCAACAAAACGCATTTTTAGTAAACATTTACATAAATGGTAACTGCCATTTTTGTGCAAAATCTAATCTATTTACCCTTGTGAAGTATTATAATATTAATATAGTGATTTGCGTACTAATCAGAGTAAAATCGCATGATTTGAGCTGTGTAGTAAAATTGTATTATGGCAAAGTATGCGGATGGTAATTAAAATGGCTTTAAATGTCGCTTCTGCTAGGTAACACCTAACACGGGTTCTTAGAATGACGGGTGGTAAACAGAAAGGCTTATTTTCCTTATTCTAATTGTGATTGTGTTTGTTTTTATGATAGTTCGCTCGGGCCTATTAGGCCAGGCTGTGAAAATGGCTGCCGGCATAGATGAGGTCATATCATAAATCAAAGATGGCCTCTAAGCGGAAGAAAAAATGAAGCTAAACCACGTGGGTACGGCTTGTACACGGAGTGAGAAATGTCAAGGTTACCATGACCTATTATGAGGAGAGTGCCAAGAAAGACTCAGCTCGTATCCGTGAGAAAGAGGCGAGGAAAGTATTAAGAGACAATGGACTGACCAAATTGTGACCATCACTGTTGCAACATTATATAAAACAAATTTGGACTGCTTTTACCCAAAGAATATGGGAAACCATGAACTTTTAACCATCCCCGAAACCAGCTTGAACAAGGAAGGCGATGAGACAATCTTCGCCACCGCTCAAATGGACCAATTAGCGTGATTCTTGCCTCCAAACATAGCAACTTTTTGTGTAGTAAGCCAGAAGTAGGGTATAAGAAGGACTGCTCTTATATGGGAGGAGTCAATGCTGTTATTTTGCAAAGCCGATGCTGATGTTAATGCGGATACTGCCATTGACTTCGAACCTGACTGGGGAAGGAACGAGACCGTTGCGGGAAATCTGTATGGGAGGTTTCATCGAGGAGGCCTTTTAGCGGGACAGTCAGTCAGTTTGGGAGTCCATTCTGTGATTTACGCTTCATCTTCTTTTTGTGAACGATTCCTATCTGAATCTAATTAGGTAATGCATAATTTTGATTTCTTTACAGAATTTCCTATTTTAAATGTTAAAGAATGTATTAAGATGATTAATAAACTAAGAATCTCACTCGTGAAAATTTCAATTTAGATAAAATCTATTTCTAATTAATTTTGAGTCTGTGGTTCTTTAGTTCATTAATAAATTTGACATTTACTAGGGTTTAAATGATTGAGCTGGTCTCGATCACCATCACCTTATTCTACTAGTTGGTCCATCGACCAAAGAGCGGAATACCTTGATGTTTTAGAACCGACAGGATTAAAACTGAATATATATGATGTTTAAGGTAATACTCTGTCAACTTAAATAAGGTATTCCGTTCCTCCAGCAATTCGTTCTTCTCCTTAGCGAATGTGGATGTGATCCAGGAAACGACTGAGTGAGTGTCTGGTATGCGGTGTTATGGGCCCCACTGTCATATGGTATAGTAGATGTGAATGATTTCACCTGGATGTCATGTCCAAAGGAGAAGAATTTATATTAGCCACGCTGCATCAGATTTCTTGGTAGCAGAGTTATGGTTACTATAGATTAGTTTGGTGATTATTGGTTATTGATTATTGATTATTCATGTTTAACACTTTGGGGCCGATTCCGATTCCGGCCGGAAATCTCTCCGACCGAGCCGGACCCGGAGAGAATTCCGACCGAATCGGACCCTAGCAGTCCGACCGGACGAGTACGATGCATTCGCATGCTATCGGACTCGATTCGGTCGGACTCCCATTGAAGTCAATGGGAGCCGGTCGTACAACGCGTACGCGGGCTCCCATTGACTCAATGGGTGCGAGGCGAACAAGGGCGCCCCCTACAGCAGGTACGCGCATCGCGGCGTACATGCTCAGGTAGGGGGGACCCACGGGTCCCCCCTGTGTGCGACTCGCGCGCCTACGCGTACAGGGGTGTCCGACGCAGACCCCCAAAGTCCGGCTCCGACAGCTCTTTTGAGCCGGACGGCGCGAGTCGGTCAGACTGCTCGCGGCGCGCATCGTACTTACTCGGCCGGGAAATGTCTCCATAGCGCGGTGCGAGTCGTGTCCGTGCGAGTCGGTCGGAGCGTGTTGAAGCCGCGTACGAGTCGGTCGGCGATTTCGCGGGCACTTGCATCGTACTCGCTCGGCCGGACCCGCGTACGATTCGGTCGGGAAACAGGGCTGCGAATCGGATCCGGTAAATCCGAATCCGATTCGGAGCACTACCGGCCGAGATCGGAATCGGCCCCTTTGTATTGAATTGTATCATGTTATATGTAAGTCGAAATTTTGAAGCTTCCGGGAAGTAGGAAGTGGACACGTGTGGCAAGAGAAGTCACATGGAATTGTGCATTGTCTGATTTTTCAAATTGGTGATAACACAGGATCGTGTTATGATAGGGACATTTCATGTATAAAACGTGTATGAGTGAAATAGCAACCGGTTTTCTTGTGAAACTCTGGCCTTAATTCTCAGGAGCAGTGTAGTCTCCACATGTATTTTATCCCCAGAGAAACGGGTTTACCCCTTGCTTGAAAGAAGGGTAAGGTAGAGGGAAGTGCTACACTTATCGAACGAAACAGTATTCTTACAAGATAGAGTAAGCTATCTCTTTTGTTTAGCGAAAACAGACAATGGAAATGTGTTTTATGTTGTAACTAATAAAATTCAGTCAAGAAAAAGGCTGCCGATAATTTTTGTAAAGGTGGGGTCAGGAGTAGAACTGACGTTAACCAAGACCGCGCTGGTATTGGCCAGTGGTGGGAAAATGAAGAGCCTTCCGATTGGTGTGTTGGTGTGAAGACGCGCTGGTATTGGCCAGTTGAAAGTGACGTATAGCTTTCCGATTGGTGTGTTGGTGTGAAGACGCGCTGGTATTGGCCAGTTGAAAGTGACGTACAGCTTTCCGATTGGTGTGTTGGTGTGAGACGCGCTGGTATTGGCCCGAATAGCACACAGTAAACAGAACAGAGTTGTGAGTTTGTCGAAAAGAAAGAATCGTGAAATATGGCTTATTATGAGTATTGTAGAGAGAAACCGTCATGGATGGCGAAAATTTAAAACTTTTTCAAGAAGGACAAGAAGGTAGTGACTAGGGAAGGACAAGTAATTCCTCCGCCGAAAACGCCAGCTCCTCATATGATGTTGAAATATGGTTATCATACTTGCATTTGGTTAGAGAATTGGACAAAATATACTCAGAATGATGGAGTATTGGCGTTCCCAGAAAACAGTTTGTTTGGTACAGCGGTACTTTGGAATTTGAGAGAAAAAATGGTGAAACTTGAGCCAAGACTCAGACCGACACAGTTTGACGCGTTAGGTGAATGGGAAGATGAGATGTATGAAAGAGAAAGACACAGAGGTGCAAAGAATTATAGTTTAGTTCACGGAAGAGTATGGGGAGTGAATCATGAAGACAGGATGAGACGATGGAGATATGCTAATATGACGGATGGTTTGTTTCCAGCCATAACAGTTGAAGAAGTTACAGGGAAAAAGTGTACAGAGAAAAAGAAACATGCAGTAGCAGAGAGGTATGGGTATGGAGGTAGCGAAACAGAGGATGAATTGCTGGAAGATATTTTAAACAGGGTTTAAGGTCAAAGAAACAGGAACACATTAACGCTTTGTTGCTTAATTGCCGCTCCCTAAACAAACATGATCTCCACATATATGACACATTATGCGAGATCAAGCCGGACTTCCTGTTCTTGACTGAAACTTGGCTATCTGATACGTCGAATCCGACTATAGCCACAGCTATTCCTCTGGGCTATTCTATTTGTAGGAAGGACCGCGTTGGAAGCAAGGGAGGTGGAGTCGCTATTATTAGCAATCTGGACATAGCCATCACCTGCATCCCTATGAACGAAATCGCAGGGGCTGAGTGCCTGTGTTTCAAGGCCACGCTATCCCCCCATCAGTGCATAGCAGGAGTCCTTATATATAGACCCCCGGGCCATGCAGGGGCTTTCTTGAAGTCTATCAGTGACGCTATTGCGCCAGTGGCCTCCAGATTTAAATTTTTTTTTGTCTTGGGTGATTTCAATATTCATATGGACAATCAGGACATCCCGGAGACTGTCTCCCTGGTGGAATCGCGCTTAATCTTGCCCCATATGTTTTTACCCCCACACATGTTAAAGGCCACACCCTTGACCAAGTATTTGCCAACTGCTATATCCAGACAGAGGCTCCCGTACCTTTAGTATGGTCTGACCATTATCTGGTGGGTTTTAAGTTACCTAAGCTATTGAAGCTCTCATTGACTCAGGGCAAGCGGCCATCTCTTCCTTTTAGGCCTTTTTACAAGATTACCCCGGCTGCCCTCAAATATGAACTCGACCAACACCCTCTCAGGATAAGTGGCAACATAGAACAGGATGCTGAGGCCCTCGTTAACTGGATAGCGCATGGAACTCTGTCCCTTGCCCCTGTAACCCTGTGCTCTACTAAAATTACTAGATGCTCAGCCCCCTGGTTCAACGACATCTTACGACAGTGTAGAAAGGACTGTAAACGTCAGGAAAGAGTATGGAGGAAAGATTTCAACGAGGAAAATAAAAGGAATTATAAAGAGGCCTTAAGAGAATACCATAAAAAGATTCAGGAAGCAAAGAAAAGCTTCTTTGCATCTAAAATCGAGTCCGCGGAAAATAAAAGCAAAGAAATTTTCAGTATCGTTAAAAGCTTCTCCTCGCCTAGGGCAGCAACAAGGCTCTCCCCTTCCTCAGCTGACTGGATCGGAAAGTTAGCCAACTTCTTCTATACGAAGATTGTAACAATACAAACCTCCTTTGATGGTTTAGCTGGGAATGAGGTGTTGACTTCCTCAATAACTGCCCCCCAGAATGAGGATGGTAGGGCCTCCCTCTCCATCTTCCCTCCCCTGCCCCTTGAGACGTCGTTATCAATAATGAAGGGCCTCAAATCTGGCTCTCCCGTGGACCCGTGCCCCGCCAAATTTCTGGCTTCAATGGCAGAGGTTCTGAACTCCACTGTGAATAGCGTTTTGAACGTGTCTCTTCTCAACGGTCAAGTCCCAGTAAGTTGGAAAAGCGCAAAAATTATCCCCTTATTGAAAAAATCTACAGCCGATCCTATGGTCTTAACTAACTATAGACCGATCTCCTTGTTGTCTTTCTTCGCAAAGACAATTGAGAAATATGTTCACTTGGTGATCAGCGATTTTGCTGAAGCCAATAATCTTTTCCACCCAAGTCAGTCTGGCTTTAGGCAGAACCTTAGCACAGAAACGGCTCTGCTGGAGGTCTCTGATTCCATCAAGGAGACCCTGGATAAAGGTGGCAAAGCTGTCCTGATACTTCTAGACCTCTCTGCGGCTTTCGACACCGTGCCCCATGGTCTCCTCCTGCAGAGGTTACGGGAGTGTGGACTGGAAGGCACGGTGTTGAAGTGGTTCTCTTCCTTTTTGGAGGATAGAAATCAAGAGGTTTGGTTGCCCCCGTTCTCTGCCAGGGTGCCGTCCCTGAAGGTCGGTGTGCCACAGGGATCTATCTTGAGCCCTGTACTCTTCAATCTGTACATGGCGCCTTTGGCTACCCTGGCGGAAGCAGGGGAGGCTATGATTATATCCTATGCCGACGACACGCAACTGCTGTTCACCTGCAAGAAGGGGGAGGAGTTTAACGGTGAAAAGATCAATAAATGTTTAAAAGAAATCTTTACTTGGTTCAGACATAACCATCTTAAATGTAATCCGGAAAAGTCTGAAATTATTTTCTTTGGCACACCCCCTCTGGACGCCTGGAAGCAATGGTGGCCCATGGATATGTCTCCCCCCCAGTCAGCAGTTAAGATCGTAAAAAATCTGGGAGTGAAAATGGATGCCACTTTATCCATGATACCTCAAGTACAGTCGGTAGCGGGCACGTGCTTCGGGTTTTTGAAAATGCTCCGTAGGTTTCTTTTCCTATTACCGACCTCTCACAGAAAGACAGTCGTTCAGGCTCTTGTCACTTCCAGATTGGATTATGCCAATGTGCTCTATCTAGGTCTTCCAGAGTCTATACTCAATAGACTGCAGGTCGTGCAGAATGCGGCAGCCAGAGCAGTCCTGAGACTTGGACCTAGAGAGCGGATCTCCCATCATCTGATGAATCTACACTGGCTGCCTGTCCGATGCAGAGTACTCTTTAAAGCATTGGTCCTTGCTTTTAAAGCTCTGCATGGCATGGGGGCACATTATATCCGCAGAAGAGTTTCATATTACGTACCCGGCCGAGCCCTCAGATCAGCACACCAACATCTAATTGTCATCCCCAAGTGTTTCAGAGCCAGCCGAGGCGGTCGCTCGTTCCAAGTGCAAGTGGCTAGATTCTGGAACAAGCTACCTCTTTCACTGAGACAAGCCACAAGTATACTGGTATTCAGGAAACAACTGAAAACCTGGCTGTTCCAGCATGCAGTTTAATGGCCATCCGCCTCGGGACCGTTGCTTCATTCCTGGCTTCTGTTTTTTCTGTCTTAGCGCCGGGATACTCTGTTGAGTAGCTGTGCGCTCTATAAATCCATTTTTAACATAACATAACATAACAAACAAAAAACCACCTCCATATCAACAGAATTCTGCGGTGGTGACACCGAATGCACCACCAATGGAAACTGGGAGGAATCAAAGCCCTGAACAAAGTTATGAAATAAATAGGTTAAATGAAAAATCAGAGACTCCACAGAATGAGAAGTCTGACAGTGGTAATACAGCTGAGTTAGCAAGAACCACAAGAGAATTGACTGAGAAAATAAGGGAATTAACTATGAACATGGAAGCCGTGACTGTGCCAGTGACAATAGGACCAGTAACACCGGTATTTGAAAACCAAAGAATAGATGAGCATTCATTAACCATTCCAATGAACTCGAATATGCAAAGAATGAGAGAAGGGATAATTACAGAAACTAGAGAGACAAGAGATTTGGTCAGCTCATATAGATCGAGTCCACCTACTAACTTGACAGTAAATGAGAGTGAGATAAGAAGGATTCCTACAGGAACTGAGTCAGCATCTGAAACCCCAGAGAGAAGCAAAAATTGGATAGAAATAAATAGTACACCTGTAGGTCCGACTCCAGAAGAATTAAATGAGTGGATGAGAAATTTGCAAAAGAAAGATGCAGAACCACAACCATAAAGATAGAGATGGAGGAGTTGATTTTAGGGACTATTGGTACAGAAAAATTGAAATCATATCAGGACGAAGAGATTATGTTTTTGTGTAAAAGTATTACTTGGAGAGCTAGAAATTTACATGAAAAGTTGGAAGAGACAGCGAATGAACTAGGAAAAATCAGGAGTTTTCAGAAACCGTATAGGGTAGATTTTTGTGAAAAGGATATAGAAAATCTGAACACATCAGGACGATTAACACAGATAAAAGAACTGATTGTGTTATTGAGAAAATGGGGCGATGTGGACAGATGGAGGAGTAGGTGGATGAAAAGAAAAGAGGGAATGACTGATAAAGCATCTTTGGCTTTTACGGTGAAAGAAAAGGAACGAATAGTGATGAAAAGTCCAATGGGAGCAACTCCAGGAGGAAGCTATGTACATGTCCCATGGTCTAGAAAAGATATATTGTCATTTACGAATGATTTTCCGAAATTGAGAGAGAAACCTGTAGAATGGTATAGACAAGTGGAAAGATTTGTAAAGGTTTCGAAGGTGTTGTGGGTAGATTTGGATGGATTGTTTGACATTGTAGTACCAGCAGATTTATGGACAGAATGTAAGATTACCATTGATTGGCCAACAGAAGAATATCCTAGAGATGTAAAAACTGGAGCGCCAGGTCCAGAAGTAATGAGAAAGTATGACCAGGTTATCACGTTTTTGAAAAATAAAATTCCACCAAAAGAAACAGATTGGGTAAAGATTGATAGAACAACACAGGAGAGTAAGGAATCTGTACATGCCTACTATGAAAGGCTACTTTTGGTTTTCAAACAGTATAGCGGTTATGAGACTTTAAGTGAAAAAGACATGAGTCATTTTGTATATAGATTTGTATATGGATTGAAGCCCGAGATAAGTGAAATGATTAAGCAGCACATGTTGTGCTGGCAAAATAGCACTGTAGATGAGGTATTAAGGTATGCTAAATATTGTAGTGATGACATCGAGTGTAGACAACGTAAACTAAAAGAAAAGCGATGTTGGCACAAGTAAAGGTTGCAGAAAAACAAGAAGCTCAAATGAATAATCAGACTGGTGATGCAGGACAGGTTAAATCTAAACCAAATATAGGTAAGGGAAAAGGTCAAATGAGTATAGAAGAAGCTAAAAAGAAATGGCCATGCCATAACTGCGGAAAGTTAGGGCATTGGAGAAACAAGTGTAAATTTCCTCCAAAAGCTAATACGGAAAATCAATCATTAAATCCACAGGTGCAGAGTGAGGTGAGTTACCAACAGCTGCAACTACCGCAGGTAGTTACACAACAGAGTCAGGTGCCACAACCACCTCTTCCACAGAGTGTAAACCCCCAGAGATACAGTGCAGAGACAGGATTCTACGGAGGAGAGCAGGTAACAAAATTGCCGCGCGCAGCTGCAATATCGCAGTATTGGTTACACCCGGATGGGAATGAATCGGATGAAAGCTTATGACGGTGCCTAGGAGAGGAAGAAGAGTGCGTACTTGGCGCAACTCTAGAGGTAGATCAGTCAGGTCCATTTGTGGATGGAGAAGTGAATGGTGTAAATGTTACATTCCTTGTGGACACTGGAGCTACCCGTTCTACTGTTAGATCAGTAGAAATTCCAACCCTTCCTCTCTCAGGTGAATATATCCAAGTTGTAGGTGTTTCAAACCAGCAGATTAAGGCGCCTCTTACCAAACCAGTAGAGGTGAAAGTTGGACCATTCAGAGAAATGCACCGATTTGTGGTATGTGTTTGCAGTCCTGTAAACTTGCTAGGACGCGATCTGCTTTGTAAAATGAATTGCACCATTTATTGTACCCCGGATGGTATTGCATTTCAGACACCAGATGAAGATGTACTATATAAAATGACAATGGCAGAACTAGAACCAGGAGTAAATGACATGTTTCCTATGTTTGATGTAGAGAAAATCCCAATTGAATTAAAAGAAACAGTCAGATCTGATGTATGGGATTTCACAGGCGAAGACATTGGGTTAATGAGAGGAGTAGACCCTGTAAAAATCACTGTAAGAGAAGGAACAAATTACCCAAATACTCCACAGTACAAATTAACGCTAGAAATTATTGAAGGAATAACACCCGTAGTTAATAAAATGATTGAACAGGGAATTTTGAAAGAAATAATGAGTAGCCCATGTAATTCACCTATAATGGGATTGAAAAAGCCGAATGGGACATATAGGATAGTTCAAGATCTGAGGAAAATAAATAAAATTGTTATTCCTTGCTGCCCAATTGTGCCAAACCCCGCTGTAATACTGTATCAGATTCCACATGATGCAGAATGGTACACAGTTATTGATTTGTGCCATGCATTTTTCTCTATTCCATTACATCCAGATAGCCAGCCATTATTTGCGTTCCGGTTCTGAGAGCGTATTTTGGAATGGTGCCGAATTCCTCAAGGGTATACGGAAAGCCCCTCAATCTTTAATCAGATCCTAAAGTAATCATTGGAAGATTTAAGAATGCCTGAAAAATCTGATGGTTCAATATATTGATGACCTATTAGTGGCATCAAAAACCAGAGAAGCATGTGTTACTGACACAATTGCTTTATTGAACCACTTGGCAGAAGGAGGGCACAAAGTGTCTCCGTCAAAACTGCAATTTTGTCAACAGGAAGTACAATACCTAGGTCATAGGATTGAAAAAGGGATGCGAAAGGTAACAACAGAAAGAATAAAAATTATCCGAGGAATGAGAGCTCCAATGACACAGAGAGAGGTGAGAATGTTCCTTGGAATGGTTGGGTATTGCCGACAGTGGATAAGTGGATTTTCATTGATTGCAAAACCTTTACAGCGATTGACAAAAAGAGATGTTAAAGATCCGTTTGAGTTGAATGAGGAAGAAATGAAAGCTTTCAAAGAACTAAAAACGAAGTTGTGTGAAGCACCGGCATTGGGAATGCCTGATTATGAAAAAGAATTTGAGCTGTATTGTAGTGAGAGAGATGGATGTGCACTTTCAGTGTTAGTGCAAAGGCATGGAAAAATGAAAAGACCCATTGCTTATTTTTCAGCTGTTTTAGACCCGGTAGCAAAGGCGTTGCCTGGTTGTCTGAAAGCAGTAGCTGCTACTTGTGTGAGTCTGGAACAGAGTGAAGGCATTGTGATGGGATATCCGTTAAGAGTTTATGTTCCACATTCTGTTGAAATTCTTTTGACCAGAACCAAAACCCAATTCATGACACATAGTCGGCTGACTAGGTATGAAAAGGTGATTTTGAGTGCACACAATGTAACCATTGATAGATGCACAAGTGTGAATCCTTCAACTTCACTGCCAGACGAAGAAAATGTAGGAGTTAAGGATGAAGTCGATCATAAATGTCTGGATGTACTTGAGTTTTGTACAAAGCCTCGTCCAGACATTAAAGATGAGCCCTTGAAAGAATCAGATTATGTGATGTTTGTGGATGGATCGTTTCTGAGGACGAATGAAGGAGTTTTAAGTGCTGCGTATGCTGTATGTACAGTAGCTGCCATAATGGAAGCATCCTGTTTGAGAGGGATACGTTCAGCCCAAGTAGCTGAGTTGATTGCTCTGATTCAGGCGTGCAAACTGGGAAAGAATGTCCGAATTACGGTGATCACTGATAGCCAGTATGGTTTCGGAGTGGTCCACGATTTTGGACAGATCTGGTCTCAGAGAGGTTTCTTGACGTCTGCAGGAACTCCAATTAGGAACGGTGAGTTTGTGAAGAAATTGAGGCGATACAGCTGCCTAAACAGATTGCAGTGGTGAAGTGTGCTGCACACAAAAATGGGGCAGACTATATTGCTGTGGGAAACAAGTATGCGGACGAAATAGCCCAATACTGTGCCAGAAATATGGTCTCGTTAAACAGGAGAAGAGAAAAAGAAAATGTTTCATGTCCATTATTATTTACTAACATTGTCGAAACATGGGATGAGGTAAGACAATTACAAGAACAAGCAAATGAAGAAGAGAAAGATGGTTGGATAAAAGCAGGTTGCAGACAAAGAGAGGAAGATGACGTTTGGGTTTATAGAGATGAAAGACCAGTTATGCCTGATAGCATGATTTCTAACATGGCACGGATGTACCATGGACAAGCTCACATTGGTAGGGATGCCATGATTAGACTTTTCAGACAAACTTGGTACAACCCAAAATTCAGAGCTATAGCTGAGAGTCTTTGTCAAAGATGTCTTACATGCCAACAGATAAATCCAGGAAGAAAAACAGTAGTGAGTCTAGGAACAATAGGACGGGAAGGAGGTCCTTTTACTAGAATGCAACTAGATTTTATTGAAATGCCCCCAAGCAATAGATTGAAGTATGTTCTTGTGGTCGTTTGTTTGTTTTCTCGTTGGGTGGAAGCCTATCCGACAAGAAGGAATGATGGAGTTACTGTAGCTAAGCTCCTGCTGAGAGAATTCATTCCAAGATAGGGTTTTCCAGTAACGATTGAAACAGATAGAGGAACACATTTCCAAAATGAACTGATCCAATTGATATGTGAAGCTCTTGACATACAACAGAAATTACACTGTGCTTACAGACCAGAGGCTTCTGGAGTGGTAGAACAGGTAAATGGAACAATAAAGAATAGGTTAGGGAAAATGTGTCAAGCCACAGGACTCAAATGGCCTGATGCCCTACCATTGGTACTGATGACTATCAGAAGCATACCTGACAGAAAAACAGGTCTAAGTCCTCATGAAATAATCATGGGACGAGCAATGAGACAAGCACATGTACCTGTCAACAAACTGCTGACTATAACTGATGATCTCGTATTGGACTATTGCAAAGGATTGGCTGATGTGGTACATTCTGTGTTTCATCAGGTTGGACCGGATGCGACCACTCTTGAAAGAAAACCAGCTCATGATTTGAATCCAGGAGACTGGGTCCGCATAAAAGTCCACAGAAGAAGAAACTGTTTGGTTCCTCGCTGGGATAAGCCACGTCAAGTGATCCTGGTGACAACAACTGCTGTCAAATGTGCAGGAGTGAAAAACTGGGTGCATGCCAGTCACACTATCAGAGTTCCAGATCCTGAAGCTCGACCTGTAAGTCGACATCGGGAGATATCTGATACCAGCTCAGCATCCGAAGCAGAACCTGAGACAAGCAGAGTTCCAGATCTTGAAGCTCGACCTGAAAGTCGACATCTGGAAGAACAAATGGTTTTACAACTGAAGAAGAACCTGAACCGATTGAAGATCCAGATTTTGAAGATCGACCTTTAAGTCGACCTCTGGAAATATCAGATACCAGTTCAGCATCTGAAACAGACCAACCTGAATTTAATGAAAGACAAAAGAGAAAATTACACACTGACATTATAAACGAAGAAACTGAACCAAGAGACAGTGATAGTGAACAACCAAGTACAAGTTATGGAAAAATTCCTCCAGAAATAGTCGAACTAACTGAGGGAGATTTAGATACAGATAGAGGGATAGAGGAAGAAGCGGAAGAAACTCGAGGAGTAGTAGGGACAGATCAACAATTTGAAGAAACACAGGGAAATTTAGATTCAGACAGAAAGATTAATAAAAATTCGGAAGACAATCGAGGAGGGATAGAATCAAACGTCCCAACAGGAGAGATACAAGAAGGTTCAGATTCAGAGAATGAAACAGAGATCATAAAGTTCAAAGTTAGAGGAAGTGAAGTAAGATCTGAAACGGAATCAGAAGAAAGTGAAGAAGAAAGAAAGCAGAGACTAGGACCAAGAAAGAGGACTTGGAGAACTGAACGAGAGGAAAAGGAAAGCGAACCAAAAAGGCCAAGAAAAGGAGACAATTGGCCCCACGAAGTCAAAAGACTGAGATACAAGATAATAAATTTGAACAGAGATGATGCGGAACAAGTAAATGAGATAACAAGTCAAAAAGGACAAGGAAAACAATTGCAGAAAGCAAAAAGAGTGAAGAGACCTAATTTGAAATATAAGTCACCTGAGTGGCTATACATCGCATTGACTGACATCAAAGAAGAGGATAATACTCACGAGAGCCCAGACGAAAGCTGTAAACAAATGGGTGAGAGTGAAGTACAACAAACCTGAGAACGAGAAAAGAGGGAAACTCGGACTGGACACAAAAATCTGAATAAGACAAGGAAAAGTTCTGAAAAGAGCTGAAGAAAGCACTAAACGAGACAAAGTAAAAGGGTAGAGTGGCTGAGACGTCATTCTGAGGTGTGGTGACACATTTTCTGAACAAATATATATAGAGCTAGATAATAGTACAAAATGGTAGACAGTGATAATAGAAGATCTAGATGTGAATTTTTACGTAGATGGTGTAGGATGTGTTTCTTTTGTACAGGTTTGCTAATGTTTATTTGGCTTATTTTAGCGATAATAATTCCATTAAGGTTGATTGTAGAAGAGACATCTGTAATAAGGAATAACACGAAAAAGGATAAAGAAGCTAACACACAAAACACTGCAGCATTAGTAGATAGTACTGATTTACATAAGGATAAGTCTATAACTGACTTCTCCAAGAATGTCTTCACGAAATTATTGTATGAATACGTGGAGACAATGGATGTGAGGGATTGTTATGTTTGTATGCAATTACCTGCGTCTGTCACAGAAGGTGTGACCTATCATCACCTTCCTTTGACGTATGGGATAACATGTAGCATGTTGGCTAGTTTATTTTATAAAACAGGTAGATTAGAATATTATTACACTGACATAAACACTGTTTTTGCGAAGGTTCCTATAATTCCTGAACTAAACAAGGTGAAAGAAGCAAAAATGTTTGGTGAATTTTTCCTAGAAAATAAAGATTTAACATTAGAGTATGTAGTTAGACACAATCTTACCTGTGAATTAAAGAAAGAGGAAAAAGTTTTCTTAGAGATGGTAGAAAACAGAAGAGTTAAGTTTCAAAGAAAGGTGATAGAAGAAAAGACAAAAACACCACTTTGGGCATTTGGAGAGAAAAATCATGACAAAGGAGATACAAATGCAGCTATGACTTTGGATTGGCCTCAACAGGGAAAGTTGTGTATTAGTAGAAATAAGACTATGTATGATAACTATTTCGTAGGTTCCAGTGAATGCTGAGATACATATAAAATTTTAGGAGGATGGGGATTTAAAGGAGGAAAAGATCCAATATTTCCTGGGATCTATTATATATGTGGGAGTAGGACCACTGGTATGGATCATGTTATTTAGGTCTGGTCTTTCCAAAGATTTTTCATGTGGAGAGAGGAGAAAAAGGAATACATGAGATAGATAAAACATTAACACGTAGAAGGAGGGAAAGTTTTTCAGAGATAGTAGGTGACATTTTTGGAGCATTGATGCCAGCAGTGGGTATATCTTTGAATGCATTTAAGATTCGGAAACTGTCCACAGTAGTAGATCGTTTATCAACGAATACTGCTGGAGGGTTCTTGATGGTAAATACCGAAATGGTTGCCATGAGAGCTATGGTGATGCAAAATCGGCTTGCCCTTGACATTCTTTTGGCAAAAGAGGGTGGAGTCTGTGGAATGTTGAAAGTCCAACATTGTTGCACTTACATTCCAGAAAAAAGTGAAAATATACAGAAGTATATAAAGAATATTACTGATTTGCACAAAGAAATTGCTCCACTGGAGGTTGAAGATGCCTGGGAAAAACTTGGTAAGAGTTTTTCCTCAATACAGAAATGGTTTACAGAAATAGGTGGTTCTCTTATTGGGAAAATACTAATATCAGTAACAGTGGTAATAATGGTAATGTTGTCAATAAAATTTGCATATATGTGTATTAAAAGGAGAAAAACACAAAATAGAATAAAAAGAGAAAATGAGAAAAATAAAGAAAGAGAACGAGAAATGGGAGAAATAGAATTAGAAGAACTAAAAGAGAACATATACAAAAGATCAAAAAGACAAGATGAAAAAGACACTGTTGTGTGAACTAACCAAAGCAAATGGACAAGAAACATTTATTTGAAAAATGGTATTACATGGTTTTTGTGGTGATATTAAAAAATCACCAAAGGGGGAGTTGATGGAGCAAGGTAAATAAAATAATTTTTGAAACCCCCTAAAATAAGAATAATACATTAACGGTACTAATTGTTTGATGAAATAACCAACAAAACGCATTTTTAGTAAACATTTACATAAATGGTAACTGCCATTTTTGTGCAAAATCTAATCTATTTACCCTTGTGAAGTATTATAATATTAATATAGTGATTTGCGTACTAATCAGAGTAAAATCGCATGATTTGAGCTGTGTAGTAAAATTGTATTGTGGCAAAGAATGCGGATGGTAAGCAAAATGGCTTTAAATGTCGCTTCTGCTAGGTAACACCTAACACGGGTTCTTAGAATGACGGGTGGTAAACAGAAAGGCTTATTTTCCTTATTTTAATTATGATTGTGTTTGTTTTTATGATAGTTCGCTCGGGCCTATTAGGCCAGGCTGTGAAAATGGCTGCCGGCATAGATGAGGTCATATCATAAATCAAAGATGGCCTCTAAGCGGAAGAAAAATGAAGCTAAACCACGTGGGTACGGCTTGTACACGGAGTGAGAAATGTCAAGGTTGCCATGACCTATTATGAAGAGAGTGCCAAGAAAGACTCAGCTCGTATCCGTGAGAAAGAGGCGAGGAAAGTATTAAGAGACAATGGACTGACCAAATTGTGACCATCACTGTTGCAACATTATATAAAACAAATTTGGACTGCTTTTACCCAAAGAATATGGGAAACCATGAACTTTTAACCATTCCCGAAACCAGTTTGAACAAGGAAGGCGATGAGACAATCTTCGCCACCCCTCAAATGGACCAATTAGCGTGATTCTTGCCTCCAAACATTGCAACTTTTTGTGTAGTAAGCCAGAAGTAGGGTATAAGAAGGACTGCTCTTATATGGGAGGAGTCGATGGTGTTATTTTGCAAAGCCGATGCTGATGTTAATGCGGATACTGCCATTGACTTCGAACCTGACTGGGGAAGGAACGAGACCGTTGTGGGAAATCTGTATGGGAGGTCCCGTCGAGGAGGCCTTTTAGCGGGACAGTCAGTCAGTTTGGGAGTCCATTCTGTGATTTACGGTTCATCTTCTTTTTGTGAACGATTCCTATCTGCATCTAATTAGGTAATGCATAATTTTGATTTCTTTACAGAATTTCCTATTTTAAATCATAAAGAATGTATTAAGATGATTAATAAACTAAGAATCTAACTCGTGCAAATTTGAATTTAGATAAAATCTATTTCTAATTAATTTTGAGTCTGTTGTTCTTTAGTTCATTAATAAATTTGACATTTACTAGGGTTTGAAATGATTGAGCTGGTCTCGATCACCATCAACTTATTCTACTAGTTGGTCCATCGACCAAAGAGCGGAATACCTTGATGTTTTAGAACCTACAGGATTAAAAATGAATATATATGATGTTTAAGGTAATACTCTGTCAACTTTAATAAGGTATTCCGTTCCTCCAGCAATTCGTTCTTCTCCTTAGCGAATGTGGATGTGATCCAGTGAACGACTGAGTGAGTGTATGGTATGCGGTGTTATGGGCCCCACCATCATATGGTATAGTAGATGTGAATGATTTCACCTGGATGTCATGTCCGAAGGAGAAGAATTTATATTATCCACGCTGCATCACCTGCCATCAGGCAGGCGTAAGCTACTGACGCAGTGCTGTCCTACAATTGTCGCCTGATGCAGGTATGATGTGGCACAGGGCTTCACAAGGTCACGCATATGCCTACATGCGTCACTTTGCAAATACGGCGCAACGTGGTGCTAGTTTTGCCTGGTCCATTCTTGAGGGGTGCCAGGGTGTCGGCGCAGTTGGAGATCCATCGGTGGCGGTTGGGCGCTGCGGTGTCATCGTCTGTAAGAGTTGGTGGAGTGGTGGTGCTGATGGAGTTGACAAGACGTTCTTCAGTGGCCTTGATTCAGCTGCGAGGGGGGGCGATGATGGCGGTGGTGTATGGTGGACATGGTGAAGACGTGATGTATACAATGATGGTTGGTCCAGGAGAGTCCGGTGGTGTGGCTGTAATTGAGGTTCCCGCTGGCGGAGGAGACATGCTCGACTGTGTGTCCTGCTATGTGGCTTCCTGCGGTGACTAGGTGCATGAGTCTGGTATTGGGGAGCTTCCCCAGGAGGGGGTGGTGTTCTGGTCACTGGGGTCAGGGTGGTCCTTGCGGGTGATTTAGTAGCCGTCAGTGATGGCGATGTCTGGTCCGGAGCAGAGGTTGGTCCTGGCAGGCGATGTGGCATCCAGGGTTGATGGCGAGGAGGGTGCTGGCGTCGTAGCGTTGGAGTGTCCGAGAGGAAGGGTCCTTGGTGCTGAGCGCGGTCCAGGGGCAGATGGATGCAGACAGACTTGCCTATGGCTTGCTTTTGGCATGGGAGACGTCCATTACAACGCAGGCAGTACATCATAATGCCTTTACAATGCAACTCCAACAATGCAGGTGCCTTTACATCGCATTCCATTACAACGCATTGTGAGGTCAGTAATGGGGTATTTTTAAGTTTTAGGGTGGGTATGGGTTTCGGGTGTCTGAGATAAAATTTGGGGTGTATTATGGGGTAAAATTTGAAATTTGGGCTGTGTTTTGGGGTCAATTATGTAATTTGGGGTGTGCATTTGGGTCAAATATGAAAATTGGGGTGTGCATTTGGGTCAAATATGATTTTTTAGGGTGTGTTTTGGGGGCTCAAAGATTAATTTTAGGGTTCAGGGTGTGCTTAGGGGTGCAAGGGTTAGTTTTAGGGTTGCACTCACTGAAGTGGGAATAGTAATTTTTACATCTCCGCTATCCAACACCTTCCCCACTGTTGCAATATGACTAGTATTAGTATGCATCGTAATGGAATGCTATGTAATGGTATGCGTCGTAACTTCATATATACCTTTGGCACACCAGTGGTACGCCTGCTGCGCATGGGCGCACAGCGGACGCCATTGAGAAGTGCTGCGGGGGGGACTGGACAGCTGGGAGGTGGGAAACACTGGAAAGGACACTGGATGGGGCGGGGACGCGGGGTGTGTGTGTGAGCGGGTGTTGTGAATATTTAAATGAGAGAAATCTTACCTCGAGGCCGGGTCCCGTGTCTTCATTGCTCCTGCTCTCCTGAGTCTGCTTCCAGGAACTGGAAGTAGGCAGCCAGGCTCCCTTCCCTAAGCCAATCACAACGCTGCAGTGCAACATTGGGATTGGTCATTGGCGCCGGGACAAGGCGTCAGCCAGGGGCTGGAGAGGTGGGCATTGTAGGAAGGTGGAATCTGACTATATGGTTGCCCCCACTTTTTTTATGGTGTTTTGCTGGTTTATGACTTAGTTGGACTGGGATCCTGCTATTCAGGGCCCCAGTCTATCTGCTTTCTCTGTAAAATGGTTTCCATGTGCCTTAGGCACATCTCTGATTGGAATCTGGAGTGCCCTTATAAGTCCCTAGTATATGGTATACTATGTACCAAGGGCATAGGTACCTCAGAGGCCTGCCAGGGGCTGCAGCATGTATTATGCCACCCCTGGAAGGCCATCCAAACTGACACCACAGGTCTGCTACTGCAGCCTGGGTAAGGTGGTGCATGCACCCCTTACTGTGATATAGGTTACCTATATCACTAAATACATACACACATATAAACCTATAAGTCACTCCTAAGGCAGGCCTTATCAATCCTAAAGGCAGAGTGCATGGTTCCTATGTGAGAGGGTGCCCCTGCATGAGCAGGGCCCCTCTGCAGCGTTCGGAGACCATCTCTGATGCTGTTTGTAGTGCAGCCTGACCATATACTCTTAAACGCATTATATCCTCGCGGTAAAATGCTAACTTTGGAATGGCTGCACCTAAACATGTCGTGTTTGGTGTCAAACATCTTGGAATACTACCCCCCGCCAATCCTGGCGGCGGGGGTAGCATTCCACCCTTCTAGAGGGAAAGACATGTTAACTCTGGCTTACCCGGTAACTTCTTTCTGAAGCCCTGGCATCACAAAATGGATGCTGCTGCCACAGACACAAGTCTGGCCTCCTGCTGCTGGACGAAACTCCGGCAGGGGAGGCCTGGACAATAGGTTTCCTGTTGCAGGGAGGTGTGACCACCTCCCCAGACAGGATAATGTGTATTGGGGCTGGGTGGGTGCACTCTTAGAGTGCTTTGAAGTCCTGCACTGGGGGAGCAAAAGGCTCCTCTGTGCATATGCCAGTTCAAACCAGCTCAGGGGCTACCTGCCCCTGCTCTGGCGTGAAACTGGACAAAGGGAAGTGGGTGTAGCCACCCCCTCCCTTGACCCTCCCATAGGTGGGGTCATAGAGTTAGTCCCTCCCTGTTTTACTGGTTAAAATGGGGAACCCTTGCCACAGCAAGATTAGATATCCCTGGACTAAACTCTGAAACAGAATCCTGGACCTTCGACGCTCTACTCACGATTAGAGGACTGAAGAATCTCCCTTGGGGTCAAGGAGTGACTCCCCTGCTTGGCAGGCACCAAAGAAGCATCTGTCCGGTTCGCATCACTGAAGCTCCCGTCGGACGCCGAAGTCATCGCATCACCAGAGGTGGATTCTCAGACTTCCCGAGGCTACCCTGAGTCCCCAGCAAAGCTGAGGCCCGTGGCTATCGTGGGTGACTTGAGACCGTGACCCCTGGACACCGAGCACATTTGCAAGTGCACCATCTTCTGGGTCTCCCAAGAAGTCGTGCTTTGGGCTCCGAGTAGCCCTAGCCTCCAGCACCACCTGCACCGAAGATCACTGGCCCCCACTCCACGAGTGTCCTGTAAGCCAGCTCCACGTGCGGCGTCACGAGGCTCCTTCGCGGTCGCTAGCCCGTTGGCTAGTAGCCCTTAACGAAGGCCAATCTTTTCTTTACTTGGCAGTCTGGTTGCTCCAGGCCTGCCCTCACTTACCCTCGCTGGGTGAGTTCCCCAGACCTTGCTGGTCTCCATCATCGACGATCTACATCTTACTCGAGACTTGCCGTTGCCAAGGCTTGTTGGGTCCAATCTGGTCGCCGACACCTCTGCACTCGACAGACATCGAGCAACAGCCCGAATCCTGCTCCTGGTCGCCGACAACGCCTCCCGGGCCTCGTGGCTGAAGAGTCAAGACGACCATCATCGAACCTGAAGCACTCGACATCGGTGGGCATCTGTCCATCACCTCCCTGGTCACTGGCTAGTGACCCAGACTCTGTCCCCTCTGCTTTCAGGTTCTTCAGAACTCCGATCCACTCTTGGATCCACCCGGACACTTTTCTCCTGGTCGCCAGCAGCACTTTGCAGCAGATCGCCATAAGAACCGACGACGAAACCCGACCCCGAAAGGCACCTATGCACCCGGCTTCCCTGGGTGAGGTAACACGAGTACTCCGGTGCTCCCGTGGGTAGAGACTCTTCAAAGTCCTAGATCTCAAGGGGTTTTGTCCTAGTCCTCTTTTACGTGTCCCTTTCCTCTATTTTCCCGATCCCGACTTTCTCCATAGAAGTTAACGGCGTATCGCGGTTGTGTATTTACACTGCACGCGTCTCCCGTGGGTCCCCTGTGTCACTACCTTGGGTGGTTCCTTGTGGTCCAAGCACTTCTAGAGGCTCTAGGCCTAGTGTCTAGTTCAGTCGTGGTTCGCATACCACTTTATTGGTATATGGTTTGGTACGCCCCTAGGGCCCAAACGTGTATTTGTGCTATTACTGTGATTTGAGATCTTATAACCTATGTACTTCGAACTCTAGCCTCATAAAGAGACTAGAGGGGTGTGTTTAGTAATAAATACATATATTTTGAATATATACCTGGTGTGGTGCTCTTTCATTTGGTCACTCAAGAGATTATAGACTGGTAAAACAAGCTGCTTTACATTCCTTCAAGACTTAGCCTGAAGGCTGCTCTCCACAGCTACCACTAGGATAGCTTTCAATAAGGTTGTCTTTAAACCTACCTACCATAAGAGTCGATTTGGACTGGTGCAAGGTGCCCACTATAATTAGTGGACAGCATATGCCAGGCCAACTTCTCACATTGGTGTGCAGCGTGTGGGATTCCAGCTTGCTATTGTTTTACCAGATAATCTCAATTGAATTGATCAACTGAAAACCACTAAAGGTACCTAAGGTACATATAATTTAAGCTTAGAATATCAGTAAGTTCTACTGAACTTAGAGTTGTGTGTTAAGGGATAGCACAACCCTTTCTACAACTCAAGAGAGTTTAGTAGGCCACACTAGAGTAGGTAGTGCATACACCACACCACACTAGTAATGTCTTTAAAAGCAGGATCCAAAGATGCCTTGCAGGAAGCCATTGAGCTTCCACCCTCCAAGTATGACACACTCCCATTCTTGGAACTGAGAGCTTTGTGTAACGTGAGGAAATTAAGGACAGGCCAAAGTCCCACCACCCAACACCTCCAGTTGTTGGTGGCTTATGATCTTAGTAAGTCCTCAGAGACTGAAGGGGTAGGAGCAGAGGGTGGGCCAGCAGATGAGGAAGGGGCCAGGGGTACCACTACCCCCAGCCCCCTCTGAAACTGACCAGGAGGGTGACAATGACCCTGACCTGGAAAACCCAATCCCTTCTGGGGAAGATGAAGATGAGGATCTGGAGAACCACACCTTTGTCCCCCCAGGAAGGATTATGAGTGTGCACAGAAAGTCTAGGTCTCCTTCTCAGGAGTCTAACCACTCTGGCACCTCTATAGGGAGCTCTGTCTCATCTCATAGGAGAGAATCCTCTCATGAGAGAAGAAAGAGGCTAGTCCAGTATGAGGAAACTCAGCTGGAACTCAGAAAAAAGCAATTAGCTTTAGATAGAGAATCCCTAGATCTCCTTAGAGAGAGAAGAAAGTTGGGACTAGAGTCCCATGGTGGCAACAATATCCCTAGAGATAGGGAAAGGTCTTATGACCATAGAAACCTAAACAAGATTGTCCCTCCCTACCAGAGTGGGGATGACATCCACAAATGGATAACTGCACTGGAGAGGGCCTGTAAAGTTCAGAAGGTCCCCCAGAGGCAGTGGGCAGCAATCTTGTGGCTCTCCTTTGCAGACAAAGGTAGAGACAAGCTCCTCACTGTAAGAGAAGAGGATGCTGACAATTACACAGTCTTGAAGAGTGCTCTGATAGATGGGTTTGGCCTAACCACTGAACAGTATAGGTTGAAGTTCAGAGACACCCAAAAAGCTCAGACTCAAGACTGGGTTGATTTTGTAGATTGTGCTACAAAGGCTCTGGAAGGTTGGATACATGGCAACAAAGTGCATGACTTTTTAGGATTGTACAATTTGATTATGAGGGAGCAGATCCTTAATAATTGTCAAAACCAGCTTTTGCACCAGTATCTGGTGGACTCTGATCTGACCTCTCCCCAAGAATTGGGAAAGAAGGCAGACAAATGGGTCAGAACCAGAGTAAAAACTAGAAATCAGGGTGGTGACCAGAAGAAAGATTCTACTAAGTCCCAAGAGAAAGGTGGGGATAAATCTAAGGATAAGTCCCCTACAGGGCCCCAAAATTCCTCTTCTGGGGGTGGGTCCCAAACTCCTTCCTCTCCTGAAAAGAAACCCTATTGCCATGTCTGTAAAAAGCCTGGGCACTGTAAAACTGATCCCAGTTGCCCCAGGATTGGCAATAAAGAAAATGTTCCTCCCACAACTACTACCACCCCTCCTGGTACTACCAGTAGTAATCCTCCAGTTGGGAGTAGTGCACCCAAAAGTTGGGTGCTTTTGCAAGAGGAACAGAGGTGGGCCCTAGTTTAGACAGGGACCCCTCAACAGACTCCTCTGACTCTGATGGTGGTATAGGATTTGCCACCTTTACCATGGGTCCCATAGCATTGGGCAGGTACAGACTGGAGCCAATGATTAATGGTCAGAAAGCTGTGCATTTAGGGACACAGGGGCTAGTGTCACCATGGTGGCAGGGAAACTAGTCCCCCCTCACCAGCTTTTACCTGAGTTTAAATACCAGGTGACCAACATTGATGGTGTCAGAACAGATCACCCCATGGCCATAGTCAATCTCAGCTGGGAGGGGGTCACAGGCCCAAAAAGAGTGGCAGTGTCCCCAACCCTACCTGTAGATTGCCTGATGGGCAATGATTTGGAAATTTCAGCCTGGGCTGAAGTTGAACACCAAACCCATCTTAGGATGTTGGGCGTCCCTGCAAAGGTTAGTGGGGCTGTGATGGCCACAGCCCCAGCCCAAGAATTTGGAGAGATGGAGCCTGAAAGAATGGCCCACTCTCCCCCAAAAGAGAGCACAAGGGTTGAAGAAAAGTCTTCTTCCCCCCAGACAGTAGGTAAGGGTCAGCCTCCTCAGGGAACTGACCCTACCCCTAGTGAAGGAACTGCCACAGAGGTAGTCAGGCCTGGCCTGGCCACACCCCTGATGGCAGAGGACCCTTCCAAGGTGGTACCCAGTCTGGAGCAGGTAACCTGCCCCTCTCTACCCTGCCTCAGTCAGCCCAGGGCTGCAGAGGTCAGGGAGGTCAGTGGACCCCCCGGACCCCTGTCCAGAGGAAGCCCCCATCAGTAGATTAGGGGCACCCAGTCTAGTAGCCCTAGCCAGGTGAAAATTCCTCTACACACTGAGGGATCCCCCATACCTTTATGTAGGGACCTCCCCCAGAAGGACTCTGGTAGGCAAGGGCAAACCTGGGACCAGAAGGTTCCAAACCTGCCATGTCCCTCCAGTAGTCCATCCAAAGGGACCCAACCCCCAGCTGTAGGCAGCCAAAGGTTGACCCTTAGAGCAAAGTGCAACTCAGTCATGGAAAGACAGGCATACATGGTGACCAGTGATCTGAGGAAGCTGAAGCCAACATTCCTAGGGCCTCACTTCTCTACTCAGACACCTCACCAGCCTTGTACTTTACCTAAGCACACCACAGGTAGTGATTCCCCATGGTGGAGACCCTCTCATACCCTTAGGGTGAGGGATTGCTTAGTGGACCATAAGACAGGGGGCAACCATGCTAGTGCAGGTGCTTCCTTATATGACCACTTAGTCAATGAAGGCTCAACTGGCCAAGGTTAGCCTTATCTCCTTTCGTTTGGGGGGGGTTATGTAGGAAGGTGGAATCTGACTATATGGTTGCCCCCACTTTTTTTATGGTGTTTTGCTGGTTTATGACTTAGTTGGACTGGGATCCTGCTATTCAGGGCCCCAGTCTATCTGCTTTCTCTGTAAAATGGTTTCCATGTGCCTTAGGCACATCTCTGATTGGAATCTGGAGTGCCCTTATAAGTCCCTAGTATATGGTATACTATGTACCAAGGGCATAGGTACCTCAGAGGCCTGCCAGGGGCTGCAGCATGTATTATGCCACCCCTGGAAGGCCATCCAAACTGACACCACAGGTCTGCTACTGCAGCCTGGGTAAGGTGGTGCATGCACCCCTTACTGTGATATAGGTTACCTATATCACTAAATACATACACACATATAAACCTATAAGTCACTCCTAAGGCAGGCCTTATCAATCCTAAAGGCAGAGTGCATGGTTCCTATGTGAGAGGGTGCCCCTGCATGAGCAGGGCCCCTCTGCAGCGTTCGGAGACCATCTCTGATGCTGTTTGTAGTGCAGCCTGACCATATACTCTTAAACGCATTATATCCTCGCGGTAAAATGCTAACTTTGGAATGGCTGCACCTAAACATGTCGTGTTTGGTGTCAAACATCTTGGAATACTACCCCCCGCCAATCCTGGCGGCGGGGGTAGCATTCCACCCTTCTAGAGGGAAAGACATGTTAACTCTGGCTTACCCGGTAACTTCTTTCTGAAGCCCTGGCATCACAAAATGGATGCTGCTGCCACAGACACAAGTCTGGCCTCCTGCTGCTGGACGAAACTCCGGCAGGGGAGGCCTGGACAATAGGTTTCCTGTTGCAGGGAGGTGTGACCACCTCCCCAGACAGGATAATGTGTATTGGGGCTGGGTGGGTGCACTCTTAGAGTGCTTTGAAGTCCTGCACTGGGGGAGCAAAAGGCTCCTCTGTGCATATGCCAGTTCAAACCAGCTCAGGGGCTACCTGCCCCTGCTCTGGCGCGAAACTGGACAAAGGGAAGTGGGTGTAGCCACCCCTCCCTTGACCCTCCCATAGGTGGGGTCATAGAGTTAGTCCCTCCCTGTTTTACTGGTTAAAATGGGGAACCCTTGCCACAGCAAGATTAGATATCCCTGGACTAAACTCTGAAACAGAATCCTGGACCTTCGACGCTCTACTCACGATTAGAGGACTGAAGAATCTCCCTTGGGGTCAAGGAGTGACTCCCCTGCTTGGCAGGCACCAAAGAAGCATCTGTCCGGTTCGCATCACTGAAGCTCCCGTCGGACGCCGAAGTCATCGCATCACCAGAGGTGGATTCTCAGACTTCCCGAGGCTACCCTGAGTCCCCAGCAAAGCTGAGGCCCGTGGCTATCGTGGGTGACTTGAGACCGTGACCCCTGGACACCGAGCACATTTGCAAGTGCACCATCTTCTGGGTCTCCCAAGAAGTCGTGCTTTGGGCTCCGAGTAGCCCTAGCCTCCAGCACCACCTGCACCGAAGATCACTGGCCCCCACTCCACGAGTGTCCTGTAAGCCAGCTCCACGTGTGGCGTCACGAGGCTCCTTCGCGGTCGCTAGCCCGTTGGCTAGTAGCCCTTAACGAAGGCCAATCTTTTCTTTACTTGGCAGTCTGGTTGCTCCAGGCCTGCCCTCACTTACCCTTGCTGGGTGAGTTCCCCAGACCTTGCTGGTCTCCATCATCGACGATCTACATCTTACTCGAGACTTGCCGTTGCCAAGGCTTGTTGGGTCCAATCTGGTCGCCGACACCTCTGCACTCGACAGACATCGAGCAACAGCCCGAATCCTGCTCCTGGTTGCCGACAACGCCTCCCGGGCCTCGTGGCTGAAGAGTCAAGACGACCGTCATCGAACCTGAAGCACTCGACATCGGTGGGCATCTGTCCATCACCTCCCTGGTCACTGGCTAGTGACCCAGACTCTGTCCCCTCTGCTTTCAGGTTCTTCAGAACTCCGATCCACTCTTGGATCCACCCGGACACTTTTCTCCTGGTCGCCAGCAGCACTTTGCAGCAGATCGCCATAAGAACCGACGACGAAACCCGACCCCGAAAAGGCACCTATGCACCCGGCTTCCCTGGGTGAGGTAACACGAGTACTCCGGTGCTCCCGTGGGTAGAGACTCTTCAAAGTCCTAGATCTCAAGGGGTTTTGTCCTAGTCCTCTTTTACGTGTCCCTTTCCTCTATTTTCCCGATCCCGACTTTCTCCATAGAAGTTAACGGCGTATCGCGGTTGTGTATTTACACTGCACGCGTCTCCCGTGGGTCCCCTGTGTCACTACCTTGGGTGGTTCCTTGTGGTCCAAGCACTTCTAGAGGCTCTAGGCCTAGTGTCTAGTTCAGTCGTGGTTCGCATACCACTTTATTGGTATATGGTTTGGTACGCCCCTAGGGCCCAAACGTGTATTTGTGCTATTACTGTGATTTGAGATCTTATAACCTATGTACTTCGAACTCTAGCCTCATAAAGAGACTAGAGGGGTGTGTTTAGTAATAAATACATATATTTTGAATATATACCTGGTGTGGTGCTCTTTCATTTGGTCACTCAAGAGATTATAGACTGGTAAAACAAGCTGCTTTACATTCCTTCAAGACTTAGCCTGAAGGCTGCTCTCCACAGCTACCACTAGGATAGCTTTCAATAAGGTTGTCTTTAAACCTACCTACCATAAGAGTCGATTTGGACTGGTGCAAGGTGCCCACTATAATTAGTGGACAGCATATGCCAGGCCAACTTCTCACATTGGTGTGCAGCGTGTGGGATTCCAGCTTGCTATTGTTTTACCAGATAATCTCAATTGAATTGATCAACTGAAAACCACTAAAGGTACCTAAGGTACATATAATTTAAGCTTAGAATATCAGTAAGTTCTACTGAACTTAGAGTTGTGTGTTAAGGGATAGCACAACCCTTTCTACAACTCAAGAGAGTTTAGTAGGCCACACTAGAGTAGGTAGTGCATACACCACACCACACTAGTAATGTCTTTAAAAGCAGGATCCAAAGATGCCTTGCAGGAAGCCATTGAGCTTCCACCCTCCAAGTATGACACACTCCCATTCTTGGAACTGAGAGCTTTGTGTAACGTGAGGAAATTAAGGACAGGCCAAAGTCCCACCACCCAACACCTCCAGTTGTTGGTGGCTTATGATCTTAGTAAGTCCTCAGAGACTGAAGGGGTAGGAGCAGAGGGTGGGCCAGCAGATGAGGAAGGGGCCAGGGGTACCACTACCCCCAGCCCCCTCTGAAACTGACCAGGAGGGTGACAATGACCCTGACCTGGAAAACCCAATCCCTTCTGGGGAAGATGAAGATGAGGATCTGGAGAACCACACCTTTGTCCCCCCAGGAAGGATTATGAGTGTGCACAGAAAGTCTAGGTCTCCTTCTCAGGAGTCTAACCACTCTGGCACCTCTATAGGGAGCTCTGTCTCATCTCATAGGAGAGAATCCTCTCATGAGAGAAGAAAGAGGCTAGTCCAGTATGAGGAAACTCAGCTGGAACTCAGAAAAAAGCAATTAGCTTTAGATAGAGAATCCCTAGATCTCCTTAGAGAGAGAAGAAAGTTGGGACTAGAGTCCCATGGTGGCAACAATATCCCTAGAGATAGGGAAAGGTCTTATGACCATAGAAACCTAAACAAGATTGTCCCTCCCTACCAGAGTGGGGATGACATCCACAAATGGATAACTGCACTGGAGAGGGCCTGTAAAGTTCAGAAGGTCCCCCAGAGGCAGTGGGCAGCAATCTTGTGGCTCTCCTTTGCAGACAAAGGTAGAGACAAGCTCCTCACTGTAAGAGAAGAGGATGCTGACAATTACACAGTCTTGAAGAGTGCTCTGATAGATGGGTTTGGCCTAACCACTGAACAGTATAGGTTGAAGTTCAGAGACACCCAAAAAGCTCAGACTCAAGACTGGGTTGATTTTGTAGATTGTGCTACAAAGGCTCTGGAAGGTTGGATACATGGCAACAAAGTGCATGACTTTTTAGGATTGTACAATTTGATTATGAGGGAGCAGATCCTTAATAATTGTCAAAACCAGCTTTTGCACCAGTATCTGGTGGACTCTGATCTGACCTCTCCCCAAGAATTGGGAAAGAAGGCAGACAAATGGGTCAGAACCAGAGTAAAAACTAGAAATCAGGGTGGTGACCAGAAGAAAGATTCTACTAAGTCCCAAGAGAAAGGTGGGGATAAATCTAAGGATAAGTCCCCTACAGGGCCCCAAAATTCCTCTTCTGGGGGTGGGTCCCAAACTCCTTCCTCTCCTGAAAAGAAACCCTATTGCCATGTCTGTAAAAAGCCTGGGCACTGTAAAACTGATCCCAGTTGCCCCAGGATTGGCAATAAAGAAAATGTTCCTCCCACAACTACTACCACCCCTCCTGGTACTACCAGTAGTAATCCTCCAGTTGGGAGTAGTGCACCCAAAAAGTTGGGTGCTTTTGCAAGAGGAACAGAGGTGGGCCCTAGTTTAGACAGGGACCCCTCAACAGACTCCTCTGACTCTGATGGTGGTATAGGATTTGCCACCTTTACCATGGGTCCCATAGCATTGGGCAGGTACAGACTGGAGCCAATGATTAATGGTCAGAAAGCTGTGCATTTAGGGACACAGGGGCTAGTGTCACCATGGTGGCAGGGAAACTAGTCCCCCCTCACCAGCTTTTACCTGAGTTTAAATACCAGGTGACCAACATTGATGGTGTCAGAACAGATCACCCCATGGCCATAGTCAATCTCAGCTGGGAGGGGGTCACAGGCCCAAAAAGAGTGGCAGTGTCCCCAACCCTACCTGTAGATTGCCTGATGGGCAATGATTTGGAAATTTCAGCCTGGGCTGAAGTTGAACACCAAACCCATCTTAGGATGTTGGGCGTCCCTGCAAAGGTTAGTGGGGCTGTGATGGCCACAGCCCCAGCCCAAGAATTTGGAGAGATGGAGCCTGAAAGAATGGCCCACTCTCCCCCAAAAGAGAGCACAAGGGTTGAAGAAAAGTCTTCTTCCCCCAGACAGTAGGTAAGGGTCAGCCTCCTCAGGGAACTGACCCTACCCCTAGTGAAGGAACTGCCACAGAGGTAGTCAGGCCTGGCCTGGCCACACCCCTGATGGCAGAGGACCCTTCCAAGGTGGTACCCAGTCTGGAGCAGGTAACCTGCCCCTCTCTACCCTGCCTCAGTCAGCCCAGGGCTGCAGAGGTCAGGGAGGTCAGTGGACCCCCCGGACCCCTGTCCAGAGGAAGCCCCCATCAGTAGATTAGGGGCACCCAGTCTAGTAGCCCTAGCCAGGTGAAAATTCCTCTACACACTGAGGGATCCCCCATACCTTTATGTAGGGACCTCCCCAGAAGGACTCTGGTAGGCAAGGGCAAACCTGGGACCAGAAGGTTCCAAACCTGCCATGTCCCTCCAGTAGTCCATCCAAAGGGACCCAACCCCCAGCTGTAGGCAGCCAAAGGTTGACCCTTAGAGCAAAGTGCAACTCAGTCATGGAAAGACAGGCATACATGGTGACCAGTGATCTGAGGAAGCTGAAGCCAACATTCCTAGGGCCTCACTTCTCTACTCAGACACCTCACCAGCCTTGTACTTTACCTAAGCACACCACAGGTAGTGATTCCCCATGGTGGAGACCCTCTCATACCCTTAGGGTGAGGGATTGCTTAGTGGACCATAAGACAGGGGGCAACCATGCTAGTGCAGGTGCTTCCTTATATGACCACTTAGTCAATGAAGGCTCAACTGGCCAAGGTTAGCCTTATCTCCTTTCGTTTGGGGGGGGGTTATGTAGGAAGGTGGAATCTGACTATATGGTTGCCCCCACTTTTTTTATGGTGTTTTGCTGGTTTATGACTTAGTTGGACTGGGATCCTGCTATTCAGGGCCCCAGTCTATCTGCTTTCTCTGTAAAATGGTTTCCATGTGCCTTAGGCACATCTCTGATTGGAATCTGGAGTGCCCTTATAAGTCCCTAGTATATGGTATACTATGTACCAAGGGCATAGGTACCTCAGAGGCCTGCCAGGGGCTGCAGCATGTATTATGCCACCCCTGGAAGGCCATCCAAACTGACACCACAGGTCTGCTACTGCAGCCTGGGTAAGGTGGTGCATGCACCCCTTACTGTGATATAGGTTACCTATATCACTAAATACATACACACATATAAACCTATAAGTCACTCCTAAGGCAGGCCTTATCAATCCTAAAGGCAGAGTGCATGGTTCCTATGTGAGAGGGTGCCCCTGCATGAGCAGGGCCCCTCTGCAGCGTTCGGAGACCATCTCTGATGCTGTTTGTAGTGCAGCCTGACCATATACTCTTAAACGCATTATATCCTCGCGGTAAAATGCTAACTTTGGAATGGCTGCACCTAAACATGTCGTGTTTGGTGTCAAACATCTTGGAATACTACCCCCCGCCAATCCTGGCGGCGGGGGTAGCATTCCACCCTTCTAGAGGGAAAGACATGTTAACTCTGGCTTACCCGGTAACTTCTTTCTGAAGCCCTGGCATCACAAAATGGATGCTGCTGCCACAGACACAAGTCTGGCCTCCTGCTGCTGGACGAAACTCCGGCAGGGGAGGCCTGGACAATAGGTTTCCTGTTGCAGGGAGGTGTGACCACCTCCCCAGACAGGATAATGTGTATTGGGGCTGGGTGGGTGCACTCTTAGAGTGCTTTGAAGTCCTGCACTGGGGGAGCAAAAGGCTCCTCTGTGCATATGCCAGTTCAAACCAGCTCAGGGGCTACCTGCCCCTGCTCTGGCGCGAAACTGGACAAAGGGAAGTGGGTGTAGCCACCCCCTCCCTTGACCCTCCCATAGGTGGGGTCATAGAGTTAGTCCCTCCCTGTTTTACTGGTTAAAATGGGGAACCCTTGCCACAGCAAGATTAGATATCCCTGGACTAAACTCTGAAACAGAATCCTGGACCTTCGACGCTCTACTCACGATTAGAGGACTGAAGAATCTCCCTTGGGGTCAAGGAGTGACTCCCCTGCTTGGCAGGCACCAAAGAAGCATCTGTCCGGTTCGCATCACTGAAGCTCCCGTCGGACGCCGAAGTCATCGCATCACCAGAGGTGGATTCTCAGACTTCCCCGAGGCTACCCTGAGTCCCCAGCAAAGCTGAGGCCCGTGGCTATCGTGGGTGACTTGAGACCGTGACCCCTGGACACCGAGCACATTTGCAAGTGCACCATCTTCTGGGTCTCCCAAGAAGTCGTGCTTTGGGCTCCGAGTAGCCCTAGCCTCCAGCACCACCTGCACCGAAGATCACTGGCCCCCACTCCACGAGTGTCCTGTAAGCCAGCTCCACGTGTGGCGTCACGAGGCTCCTTCGCGGTCGCTAGCCCGTTGGCTAGTAGCCCTTAACGAAGGCCAATCTTTTCTTTACTTGGCAGTCTGGTTGCTCCAGGCCTGCCCTCACTTACCCTTGCTGGGTGAGTTCCCCAGACCTTGCTGGTCTCCATCATCGACGATCTACATCTTACTCGAGACTTGCCGTTGCCAAGGCTTGTTGGGTCCAATCTGGTCGCCGACACCTCTGCACTCGACAGACATCGAGCAACAGCCCGAATCCTGCTCCTGGTTGCCGACAACGCCTCCCGGGCCTCGTGGCTGAAGAGTCAAGACGACCGTCATCGAACCTGAAGCACTCGACATCGGTGGGCATCTGTCCATCACCTCCCTGGTCACTGGCTAGTGACCCAGACTCTGTCCCCTCTGCTTTCAGGTTCTTCAGAACTCCGATCCACTCTTGGATCCACCCGGACACTTTTCTCCTGGTCGCCAGCAGCACTTTGCAGCAGATCGCCATAAGAACCGACGACGAAACCCGACCCCGAAAAGGCACCTATGCACCCGGCTTCCCTGGGTGAGGTAACACGAGTACTCCGGTGCTCCCGTGGGTAGAGACTCTTCAAAGTCCTAGATCTCAAGGGGTTTTGTCCTAGTCCTCTTTTACGTGTCCCTTTCCTCTATTTTCCCGATCCCGACTTTCTCCATAGAAGTTAACGGCGTATCGCGGTTGTGTATTTACACTGCACGCGTCTCCCGTGGGTCCCCTGTGTCACTACCTTGGGTGGTTCCTTGTGGTCCAAGCACTTCTAGAGGCTCTAGGCCTAGTGTCTAGTTCAGTCGTGGTTCGCATACCACTTTATTGGTATATGGTTTGGTACGCCCCTAGGGCCCAAACGTGTATTTGTGCTATTACTGTGATTTGAGATCTTATAACCTATGTACTTCGAACTCTAGCCTCATAAAGAGACTAGAGGGGTGTGTTTAGTAATAAATACATATATTTTGAATATATACCTGGTGTGGTGCTCTTTCATTTGGTCACTCAAGAGATTATAGACTGGTAAAACAAGCTGCTTTACATTCCTTCAAGACTTAGCCTGAAGGCTGCTCTCCACAGCTACCACTAGGATAGCTTTCAATAAGGTTGTCTTTAAACCTACCTACCATAAGAGTCGATTTGGACTGGTGCAAGGTGCCCACTATAATTAGTGGACAGCATATGCCAGGCCAACTTCTCACATTGGTGTGCAGCGTGTGGGATTCCAGCTTGCTATTGTTTTACCAGATAATCTCAATTGAATTGATCAACTGAAAACCACTAAAGGTACCTAAGGTACATATAATTTAAGCTTAGAATATCAGTAAGTTCTACTGAACTTAGAGTTGTGTGTTAAGGGATAGCACAACCCTTTCTACAACTCAAGAGAGTTTAGTAGGCCACACTAGAGTAGGTAGTGCATACACCACACCACACTAGTAATGTCTTTAAAAGCAGGATCCAAAGATGCCTTGCAGGAAGCCATTGAGCTTCCACCCTCCAAGTATGACACACTCCCATTCTTGGAACTGAGAGCTTTGTGTAACGTGAGGAAATTAAGGACAGGCCAAAGTCCCACCACCCAACACCTCCAGTTGTTGGTGGCTTATGATCTTAGTAAGTCCTCAGAGACTGAAGGGGTAGGAGCAGAGGGTGGGCCAGCAGATGAGGAAGGGGCCAGGGGTACCACTACCCCCAGCCCCCCTCTGAAACTGACCAGGAGGGTGACAATGACCCTGACCTGGAAAACCCAATCCCTTCTGGGGAAGATGAAGATGAGGATCTGGAGAACCACACCTTTGTCCCCCCAGGAAGGATTATGAGTGTGCACAGAAAGTCTAGGTCTCCTTCTCAGGAGTCTAACCACTCTGGCACCTCTATAGGGAGCTCTGTCTCATCTCATAGGAGAGAATCCTCTCATGAGAGAAGAAAGAGGCTAGTCCAGTATGAGGAAACTCAGCTGGAACTCAGAAAAAAGCAATTAGCTTTAGATAGAGAATCCCTAGATCTCCTTAGAGAGAGAAGAAAGTTGGGACTAGAGTCCCATGGTGGCAGCAATATCCCTAGAGATAGGGAAAGGTCTTATGACCATAGAAACCTAAACAAGATTGTCCCTCCCTACCAGAGTGGGGATGACATCCACAAATGGATAACTGCACTGGAGAGGGCCTGTAAAGTTCAGAAGGTCCCCCAGAGGCAGTGGGCAGCAATCTTGTGGCTCTCCTTTGCAGACAAAGGTAGAGACAAGCTCCTCACTGTAAGAGAAGAGGATGCTGACAATTACACAGTCTTGAAGAGTGCTCTGATAGATGGGTTTGGCCTAACCACTGAACAGTATAGGTTGAAGTTCAGAGACACCCAAAAAGCTCAGACTCAAGACTGGGTTGATTTTGTAGATTGTGCTACAAAGGCTCTGGAAGGTTGGATACATGGCAACAAAGTGCATGACTTTTTAGGATTGTACAATTTGATTATGAGGGAGCAGATCCTTAATAATTGTCAAAACCAGCTTTTGCACCAGTATCTGGTGGACTCTGATCTGACCTCTCCCCAAGAATTGGGAAAGAAGGCAGACAAATGGGTCAGAACCAGAGTAAAAACTAGAAATCAGGGTGGTGACCAGAAGAAAGATTCTACTAAGTCCCAAGAGAAAGGTGGGGATAAATCTAAGGATAAGTCCCCTACAGGGCCCCAAAATTCCTCTTCTGGGGGTGGGTCCCAAACTCCTTCCTCTCCTGAAAAGAAACCCTATTGCCATGTCTGTAAAAAGCCTGGGCACTGTAAAACTGATCCCAGTTGCCCCAGGATTGGCAATAAAGAAAATGTTCCTCCCACAACTACTACCACCCCTCCTGGTACTACCAGTAGTAATCCTCCAGTTGGGAGTAGTGCACCCAAAAGTTGGGTGCTTTTGCAAGAGGAACAGAGGTGGGCCCTAGTTTAGACAGGGACCCCTCAACAGACTCCTCTGACTCTGATGGTGGTATAGGATTTGCCACCTTTACCATGGGTCCCATAGCATTGGGCAGGTACAGACTGGAGCCAATGATTAATGGTCAGAAAGCTGTGCATTTAGGGACACAGGGGCTAGTGTCACCATGGTGGCAGGGAAACTAGTCCCCCTCACCAGCTTTTACCTGAGTTTAAATACCAGGTGACCAACATTGATGGTGTCAGAACAGATCACCCCATGGCCATAGTCAATCTCAGCTGGGAGGGGGTCACAGGCCCAAAAAGAGTGGCAGTGTCCCCAACCCTACCTGTAGATTGCCTGATGGGCAATGATTTGGAAATTTCAGCCTGGGCTGAAGTTGAACACCAAACCCATCTTAGGATGTTGGGCGTCCCTGCAAAGGTTAGTGGGGCTGTGATGGCCACAGCCCCAGCCCAAGAATTTGGAGAGATGGAGCCTGAAAGAATGGCCCACTCTCCCCCAAAAGAGAGCACAAGGGTTGAAGAAAAGTCTTCTTCCCCCCAGACAGTAGGTAAGGGTCAGCCTCCTCAGGGAACTGACCCTACCCCTAGTGAAGGAACTGCCACAGAGGTAGTCAGGCCTGGCCTGGCCACACCCCTGATGGCAGAGGACCCTTCCAAGGTGGTACCCAGTCTGGAGCAGGTAACCTGCCCCTCTCTACCCTGCCTCAGTCAGCCCAGGGCTGCAGAGGTCAGGGAGGTCAGTGGACCCCCCGGACCCCTGTCCAGAGGAAGCCCCCATCAGTAGATTAGGGGCACCCAGTCTAGTAGCCCTAGCCAGGTGAAAATTCCTCTACACACTGAGGGATCCCCCATACCTTTATGTAGGGACCTCCCCCAGAAGGACTCTGGTAGGCAAGGGCAAACCTGGGACCAGAAGGTTCCAAACCTGCCATGTCCCTCCAGTAGTCCATCCAAAGGGACCCAACCCCCAGCTGTAGGCAGCCAAAGGTTGACCCTTAGAGCAAAGTGCAACTCAGTCATGGAAAGACAGGCATACATGGTGACCAGTGATCTGAGGAAGCTGAAGCCAACATTCCTAGGGCCTCACTTCTCTACTCAGACACCTCACCAGCCTTGTACTTTACCTAAGCACACCACAGGTAGTGATTCCCCATGGTGGAGACCCTCTCATACCCTTAGGGTGAGGGATTGCTTAGTGGACCATAAGACAGGGGGCAACCATGCTAGTGCAGGTGCTTCCTTATATGACCACTTAGTCAATGAAGGCTCAACTGGCCAAGGTTAGCCTTATCTCCTTTCGTTTGGGGGGGGTTATGTAGGAAGGTGGAATCTGACTATATGGTTGCCCCCACTTTTTTTATGGTGTTTTGCTGGTTTATGACTTAGTTGGACTGGGATCCTGCTATTCAGGGCCCCAGTCTATCTGCTTTCTCTGTAAAATGGTTTCCATGTGCCTTAGGCACATCTCTGATTGGAATCTGGAGTGCCCTTATAAGTCCCTAGTATATGGTATACTATGTACCAAGGGCATAGGTACCTCAGAGGCCTGCCAGGGGCTGCAGCATGTATTATGCCACCCCTGGAAGGCCATCCAAACTGACACCACAGGTCTGCTACTGCAGCCTGGGTAAGGTGGTGCATGCACCCCTTACTGTGATATAGGTTACCTATATCACTAAATACATACACACATATAAACCTATAAGTCACTCCTAAGGCAGGCCTTATCAATCCTAAAGGCAGAGTGCATGGTTCCTATGTGAGAGGGTGCCCCTGCATGAGCAGGGCCCCTCTGCAGCGTTCGGAGACCATCTCTGATGCTGTTTGTAGTGCAGCCTGACCATATACTCTTAAACGCATTATATCCTCGCGGTAAAATGCTAACTTTGGAATGGCTGCACCTAAACATGTCGTGTTTGGTGTCAAACATCTTGGAATACTACCCCCCGCCAATCCTGGCGGCGGGGGTAGCATTCCACCCTTCTAGAGGGAAAGACATGTTAACTCTGGCTTACCCGGTAACTTCTTTCTGAAGCCCTGGCATCACAAAATGGATGCTGCTGCCACAGACACAAGTCTGGCCTCCTGCTGCTGGACGAAACTCCGGCAGGGGAGGCCTGGACAATAGGTTTCCTGTTGCAGGGAGGTGTGACCACCTCCCCAGACAGGATAATGTGTATTGGGGCTGGGTGGGTGCACTCTTAGAGTGCTTTGAAGTCCTGCACTGGGGGAGCAAAAGGCTCCTCTGTGCATATGCCAGTTCAAACCAGCTCAGGGGCTACCTGCCCCTGCTCTGGCGCGAAACTGGACAAAGGGAAGTGGGTGTAGCCACCCCCTCCCTTGACCCTCCCATAGGTGGGGTCATAGAGTTAGTCCCTCCCTGTTTTACTGGTTAAAATGGGGAACCCTTGCCACAGCAAGATTAGATATCCCTGGACTAAACTCTGAAACAGAATCCTGGACCTTCGACGCTCTACTCACGATTAGAGGACTGAAGAATCTCCCTTGGGGTCAAGGAGTGACTCCCCTGCTTGGCAGGCACCAAAGAAGCATCTGTCCGGTTCGCATCACTGAAGCTCCCGTCGGACGCCGAAGTCATCGCATCACCAGAGGTGGATTCTCAGACTTCCCCGAGGCTACCCTGAGTCCCCAGCAAAGCTGAGGCCCGTGGCTATCGTGGGTGACTTGAGACCGTGACCCCTGGACACCGAGCACATTTGCAAGTGCACCATCTTCTGGGTCTCCCAAGAAGTCGTGCTTTGGGCTCCGAGTAGCCCTAGCCTCCAGCACCACCTGCACCGAAGATCACTGGCCCCCACTCCACGAGTGTCCTGTAAGCCAGCTCCACGTGTGGCGTCACGAGGCTCCTTCGCGGTCGCTAGCCCGTTGGCTAGTAGCCCTTAACGAAGGCCAATCTTTTCTTTACTTGGCAGTCTGGTTGCTCCAGGCCTGCCCTCACTTACCCTTGCTGGGTGAGTTCCCCAGACCTTGCTGGTCTCCATCATCGACGATCTACATCTTACTCGAGACTTGCCGTTGCCAAGGCTTGTTGGGTCCAATCTGGTCGCCGACACCTCTGCACTCGACAGACATCGAGCAACAGCCCGAATCCTGCTCCTGGTTGCCGACAACGCCTCCCGGGCCTCGTGGCTGAAGAGTCAAGACGACCGTCATCGAACCTGAAGCACTCGACATCGGTGGGCATCTGTCCATCACCTCCCTGGTCACTGGCTAGTGACCCAGACTCTGTCCCCTCTGCTTTCAGGTTCTTCAGAACTCCGATCCACTCTTGGATCCACCCGGACACTTTTCTCCTGGTCGCCAGCAGCACTTTGCAGCAGATCGCCATAAGAACCGACGACGAAACCCGACCCCGAAAAGGCACCTATGCACCCGGCTTCCCTGGGTGAGGTAACACGAGTACTCCGGTGCTCCCGTGGGTAGAGACTCTTCAAAGTCCTAGATCTCAAGGGGTTTTGTCCTAGTCCTCTTTTACGTGTCCCTTTCCTCTATTTTCCCGATCCCGACTTTCTCCATAGAAGTTAACGGCGTATCGCGGTTGTGTATTTACACTGCACGCGTCTCCCGTGGGTCCCCTGTGTCACTACCTTGGGTGGTTCCTTGTGGTCCAAGCACTTCTAGAGGCTCTAGGCCTAGTGTCTAGTTCAGTCGTGGTTCGCATACCACTTTATTGGTATATGGTTTGGTACGCCCCTAGGGCCCAAACGTGTATTTGTGCTATTACTGTGATTTGAGATCTTATAACCTATGTACTTCGAACTCTAGCCTCATAAAGAGACTAGAGGGGTGTGTTTAGTAATAAATACATATATTTTGAATATATACCTGGTGTGGTGCTCTTTCATTTGGTCACTCAAGAGATTATAGACTGGTAAAACAAGCTGCTTTACATTCCTTCAAGACTTAGCCTGAAGGCTGCTCTCCACAGCTACCACTAGGATAGCTTTCAATAAGGTTGTCTTTAAACCTACCTACCATAAGAGTCGATTTGGACTGGTGCAAGGTGCCCACTATAATTAGTGGACAGCATATGCCAGGCCAACTTCTCACATTGGTGTGCAGCGTGTGGGATTCCAGCTTGCTATTGTTTTACCAGATAATCTCAATTGAATTGATCAACTGAAAACCACTAAAGGTACCTAAGGTACATATAATTTAAGCTTAGAATATCAGTAAGTTCTACTGAACTTAGAGTTGTGTGTTAAGGGATAGCACAACCCTTTCTACAACTCAAGAGAGTTTAGTAGGCCACACTAGAGTAGGTAGTGCATACACCACACCACACTAGTAATGTCTTTAAAAGCAGGATCCAAAGATGCCTTGCAGGAAGCCATTGAGCTTCCACCCTCCAAGTATGACACACTCCCATTCTTGGAACTGAGAGCTTTGTGTAACGTGAGGAAATTAAGGACAGGCCAAAGTCCCACCACCCAACACCTCCAGTTGTTGGTGGCTTATGATCTTAGTAAGTCCTCAGAGACTGAAGGGGTAGGAGCAGAGGGTGGGCCAGCAGATGAGGAAGGGGCCAGGGGTACCACTACCCCCAGCCCCCCTCTGAAACTGACCAGGAGGGTGACAATGACCCTGACCTGGAAAACCCAATCCCTTCTGGGGAAGATGAAGATGAGGATCTGGAGAACCACACCTTTGTCCCCCCAGGAAGGATTATGAGTGTGCACAGAAAGTCTAGGTCTCCTTCTCAGGAGTCTAACCACTCTGGCACCTCTATAGGGAGCTCTGTCTCATCTCATAGGAGAGAATCCTCTCATGAGAGAAGAAAGAGGCTAGTCCAGTATGAGGAAACTCAGCTGGAACTCAGAAAAAAGCAATTAGCTTTAGATAGAGAATCCCTAGATCTCCTTAGAGAGAGAAGAAAGTTGGGACTAGAGTCCCATGGTGGCAGCAATATCCCTAGAGATAGGGAAAGGTCTTATGACCATAGAAACCTAAACAAGATTGTCCCTCCCTACCAGAGTGGGGATGACATCCACAAATGGATAACTGCACTGGAGAGGGCCTGTAAAGTTCAGAAGGTCCCCCAGAGGCAGTGGGCAGCAATCTTGTGGCTCTCCTTTGCAGACAAAGGTAGAGACAAGCTCCTCACTGTAAGAGAAGAGGATGCTGACAATTACACAGTCTTGAAGAGTGCTCTGATAGATGGGTTTGGCCTAACCACTGAACAGTATAGGTTGAAGTTCAGAGACACCCAAAAAGCTCAGACTCAAGACTGGGTTGATTTTGTAGATTGTGCTACAAAGGCTCTGGAAGGTTGGATACATGGCAACAAAGTGCATGACTTTTTAGGATTGTACAATTTGATTATGAGGGAGCAGATCCTTAATAATTGTCAAAACCAGCTTTTGCACCAGTATCTGGTGGACTCTGATCTGACCTCTCCCCAAGAATTGGGAAAGAAGGCAGACAAATGGGTCAGAACCAGAGTAAAAACTAGAAATCAGGGTGGTGACCAGAAGAAAGATTCTACTAAGTCCCAAGAGAAAGGTGGGGATAAATCTAAGGATAAGTCCCCTACAGGGCCCCAAAATTCCTCTTCTGGGGGTGGGTCCCAAACTCCTTCCTCTCCTGAAAAGAAACCCTATTGCCATGTCTGTAAAAAGCCTGGGCACTGTAAAACTGATCCCAGTTGCCCCAGGATTGGCAATAAAGAAAATGTTCCTCCCACAACTACTACCACCCCTCCTGGTACTACCAGTAGTAATCCTCCAGTTGGGAGTAGTGCACCCAAAAGTTGGGTGCTTTTGCAAGAGGAACAGAGGTGGGCCCTAGTTTAGACAGGGACCCCTCAACAGACTCCTCTGACTCTGATGGTGGTATAGGATTTGCCACCTTTACCATGGGTCCCATAGCATTGGGCAGGTACAGACTGGAGCCAATGATTAATGGTCAGAAAGCTGTGCATTTAGGGACACAGGGGCTAGTGTCACCATGGTGGCAGGGAAACTAGTCCCCCCTCACCAGCTTTTACCTGAGTTTAAATACCAGGTGACCAACATTGATGGTGTCAGAACAGATCACCCCATGGCCATAGTCAATCTCAGCTGGGAGGGGGTCACAGGCCCAAAAAGAGTGGCAGTGTCCCCAACCCTACCTGTAGATTGCCTGATGGGCAATGATTTGGAAATTTCAGCCTGGGCTGAAGTTGAACACCAAACCCATCTTAGGATGTTGGGCGTCCCTGCAAAGGTTAGTGGGGCTGTGATGGCCACAGCCCCAGCCCAAGAATTTGGAGAGATGGAGCCTGAAAGAATGGCCCACTCTCCCCCAAAAGAGAGCACAAGGGTTGAAGAAAAGTCTTCTTCCCCCCAGACAGTAGGTAAGGGTCAGCCTCCTCAGGGAACTGACCCTACCCCTAGTGAAGGAACTGCCACAGAGGTAGTCAGGCCTGGCCTGGCCACACCCCTGATGGCAGAGGACCCTTCCAAGGTGGTACCCAGTCTGGAGCAGGTAACCTGCCCCTCTCTACCCTGCCTCAGTCAGCCCAGGGCTGCAGAGGTCAGGGAGGTCAGTGGACCCCCCGGACCCCTGTCCAGAGGAAGCCCCCATCAGTAGATTAGGGGCACCCAGTCTAGTAGCCCTAGCCAGGTGAAAATTCCTCTACACACTGAGGGATCCCCCATACCTTTATGTAGGGACCTCCCCCAGAAGGACTCTGGTAGGCAAGGGCAAACCTGGGACCAGAAGGTTCCAAACCTGCCATGTCCCTCCAGTAGTCCATCCAAAGGGACCCAACCCCCAGCTGTAGGCAGCCAAAGGTTGACCCTTAGAGCAAAGTGCAACTCAGTCATGGAAAGACAGGCATACATGGTGACCAGTGATCTGAGGAAGCTGAAGCCAACATTCCTAGGGCCTCACTTCTCTACTCAGACACCTCACCAGCCTTGTACTTTACCTAAGCACACCACAGGTAGTGATTCCCCATGGTGGAGACCCTCTCATACCCTTAGGGTGAGGGATTGCTTAGTGGACCATAAGACAGGGGGCAACCATGCTAGTGCAGGTGCTTCCTTATATGACCACTTAGTCAATGAAGGCTCAACTGGCCAAGGTTAGCCTTATCTCCTTTCGTTTGGGGGGGGTTATGTAGGAAGGTGGAATCTGACTATATGGTTGCCCCCACTTTTTTTATGGTGTTTTGCTGGTTTATGACTTAGTTGGACTGGGATCCTGCTATTCAGGGCCCCAGTCTATCTGCTTTCTCTGTAAAATGGTTTCCATGTGCCTTAGGCACATCTCTGATTGGAATCTGGAGTGCCCTTATAAGTCCCTAGTATATGGTATACTATGTACCAAGGGCATAGGTACCTCAGAGGCCTGCCAGGGGCTGCAGCATGTATTATGCCACCCCTGGAAGGCCATCCAAACTGACACCACAGGTCTGCTACTGCAGCCTGGGTAAGGTGGTGCATGCACCCCTTACTGTGATATAGGTTACCTATATCACTAAATACATACACACATATAAACCTATAAGTCACTCCTAAGGCAGGCCTTATCAATCCTAAAGGCAGAGTGCATGGTTCCTATGTGAGAGGGTGCCCCTGCATGAGCAGGGCCCCTCTGCAGCGTTCGGAGACCATCTCTGATGCTGTTTGTAGTGCAGCCTGACCATATACTCTTAAACGCATTATATCCTCGCGGTAAAATGCTAACTTTGGAATGGCTGCACCTAAACATGTCGTGTTTGGTGTCAAACATCTTGGAATACTACCCCCCGCCAATCCTGGCGGCGGGGGTAGCATTCCACCCTTCTAGAGGGAAAGACATGTTAACTCTGGCTTACCCGGTAACTTCTTTCTGAAGCCCTGGCATCACAAAATGGATGCTGCTGCCACAGACACAAGTCTGGCCTCCTGCTGCTGGACGAAACTCCGGCAGGGGAGGCCTGGACAATAGGTTTCCTGTTGCAGGGAGGTGTGACCACCTCCCCAGACAGGATAATGTGTATTGGGGCTGGGTGGGTGCACTCTTAGAGTGCTTTGAAGTCCTGCACTGGGGGAGCAAAAGGCTCCTCTGTGCATATGCCAGTTCAAACCAGCTCAGGGGCTACCTGCCCCTGCTCTGGCGCGAAACTGGACAAAGGGAAGTGGGTGTAGCCACCCCCTCCCTTGACCCTCCCATAGGTGGGGTCATAGAGTTAGTCCCTCCCTGTTTTACTGGTTAAAATGGGGAACCCTTGCCACAGCAAGATTAGATATCCCTGGACTAAACTCTGAAACAGAATCCTGGACCTTCGACGCTCTACTCACGATTAGAGGACTGAAGAATCTCCCTTGGGGTCAAGGAGTGACTCCCCTGCTTGGCAGGCACCAAAGAAGCATCTGTCCGGTTCGCATCACTGAAGCTCCCGTCGGACGCCGAAGTCATCGCATCACCAGAGGTGGATTCTCAGACTTCCCCGAGGCTACCCTGAGTCCCCAGCAAAGCTGAGGCCCGTGGCTATCGTGGGTGACTTGAGACCGTGACCCCTGGACACCGAGCACATTTGCAAGTGCACCATCTTCTGGGTCTCCCAAGAAGTCGTGCTTTGGGCTCCGAGTAGCCCTAGCCTCCAGCACCACCTGCACCGAAGATCACTGGCCCCCACTCCACGAGTGTCCTGTAAGCCAGCTCCACGTGTGGCGTCACGAGGCTCCTTCGCGGTCGCTAGCCCGTTGGCTAGTAGCCCTTAACGAAGGCCAATCTTTTCTTTACTTGGCAGTCTGGTTGCTCCAGGCCTGCCCTCACTTACCCTTGCTGGGTGAGTTCCCCAGACCTTGCTGGTCTCCATCATCGACGATCTACATCTTACTCGAGACTTGCCGTTGCCAAGGCTTGTTGGGTCCAATCTGGTCGCCGACACCTCTGCACTCGACAGACATCGAGCAGCAGCCCGAATCCTGCTCCTGGTTGCCGACAACGCCTCCCGGGCCTCGTGGCTGAAGAGTCAAGACGACCGTCATCGAACCTGAAGCACTCGACATCGGTGGGCATCTGTCCATCACCTCCCTGGTCACTGGCTAGTGACCCAGACTCTGTCCCCTCTGCTTTCAGGTTCTTCAGAACTCCGATCCACTCTTGGATCCACCCGGACACTTTTCTCCTGGTCGCCAGCAGCACTTTGCAGCAGATCGCCATAAGAACCGACGACGAAACCCGACCCCGAAAAGGCACCTATGCACCCGGCTTCCCTGGGTGAGGTAACACGAGTACTCCGGTGCTCCCGTGGGTAGAGACTCTTCAAAGTCCTAGATCTCAAGGGGTTTTGTCCTAGTCCTCTTTTACGTGTCCCTTTCCTCTATTTTCCCGATCCCGACTTTCTCCATAGAAGTTAACGGCGTATCGCGGTTGTGTATTTACACTGCACGCGTCTCCCGTGGGTCCCCTGTGTCACTACCTTGGGTGGTTCCTTGTGGTCCAAGCACTTCTAGAGGCTCTAGGCCTAGTGTCTAGTTCAGTCGTGGTTCGCATACCACTTTATTGGTATATGGTTTGGTACGCCCCTAGGGCCCAAACGTGTATTTGTGCTATTACTGTGATTTGAGATCTTATAACCTATGTACTTCGAACTCTAGCCTCATAAAGAGACTAGAGGGGTGTGTTTAGTAATAAATACATATATTTTGAATATATACCTGGTGTGGTGCTCTTTCATTTGGTCACTCAAGAGATTATAGACTGGTAAAACAAGCTGCTTTACATTCCTTCAAGACTTAGCCTGAAGGCTGCTCTCCACAGCTACCACTAGGATAGCTTTCAATAAGGTTGTCTTTAAACCTACCTACCATAAGAGTCGATTTGGACTGGTGCAAGGTGCCCACTATAATTAGTGGACAGCATATGCCAGGCCAACTTCTCACATTGGTGTGCAGCGTGTGGGATTCCAGCTTGCTATTGTTTTACCAGATAATCTCAATTGAATTGATCAACTGAAAACCACTAAAGGTACCTAAGGTACATATAATTTAAGCTTAGAATATCAGTAAGTTCTACTGAACTTAGAGTTGTGTGTTAAGGGATAGCACAACCCTTTCTACAACTCAAGAGAGTTTAGTAGGCCACACTAGAGTAGGTAGTGCATACACCACACCACACTAGTAATGTCTTTAAAAGCAGGATCCAAAGATGCCTTGCAGGAAGCCATTGAGCTTCCACCCTCCAAGTATGACACACTCCCATTCTTGGAACTGAGAGCTTTGTGTAACGTGAGGAAATTAAGGACAGGCCAAAGTCCCACCACCCAACACCTCCAGTTGTTGGTGGCTTATGATCTTAGTAAGTCCTCAGAGACTGAAGGGGTAGGAGCAGAGGGTGGGCCAGCAGATGAGGAAGGGGCCAGGGGTACCACTACCCCCAGCCCCCCTCTGAAACTGACCAGGAGGGTGACAATGACCCTGACCTGGAAAACCCAATCCCTTCTGGGGAAGATGAAGATGAGGATCTGGAGAACCACACCTTTGTCCCCCCAGGAAGGATTATGAGTGTGCACAGAAAGTCTAGGTCTCCTTCTCAGGAGTCTAACCACTCTGGCACCTCTATAGGGAGCTCTGTCTCATCTCATAGGAGAGAATCCTCTCATGAGAGAAGAAAGAGAGCTAGTCCAGTATGAGGAAACTCAGCTGGAACTCAGAAAAAAGCAATTAGCTTTAGATAGAGAATCCCTAGATCTCCTTAGAGAGAGAAGAAAGTTGGGACTAGAGTCCCATGGTGGCAACAATATCCCTAGAGATAGGGAAAGGTCTTATGACCATAGAAACCTAAACAAGATTGTCCCTCCCTACCAGAGTGGGGATGACATCCACAAATGGATAACTGCACTGGAGAGGGCCTGTAAAGTTCAGAAGGTCCCCCAGAGGCAGTGGGCAGCAATCTTGTGGCTCTCCTTTGCAGACAAAGGTAGAGACAAGCTCCTCACTGTAAGAGAAGAGGATGCTGACAATTACACAGTCTTGAAGAGTGCTCTGATAGATGGGTTTGGCCTAACCACTGAACAGTATAGGTTGAAGTTCAGAGACACCCAAAAAGCTCAGACTCAAGACTGGGTTGATTTTGTAGATTGTGCTACAAAGGCTCTGGAAGGTTGGATACATGGCAACAAAGTGCATGACTTTTTAGGATTGTACAATTTGATTATGAGGGAGCAGATCCTTAATAATTGTCAAAACCAGCTTTTGCACCAGTATCTGGTGGACTCTGATCTGACCTCTCCCCAAGAATTGGGAAAGAAGGCAGACAAATGGGTCAGAACCAGAGTAAAAACTAGAAATCAGGGTGGTGACCAGAAGAAAGATTCTACTAAGTCCCAAGAGAAAGGTGGGGATAAATCTAAGGATAAGTCCCCTACAGGGCCCCAAAATTCCTCTTCTGGGGGTGGGTCCCAAACTCCTTCCTCTCCTGAAAAGAAACCCTATTGCCATGTCTGTAAAAAGCCTGGGCACTGTAAAACTGATCCCAGTTGCCCCAGGATTGGCAATAAAGAAAATGTTCCTCCCACAACTACTACCACCCCTCCTGGTACTACCAGTAGTAATCCTCCAGTTGGGAGTAGTGCACCCAAAAAGTTGGGTGCTTTTGCAAGAGGAACAGAGGTGGGCCCTAGTTTAGACAGGGACCCCTCAACAGACTCCTCTGACTCTGATGGTGGTATAGGATTTGCCACCTTTACCATGGGTCCCATAGCATTGGGCAGGTACAGACTGGAGCCAATGATTAATGGTCAGAAAGCTGTGCATTTAGGGACACAGGGGCTAGTGTCACCATGGTGGCAGGGAAACTAGTCCCCCTCACCAGCTTTTACCTGAGTTTAAATACCAGGTGACCAACATTGATGGTGTCAGAACAGATCACCCCATGGCCATAGTCAATCTCAGCTGGGAGGGGGTCACAGGCCCAAAAAGAGTGGCAGTGTCCCCAACCCTACCTGTAGATTGCCTGATGGGCAATGATTTGGAAATTTCAGCCTGGGCTGAAGTTGAACACCAAACCCATCTTAGGATGTTGGGCGTCCCTGCAAGGTTAGTGGGGCTGTGATGGCCACAGCCCCAGCCCAAGAATTTGGAGAGATGGAGCCTGAAAGAATGGCCCACTCTCCCCCAAAAGAGAGCACAAGGGTTGAAGAAAAGTCTTCTTCCCCCAGACAGTAGGTAAGGGTCAGCCTCCTCAGGGAACTGACCCTACCCCTAGTGAAGGAACTGCCACAGAGGTAGTCAGGCCTGGCCTGGCCACACCCCTGATGGCAGAGGACCCTTCCAAGGTGGTACCCAGTCTGGAGCAGGTAACCTGCCCCTCTCTACCCTGCCTCAGTCAGCCCAGGGCTGCAGAGGTCAGGGAGGTCAGTGGACCCCCCGGACCCCTGTCCAGAGGAAGCCCCCATCAGTAGATTAGGGGCACCCAGTCTAGTAGCCCTAGCCAGGTGAAAATTCCTCTACACACTGAGGGATCCCCCATACCTTTATGTAGGGACCTCCCCCAGAAGGACTCTGGTAGGCAAGGGCAAACCTGGGACCAGAAGGTTCCAAACCTGCCATGTCCCTCCAGTAGTCCATCCAAAGGGACCCAACCCCCAGCTGTAGGCAGCCAAAGGTTGACCCTTAGAGCAAAGTGCAACTCAGTCATGGAAAGACAGGCATACATGGTGACCAGTGATCTGAGGAAGCTGAAGCCAACATTCCTAGGGCCTCACTTCTCTACTCAGACACCT